>CM027850.1:43514370-44114370 GCA_016097595.1 Eucalyptus pumila
AGGAATTTGTAGGTAGGAGAGACCATCTTGTTTTGGTCTTTTAATTGACTTCGAGTTGTGCAAGATGGTGAAAATTGGTCCTAGGATGACCAATTGACAAGTTTTAAAGTTGAACAAATTATAACTTTAGTTTTATGTTATTTTCTTCTTTTTCCTTGACCCACACCCTCCACGCACGAACCCCCATCTCCCATTTTCACTCTTTCTCTCTCTCTCTCTCTCTCTCTCTCTCTCTCTCTCTCACGTTCCCTCCCCAAACCGACAGTTCCACTGCACGGGTCTCCCTTTTTCCCTTTGCCTTGGTTCTTTTGACTTGAGTCAATGTTTATCTCTTACTCTCTCTTTCCGAAAACGTCGGTCCCTTTCCTCTCTAGCTGCATCTATCCTTTTCTCTCCTTTAATTCCCTCTTGTTGATCGCTGTCTCATAGAAGCCGCGGTCCCTCTTCCTTTATTCTCTTTATGTTGTCCATGTCCCTCACATTTTCTGTTGCGACAACCCCACCATTTTCCTCCATTCAGCCACGAGGACCTTGGTCCAAGATTTCTAGCAGTCTTCTTTCGATCGACCCCATCAGGCACATCTCTGTTGCATTGAGCCGCTCTCATCCACCTAATGTGGGCTCGTCAAGCCCAAATAACAACCGTTTTTGACACTGGCCTAGCAGCCATAACTTGCCGACTCATAGCTATTCCAAACTCGACTACATCACCACTCTGCCATTGTCGAACCTAGCCCGAGCTATGCCTAAATCAGCCCTTGTTGCAGCACTTTTGGACCCAATTTCTAAAGCAATTTCTAGCAGGGATTGTGGACACCGAGACTTATTTTTGGGCCCATCCAGCCTCGCTCAGAAGGGTCTTGCTTTGGAAGCTATCGTTCCTCACCACGACCTTGTCATTTCAATTCAAGTATCATTAATCAGTGAGTTTAACTTCACTAATCCTCGCTTAGTAAGTTAATTATGCTTAGGGATTGATTAATTTAGGCTAAGATGTATTACATGATTAGATTAGACTAGATTAGTGAATTTAAATTAGTTGTCGATGCATGTTAGGTGGTTAGTTAGTGTAATTAGGACCTAGATAAGCTCTAGTATTTAACTAAAGTGATTCGGCAATTTTCAGGCCCATCTTGGCTTCCAATTAGACTTTATCGGGCCTAAATTGTGCATTTTTTCTATTTATTGCATTTATTAATTAATTTCCATATTTATTTATTTATTTATTTTCTGGAAATTTTACCGGGATAGCCGGTGACCAGAATTTTGTGCTGATTGCAGTAGTGTTTTCCATTTATTTAATTAAGCACTAGATTGTGAAGTTTGAGTGCAAGTAGTGATTGTAAGTCATTATTTCAAAATGGACAACTTGGGTAATTGATTGGGAAATTGCCGTGTGAGACCGTGAACTAAATCAAGAGAACCATCGGAGTATGGTTGTCTTGAGTGGGGCTATGATTCCACTAAGTCTAAATTTTCTGAGTGGGGCCGTGATACTACTAATTCTAAAAAGTTGCTGAGTGGGGGCCGTGATTCCACTAAATCTAAATTTTCCGAGTAGGGCCGTGATTCTACTAAGTCTAAATTTGTCGAGTGGGGCCATGATACCACTAATTCTAAAAATTGCTGAGTGGGACCGTGATTACCACCAAGTCTAGACTTTGGGCTCTTGAGTCATGATCGAGGTCGAGATTAAATAATCGAAATGACCATGATGGTCTCGGGCGACATGTAATCGATCAGGTCAATTGATCGTTGAGCCGATCTGAATTGATTGGATGATGTGGTTGTCGGTATTTATTGATTAAGCCGACTTTGCGGGGAAGGAATTGAGGCCAAGGTAAGTCATTCGACACTTGATTGTGCTTAGGCATCTCTTAGGTGTATTTTCTTTCTAATTGAGTCTTAGGGGGTTGAACTTGTTGAGACGTAATCTCACCCGTTGTGGGATAACATTTTCAGGTTCGTAGATGGCGACTCCCCACTGGGTGTCATGGTGGATTCTCGCGAGAGTGACCGAGCAAGTCTCTGCATTTTCCCTAATCCCGGAAGTGATTGGACTTATGAGTTGGTTGTGACCACGATGGGTTGAAGAGGTCCCACACCCGGAGATACCCAATCGATTCGAGCTGGTTCCACACCACTCCCTACGGTCTTAGGATAGGTCCCCTTAGAAGCTTTAGTATCCTTGCTTGAGATGATTGATGCTGTCCGGGATGAGGATCTAGCGTAGACCCACCTAATGGTGTAGTGGAGGAATTGCCGTCTCGCCGAATCCGTGGACTCGAAGGATCGGCAAACAAGTACACATAGTTGGTCATAGGACGACTAGTTTTGATAATCAACCTTTTTGATAGACCTTGTAATTAACGAATAATAATGTATATAAATTAGTCTGTTATGTATAAAGGTGTGGTTTAGTTTTCGAGAAATTGAGGCCTTACTTTTCTATCCCATTGAATTGTTGTCCGTGATTATTTATATGCTTCCGCATGTGTATTTAAAAATGAATGGGTCGGCAATGCGTCCTAGGACATCACTATTTAATTGACCATAAAGGGATGGGCAAATACTTGAGGATCGGCGTGACATCCCCGCTTAATGGTATTAAAGTAGGTTGGTGTTTAGAGTGATATGGTGCGATGAGTTATGGGATAGTTAGTAGGAATGTCATTTATTTCATGCGGTGCATGTACGTGATAGCTTATTAATAGCTTGTTTGGCGTGATCACTCGAATTCTAACATGATAATAGGATTAGAAAATAGGTGTCTATAGGAGCCCGTAATATGAGTAATTAGGAGTTGAGGACTCATAGTAAGAGAGCGGTAGCCTCGTGACTTCCGGGGTAGAATCTTTGTACGGTTAGTATCCGAGGTGGTCGAGATAAGTGTAGGATCGGACCGCGTTAGTGTAAGAGTACCACCGAGATCGTACTAGTGTAGCACCACCGAGTGATCCTAAAGTTCGATGGGATCATTCAGATGCCAATGTTCCTTGAAATTGGTTAAGCTAGTAAGCTCAGGATCGAGCTGCCGCTGTTGCCGTTGTCACTGCCATCGTTAGTTCCGTAATCGTTGTTGTTGCCACAACGACCGAGGTCCAATATGGAGATGTGATCTGGGAGCAAGCCGTTGCATCCAAGTCGAGGTTCAGATTTAGTAGATATGAAAACCATTTCGGGAAGGAGCCTATGATCGGAGAAAAGTATCATTTTCCGTCCAATGGAAATGTGGGATGGACAAGTTAGCAATGTCGAATGTAGTGTGTCGTGTTGATGGATGCTGACATGGATCAGCCTCGTGTCCTATTAAGACAGGTGCTTGTTCTCGGTCGACCAACAAGGTTATTTGGTCGAAAAAGGTCCCCGAAAGGGCGATGGGACAAATCGGCGGGAATGTCTTGTAGAACACACCGTGGGGTATTTGGGACAGACGGTGCAAGTAAGAGTGCATGCTTTCACCTGACAGAAGAAAGAAAGACTCACAAGATGAGTGCTGAATTTGTGGAAGGAAGTATGGATGAATCCGGTGTCCGGGTATGGCTAGAACATGCTGTGATTGTGACCAACGGTCATTAGGCGAGGACTATCGAAAGAATCCAAGGGATGACAAGATTCCACTACCACAACAAGAATAGAACCAACCTTTCACGAATCTAAGGAAGAATATTCTTGGGGAGATTTTATCGAGTAGCACAAACGTGAGCTTTGGACTTAGCTTGTAGAATTCTAGTTTGTTGAAATAAAGTGATAGAAAAGAGAACCACTAGTTATAGTCGTGCTTGATTAGTTGTTGAGATGTAACTTTGACGTTACGAGATGAATAGAGTTGACTCAAGGAACCTCTTGTGGTGGTATATTAATGACGCGAAAAGATCCGAGTCTAATCCGTTAGCATACGAAAGTGTCAAGTTTATTGGGAGTCGGCAACCCGTTTGTAAGGGGAGGTTACCAAGGTTACTTGGCGATGGTCATAAATAAGACAGATCGAAGAATTGAAGATTGAGGACATCTCAATAGTCTAAGAATTTCTAGAGTTGTTGTCACAAGAATTGTCAAGCCATCGTCGAGAAAAGAGATAGAATTTGAGATCGAGCTAGCACCTAGGACAAAGCCACTCTCTAAGGCTTCATACCATAAGCCGTTGTCTAAGTTGAGAGAACTGCGTGGTGCGGATGCAAGAATGGTTGAATAAGGAATTTATGCATATTAGTGCATTACTTTGGGGAAACATTAGTTTTGTTTGTGAGTAAAGAAAGATAGTTCGTTGCGAGTATGCATTGACTATAGTCGATTCAATCAGTAGCGATCAAGAGCAAGTATTCATTGCTGAAGATTGACGAATTGTGTGACCAGATACAAAGAGTGTCGATGTTTTCAAGGATCGACTTAAGGGCATGTTATCATCAGTTGAGAACCAGGGAGGAGATTATACTGGAGACAGTGTTTCATATTCAATATGACCCTTGTGAGAGTGATGTAATGCCATTAGGTCCGCGGACGTTCCAAGCTCTTTGTCATGGTTTTGGCAAATTGAGTGTTCAAAGAATATCTAGATCGATTGTGATCGTGTCTTTTAATGATATTATAGTGTGTTAGAGAAATACTAAGGAGCACGAGAGACATTTGAGAATGGTGAAGGAATCTCCATGGACCCGACCGAGATCGAAACAGTTATTAGTGGACCAAGACTAACAACAATATTGGAGATCAGAAGCCATGTGGATTGGACAGATTTCTACAAAAGTTTTGTGGAAGGATTTTCAACATCGTTGTCACTTGTTCACTCAACTCCCGAAGAAAAGAAAAGTTTGTGTGGACGGACAAATGCAGTATAATTTCCAAGAGTTTAATTAAAAGCTTAATACTACACCTATGCTGACCATTCCATTTGGTCTGGAAGATCTGAGATCTAGAGTGATGTGTTGTTTAGGGATTGAGTTGTGTACTGATGCAACATGATAGGATTGTTATATATGTGTCCCATCAATCAAGACCTTCTGAGTTGAACTACCCAACGCATGACTTGGAACTCGCAACAATAATTTTTGCACTAAAGATTTAGAGATGTTAGTTGTGTGAAGAAAGATTTTGGATTGTCACTGATCAACAAACTCTCCAGTATTTATTTTCTCGAAAAGAATTGAATGTGAGATTTAGCTATGGACCAGAACTTTTGAAGGATTGAGATGGTGATATTTGATATCACCTTGGAAGAACGAAAGAAGTCACCGAGGCGTTGAGTTGAGAGTATTTAATTGTGCATATATCTTTTGATTAAAGTATGAACCTTAATAGGTAAAGTTCGAAATTCGATTTTCAAATATAAGGTTGGCCACCTCGAATGTTATGGTCACCCTCAAAATTGAACCAGATATTCAAGTTAGAGTCGAGACACTTCGGTTAATGATCGGGATGTTCAAATATCCTACAAGAGGATACGATAATAAAGAGACTGACTTTCGGATTTCGAGGATGGAACACTCAAGTTTAAAGTGATTGGGTGTACGATGATGTGGCACACATGTAGAGACCTTGTCGAAATTATTTGTAGTAGTTTGCGGTATTCAACCAGGTAGTACAAAGTAGGTTAGAATCGGAGTAAACTCGAATGGTAAATTGATATGAAGGTAGGTATTGTCGGACAGGTTGCAAGTGCCAGATGTGTTAATAGGTGGAAGTTTAGTAATGCAAATCAGGAGAACTTTTACAATCACTCAAGAGTTCCGAGTGGGAATGAAGGTATATTACGATGGACCTTGTGACAAGCTTGTCAAGGAATCAAAGAGGCAATGATTCCATTTGGATATTGATCGATAGGCGCGAAGTCGGCTCACTTCTTGATGGTACGAAAGGATCTGGGTTTAGAAAGACATGCAAAGTTGTATGTGAGTCAGATAATTCATCTACATGGTGTCATGCCCTGATCCTCGAGCGCATGCCCATTCCTCTTTGATCGATAAAATTTTGTGACTTCCCGGACGAGTCGCTAACCCATTGATTTTTAAGCACATGCGGAAGCGAAAATAAATCCCTTGACAATAATCATCTCGGATAGGAAGACAGGATATCAATTCATAAAAGCACACTTTTACAAACAACGAGATTTAGGCACAAAACGAGTTTAGTCGAAAGCCTACAAAAAGGTCAACTCTCACAAGAGGTTGTCCTACGACATATCGATAAGACATATCCACCGATCCTCCATACTCCTCCTCCTCGAGACTTGAGACCTTGATCTTCCACGACCACCTTCTAAGAACCTGAAAATGGTTATTCAATAACCGGTGAGACAATGCCTCAACAAGTCCACCTACTAAACCCATATTAGGAGGGAAATACGCTTTAGGGTGCTCTAGCCACACAACCACACAATTGGTACGAGAGGACTTACCTCGCCTCAGGTTTCCTTCCGGCACGTTAGTATAGTTCATATCGCAATGCATATAATCAATGCACATAACAACTAGAACACCTCATTAATTCAATTAATCACCAGGGTTCGATTATAAAGCCAAACCGTTATGACACGTCTCATTCCATGTCACACGTTTTGCTCTCATAATCGGGTGCATCAAACTCAACAATCATGCATTCCAATTATTAATTACACCCCTTAAGGGTACGGCCAACTCCAATATTGGCGGTCTTTTGGCATTGCTAGGCATCGTCTTACCTCCTTTGAGCACGGTAACGTCTCTCAATTAGACGGCTTCCCCGAAGGGGCGTAGGTCCAGAATTTACTGCGACGCGAGTCTTAATGAATAGGTAACATTCGGCTAACAGCCTGGATGGTTTCTCTTAACCAACACATGACCAATCAATCTCGCCCAAGACACTGCATTGCATTCAAATGTCTCAATTAAAATAGTGAACTTGGCCTATTTTCTTTATATTAGAAATACACGATAAAATAGTCATATGTGGGTACAAGGTCAATTCACACTAGAAAAATTGATATCCTCCAATGTAAAATCTCACTGATTTATATAGTACATAAAACCATTTTTGGTGTTAAAACCCGACACCCGGGATTTTCTGAATAAATAATGAAATTCACAATTTTTGGAATTAAATATTCAAAATTCCAATTAGCACTCAATTTGCACAGACTAACACTCAATTGTAGAAATTAACCACACAATTGCAATCAGCATGCAATTCCGGTCACCAGCTATTCGAACTAATTTTGGAAAATGATTAATAATTAAATAATTTTTAAAATTAATTAAATAAATCAATTTAAATACTAAAATGCCAACCTAGGCCAAAATCATTAAATTAAATACCAATATGGACCCGGAAAATTCCCGAACCCTTCTAGATAAATAGCACAATTTATCTAGGCCTCACTTAATCTAATCTAACCACCTTACATGCATAATTGCATAATTAAATCGCTAAATTAATCTAACTAATCACTTAATTCCTAATTAAATAAATCTAAACACCCCTTAGACGTCATTAGCCTACTAAGAAGAGTTTAGTAAATAAACTCACTGGTTAATTACAGAAACCGGTTCACCACGATGACGGCGCGACAACGGCTGAAATCCGAATTTTCGACGTCGTCGGCAAACACTCGAGCCGGGCCTAAAATGGACCCAACAAATCTCAGCCCAAATATGAGATTTGCTTTTGAACTTGGGCTGGGCTTCATTTGACTAAAGAGGCCTTGAAAGGGCTGTCCTCGCGGGCTTCTAATTTTGCTAGGCTTCTAAAAGGCGTGGGCTTGCTGCTGGGCCAAGACTTGAGCTGGACTGAATTCACTTGGGGTACTGAAAATGGGCTGAATTCTGCAAGCTAATGGGCCAAAGATTGCTGGAGATGCCGGCCGAACTTGGAAGTGGGTCTGGCGATCTACTTGATCAACTTCACGCAGCCCAATTGAGATAGAAACAACGAAGGACTCGGCGAAGATATAGGCGTTGGATTCACTGCGTTGAGCTGCGAGCGATGCTTTGAGCGAGGAGATGGGGCGGCCTTGCGTGAAGATGGAAGCTCGGTGGATGTTGGCAGCTGCTTCGGTTGACACTGCTGGGCTGACCGAGCTGGAGATGGAGGCTCAGACGTGGCATGGCAGCTTGGCGTGAGGGATCAAATGGAGCGAAGATGAGAGGAGAAGTACGTGGATTTTGCACGGTGGCTTTACGGCTCAACAAAATGGAATGAAGAGAAGAGTTGACCGGTGGAGACCAAACTTGCTGGAGGGAGCAGCAACGTGGCAATAGCTTCGGTGAATAATCGAAGGAAGAAATGAAGACGAAGGAAAGAAATTGAAAGAAAAAGAGCTGCTGGTTCAAAGAGGTTGCCGAGAAGGGGAGAAAAGAGACGTATGGGAGAAGCTCGAGGGAGAGGAAGCCAAAATCAAATAAATATCTCACATTCATCATGATTTGGTCTCTAAAGTCTTCAAGATTATCCCTTTGTCCCCCATGTTTATTATTTGCTATTTAATCCACAAATAATTCACTTTTGATATCCAAAAATCCAACCTCCTCCCAAGCTCCGAATTTAATCAAATTGAACTTTAATTTCCTCTCTTGATTTCTCCAATTCGAGATCTGATTTCGTTGAAGAAAAATCCCATATAATTTTATGTAAGTCCTCAATACTCGAAGGCTCGGCTTGGAAGTCCCCATTTCCCTTAATTCGGCCCATCTGAATTTCTGCTAATTTTCTGCAACGTTTGAATCGATTTTTTGCAAAAATCTCAGAATCTCCAAAAAATCTTCGGGGGATGAGTTGACGTTCCTAAAATAGATCGTGACATCGTAGAATTTTCAATTTTTGAAATCGGGTTCCAATTCATGGTTATTTTCAATCTAATGCGCTTTTAGCATCACTTAGTCTATCGGGTAACTTTTAGGAATTTTTGATGCAATTGATCTGTGATCGATTTATCTCGAGTCACATTGTACATCTTCGACATATTGTCGACTCTCGATTGTTGTGAAAATCTTGAGGTATCAATTACGGGCACCGAGTACTAAAACGATAGAAAAATCGGTCTAGTGCCGATCGACGAGTATTTTGCAATCAGGTGGAATCACCCACACTCGGATTACATATCTCAATTGAATTGACCTATCTCCTGGTCTCGATCAATTTAAAGCGACAAAGTAATGACCCTTGTAGATCAACACGGTCGAGTAGTCAATTCCTGGTCGAATTCTCAAGTCTAATCCATTAATGGTTTCACCCGATTGACTAGTTATCTTGTGAGTGACTCTCTCAGAGAATAAAGCCATAAGTGCGTCGATGAAAAGCCCATTTTATCTCATCGAAATCAGACTTGAAAATCGGATGTCACACATGGAGTGCCGGTAATGAATCTATGTGATCAAGACCGAGGATTGCTAGTTTCGATAAAATAGTCGGGTGATTCCTCTTGAGATAGGATAGAGCGAGTGTACATAATGCCGTTTGTTGAGATGCGATTAGAGAATGAAAGATCACGGGCCCGAATCGGTTTGGCGGATCGGTGATTGTAGTTGTTGTGATCGAATCGAGATTAAGAACCGCTCGAGCCACCAAAAAGGTTGTGTCATTGGGCATTGAAGACCCTTAAAGTTCCAAATTGGTGATTACATCTTTTTGAATATGTCACCAATGAGGGATGCCTTGCGCTTTAGCAGGAAGGGAAAACTGAAACTGAGGTACGTAGGTTCTGTGAGATTTTTGAGAGAGAATTAGAATCCTAACATATTGTCTTGCATTACTGCTGAAGTAGACGCGAGTACATGACATCTTTCACATGTTTAGGTTGAGGACATATGAGCCTGACTTGACGCACGCGCTGAATCTTGAAGAATCAGACATGAACGACAGAGTGTCGTACATAAAAAGCCCGGTTCAGTTGGTGGTTCAGAAAGAGCAAATTCGATGTACCAAGATGGTTCCCTTTGTTTAAATGGTTTGATAACACCACGGGACCGAAGAAGCAATGTGGAAAAGTAAGACTCAATGAGACGACAACACCCCTCCGCCTTTTTGTTTAAGGATTGGTAAATGTTTAAATTTTGAGGACGAAAATTTTATAAGAGGGGAAGAGTTGTGATATCATGATTTTCAAGTTCTAATTTCGATTGGATAAGACGTTCCTTTCATCAACACGACTATAGTATTTTTTTCTGAGATGGCCACTCATGAGATAACTGACCTAACACGACTATAGTGTTTTAATGCAATAGATTTGAGAATTCGACCGGGAATCGACTGCTCAACCGTGCTAGTCTACAAGGGTCATTATGGCACAATTAAAAATCGATCAGAGACCGGAGATAAGTTGATTCAACTGAGATAGTGATCAAAGTGCGGGTGATTCCATCTGATTGCAAAATTCTTGTCGATCAGCACTAGATCGATTTTCTTTCGTTTTGGATACCCTATGTCCATATTTGAAATCTCAAAATTTTCACGACTATAGAGAGTCGCCAATGTGTCGAAGAGGTACATGTGGTTCGAAGAAAATCGACCACGGTTCAATTGTAACAAAAATTCCTAATAGCTACCCAATAGGTTAGGTCACACTAAAACCGCGTTTGATTGAAATTAATCGCGAATTTGAATTCGATTTCAGAAATTGAAAGTCCTGTCGTGTCATGAGTCATTCTAAGAATGTTGATTCACATTTTTAGGAATTTCCGATGAGTTCAGGATTTTTTTACGGAAAATCGATACAGACGATTCGGAAAACAAACGAAAATTTGGATTAGTCAATTTAAAGGGATTTTTGGCATCTGATGTGAGTAAGTAGGTGAAAGGAAATTTCGTGGACTTTTTCCGCATCTATTAGATCTCAACCGGAGAAGTTTGTTCATAAATTGGATTCCGAGAAAAAGGAAATAGAATTCGGAATTGAGGGGAATTTGTAGGTTGGAGAGACCGTCTTGTTTTGGTCTTTAATTGGACTTCAAGTTGTGCAAGATGGTGAAAAAATTGGCCCTAGGATGAACAATTGACAAGTTGTTTTGAAGTTGAACAAATTATAACTTTAATTTTATGTTATTTTCTTTTTTTTCCTTGGACCCACACCCTCCACGCACGGACCCCCCATCCGCACGTTTTCTTTTTCTCTCTCTCTCTCACTTGCACGTCCCCTCCCAAGCTAATAGTTCCTGCACGTGGTCTCCCTTTCTCCCTTTGCCTTGGTTCTTTTGACTTGAGTCAATGTTTATCTCTTACCTCTCTCTCTTGCCAGCGTCAATCCTTTCCTCTCTAGCCGCATCTATCCTTTTCTCTCCTTTAATTCCCCCTTGTTGATCGTTGTCCCACAGAAGCCGTGGTCCCCTCTTCCTTTATTCTCTTATGTTGTCCATGTCTCTTGCATTTTCTGCCGTGGATGCTCCCACCGTTTTTCCTCCATTCAGCCACGAGGACCTTGGTCAAGATTTCTAGCAGTCTTCTTTCGGTTGACCCCATCAGGCCCGTCTCCGCTGCATCGAGGCTGCCTTCTCATTTACCTACATAGGCTCATCTTCGAAGCTCAAACAACATCCGTTTTAGCACATCCAGTAGCCATAACTCGGCTCGACTCATGGCTGTTCCAAACTCGACTCGCACCACCACCTGCGACCATCAAACCTAGCCCAAGCCGTGCCCGAATCAGCGCTCGTTGTAGCACTTTTGGACCCAATTTTGGAAGCAATTTCCAGTAGGGATTGTGGACATCAAGACCTACTTTCGGGCCCGTCCCGGCCCCACTTGGCGGTCTTGCTTTGGAAGCTATCGTTCCTCACCGTGACCCCGTCATTTTGATCCAAGCGGACCATTAAAATATCTGAGAGCCATTAAGATGTTTGTTATTTCCAAGCCGTGAATGCCATCGGGATGCTTGTTTGCCAAGTCTACTTCGAAGATCTGAGGGCCATCTTGGGTTCAAGTTTCTTAACGATCGGCAGCCTCGAAGACCATCCAAGCTCTTTTCCCATAACCTTTCAAATTTCTGAGGACCATCCAGGTTAGCGGCAACAGGTTCATATTCCACCTCTGAAATAGCATCATTCTCATCACATTTTGAAAGACTTTTCAATAACTGAAAAGAATTCAAGATACTTGTCAAGACTCCCAAAAATTGTGTCTTACCCCCAGATCCCCAATTAAGAAGCAACAGGTATGTATTCCATCTATCTTAATTAGCATCGACATTTACATGACATATGAAAATGGGATTCCATGAAGTCCATTCCTAACAAAAAGATCATTGCATTGCGCAGTTTAAATCATTAGCATTTACGTCGCGTTCTTTATTACACATCATTACATTTTGATAATGGGATCATATTCTTTGAAGTCCATTCCCAACAAGAAAAGATTGTTGCATTACATTTGCATGGTTTAAATTTAAGTTTCATTTATTTTTGAAGGAAATCTCTATGAGCTTCCCTCTAAAGAGGAACAACTATTGATACTTAAATTTTGATTATTCCACCTAGTCATTTACTACATGAAAATTAGGGATCGAATTCAACTCACTCGCATTTGCATTTTCACTCAAGTCATCACATGTATCGTATGACCCCTCCACGGACGATCATTCATCAGATTACCTCTCCACAAGGTCAGAATTGAGTTGATGTTGACTGGAGATTTGGTGGATAATTAAATAACAAACTTACCAGTCTAAGCAAGAGTTCTCGAGATAAATTGAATCTAATTATGGAAAAGATGGAGGGCAGGCTGTGAGAATGGAAGAGAAAATAAGGAAGGCCGACTAAGTGATGAGAATAAAAAGGAAACAATAGTAGAGATTGGTAAGGGCCATCCATCAGAGTGGAAGAGGAAATAATAAGACTTTGGGGAAGAAATGGCATTGAGGAGAGGTTGATGGAATAGGTTGGCCGATGGCAAGTGAATGGGACACATTAAAGGCAATATGAGTAGAAGCATAAAAGGAAACCAAAAGATTGCAAGCGCTAATGTGGAAGTGAATTAGAGAGATTCACAGTCAATTCTCGGTGACAAATCAAGGCTAAAATTCAGCAATTCTCTGAGAATCATCAATCGGCTCCGGATCCAGACTTTCCAATGATACATAATTTTTTTTTTGGTGCTATAAAAGAAGACGGACGCACACTTTGGGGGAAGGTACACTCACGAGATTTCCCCAAATGTGCACGAAAATCTCATTATCATCACGGGCACATAATTTCTCTAGGACACCTTTTCCACTTCATCCATCATCCATTGTCTGTCTCCATGCCATGCCTTCTTAATTGGTCACTGTCATATATGACAAGAATCGGTAGAATATGAGGAGGGAGAGAGGGAGCACAGCTCTTCGCAGCCTCACAGCCATCCCCATTGTCTCCACCATAACCTTCCTCGACATTCTCACCATTACCCACTCTCCATGTAATGCCCATCATCAAGAGCACATTTTCTCTTTAAATTGTCATGAACAGAAGGTGACATGGAGCCGAGTGGAAGTCTTCAAAGGAAGAAGCGATCTTGAGCAAAATTAGGAAAAAGTCGAGCGGTGGCCAGGTGGTAAAAGTGACTCACGATGGAAACATACGTACGTGAGACGCCGAAGAGGACGAAGTGCTCTCCTCATGCCGTCGCCTCCGCATTTCTTGTCAGGCCCCGATCCTCGGGCGCGCGCCCATCCCTTACTTGGTCGATTTATTTGCGACGTCCCAGGAAGGTCGCCGACCCATTCATTTATATACGCATGCGGAAGCTTAATAAAATCCCCAGACAATCAAACAATAGGATAGAAGAGTAGGATCATATTTTTCAAACCGAGACGAGTCTTTATAAGCAAACCGGTTAATTACAAACTTAGGCTGTTTACAAAATTAACGGCTTATCAAAAAGGGGACTGTCTTAACATCCACTAGTCAGACCCATTTGCCGATTCTTCAGCTTCCACCTTCCGAACTTCAGGACTTCCGGTCCTCCACGATCGTCATTTAGGAACCTGAAATATTTTTCCCCAAACTGGGATGAGACTATGTCTCAGCGAGTTCTACCCCACTAAGACCCAATTAGGAAGCCAATACGCCATAAGGGCTGCCTAAGCACAACACAGGTCAAAGGGCTTACCTTGGCATCAGTTCCTTTCCTGCACTTTAGTTCAACTAATAATATCGATAACTACAGCAAACAATTACATTCCACCAATCAGATCGACTCAGCGATCAATCGACTTAATCGATTACATGTCATCACGACCTTTCCCTGGTCGGTACATTCAATACTATCTATAAAGTCCGACCATAGTCTAGAACTGCTCACCCAAAGCTGATAGATATAGTATACTATGTATATGCTCGCCCAAAGCTGATAGATCAGGGCCCCCAGGCCAATTTAGTATACTATATATGCTCGCCCAAAGCTGATAGATTAGGGCCCCCAGGCCAATTTAGTATACTATATATGCTCGCCCAAAGCTGATAATAAGGTATACTGCTCACCCAAAACTGACATATCGCCCGTAGGTCAATATAGTATACCGGTATACTGCTCACCCAAAGCTGACATATCGCCCGAAGGCCGATATAGTATACCACTCCAACCATATAGTCAATTCATCCTTTTTATCATTCACGATAAATAGCCGTGTGTGGGTTCACGGTTGGCCTTCGCCAAAATATAATAATTTTACTTAAAAATATCCCACCAATTTCATCAGTCCATTACATATTTTTGGCGCTGTAAACCGATGCCCGGTTATTTCTCCATCAATAAACCAAAATCAGATAATTTAGGAATAAATCCTAAATTCACAATTAATTCGATTCAACACAAATTAATGCTCAAATAAATAAACGGACTACACTACGATAATCAGCACGGAATTTCGGTCGTCGGCCTTCTAAATCTTAATTTCCGAATTTTAATTAATTAATTAAATAAATTTAGAAAATTAATAATTAATTACAATAAATTCAATTTAGCTCAAATCAGAGCTCAATTAAACAAACGGACTTCACCATGATCATCAGCATAAAATTCCGGTCACCAACTTTCCCGGTCAAAATTTCCGGAAAATAATAAATAATTAAATTTATTCCGAAAATTAAATATAATAATATTATATTATATTATTATTATAATAGTACAATTTCGAATTAATTATTTAATTTAAAATAATTAATTAAGGCTTAAACAAGATTACTTTAATCCAAACATTTTCTTAACTTTAATTAATTATCCACTAAACTAATCACATCCCTTAATCCACTTAACATTTAAATAAACTAATCTAACCACATAAACCTACTTAGTTTAATCTAAACACCCCTTAAACGTGATTAAACTACTAAGCGGGGATTAGTGAGTTAAACTCACCCGATTAGCGATCCGAGCGGCTCAAATCGACGGGGACATCGAGGGGATCGATTCACTCCAAAGCGGGCCTAGCTTCCGGGGTCGGGAAGCCGGCCAAAACGGGCCACAAATCCGCAGCCATACCCATTTTTCTCCTCTTCGTTCGCTGCTGTTTAAGGCCGAGAAAGGGTAGATCCGAGCTTGGTTGGGGCATGCAAGGCCCGAGAGGGCTAGGCGGAGCTTCGGTGGGCTAAGGTGGAGGGGTACAGTGGCTCACGGCGGCGGGGACAAGCTCCGGCAGCTCCCGGAACTTGCGGACCGAGACAGACGAGGGCGGCTGGGCTTCGGCCAAGCACGGGCGGGCGAGGAGCAGTGGCCATGCGCGCGCGAGGAGCGACGAACGGCGACGGCGTGCGGCAGCTCCAGGCGACGTGCAGCTTCTCCTCTGAAATTTCTGGGTTTGAAAGGCACAACCAGGAGGAAGAGAAGAGCTGGTTGGCCGGCAGCAGGAGGGAAGAGAGGGAGGCGGAGGCGCGGCTGGACGTGCGACGGCCTCCGGTGGGCTTACGGCGGCGTTCCGGCAGCTGCTCCTCCAGCCTCCCTGGTTTGCTCGGTTCCGTCGAGCAAGAAGAGAGAATGGGGAAGAAAGGGGGGCGACGGGGAAGAAAGAGGGAGGAGAGAGAAGGAAAAAGGGGGGATTCCTTTTATTTTTCTCTTTATTTAATCTCCCAAAAATTAGCCCACCATGACATCACTATGATGTCATGTTCCACTATCTCCAATTTCTCACAATCTTAGTCCAATGGGTCCAATTTCTTTTTCCGCCGTGGCATAAAATCCCGTACACTTAATTCAATCAATTCTCAATCAATTCCATCCAATTGAAGCTCAATTAAATTAACCCATGTGTCCTCAACCTTCTTATGACTCTTTCCCCATCAAATGATCCAACTTGCTTCCCAAAGATTCGATCAAAAACGGCCCTTTGACAATCTCAAACAAAAATGGCCTTACTTTATTTTTCCGCCAAAAATCTCGGTTGTAGAAAAATCTTCCGGAGATGAGTCGACGTTCCTAAAATGAATTGTGACTTGACAGAACTCTCAATTTCTGAATTCGGGTTCGATTTCATGGTTAATTTCAATTCGACGCGAATTTAGTGCGTCCTAATCTACCAGGTAGCTTTTAGGAAATTTTTCTTGCATTTGACCTGTCGCGACCTAATTTTCGCGGGTTCACCACCTAAAACTAGGTTAATGGATTACTAAGTCTTTAAGCTTAGCTCGGGCTCTCCCAAGCCCATACCAAATTCGCAACTTAGGTTTGAATTTATTAACATGCAAATCGATTTTATTTAGGAGTCGCCACTAATCAGTTTATGGTAGGTCGATTAGACACCTAAGTAAAATAATGGGAGAATTACTTTACTCTTACGAACCAGAGACTAAAGTACGGGACTTGATTACATTAGATTTCTCTAATGCCCTTTCGGTACCATTTTTTTTATTTTCAAAAAAATGTTTGGCAATTGAATTGATTTTAATCTAACTTCCTAACATGTGAGGTGATCATACGTGTGCGCATACCACCAATTTATCACTCAAGAAAGCAATTTAATATTGCAAAACATACCTAGAAGCAACGAAATCATCTGCATTGTTAAATCAGAATTCACATCAGCAGCCCTAGATATGATTTCTAATTAACACACAATTTCAATTTTTGTTTTCACTTTATTTAATGAAAATCATGACTTATGCAATGCATGTTAATAATCTAATATGACATAGCAACATGACCTAAACTATATGACATGAAGAAATGCAATAATTAAATGCAATCTAAATGACCTAATTCTAATGACATACAATGCGATGCAATGACATACAAATTTTTTTAAACTAAGATGACATGCCGCATATATTTTAGCACGCGAGTTATATGTCATGTGACATTTATTAAATGATTTAGTCTAATGACGAGGAAGTTCTAATGAACCTAATAAAAACTAAATGACGTGCATTTGATATTTCTATTTAAAAATGAGAAAATGATCTAGCTCTAGATTAAAATTCTATCTAATTTAAACTAAGGATTAAGTCACATTAAATCCTAATTTAAACTAAAATATTATCTTAATCTAACATGTAATTGATCTAATATGCAATGACGTGCGGAGCAACACCTAATTCTACATGACATATGCATAATATTTTTCATCTTTTATTTTTTATTTAAAATTCAAAATTTAAAATTGCCACGTAATTAAACATGCAACTAAAATCCTAAATTAATGCATTTTGTTTATATTTTTCAAACTGAAATCCTTATCCTAGATATGCAAGATAACAAGAAATATTCTAAAACAAACTAAATCTTAATTCGAATATTTTTTTTAGATATTTTTTTAATGATTCTCCAAAACAAGCCATTATCAACTAAACAGTAAATCTAAACAATCAAGATATGCAATCAAATAAAGGATCAAAATAATCGAAAAAATAACCTGTTGTCTCACAGGTCAAATTAACGATTATCCTAACCCTAATTATCATAACAAAGAGTTCAAAATAATTAAAAATCTGATCCGAATTCTTACGGATCAAATTAATAATTATATTGATTCAACACTTAAAATACTATCGACAAATCCCAGAAATTATTATAATAAAAAAATGATCCGAGATCTTATGGATCAAATTAGTAATTACAATAATTCTAGGGAATATCCTGTGGATAATGCCTACAAAATCCATAAAAGAAAGATCACCCCAAAACTTAAAAGAAATAAATAAAATAAATAGAAAAAGAAAAATAAAACTACCTAATTTATTTTCCTTTTTCTTCCTTTTGTTTTTTTTTTCCTAAAGCCTTGCTCGTGGATCTTCAGGGGCAGCAAGTCGTCGGTCCGGCAAAGGCGTTGCGGTCGGGGCTCCAGCGAAGGTCCGACGAGGGGCAGCAGAGTTGCAGGGGGTCACCGTGGGTTTTAATCGCGGTTGTCGGAGCTCGGCGGTGTGGGCGCGACAGGCTTAGGCGTTGGACACTGGCGTCGGGCAGATCTGACTCAGGTCAACTGGACTCAGGCAGAACGGCGTCGGATCGGAAGTTGTGCACGGTGGGGCAGCAGTCAGTCAGTCGGCTCGGGTAGAAGACTCCAAGTCGCGGCACGACAGAGCAGCAGGTCGTCATGGCGTTACTGGCAGATCGCTGTGTTGTTGGGCGCAAGTTGCAGGTCGTGGGCTTCGGAGCGAGGCGGTTCTAGTGCGGCAACCAGTAGCGACGAACGGGTGAGCTGTTGCGACCGCACTGGTGCAGAGGCGGGGCAGCTTCGCGGACGAACGACGACGGGCTGGCGAAGGAAACACCGATGGGGTGGCCGGCGTGGAATCTGTGACTGGAGGCGCAGCGAATCGGGCAGCGAGAGGAACGGCGAGGAAGATGAACTGTATGAGTCAAATCAGCCTTTTTACTTTACCTTTTCTCCTCTCTCTCTCTCTCTCTCTCTCTCACGTTCTGACTTTTTTCTTTCTTTTCCAAAAAGCTTTTCTTTTTTCTCCAAAGAACGAACGGAGAAAACCCAAAGCCTTTCTTCTCTTTCTCGTGTGGAATTTTTTTTTTTTCACCTCCAACTCGAGAGAGAAGCCCCCCTATTTATAGAGTGGAAACCCTATCTACGAATATTTGCATAACAACCCAATTGTTGAGGATTACCTTCGAAAATACGAGATGTGCTCAACCAAAAAGAGGTTCCAAAATCTAAAATCATCTGTTAAAATCCTCCAAGCTGACTCACTCGACCATTGAAGATTTTATATGCTGACTCAGCGATTGAAGATAAATTGGAATTTTTTGTGAAGATTTTCCAAATAATTCACTCTAGATAAAACTCCATTATCCAATTCTAAAATCTTTCGAGATATCTATCCGCAACAAAATATTTTAGAATATTCCTTATCCTCCTTAATATTCCCAACTTTAAGATTACATTGCGATTTTTTAATTTCCAAAAATCATCATAATATCGAATCAAATCTTAAATTTTCACAAGATAATTAATTAAACATAATGACGGGCTTGGGTTAATTTTCTTCATGGGCTTAGTCCAGCCTGTTAATTTAAAACCCAAAATTACTAATTCAACCCATCCACCACCGGTCCAGTAAATGCAAATAAAAAATAAATGCACCTACAACTAAATGCTATGCAATTAATTAATTAATTAATATTTTTTTAGGGGTTAACATTAATCCCTAATTTCTTAATGCAATAAATGACTAAACGGGTAGCCAAAATTTAGGTGTCAACATGACCCATGGTTGATTATTCTCAAGCCACAATGTACATCTTCGATACATTGGCGACTCTCAATTGTCGTAGAAATCTCAAGGTTTCAAATACAGACACGGGGTATCGAAACGACAGAATAATCAGTCTAGTGCCGATCGACAAGAATTGTGCAATTAGGTGGAATCACCCACACTTAATCACATACATTTGTCGAGTCAACCTATCTCCGATTTCTAATCGATCTCACTGTGTCGTAATGATCTCTTGTAGATTTGCACGGTCGAGCAGTCGTTTCCTGATCGAATTCTCAATGTCACCTTATCTATTTACATTGATCATGGAAATCTTCTCGGGAATTTTGAACCAAAGGTCTTCGGCTAAAGAGTTCAAATGTTATTGGAGATGTAAGTCTCCCAAGCTCACTCATCTGTTTTTTGCAGATGATGTGTTCCTTTTTTGCCAAGCAGATTGGAAATCAGCTGTGATCCTTAAAAGAAGCCTCGATATTTTCTCTTCATGGAGTGGTCTTCTCCCCAACAAAAATAAGAGCGACATCTTTCTTTCGGGAGGCGATCCTGCGTTGTGCAACAGAATCCTCCAAGCATTTGGCTTTCAGGAAGGTAAACTTCCGATTCGATATCTTGGAGTGCCCATCATCTCAAAGAGGTTGACTAAGGCTGACTGTACTCAGTTAATTGACCGCATTACCGCGAGAGCCCGCTCCTGGTCCACAAGTTCTTCTCTTTTGTTGGGAGACTTCAGCTCATAAGGTCAGTGCTTCATGCTATTCAGACTTTTTGGGCTAGTGTATTCACTTTGCCTCTTCGGTTATCTTGGGGATTGAAAGCATTCTTCGTAGATTTCTTTGGAAAGGCACCTCTTTGGATAAAGGAGGTGCAAAAGTCTCATGGGCGGATGTTTGTTTGCCTAAGGAGGAAGGGGGCCTAGGTATTCGGTCTATCAAGGAATGTAACAAAGCCTCAATGCTGAAATTTATTTGGATCCTCTTTACGGATAAGGAATCTCTGTGGTGCCGATGGATACACTCTAACTTTTTAAAGAAGCATAACTTCTGGGTTGCCCCTCAGCCTTCGGTTTGTTCCTGGAATTGGAAGAAGATCCTTCATCTTCGGGGCTGTTGTAGATAATCCTTCGGTTGGAAGATTGGTGACGGCCGGTCTACTTCATTGTTGTTCGATAGCTGGTTGCCTTGTGGCCCTCTTCATCTACAAGTTCCTCAATCTTTTTTGTTGGACCCTGACGTTCCTCCAAAGGCGTCTGTGGCTTCTTTATATTCTTATGATGGTAGATCCTGTAAATCCCGGTTAGAGGATTGTGGTTTCTCGCTTCCTCCTCTTTCGGTTGATAGCGATCGTTTTGTGTGGCGTCAAGATTCCTCCGGGGCCTTCTCCGTAGCTTTTGCTTGGAATGTCATCAGAACTCCTAAAGCCAAAGCACCTTGGGCTTCTTTTGTGTGGGATAAGGATGTAGCCCCTCGGTTTCAACCGCTTGCCAACGCAGTCACTTCTCCTCTCATATGGAAGGATTGATTACTCGGCCTGCACTTTTTGTAATACTCAGCCAGACTCGACCAACCATTTGTACTTTGATTGCAATATTTCAAATACCATTATCTACTTTTGGGCTACTAGGTGCAATTTGCCGTGGAGGAACGGCACTTGGGCGGAAAACCTTGCTTGGGCTATGAAATTCCTTGCTGGTAAGGACTTCTTTCATAGTCTTTCCCGTTATTCCTTTGGAGCTCTTTGCTATCTAATTTGGAAGAAGAGAAATGCTATGATTTTCCGAGGGGAATCTCTTGATATTCCCGCTTTGAAGAATCATTTGATAAAGATGGTTAAAGATAAAGCAATTACCTACAAGGATGTCCCTGACAATCCAAGGAATCGGCGTCTTCATAGGGGTTGGAATCTCGACCCTATTATCTTCACGTAACCCTTAGGGTATTATCTTTTGATCTTGCTCGGTCGTCTCCAGTGCGGTTGTTCTAGCTCCCGGATTCCCTGGCGTCCATGGAGGTCTGGTGGCTGTTTCTGGTGGTTGAGTTGTGTCTTGTTGTGTCTGTTGTTTGCGCTCTTTCTGTCCTTGCCTCTTGAGGCTTTTGCGTGGCCCCCTTCCACTCTTTTGTTCGCTTTGAGAGTATAAGTTTTGGTGCCGTTTGTGTACATTTGTCCTTAGCTTTTCAATATATTCTTACCTTACCAAAAAAAAAAAAAAATTCCTTAACGGCTTCACCTAATAGACTAGTTATCCCATGAGTGATCAGTTCAGGGAAAAGAACTATAAATGCGTCGATGAAATGCCCAACTATTTCGATCGAAATCAGAACCTGGATTTCAGGATGTCACATTTCTCACAGCCTCCGTGCCTCCCAGGATCTTGCTGCCGTGGATCCAATCCTCTAGCCATCGATCAGGAAGCTTCTAGCGGGCCTGGCAAGTGCCGTCTCATCGTGCCGCCACTGTGTCCGAAGTTCTTCCAACGAGCACCAACATCCTTGGTGTTCAGCTTGGAGCATCCCCAAGCGGACTAGCAAGTCCTTGTGTTCACCACATACTCTTCCTGGTGGCTATGGTCACCTGTTAAAATTTTTTGGATGTGTGCATGCGGAAGCATGGTTTAAGTATTATTTATAGTTTTTGGTTAGTGATGTGTGCAAGTGTATGATGTAGTTTATAGAGGATGGACAAGGGACAAGATATGATAATTAAAGGATAAAGAACATGGCATATAATTTATCTAGTTGATGGAAATGGATAGTACAAGATGTTTTGGTAATGGAGGAATATTTCAGGATATAGAAACTATCTTAACTCTACTCCTCCACACCAATGGAGGTATAAACCTCACACACACAAATGAATGAACTACAAGCCTATTTATAGGCATGAGTCACTGCCTTAGTACAACATTCTAGGTTGTCCATGTAGGCTTCATCTAGGAAATTCTAGATTGTAGTTCTTCTAGAGACTTCTCTTACATGCTGAACATTTTCCTCTTTCTTTCAAAAACTTCATCTAAGGAATTCTAGAAGTTTAGCAACTGTAGAAAATTCTAGAAAATGGATCACCATTTCCAACATCACCTCCCAGTAACCGGTTGGACATCAGTCTGCACTCATGCATCGGTAGTGTCTTGGTCCAGCAAACAAACTTCTCGGTGGCTTTCCAGTGAGCTACTCAGTTCGACCTTTCGGCGTGGTCCATGACCGCTAAATTTTGGCTAAATATTTAGAGATAAATTGCATAGAAAATCAGGATATATTTGGCATGGAGAGAAGGGCCGTGAGAGAGAGAGAGAGAGAGAGAGCAACGAGCAACTGAGAACGTGACTGAGAGAGCCACCGTCGGTCACTATCCTCGAACCACAACTGACAACCGCTGCCACTTCTTTTGCGTGAAAGCTAGTAGATTTCGTCCCTGGTTTATTCTCCTCCTTCTTTTTTCCTTTTTTTTTTAAATTATTTGCGGTTGGTCTCCCAAGGATCCTGGCTTGGGGATCTGTGAGGCGAGCAGTCGTAGCTCAATCCATCGAGCTCGTCCACTGTCCGACGCCGCTAGCAGGGTAGGGAAAATGAGTTGCTAAAAGTTGGCCTCTTCGTAGGGGACCGAAATGAAAATAATGGTGTAAACAATTTTCTAGGATCTTGGCCCTTGTAGAAATCTCCTCTGTCAACATTCAAAGGTGAAGAATCCATCATGCCAATGAACTTAATGGTTATTTTTAGTAACCATATATAAGCATAGAAGTTAAGTTTGCAGCAATAACTATAGCATTATTTTCCCACTAAATTTCTGATAGATTTCATTTTCTTACCTGTAGAAGCAGGGTAAGATAACACAAAAGCTGTCGAGCCATTGAAAAGGCGGTGCAGCTCATACCTCACATTGCAAGTTCTGCTAAAAACCATTCCACCTTCCTGGGCGTAGCAGCATGCTTTTAGATCCCCCAAGGTAGAGTCCAAGCAACTGTTACAGTCCTTGTCAGACATATCTCTAGTACACTGCACTAGCCCATATATTGTTTGGCTCACAGAATAATTTATTTTCCCTGTCGCGAACATTTGAGTAGAGTTAACATATGCGGCCTCATTGGATATATTCTTTACTAGATACATCAAGTAGGTATAGAAACGGGATGGGTCAGATGCAAGTTTCTCCTGATAATTTGAATCCGGGTATTTTCTAGTATAAACCATCTTCAAAAAGAAATCTTGGAAGGAATAGCGTACTTGGCATAATTCATACCAAGTTAGTGCATCTTCAGCAGTGCACAGCTTCATGATCTCTTGGCTTGCATTGCTAACACAGCCTCACACGCTGCAGAACTGGTGTCTCCTCAGCAAAGAGCTTGTCCATAAATTCGGTTAAGGCCTTCTCTGATAGTAGTTGTGACGGCCTGAGCGGCGGTGCGCAGGGAGGAGGGATGGTGGTGTGTTCGTGCCTCAGTCCCTGAACGTGCACAAGGAAGGGGTCCTCTCCCTCTTGTCCCACATCGTTAAGGGAGGGAGTCCAGGGCTAGTTTATAATGGCTTAGGCCCCTTAATTTGTGTGACGCGTTTTAAAGTCATGAGAACTTAGTGTCCAAAGCAGACAATATCACACAATGGGCCCAGGTCATTATAAATGGTATCAGAGCTGACTCCCGACAGCGTGAGGGGCCACAGTGAGGACGCTGTTCTGCTAGGGGGGAGAGTGTGACGGCCCGAGCGGCGGTGCGCGGGAAGGAGGGATGGCGGTGCGTCCGCGCCTCGGTCCCCGGACGTGCGCAAGGAAGGAGTCCTCTCCCACTTGTCCCACATCGTTAAGGGAGGGAGTCCAGGGCCAGTTTATAATGGCTTGGGCCCCTTAATTTGTGTGACGTGTTTTAAAGCCGTGAGGACTTAGTGTACAAAGCGGACAATATCACACAGTGGGCTCAGGTCGTTACAGTAGTGTTGTAGAATCCCGTTGTTGTAGTGTTGTACGACAGTGAATCAAGAAGGAGCTTTAGGTTTGATTCGAACGTGCTGTTGGTTGAGTATTTTCCATACTCATACGGACAAGAAAGTTCAAGATAATCTGCTTCTACCCTAATGTGAAGGCCAAACATTGACAGTAGTATGAATGAGAACTGGAAGTAAAAATGCGGACCTCTCTCCATTTTCTTACTTCTGGCACATCGAATCTTTAACATTTACCCATTGTATAAAGCACCGAAGTCAGGAGCAACAAATAGAAGATTTTGGAAAGTGATTAAAACAGTTATGGCAGATATTAGCATTGCATAAAGACTAGAGATCAAATGAACCCGGCCAAGAAACATCGTAATGAACCTGGAAAGTCTCAGGAAAACGCTATAACAGTCATAAGCAAGAAGGAAGGGGATGATCAATGAAACACTTTGGTAGTGAGCCATTTCTTAGTCTATCCGGGTTTGTATTCTAGTTCGAGTCGAAGTTTGAGCTGAGATTTATAAGCTGGAGAATTCATGGTCCCGTGTTAGCCTCTGACTTTGCAGCTAAGGGTAATTTCCAGGAGATTGCTTTCGCTTGTTTTGAGTCAATTTTTTTAGAATTTCAGGTTTGGTAACGTGTTCGAGGAGAATGACTTGCGGATTACTAAATTTGGGAGAAGAACCATGTGAAGGTTTTTCAATTTCAAAACTCGAAATAAAATATTTCAGTCGAGCCACACTGCAATTTAATCCTCATGTGTGATGCAATTAAGAAACGGTCAACTTATTAATTTTCCTGCCCCTAGTTACTAACAAAAAAGGTTCTATTTAGCTGCCTCACATCACTTGGTATTCTCTACCTCGTCTTCTCTCCTACGAACCCCGTATGGCACTAACTATTTTTCCAGGACAGAGCAGAATTCTATTATAAAGTGCCAAAAAATTGGAATTTTGTTGTTGTATTGATTTGTTTCATTAAGTGTTGGTAAATAATGACAACGTCAGGTAGCTTCGAATAATGCTTTCTAGTTTAAATTTATTTGGTGTTGTTTTTTGTAATTTTAATTAGTTCGAAGTCTCAACGTGTAGCTTCCCATACTCAATCATTCCTTTCAAACTTGATTTTCTGATGCACTTTCACCTTCTTTGCAATTGAGAAGGTAAGAGACATCAAATCGTATTTGTGCTGTATCAGATCCTATCATCTTGACCTGGCAACATGCCAATCTTGCTTTGCCTATAAGCTTCCATATTTTGTTTTTTCAGATTCCTTACTGTTATCATTTTCTTATCTTAACCTATCCATTATTTGGTATGAACAACATATCGGTGTAACCACCGGCCGCGGTGGCTCCACTGGATAAGACTCTGCTGATCCTCAATGAAGAGGTGAAGGGTTCAAAACCCAGGGGAGGCGCTAGGTGTATTAAGTGTGACTCAGGAGTGGTGGGTCCTCCTGCTTAAGTGTCACCTGGGGGTTTACGGCGCGGCTATCGGCTGCAAGCCGGTTCCTCCAGTACAAAAAAAAAAAAAAATCGGTGTAAATGAATTTGAAAATACACAATGGAGATTATAAGAATCTCCTTAGTTTCACTGCTAAAGAAACTAAAAATTCATAAACAAAGATAATCTTCATCAATCAATGCATGATTATTGTACATTCTAAATTTTAAACAACAAAGGAGCTCATTGAAGCACTCCAACTATGGGTTTGACTATGACAAGAAATTTGGATGGGACACAGCATTACCAACGAGGTAGATCAGCTAGCATTAGCCAAATCTAGTGAGAGAAAGAAAAAATGATCATCCATCTTCATAATTTTGAAAAGTATAGTGCTTCAATTCTCTCGCCACTTTCGTGAAACTTTAAAGTGAACCATAGAGCTACAAAGGAGACGAATTATAGAAAAGTCATGAAGTTTTAACATGAACTAAAAATATGAAGGAGAATGAGACGGAGAGGGTAGGTTTTTCTAGATATCCTCATTCTTCAAGAATTAGAAAAGTCATTTTCAATTTTGATTTTATTAATTTGAAATATGGGTTCTTCTACTTCATTTTTAAATCCTTATTTTTTTATTATTTTTTATTATTTTTATATTCCCTTCCATCATTTCTAAATAAAAAATTAAATAATAAACTGCACTAATAAACCTAAAATATATAATGAATGGAGGTATTATATATATAGAATATATATTATAGATTAGATAGAAAGTCAAGTATATAAATAAAAATAGGAATAAGTAAAAAAAGAAAATCATTGTTATTTTTTGTTATAATGATTTTTTTTCATATTAGACTTCAAATTATTTATATTTAATTATTATATTAAGTTTATTAACTTAAGAGGTTTGTTATTAAAAAAAAAAAAAAACTTTTATGCCAAAGTATAAGAAGTTCTATCTATATTTATCTCACTTCTTATTTTTGACTTTATCTTATCATGAGTAGAAACCATATATATATCCCATCCTGACTTTTATCTTGGATACCAAAGTAACTTTGGTGTCTTGTACCACAACGGGCAAATTAGAATATTATTGGTAGCACCATGGCACTATCGACAAGTATAGAGCTGGACTAGTGCAAAGTATACAATCATGAAACTTGTGTAGAATATTGTGAGACTTATAGTCCAATTGTCAAGCCTACAACAATTCGAAATGTTCTTTGGCATGAAGACTTAAAAAAACAAAAGTAGAGTGGCAAAGAATGGTTTTATGAATTCTGAGCCAAGTAGGCATAGGTGAATTACTAGGATGTAGTCCCTAAAGGAAATTTACAATGTCAATCAAAGACCTGTCTTCTTCTCTATAGTCTACTAATATAAGGCCCTGTCAAGGACACAACAGCAATAGTTGGGGGAAATATTGATGACAACTCGATCCAATGACCTAGTTCAGCTAATTGGTGAATGTGATTCAAGACGGACTTGGCAACATGGACCTAGTGATTTGAGAAGCAAGACGTCTCGTATTCGGTTCCAGATTGGCATGACCTTGTAAGCTGAAACGGATGATGTCAGTTTCTAGCTGTGTTCCTGCTCATTTCTCTTTTCCTATTCCTATGATTAATCATATCGGGCATAGATTGGCCAAGAAAAAACAAAGAGCATTCAAGTGCACAAGGAACAGAGTTTTCCCTCCTGCACCAGACTCGGTAAGTGCCCACCTGTAGTAACCATCATAACTATCCAGAACTTGGAATGAACTAAAGTTTTACTCGAGGAAAGGCAAATTGCACTAACACTGCTTTAGTTCAATAAAATGTATGGGGGCCTCTGGTTTATAGAATTTGCATATTTATCCACCTATGTTCACTTGGGTCACCGAAAATTTTTGCATCTTCCTTTCGCTTACCAAATCAACCTTCTCCATATGCCATAATCTTGATTGTTTATACAGTGAATTTCATGAGCAGAGTAATTCTTCCAAACATGACAAGTTCCTCTTTTCAACATGAAATTTTACAACCATGGGCAAATGGAACCTTAATTAGCTGGAATACGTGCTTGTTCACCTAGGTGAGATACTGGAAACAGTTATGTCATTGGCAGAAAGATTAGGTGCCAAGGATTGATCGAGTTCTTGGGCAGCTCTACCAACCCAAAAAGCTGGTTTTTTCGGTTCCGGAGTTCCTTTTTGACCTCCTAAAAGTGTCACTACTTCTGACATTGTCGGTCTATCTTCAGGATCTTCCTGGACGCACAAAAGGCCGACGTGAATGCACCTGACTATTTCAGCTGCTTGGCCTGATTCTGCTAAAGAAGGATCCACGAGTTCCAGCTCTTTTCCTTCAGTCCATAGTTTCCACGCCTGCAAGATTAAATTAATTGTGATGCAAAGTGAATGATTATAAGGCAAGATTTTGATTCCCATGAACCGTGGAACATACATATGCAAGAAGTGTCTGAGCCTGTTCTGTAAGATAAAATCCGCTATTCCGTTTTCCACTGATGATCTCAAGCAAAATTACGCCAAAGCTGAACACATCTGATTTCACAGAGAACAGTCCCCCCATTGCATACTCCGGGGCCATATAACCGCTGTCACAAGTATTAAAGTTTACATTAGTCTTTCCTATGTAGTACCTTCTTATTGACAAACCAAATAGAGAGTTTTCCTTGGCAAGAGCAAGAAACTGCTAGATTGTTCAGCTGACCAAAATCAGAAGATGCAAGGACCTACTATGTTCCTACAACTCTTCTTGTATTAGCTGAACTTTGGTTTTCGCAAAATATTCTGGCCATCCCAAAATCTGATATTTTGGCAACCATTTCATGATCCAGCAGAACATTGCTAGGCTTCAGATCCCTGTGAATAATCCTCAGTCTCGAGTCCTCATGCAGGTAAACTAATCCTCTAGCAATTCCATCAATAATATAATTGCATGTGTACCAATCAAGCTGTGCACGTTTGTCTGAATCTGAAGATAAAGGCATCATGCAAAAACGTTCGTGATGAGGACAATTTAACACATGCAATTTCTAAGTAAATGAGTTTTTCCTTAAAGTTGGAGAACACGAGAAAATGAACCGAAGATGTAGATATCGAGGCTTTTGTTAGGCATGAACTCGTATACAAGCAGCTTCTCATCTCCCTCAATGCCGCATCCTAGAAGTCTTACTAGATTTCTGTGCTGGAGCTTTGCAATCAAGATGATCTCATTCTTGAACTCCTCGAGACCTTGCCAAGACTTCCTTGACAACCTTTTAACTGCCACTTCTTTTCCATCAGAAAGCAAACCCTGAAAGAAAATTCGGTTAAGCCCTCCACTTACTGGACTTCAACCACCCACAATCGCAAACTGACAGCAAAAGATAAACTACCTTGTAGACAGTACCAAACCCCCCTTGCCCGAGCTTGTTTGAACTTGAGAAGTCATCTGTAGCGGCCTTTATTGTGGTTAGATCCATGAAAGGAAGTTCCTCAGAGCTAACTAGGTTGCCTTCTTCAGTAATTTCCACACTGACTGGATTTACTAAATCATGGAGGACAGCATGCGGGCTTCTTTCCAGGTCTAAAGGTACCCAAGTTTGGATTAGCTCTCCTATAAATATAAATTAAGTGGGACATTTTCTCATATATACCTTGTTTTGCTTTTCTCCAGTTGAAGTAGACAGCGCAAGATCCAGCAAGAACAGCTAATAGCAGTCCCAGGATACCAACAATTAAGACAATCCTTCCTTTCTTCCATTTATCCCCCGTTCCTTTTATGAGTCAAATAAACATCTTG
This sequence comes from Eucalyptus pumila, assembly GCA_016097595.1. Classification (NCBI taxonomy): domain Eukaryota; kingdom Viridiplantae; phylum Streptophyta; class Magnoliopsida; order Myrtales; family Myrtaceae; genus Eucalyptus; species Eucalyptus pumila. The sequence goes on from CM027850.1 coordinate 43,544,130, forward strand.
ATTAATGGAATATTCTGGAATATCAATAGGCTTTGAAGAGAGATGTAATGTCTACACTAATGGTGAACTACATCCCATAATAATAAAGAGGCTTATTAGAAATTGTTGGAAATTGTGATCCATTTTCTCTAAAACTTTCTAGAAGTTTCAAGATTGATATTAGCTAGAAAAGTCAAGAAAAATCCTTAAGAAAATCTAGCTTAGGTGGCCAAGAAAATGTAGAAGTCTCTAGAAGAACTACCATATAGAATTACCTAGATGAAGCCTACATGGACAACATTCTATAGAAATCTAGAATGTTGTACTAAGGTGTGACTCATGCCTATAAATAGGCTTGTAATTCATTCATTTGTGTGTGTGAGGTTTATACCTCCACCATGAGAGGAGCATGAGAATATATTCCATAGCATGAAACTCCTCCACCAACACTTCCTTCAACCATTGTAAAATTACTTTCATAAACTAAAGAAACTATTTTCTCTCATATCCCGTGTCTTATATCCTCCAACTATCACATATTGTCCCTTGTCCTGCTCCACAATCTACACCATACACTTGCACACACGCCACTAATCAAAAACTATAACTAATACCAAAACCATGCTTCCGCATCGCGCACGTTTAAATTTTTCTAACAGAAATGTTCAGCTTGAGCTGATTACCTCAGTAATTTTTCTGCATATTTGGTTATTTCCATAATCAAGGATATGTAAGCTAAGTCTCTTAGATTCTCTATGTTACAAGTTTTGCTGTAGGCTATCCCTGACTGAATAAAAGCGATGTAGGCAACTAACAGTATTTCTGAGAAAACGGGGCCAGACTAGAAAAATGACTTTGCTAAAAGTTGCATTCTTCATTGGAGGTGAATAAAATAATGATGTACACAAATTTCTAAGATCTTGACCCTTGTAGATATCTCCTCTGTCATTTTGAAAGAGAACTTTAACTATGAAAGTCTAAGAACACCCATCATGCAGATTAACTTTCTCCACAATTTTCTATTTTGTTCGGACCATAGCTCAAATTGTATACGCATAGAAGTTAAGTTAATGGCAGGAACTATAGCTTTCTTCTCCTACTAACCGTAACTTCAAATAGATTGCATGCTCTTACCTGTGGAAGCAGGGTAAGATAACACAGAAGTTATCGAGCCATTGAAAAAGCGGTATGGCTCATACCTCGCATTGCAATTTCTGCTAACGACCATTCCACCTTCCCGCAAATAGCAGCATGCTTTTAGATCCCCCAAGGCAGAGTCCAAGCAATTGTAACAGTCATTGCCTGACATATCCCTAGTACACTGCACTAGCCCATATATTGTCTGGCTCAAAGAATAATTTATTTGCCCCGTTGCGAACATTTGAGTAGAGTTAACATACGCAGCCTCAGTGGATATGTTCTTCATTAGATACATCAAGTAGGTGTAGTAATCAGCTGGGTCCGATGCAAGTTTGTCCTGACTATTTGAATCTGGGTATTTACCAGTATAAGCCGTGTTTGAAAAGAAATCTCGGAAGGAATATCGCACTTGGCATAATTCATACCAAATTAGTGCATCTTCAGCATTGCACAGCTTCATGATCCCTTGGCTTGCATTGCTGACACAACTCTCACACGCTGTGGAACTGGCATCTCCTCGGCAAAGAGCTTGTCCATTAATTCGGTTAAGGCCTTCTCCGACAGTAGTGTTGTAGAATCCCGTTGTTGCGGTGTTGTACGGCAGTGAATCAAGAAGGATCTTCAGGTTTGATTCAAACGTGCTGTTGGTCGAGTAATTTCCATACTCATACTGACAAGAATTTGTAAGATAATCTGCTTCAACACTCATGTGAAGGCCTCGTGTTGACAGTAAAATGAACGTGAACAGAAAATAAGAATGTGGACCTCTCTCCATTTTCTCCTTCCGGCACACCAAATCTTCACATTCGCCCAGATAATTCATTGTATAAAGCAGCAATTCACGATGAACAAACACAAGTTTCTGGAAAGTAATTTAAACATATATCACAGATATTAGCATTGCGTATAGACTAGAGATCAAATGAAGCCGTATAAGAAACATCGTAATGAACCTGGAAAGTCTCGTGAAAATGTTATCAGTCATATATGCCGTCTGCTGATGGAGATTGGCAAGAACTTACGTTGCCACCAAACTTCGGAGAAACTGAAAAGTAGAGCCTCTTCATGGAAAATGAGATGCTACTTGTCCCCAAGAAATTTAAAACCCACATAGGACCAGTTCATACTTGATAATGACAAATGAAGAAGAAGCGAGATTGTCGATAAGGACCTACTGCATGCAATAACACAGATTTTTCCGTTAGGCGCTCTATCAAACCGTTGAATCATTCCGGGGGTTTTACTGGGGGGAAAGTGGTTTTTTGTCATAAATTTGATCTTTGATCATTTCAAAGGCTATGCACATTAGCCAATGCAAGAAAAGTAAACTTCTTGCTTGACCTTGGATTATTGAGCAAACAATGGGTTTCTTGAGAAAAAAGGAATTTCTTGAAAAAAAAAGTGCCAAAATTTGTTGTTTGACCAAATCATCCGAAAGTCAACAAGGCTAGAAACATTTTTGAACACTAAATTGAAGACAGATAAGACTGTTTATTCCTATGGTTACAGTGGGTGCCTGTGACAACAAGTCACAAGATAAGATTGTATTTAATATCCATTTCTACTTCATTAAAAAAAATCACATTCAAGAAATAATATAATCCAACTTCCCTGTTCCCTTTCATTAAAACTATAGATAAATAATAAATTACAAATATTATTAGTCATTTTCCGGAGAAAGCTGTTAAATGGCATTATTCTGCACTTAAGCAGTAATATTCTCTGTACCTTAATTTGCGAGTCTAACTCAGTGGATGGACCATCAGTAACTGTTCAAATTTTGTTTACATCACTGGTGAACTCATTGGACGAGGAATTCATGGTCTGTGGACTGTGACAACATTTTAATGTTTTTATGTAGGTTTCGTTTACTCTGTCAAACCCTTTTGCACACGGTACCAGATCTAGACAGTTTGAGATATTAAAAAAGTGAATTGGATAGTTGTCTACTTGCAGTTCTTCCACTGGCATTTTGTACTTGGTAAATAACAAACGTACAAATGTGCTTTCTCTATAAAAAATGTATTTGCGAACTGTAATTTTACTGAAAATTATAGTACTTAGCTTTTTCTTAGATCAATTACGTAGCTTGAGCTTTTTCTTAGATCAATTACGTTGCTTGTTCAAAGAAGCAAGAGAAGAATTATATTGCGAAAGTTACGTCAGTCGCCGGAATTGTTTTGTAAAACCTTCGAATTATGGAAGAGTCAAATCCTGTACGGGGCTCCGAACTAGTGGTCATAGACCAGAAAGATTCATTTAATTATGTTCCTTCAGTTGCACGGCGAAGCGAGTGCATTTGATCAGCTCAATTCCGATATGTTCGAACTGCAGAAGCTTATTATAATTTACAACAAAATGCATTTGTCATCAGTACAATTTGACAATTACGCGAACCCACACGGCATACAAATTTCACTCAGAAAAATATATACGGAGACTTTCTGCCATACTAAATGATCACTTGTCATCATATATGAACAGACTATCGTCAAAAGTTCTTAATGCACGAGTGACTAATTGAGATTCATAAACTCGCAAAGTCCCAGTATCAATATTCAAAATAGTTACGCCATTGACAGAACAGGAATTATCCGTGAATTGTCGGCGATATTGGGTGAATCTTTCCACTGAGAAAGCCGGTCGTCAAGGATTTGTAAGACTTCTGCTCTCGTTTTTCATCATAACAACCACGGATGACATTATGGGCCTGTCATATGCATCTTCTTGAACACACAACAGCCCGATTTGCATGCATCGCCTAAATTCTTCTGCACAGCACGAGTCAATTATCAATGGATCCAGCAGCTCCAATTCTCTTTCATCCTGCCACAGAAAGCTAATTATAATGAGTCAAAGTTCATACATATGCAGCGAGGGTCAGTGCTTGTCTCGATAAATGAAAGCTAGCGTTTCTTTCTCCTGTTATTATCTCAAGCACAAGAATTCCGAAGTTGAAAGCATCGGACTTAGTCGAATATAATCCCTCTATAGCATATTCTGGGGCCATGTATCTACTGTTCCAGATAATCAGAAAAGAAATGCGAGATAAATTGAGACATTCAACGAGCATTGTCAACTGAAGTGGCCTATAGGGCTATAACATCGTTTCAATGGCAAATTTGTCTTTAAATTTGCATCTACAGAGTAAATATTCATATCATCAACCAGTAGATTAAGGAAATAAACACAAAAAACCCAAAACACTGGACTCACTATGTTCCTACTATGGTTGCAGTGTTGGCTCCCCCGTCATTTCCAAAAAAACTTCGAGCCATTCCAAAGTCCGAGATGTTTGGGTTCATTTCAGAGTTCATTTCAGGTCTCTGTAAATTATTCTTAGGCGGGAATCCTCATGTAGGTAAAGAACCCCACGTGCTATTCCATTTATGATGTCGATGCCTTTTCTCCAGTCAAGTTTGCCCGTCTCTCTCGATCTGGCAGTAAAAACAAGAACGAACGTTTTAGAAAGATAAGTTAGACTGTTTCATCCAACAAACCGAAAAGGATGACATCCAGGCTGCCATTGGACATGTATTCATAGACGAGAATCTTCTTTTCATTATCGGCACAAAATCCCAAAAGCTTAACGACATTTTTATGTTGAAGCTCCATTATGAGCAAGACTTCATTTGTAAATTCCTCGGTATCCTGCTCGGTGCTTGAGAGCCTCTTGATAGCTATCACTCTTCTCCTAAATATTATAAGATGACTCAAACGCAATCTCCTGGAAATAACCCTTTAATTACAACGTCAGAGACTAAGATGGGACCATGAATTGTGCATCTTATTTTTTCTGGATGCACAATTCATGGTCCCATCTTAGTTTCTGGAGAGAACGACCTGTGGATTAATAAATAGTTAGGAGAAGAACCATGTAAAGGTTTTTCAAAGCCTAAAAATATAATATTTCATTCAATCTGCGCTGCGTTTTAATCGTTATGTGTGATGTAATTAAGAAACGGAAATGTTTTCACTTGGCAGTGGAGAGATTAGGTATGCTACCAACGTTAGGTGTTAAATAGTTTTGCAAAAGGAAGTTATGTTTTGTATGGAGGTGTTGCAAATGAATGCTTTAATTCATTATTGAAGCGATGTATGCATCATATAAATGTTGTGTTTGTTGTAAATGCTTAAGCACTGCATCTTGGCATACACATTGTCACGCCCTGAATCTCGAGCGCATGCACATCCCTTGGTGGTCGATCAAGTTGCGACATTCCCAAGATGTGTCGCCGATTCATTTATTTTATTGCACATGCGGAAGCGAATTAAACAATCTCCAGACAACAAACATGTGATAGAAAAATAGGACAGTTAATTCACAAAACATATTTTATAAACAAACCGAGTTATATACATAAGTCGAAACCCAAAACAAGCTACTAGACTAACCCTACCCCGGACCCTACCTACTTGGGATCTGAGTCTACTATGACACCATCAGGGATGTCGATGTCAAAAGGGTCAGCCACCTTTACTGTAGGCTCCTCAGCCTTGAGCACCTGGTTCGCCTCGATATTAGCTATAATATCGGCGTCCACGACAGGGTCGAGTTCCTCCACATACCCATCATTGACGGCAAGTCCATCAAAGCCATCCAAGGGACCCTCCCGAACTCTGTTAGGCCCGTGATAAAACCATGCTTTGAATCAATGAGGTACCAACTAAGGTAGGCCCTCATCGACCCAAATGGTGGTAACTACGAGCTTGCGGGTCCAGGTAGACCCGTGGATAGGGAAGATGGTATGCTCGGTCTCTACCTCTCGCGGCCACCCAAAACATAGGGGTCGGATCTCTATCTAAGGACTTGAAAATGTTGAACTTTGACAAGGTGTCACAATGTCTTAGTGAGTCTACACTCTAAACCACATTTAGGATGAAAATTCACCTAGAGGCAGCTTAAACACACATCATATAAGACTTACCTCGCCTCAGCGCCTCCCTGGACATTAGTACAGTTCATATAACATATATATACGCAACAAGCGTAAATGATAATTGGAACACTTCATTTTCTTCTATCAACCAATCACAGGGGTCCTGATTATAAGGCCAAATCGTTATGACACGTCTCATTTTGTGCCACACAATTTTGTCTCATAATCAGGCGCGGATATTCCAATCATTCACACGTGTTCCAATTATTATGACCCATCGGCCATGTCCAACTCAATAGTCAGCAGTCATCCGACATAACCGAGCGTTATCTCGTCCCATCGAGCACAGCAACGTCTACATCTAGACGGCATTCCCAAAGAAGCATTGGTTCGGCCTTTACTGCAATATGACATCCATTGTTAGGGGCTTATGAACTTAATCAAGCATCGTCTCGCGTAGATGCGTCAGAATGGGTTCACTACCCCACATAAACGCGTCAGGGTATTAGGTGATCACATGCACATCCGTACTCAGCTAAGGACATTATGCTTTGCACTCAAATGCCTCAATTTCAAATAATGTACTTGGCATATTTTCTTCATATTAAAAATACTTGGTAAAATAATTGTGCGTGGACACATGATCAGATTAAACCATAAAACATGATATCCTCTCTTTTAAAAATCTCATGATTTTATATAGTACCTTAAACCTTTTTGGCATTAAAACTCGATACCCAATATTTTTCTAATTAAATACCAAAAATTAATATTTTTAAAATAATAATTCAAAAATTATCACTCAGCATCCAATTGCATAAATTTGCAATCAATTTAACCAACCAACATAATCATGATGATCAGCACAAAATTCTAACAACCGGCTATCTCGGTATAGTTTACACTAATTAATAAATAATTAAATAAATTACAAAATATTTAAATTAAAACACTTAATTAAATTAAATAACCTAACCGAACTAATCTAATTGAAATAACTAATTAATCTAACCAACCTAACTAATTAATCTAATATACTAACTAAATATTCTAACTAATCCATCTAACTTTTTTAACTACCTAGTTCACTCAACTAAATTACTAACTAATAGTCACTCTAACTAAATCAACTACTCAACCAAGCTTAAGCCTAAACTAATCCTCTGTAAGTGCAATTAACCCCTAATTAGAGCTTAGGAGGTTAACTCACCGGTTTAGCGCGAAAACCGGTTCATGGTGATGGCGGCCAAAACCTAAGCCTATGGTGACACCAAGTGAGGTCGAGAAAGGGCTAGAAAAGGCCTAACACTGCTCAGCCCAAGGGCTCAAATCCAATTCTGCCTTGGAGTTGGTCGAGGGGGTCGAGGGACTGGAGCGGGCTAGGCTCGAGTTGGCTGGTCTGGCAGAGTGAGCTGGAGACAGTGCTGGACAAGTTGGACAGCTGGAGTAACGAGTGGCGGTGGCTGCGACTGAGGCGGTGAAAAGGTAGTAGCGTTGGTGGACGGTGCACAAGCGGCGTGAGGCAGTCAAGTGGGCTAGAGTCGTGGACGGGGATGGGCTCGAGGGTTGCTTGGCTCGCGGCTTCGAGCTGGCTCCAACACGAAGAAGGGGGCGGCGAGAGGGTGGTAGCTTCGGTTCAGGGGGTGCAGCAACACCAATGGGGGAATGAGGAAGATGAAGTGAAGAGGAAGAAGAAGAATAAGCTACTACTGAAAATGAGGGCGGGGGGAATAAAAGGGGGACAAGAAACCTTAGAAGTCCACCCTAAATATCTAAACACTTGAGTACAAGCCCCCAAAGTCTTCAGCCATCTTCAGCAGCCATTTTCTCTCCCAAAACTACCTAAGCAAGCCAAATTGAAGTCCAAATGTTGCAGATCGGCAGTGTGACATCCTAATTTTCAGGTTTTGATTTCGATTGGATAAGACGGGCCTTTCATCAATGGGACTATAGTGTTTTTTTCTGAGATGGCTACTCATGAGATAATTGACCTATCAGGTGAAGCCATTAAGGGATTTTAATGCAATAGACTTGAGAATTCGACCAGAATTCGACTGCTTGACCGTGCTAGTCTGCAAGAGTCATTATGATATGATTAAAAATCGATCGGAGACTGGATATAGGTCGATTTGACTAAGATGGTGATCAAAGTATGTGTGATTCCATCTGATTGCAAAATTCTTATCGATCGGCAATAGATCGATTTTCTTTCTTTTTAGGTATCTTGTGTCCGTATTTGAAACCTCAAGATTTTCATGACCACCGAGAGTCGCCAATGTGTCGAAGAGGTACATGTAGTTCGAAGAAAATCGACCATGGGTCAATTATAACAAAAATTCATAAAAGCTACCTGGTAGGCTAGCTCACGCTAAAACCATGTTTAATTGAAATTAACCGCGAATTTAAATTTGATTTTAGAAATTGAAAGTCATTTCGTGTCATGAGTCATTCTAGGAACGTTGACTCACATTTTTAGGAATTTTTGGCGAGTTCATGATTTTTTTACGGAAAATCGATACAAACGATTCGGAAAACAAATGGAAATTCAGATTAGTCAATTTGAAGGGATTTTTGGCATCTGGTGTGAGTAGATAGGTGAAAGGAAATTTCGTGGACTTTTTTCGCATCAATCGAACCTCAACCATAGAAGTTTGTTAAAAACTCGGATTTCGAGAAAAATGAAACATAATTTGGAATTGAGAAGAATTTGTAGGTTGGAGAGACCGTCTTGTTTTGGTCTTTAATTGGACTTCGAGTTGTGCAAGATGGTGAAAAAATTGGCCCTAGGATGACCAATTGACAAGTTGTTTTAAAGTTGAACAAATTATAACTTTAGTTTTATGTTATTTTCTTCTTTTTCCTTGGACCCACACCCTCCACGCACAAACCCCCCCCAATCCGCACATTTTCTTTCTCTCTCTCTCTCTCTCTCTCTCTCTCTCTCTCACATGTTCCCTCCCAAACCGACAGTTCCTGCACGTGGTCTCCCTTTTTCCCTTTGCCTTGGTTCTTTTGACTTGAGTCAATGTTTATCTCTTACCTCTCTCTCTTGCCAGCGTTGATCCTTTCCTCTCTAGCCGCATCTATCCTTTTCTCTCCTTTAATTCCCTCTTGTTGATCGCTGTCTCATAGAAGCCACGGTCCCCTCTTCCTTTATTCTTTTATGTTGTCCATGTCCCTCACATTTTCTGTTGCGGACGCCTCCACCATTTTTCCTCCATTCAGCCACGAGGACCTTGGTCAAGATTTCTAGCAGTCTTCTTTCGGTCGACCCCCATCAGGCCTGTCTCTGTTGCATCGAGGCCGCCTTCTCATCCACCTATGTAGGCCCATCTTCGAAGCCTAAACAACAGCCGTTTTAACACGTCCAGCAGCCATAACTTGGCCCGACTCATGGTTGTTCCAAACTCGACTCGCACCACCACCCGCAACCGTCGAACCTAGCCCGAGCCATGCCCGAATCAGCTCTTGTTGCAGCACTTTTGGACCCAATTTCTAAAGCAATTTCTAGCAGGGATTGTGGACACCGAGACTTATTTTTGGGCCCGTCCCAGCCCCGCTCGATGGTCTTGCTTTGGATGCTATTGTTCCTCGCCGCGACCTTGTCATTTCAATTCAAGTAGATCATTAATCAGGTGAGTTTAACTCACTAATCCTCACTTAATAGGTTAATTATGCTTAGGAATTGATTAGTTTAGGCTAAGATGTATTATGTGATTAGATTAGACTAGATTAGTGAATTTAAATTAGTTGTCGATGCACGTTAGGTGGTTAGTTAGTGTAATTAGGACCTAGATAAGCTCTAGTATTTAACTAAAGTGGTTCGGAAATTTTTCGGGCCCGTCTTGGCTTCCAATTAGACTTTATCGGGCCTAAGTGTGCATTTTTTTTTCTATTTATTGCATTTATTAATTAATTTCCATATTTATTTATTTATTTATTTTTCGGAAATTTTACCGGGATAGCTGGTGACCGGAATTTTGTGCTGATTGCAATGGTGTTTTCCGTTTATTTAATTGAGCACTAGATTGTGAAGTTTAGAGTGCAAGTAGTGATTGTAAGTCGTTATTTCAAAAATGGACAACTTGGGTAATTGATTGGGAAATTGCCGTGTGAGACTGTGAACTAAATCAAGAGAACCATTAGAGTATGGTTATGCCGAGTGGGGCCGTGATGCCACTAAATCTAAATTTGTCGAGTGGGGCTGTGATACTACTAATTCTAAAAAAGTTGCCAAGTGGGGCCGTGATTCCATTATGTCTAAATTTGTCGAGTGGGGCCGTGATTCCACTAAATCTAAATTTGCCAAGTAGGGCCGTGATTCTACTAAGTCTAAATTTGTCGAGTGGGGCCATGATACCACTAATTCTAAAAAAATTGCTAAGTGGGACCGTGATTACCACCAAGTCTAGACTTTGCCTGTTGAGCCATGATCAAGACTCAAGATTAAATAATTTAAATGACCGTGTGACCGTCTCGATGACATGTAATTGACTGAGTCGATTGATCACTGAGTCAATTTGAATTGATTGGATGATGTGGTTGTCAGTATTTATTGATTAAACTGACTTGTAGGAAGGAACTAAGGCCAAGGTAAGTCATTCGACGCCCGATTGTGCTTAGGCAGCCCTTAGGGCATATTTTCTTCCTAATCGAGTCTTAGGGGGTTGAACTTATTGAGACGTAATCTCACCCCGTTGTGGGATAACATTTTTAGGTTCGCAGATGGCGACTCCCCCTGGGTGTCATGGTCGTTCCGCGAGAGTGACCGAGCAAGTCTCTATTTTGCCTAATCCCAAAAGTGATTGGACTTATGAGTTGGTTGTGACCACAGTCTGGGTTGAAGATGTCCCACACCAGGAGATACCCAATCGATTCAGAGCCTGGTTCCACACCACTCCCTACGGTCTTAGGATAGGTCCCCTTAGAAGCTTTGGTATCCTTGCTGAGGTGATTGATGCTGTCCAGGATGAGGATCCAGAGACCCACCTGATGGTGTAGTGGAAGGATTGCCGTCTCGCCTGAATCCTGTGGACTCTAAAGGATCGGCAAACAAGTATACATAGTTGGTCATAGGACAACTAGTTTTGATAATCAACCTTTTTGATAGACCTTGTAATTATAGAATAGTAATGTATATAAATTAGTCTGTTATGTATAAAAGTGTGGTTTAGTTTTCGTGAAATTGAGGCCTTACTTGTCTATCCCATTGAATTGTTGTCTTGTGATTATATATATGCTTCCGCATGTGTATTTAAAAAATGAATGGGTCGACGATGCGTCCTAGGACATCACTATTTAATTGACCATAAAGGGATGGGCACATACTTGGAGGATCAGGGCGTGACATCCCCATTTAATGGTATTAAAGTAGGCTGGTGTTTAGAGTGATAAGGTGCGATGAGTTATGGGATAGTTAGTAGGAATGTCCTCTATTTCATGCCGGTGCATGTTTGTGATAGCTTATTAATAGCTTGTTTGGTGTGATCACTTGAATTCTAACATGATAATAGGATTAGAAAATAGGTGTCTATAGGAGCCTGTAATATGAGTAATTAGGAGTTGAGGACTCATAGTAAGAGGGCAGTAGCCTCTGTGACTCGGGGTAGAATGCTGAGTAAGGTTAGTACCCGAGGTGGTCGAGATAAGTGCAGGGTCAGACCAGCGCTAGTGTAAGAGTACCACCACAGATCAGTACTAGTGTAGCACCACCGAGTGATCCTAAAGTTCGATGGGATCGTTCAGATGCCAATGTTCCTTGAAATTGGTTAAGCTAGTAAGCTCAGGATTGAGCTGCCGCTGTTGCCGTTGTCACTGCCATCACCAGTTCCATAACTGTTGTTGTTGCCACACCTACCGAGGTTCAATATGGAGATGTGATCTAGGAGCAAGCCATTGCATCCAAGTCAAGGTTCAGATTTAGTAGAGATGGAAACCATTTCGGGAAGGAGCTTATGATCGGAGAAAAGTATCATTTTTCGTCCAACTGGAAATGTGGGATGGACAAGTTAACAATGTATCATAATGGAGTGTGTCGTGTTAATGGATGCCGACATGGATCAGCCCCGTGTCCTATTAAGATAGGTGCTTGTTCTCAGTCTAACCAACAGGGTTATCTAGTCAGAAAAAGGTCCCCAAAGGCTGATGGGACAAATTAGCGGGAATGTACTGTAGAACACACCGTGGGGTATTTAGGATAGACTTCGGTGCAAGTAAGAGTGCATGCTTTCACCTGACAAAAGATAGAGAACTCACAAGATGAGTGCTGAATTTGTGGAAGGAAGTATGGATGAATCCAGTGTCTGGGTATGGCTAGAACATGCTGTGATTGTGATCAACGTGATCATTAGGCGAGGGACTATCAATAAGAATCCAAGGGAGCACAAGATTCCGCTACCACAACAAGAATAGAACCAACCTTGCACCAATTTGAGGAAGAATATTCTTTGGGAGATTTTATCAGAGTAGCGCAACAGAGCTTTGGACTTAGTTTGTAGAATTCTAGTTTGTTGAAATAAAGTGATAGAAAGGAGAACCACTAGTTATAGTCGTGCTCGACTAGTTGTTGAGATATAACTTTGACGTTACAGATGAATAGAGTTGACTCAAGGAACCTCTTGTGGTGGTATATTATTGACGCGAAATGATCCAGTCTAATCCGTTAGCATACGAAAGTGTCAAGTTTATTGGGAGTCGGCAATTCGTTTGTAAGGGGGAGGTTACCAAGGTTACTTGTGAGTAAAAGAAAGATGGTTCGTTGCAAGTATGCATTGACTATAGTCGATTCAATCAGGTAGCGATCAAGATCAAGTATTCATTGCTGAAGATCGACGAATTGTGTGACCAGATACAAAGAGTGTCGATGTTTTCAAGGATCGACTTAAGGATAGGTTATCATCAATTTAGAACCAGGGAGGAGATTATACCAGAGACAGTGTTTCATATTCGATATGACCCTTGTTAGAGTGATGTAATGCCATTAGGTCTAGCGGACGTTCCAATTGTTGTCATGGTTTTGGCAAACTGAGTGTTCAAAGAATATCTAGATCGGTTGTGATCGTGTCTTTTAATGATATTCTAGTGTGTTAAAGGAATACTAAGGAGCACGAGAGACATTTGAGAATGGTGAAGGAATCTCTATGGACCCGACCGAGATCGAAACAGTTATTAGTGGACCAAGACTAACAACAATATTAGAGATCAGAAGCCATGTGGATTGGACAGATTTCTACAAAAGTTTCGTGGAAGGATTTTCAACATCAGTGTCACTGTTCACTCAACTCCTGAAGAAAGAAGAAAATTTTGTGTGGACATAAAAATTCGAGTATAATTTCCGAGAGTTTAATTAAAAGCTAAATACTACACCTATGCCGACCATTCCATTTGGTCTTGGAAGACACGAGATCTAGAGTGATGTGTTGTTTAGGGGATTGAGTTGTGTACTGATGCAACATAATAGGATTGTTGTATATGTGTCCCATCAATCAAGACCTCCTGAGTTGAACTACCCAATGGATGACTTGGAACTCGCAACAATAATTTTTGCACTGAAGATTTAGAGATGTTAGTTGTGTGAAGAAAGATTCTGGATCGTCACTGATCAACAAACTCTCCAGCATTTATTTTCTCAGAAAGAATTGAATGTGAGATTCAACTGTGGACCGGAACTTTTGAAGGATTGAGATGGTGTTATTTGATATCACCCTAGAAGAATGAAAGAAGTCACTGAGGCGTTGAGTTGAGAGTCTTTAATTGTGCATATATTGATTAAAGTATGAACCTTAATAGGTAAAGTTCGAAATTCGATTTTCAAATATAAGGTTGGCCACCTCGAATGTTATGATCACCCTCAAAATGGAACCAGATATTCAAGTTAGAGTCAGACACTTCAGTTGACAGATCAGGATGTTCAGAAAATCCTACAAGAGGATACTAATAAGAAAGAGACTGACTTTCGGATTTCTGAGGATGGAACACTCAAGTTTTGAGAGTGATTGGATGTACCTGACGATGTGGCACACAGGTAAGAGACCTTGTCAGAAATTCACTGTAGTAGTTGCGGTATTCAACCAGGCAATACAAAGTAGGTTAGAATCGGAGTCAACTCGAATGGTAAATTGATATGAAGGTAGGTATCGCCGGACAGGTTGCAAGTGCCAGATGTGTTAACAAGTGGAAGTTCAGTAATGCAAATCAGGAGAACTTTTACAATCACTTGAGAGTTTCGAGTGGGAGTGAAGGTATATTACGATGGACCTTGTGATCGTAGACCTTGTGACAAGCTTGTCAAGGAATCAAAGAGGCAATGATTCCATTTGGATAGTGATCGATAGACTGATGAAGTCAGCTCACTTCTTGATAGTACGAAAAAATCTGGGCTTAGAAAGACATGCAAAGTTGTATGTGAGTCAGATAATTCGTCTACATTGTGTCATGCCCTAATCCTCGAGTGCATGCCCATTCCTCTCTGATCGATAAAATTTTGCGACTTCCCAGGACGAGTCGCTAACCCATTGATTTTTAAGCACATGCGGAAGCGAAAATAAATCCCCTAACAATAATCATCTTAGGATAGGAAGACGGGATATCAATTCATAAAAGCACACTTTTACAAACAACGAGATTCAGGCACAAAACAAGTTTAGTCGAAAGCCTACAAAAAGGTCGACTCTCACAAGAGGTTGTCCTATGACATACTAATAAGACATATCCACCGATCCTCCATACTCCTTCTCCTCAGACTTCGAGACCTTGGTCTTCCACGACCACCTTCTAAGAACCTAAAAATGGTTATTCAATAACCAGTGAGACAATGTCTCAGCAAGTCCACCTACTAAACCCATATTAGGAGGGAAATACGCTTCAGGGTGCTCTAGCCACACAACCACACAATTGGTACAGAGGACTTACCTAGCCTCAGTTTCCTTCCGGCACGTCGGTATAGTTCATATTGCAATGCATATAATCAATGCACATAACAACTAGAACACCTCATCAATTCAATTAATCACCAGGGTTTTGATTATAAGGCCAAACCGTTATGACATGTCTCATTCCATGTCACACAGTTTTGGTCTCATAATTAGGTACATCAAACTCAACAATCATGCATTCCAATTGTTAATTACAACACCCTTCAAAGGTACAGCCAACTCCAATATTGGCGGTCTTTTGGCATTGCTAGGCATCGTCTCACCTCCTTTGAGCACGGCGATGTCTCTCAATTAGACAGCTTCCCTGAAGGGGCGTAGGTCCATAATTGACTGTGACCCGAGTCCCAATGAATGGGTAACATCCGACTTAACAGCCTAGGATGGTTTCTCTTAACGAACACACGACCAATCAATCTTGTCCCAAGACACTGTGCATTGCACTCAAATGTCTCAATTAAAATAGTGAACTTGGCCTATTTTCTTCATATTAGAAATACACGATAAAATAATTCTATGTGGGTACATGGTCAATTCACACTAGAAAAATTGATATCCTCCAATTTAAAATCCCACTGATTTATATAGTACATAAAATCATTTTTGGTGTTAAAACTCGACACCCGGGATTTTCTGAATAAATAATGAAATTCACAATTTTTGGAATTAAATATTCAAAATTACAATTAGCACTCAATTTGCACAGACTAACACTCAATTGTAGAAATTAACCACACCATTGCAATCGACATGCAATTCCGGTCACCAGCTATCCCGGACTAATTTCTAGAAAATGATTAATAATTAAATAATTTATAAAATTAATTAAATAAATCAATTTAAATACTAAAATGCCAACCTAGGCCAAAATCACTAAATTAAATACCAATATGGACCCGGAAAATTCCCGAACCCTTCAAGATAAATAGCACAATTTATGTAGGCCTCACTTAATCTAATCTAATCACCTAACATGCATAATTGCATAATTAAATCGCTAAATTAATCTAACTAATCACTTAATTCCTAATTAAATAAATCTAAACACCCCTTAGACGTCATTAGCCTACTAAGAAGAATTTAGTAAATAAACTCATTGGTTAATTATGGAAACCGGTTCACTACGACGACGGCGCGACGGCGGTTGAAATCCAAATTTTCGGCGGCGTCGGCGAACACTCGAGCCGGGCCTAAAACGGACCCCACAAATCTTAGCCCAAATATGAGATTTGCTTTTGAACTTGGGTTGGGCTTCACTTGACTGAAGAGGCCTTGAATGGGCTGTCCTTGCAGGCTTCTGATTTTGCTGGGCTTCTAAAAGGCGTGGGCTTGCTGCTGGGCCAAGACTTGGGCTGAACTGAATTCACTTAGGCTGCTGAAAATGGGCTGAATTCTGCAAGCTGATGGGCCAAAGACTGTTGTAGATGCTGGCCGAACTTGGAAGTGGGCTGGCGGTCTGCTTGATCGACTTCACGTGGCCCAATTGAGACAGAAACAGCGAAGGAGTCGCTGAAGCTACAGGTGCTGGATTCACTGGCGTTGAGCTGCGGCGATGCTTCAAGCGAGGAGATGGGGCGGCCTTGCATGAAGATGAAAGCTCGATGGATGTTGGCAGCTGTTTCGGTTGACACTGCTGGGCTAACCAAGCTAGAGATGGAGGCTCAAATGTGGCATGGTAGCTTGGCGTGAGGGATCAAATGGAGCGAAGATGAGAGGAGAAGTCTGTGGATTTTGCTCGGTGGCTTTACTGGCTCAACAAAATGGAATGAAGAGAAAAGCTGACCGGTGGTGACCAAACTTGCTGGAGGGAGTAGCAACGTGGCAATAGCTTCGGTGAATAACCGAAGGAAGAAATGAAGACGAAGGGAAATAAATTAAAAGAAAAAGAGCTGCTGGTTCGGTGAGGTTGTCGAGAAGGGAAGAAAAGGGACGTATGGGAGAAGCTCGAGGGAGAGGAAGCCAAAATCAAATAAATATCTCACATTCATCATGATTTGGCCTCTAAAGTCTTCAAGATTATCCCTTTGTCCCCCATGTTTATTATTTGCTATTTAATCCACAAATAATTCATTTTTGATATCCAAAGATCCAACCTCCTCCCAAGCTCTAAATTTAATCAAATTGAACTTAAATTTCCTCTCCTGATTTCTCCAATTCGAGATCTGATTTCGTTGAAGAAAAATCCCATATAATTTTTTGTAAGTCCTCAATACTCGAAGGCTCAGCTTGGAAGTTCCCATTTCCCTTAATTTGGCCCATCTGAATTTTCGCTAATTTTCCGCAACGTCCGAATCAATTTTTCGCAAAAATCTCAGAATCTCCGAAAAATCTTCGGGGGATGAGTCGACGTTCCTAAAATAGATTGTGACACCGTAGAACTTTCAATTTTTGAAATCGGGTTCCAATTCACGGTTACTTTCAATCCAATGCGCTTTTAGCATGACTTAGTCTATCGGGTAACTTTTATGAATTTTTGGTGCAATTGACTCGTGATCAATTTATCTCGAGTCACATTGTACATCTTCGACATATTAGCGACTCTCGATTGTCGTGAAAATCTTGAGGTATCAATTACGGGCACCAGGTACTAAAAGGATAGAAAAATCGGTCTAGTGCCAATCGACGAGTATTTTGCAATAGGGTGGAATCACCCACACTCTGATTACATATCTCAATCGAATCGACCTATCTCCAATCTCTGATCGATTTCTGACAGTGCCGTAATGACCCTTGTAGATCAACATGGTCGAGTAGTCGATTCTTAGTCGAATTCTCAAGTCTATTGAGAGAGAATCAGAATCCTAACATATTGTCTTGCATTACCGCTGAAGTAGACGCGAGTACATGACATCTTTCACATGTCTAGGTTGAGGACATATGAGCCTGACTTGATGCACGCACTGAATCTTGAAGAATCAGACATGAAGGACAGAGTGTTGTACGTAAAAAGCCCGATTCAGTTGGTGGTTCAGAAAGAGCAAATTCGGTGTACCAAGAGGGTTCCCTTGGTTGAAATGGTTTGATAACACCACGGGACCGAAGAAGCAATGTGGAAATGTGCGACTCAATGAGACGAAAACACCCCTCCGTCTTTTTGTTTAAGGATTGGTAAATGTTTAAATTTTGAGGATGAAAATTTTATAAGAGGGGAAGAGTTGTGATATCCTGATTTTCAGGTTCTAATTTTGATTGGATAAGATGTTCCATTCATCAACGCGACTATAGTATTTTTTTCTGAGATGGTCACTCATGAGATAACTGACCTAACGCGATTATAGTGTTTTAATGCAATAAATTTGAGAATTCAACCGGGAATTGACTACTCAACCGTGCTAGTCTACAATGGTCATTATGGCACAATTAAAAATCAACTGGAGACCAAAGATAAGTCGATTCAACTGAGATAGTGATCAAAGTGCGAGTGATTCCATCTAATTGCAAAATTCTTGCCGATTAGCACTAGACCGATTTTCTTTCGTTTTGGATACCCTATGTCCGTATTTGAAATCTCAAAATTTTCACGACTACAGAGAGTCGCCAATGTGTCGAAGAGATACATGTGGTTCGAAGAAAATCGACCACGGGTCAATAGTAACAAAAATTCCTAAAAGCTACCCAGTAGGTTAGGTCACACTAAAACCGCTTCTGATTGAAATTAACCGCGAATTTGAATTCGAATTCATAAATTGAAAGTCATGTCATGTCATGAGTCATTCTAAGAACATTGATTCACATTTTTAGGAATTTCCGATGAGTTCGGGATTTTTTTTTATGAAAAATCGATATAGACGATTCGGAAAACAAACGGAAATTTGGATTGGTCAATTTAAAGGGATTTTTGGCATCTGATGTGAGTAAGTAGGTGAAAGGAAATTTTGTGGACTTTTTCCGCATCTATCGGACCTCAACCGGAGAAGTTTGTTCAAAAATTGGATTCCGAGAAAAAGGAAATAGAATTCGGAATTGAGGGGAATTTGTAGGTTGGAGAGACCATCTTGTTTTGGTCTTTAATTGGACTTCGAGTTGTGCAAGATGGTGAAAAAATTGGCCCTAGGATGACCAATTGACAAGTTGTTTTGAAGTTGAACAAATTATAACTTTAGTTTTATGTTATTTTCTTCTTTTTCCTTAGACCCACACCCTCCACGCACGGACCCCCCATCTGCATGTTTTCTTTTTCTCTCCCTCTCTCTCACTTGCACATCCACTCCCAAACTAATAGTTCCTGCATGTGGTCTCCCTTTTTCCCTTTGCCTTGGTTCTTTTGACTTGAGTCAATGTTTATCTCTTACCTCTCTCTCTTGCCAGCGTCGATCCTTTCCTCTCTAGCTGCATCGATCCTTTTTTTCTGCTTTAATTCCTTCTTGTTGATCGTTGTCCCACAGAAGCCGTGGTCCCCTCATCCTTTATTCTCTTCTGTCGTCCATGTCTCTCGCATTTTCTGCCGCGGATGCTCCCACCGTTTTTCCTCCATTCAGCCACAAGGACCTTGGTCAAGATTTCTAGCTGTCTTCTTTCGGTTGACCCCATCAGGCCCGTCTTCGCTGCATCGAGGCCGCCTTCTCATCCACCTACGCAGGCTCGTCTTCGAAGCCCAAACAACATCCGTTTTAGCACGTCCAGTAGCCATAACTCGGCTCAACTCATGGCTGTTCCAAACTCGACTCGCACCACCACCTGCGGCCATCAAACCTAGCCCAAGCCGTGCCCAAATCAGCGCCCGTTGCAGCACTTTTGGACCCAATTTCGGAAGCAATTTCTAGTAGGGATTGTGGACATCAAGACCTACTTTCGGGCTCGTCCCGGCCCCACTTGGCGGTCTTGCTTTGGAAGCTATTGTTCCTCACCGCGACCCCGTCATTTTGATCCAAGCGGACCATTAAAATATCCTAGAGCCATTAAGATGTTTGTTATTTCCAAGCCCCGAATGCCATTGGGATGCTTGTTTGCCAAGTCTACTTCGAAGATCTGAGGGCTATCTTGGGTTCAAGTTTCTTAACGATCGACAGCCTCGAAGACCATCCAAGTGCCTCTTTTCCCATAACCTTTCAAATTTCTAAGGACCATCCAGGTTAGCGGCAACAGGTTTATATTCCACCTCTGAAATAGCATCATTCTCATCACATTTTGAAAGACTTTTCAATAACTGAAAAGAATTCAAGATACTTGTCAAGACTCCCAAAAATTGTGTCTTACCCCCAGATCCCCAATTAAGAAGCGACAGGTATGTATTCTATCTATCTTAATTAGCATCGACATTTACATGACATATGAAAATGGGATTCCTGGAAGTCCATTCCTAACAAAAAGATCATTGCATTGCGCAGTTTAAATCATTAGCATTTACGTCGCGTTCTTTATTACACACATTACATTTTGATAATGGGATCATATTCTTTGAAGTCCATTCCCAACAAGGAAAGATTGTTGCATTACATTTGCATGGTTTAAATTTAAGTTTCATTTATTTTTGAAGGAAATCTCTATGAGCTTCCCTCTAAAGAGGAACAACTATTGATATTTAAATTTTGATTATTCCACCTAGTCATTTACTACATGAAAATTAGGGATCGAATTCGACTCACTCGCATTTGCATTTTCACTCAAGTCATCACATGTAAGATCACTCCTTATCGTATGACCCCTCCACGGACGATCATTCATCATATTACCTCTCCACAAGGTTGAAATTGGGCAAAAGAACGCTTCAAGTACCATAACTTTACCCAAAGGGACACTTAAGTGCCATAACTTACGAAAGGTACACTTAAGTGCCAAATTTTAAGAAAAGTGGGACACCTGAGTGCCATCTCCGGCGAAGCTGGTCGGAAATCATACGTGGCATTAAAATATTAATATCTCTCGCCAATGTGTCTCGCCGGAGAGCTGAGTCAGCTCAAATTATCCCCAAACGACGTCGTTCCGGGTGTTCGCCCAAAATAGACCCCTTATTTCAGCGAAAACGCCGTCGTTTCCCCATTTGCCCTAAATCTAAAACTCTAAATCGGGCAAAATGCCATTGAAGCACTGGAGCCCTAATCCCGCACCCTAATTCGATTTGCCCCAAATTCTACCACCGAATATTGGAAATGGAGAGCAAGACTTTCAGTAGCGGCTCAAATTTCTCTCGCCGAAGCGAAGGAGAAGGCGAGCATTTATGTTTCTGTGGGTTACCAAGTCCAAAAAGAACATCGTGGACTCGAACGAATCCCGGGAGAAGATTCTATGGATGTGCCCGATCTGAGAGAAGGCTCGAAGTGCAAATACTTCAAATGGGTCGATACGAAATTCTCTCACCGAGCCACAGAGGTGATATTGGGCCTACTTGATGGATGTCATCAACCTCCATCTACGCTTGTGGATGACTTGGACGATGTTGACTCAATGCAAGCTCAAGCTCAAGCATCTTCTGTCAACCATTTGAAGAACGAAGTTTCAAAAATGAAAATTGAACGGAAGTGTTACCAAGCGTTTATTGTGTTGTTGTTTCTTTGTCTATCCTACTTTATGATGAAATGTAAAGGATTGGAAGATGAGAAGAAGTTTCTTCAATTGCCATAGTTGTAAATGTGTCGGGAAATGTACTTGTTTTGAATGAATGAATGAACGATTTCAACAATTTTTGCTTATTCTAAAATATAAATCAGTGATGATGGAATGTATATTAGGTCGATGTGTTGTGGTGACTATTTTTACTTGAATGGAATGTAAATCAGCAGCAAATGTGTAAACCAAAGAAATTTCTTCTCGTTTTGCTGCAAACCACCATATACGTAGAACAAACACGAGTGATTACTGGAGTACTATAAATTGTATATAGTGATCACTTAAGTGCCAGTCGTGATAGACAAAGAGTCATTTAAGTATCAAGTTATTATTAAAAAGGATCACTTGAGTGTCACTTGTTGTTAAAAGTGAACACTGAAGTGCTAGGTTTTTTAGAATGTGATCAGTTAAGTGGCATTTTTTTTGTACACGTCGGCTACTACCAGCCACCACCACCACTCACCACTGGCCACCATCTCCAGCCATCATCACCACCAGGCATCCCAAGCATCCATTTGAGCCACCAGCCACCACTATGCTGGTGGTATGTTGCTGCATAAGTTGCAAGTGTAAGGTGTCTTACACCAGCTTGCACCAAAGATTACTGGTGCAAGCCGTGCATATTGCACATACATCTTGCACCAGGTGCAGCAAAAACCTCCAACCCAACCCACCACCACCAGGCTTTTCACCACCACCACCACCACCACACGAGCACCCTAGTCACCACCACATATCCACCACTAGGCTTCACCACCGCCACCACCAGCCACACGAGCACCCTAGTCACCACCACATATCCACCACCGAAGTAGCAATAAGTAAAAGAAAAACAAAATCAAAAAAGAAAAAGAAAAAGGCATGCCAAAAATGATAAGCAACAACGGTTGTTCCATTGATTTTGAACATCTGTCTCACAAACTCAATGACTGAAGTCTCACAAACTCAACTAACTCAATGACAAACTATTATAATAAAAAAAAAAACATCCACAGATGTTTACAACTGACTCCTCAGCCCCACAAACCATATCACATCCCATTTCATCAATCAATATGCACAATGCCTCCTGTTCATGCTCGTTTTGATGGACTTCGCACTTGATTCATAATCCTTGCACTTTTTCTAACTGGACGTGAGACTTCTTCTTCAGCTGTCTTGGGATGCGTTGAGTATGATGGAGCTGCAATTGTCCTAGGCTGAACTGATTCAGAAGGAGCTGCAACTGTTGTAGGCTGAACTGATTCGGATGGACCTGCAATTGGGTTCTTCTCACTCTTCTTTCTTGTTGGTGCAGGCAATGTCTTCTTCTTTGTTGGCGCAGCCATTGATTCTTGAGTTCGGCCTTGAGAGATAAGAACCTCTCGAACTTCTCCTGTGCTTCAAAAAGAAAACTCAATTATCAACAAAAGTTTGCACTATAAATTAAATTAAATGCAGCTTATAAAACTTACATTAAGAATAACTGTTCCAGAACAGTCATCTGTATAAAGGCCATAACCATATTGTTTAAGCCTCTTCCCAAGAGCCCCTCTTGTTCGAAGGGGAGCGTCACTTTCAGGTACTTGTGATTGGTTGCCTCTTCTTCTCGCATGTGATTTCTTCGGCTCTTGTGGCTGTTCAGGTACAGAAGGGACTTCTTCGGCCAATTCTTCAGCTAGGCGTCTTGTAGATGGCCTTCTTATAGGTGGCTCTTGATTTGGCTTTGGCTTTCTTCTGGTTGTTTTCTAGTTACGCCTTCAGCTTCAGTGACACCTTCGGTAGGCTTTGGTGGTGGCCCTTGTGATGACCCTTCTAGTGGCCTTTGTGATAACCTTGGTGATGGATCTTGTGGTGGCCCTTTAGTTAGGCCCTCTATTAGCAAACATGAGCTCTAGCTTGTCTTCTTCGAACCCGAGAAAAAGGCAAAGGACATCATAAAAATAACATCGGGTCATATTAGAACGTAAATGAAAAGTAAACTCAAATCATTTAACCGACCGGGTATTTTTTTCTCTCGTCATTGCTCTTTGAAGAACAGTTGACTTAACTGGCCCTCCAGTTGTTTTAGCCAATCTTGCTGCTGGCTGTCTTCCACCTTCGGTTCTTTGAACATGCCCTTCATTTTCAAGTATAGCAGGGGTTTTGGCCAATTCTTCACGTGTCACCGTGACCTGACAAAGAAAAAAACATTACATACGTGTCACTTATATCTATGTACATATTCATAACAAACCATAAAGCAACATAAACATAATTGTCATGACTTATCGGGTTTACTGTCGCGATCAAGAACAAATCGACTCACTTCGCCTTTCTGTTTCTCCTTCTCCAACCGTCCCTTCACTAGGCCCTTCGGCTGGCCTCAATTGTTCCCGCTTTGCTTCTTTAATTGACAACCCTTAATATTGTGCCCTGCTATGTGGCAAAAAGAGCACTTTATTGGTACACCCATCCTATTCATCCTACGGTGACATGAGTCCTCTCCCTCCGTCATTTTTCTTTTTTTCTTTGGTCTTCCCATTCTCTTCTTTAGTGGCAAAGGTTGAGGTGCTTCGCGATCTGTTGGCTCCCAGAACTTGCTACTTCTAATTGACTGCAACATGAATTGATACGAAGCAAGATATTTCGATTTCTTGTACCAATCATCAAGGTAGTCTTCTGTGTTGTGGCCCTTCAATTGAATTGCACATATGGCATGTGCACAAGTAATTCCACTAAGTTGCCATACTCTACATGAACACTTCATCGTACCTAAATGGACAACATACTTATCGGAACATTTCATTATCTCGTATCCTTCATCCCCATTCCAAATGGGATGACAATACCTACTTGCAGCCAAGTTGTCATCCAATTTCTTAGCAATCCTAGGACCATATTGCTTAGTCCACTTTGCAGTGTCATCTCTTTGTCTGTGCAGCCGAGTCATGACCAAAAGCCGTATGTCTTCAAGCATCGAGATAATTGGTTTACATCTAGCATTTATTATCCTCCCATTGAATGCTTCGCAGATGTTGTTATCAATGTTATCGCACTTGAATTCCTCGCTGAAGAACGCCCTACACCAATGCTTCGGTCCGTTTGGAACAAGTGCATCATAACCATCCTTTGTCAATTGAAGCATCTTTTCTTTCGCCCTAAAGTCGGCCATATTCGTGCTCTTTGCTAGCTGCCAAAATTGCGACTGCAATTTGTCCCCTTTATAGGTCTTTGCCTAATTTGCGTATATGTGTCGCGCACACATTCGATGTTCAACATAAGGCAACAGCTCAGCTATTGCTGGAACAAGTCCCTGCAATAATTGAAAATATAAAAAAATATAAGCAAATGACATGTTGATATCAAAAAACAAACAAGTATGTTAATATTTTAAAAAGCAAACATTACCTTTTGTTGGTCGCTCATGAATGCCCACCTTGCCCCATTTGTTATCTCCAAATCAGTCATCAAATTTTTTAGGAATCAGGACCAATTGTCCTTGTTCTCTACCTTCACAACAGCCCAAGCCAGGGGAAACATTTGGTTGTTTGCATCTCTTCCAATTGCGGCCAGCAATTCTCCCTTGCACAAGCCCTTAAAAAAACACCCGTCCAATCCTATAATCCGTCTACAGCCAGATAAAAAAACCCCGTTTGCATGCATCAAAACAAACATAGAATTTATCGAACTTCATCCCAATATCAGGAAGTGGTCTCTCCACGACCTCGAGATACACTCTACTTCCAGGATTTTGCAACCTGCACTCCCAAGCATAGTCCCACAACTGTCCATATTCACCGCTGTACTGACCAATGAGTATCTTCATCACCTTTTGCTTCGATCTTTTACATTGATTCCTAGATATATTGATGCCTACCTTCTCCTTCACCAGCATCCTGAATTAAGTAGTATTCATCTGAGGCATCAGCTTATTCAATTCAAAGAATTGCTTCGATAACCATGCACTTGTTACCCTTTTATTCTCAAAATTAATGGAACAAGTATGTTCCTCTTGGTAGGCTCTATATTGATGCCTACCTGCTCCTTCACCAGCATCCTGAATTAAGTAGTATTCATCTGAGGCATCAGCTTAATCAATTCAAAGAATTGCTTCGATAACCATGCACTTGTTACCCTTTTATTCTCAAAATTAATGGAACAAGTATGTTCCTCTTGGTAGGCTCTAATATGGAAAGATCCAGTTTTCTTAACAAATGCGCCATAGATCTTCCATGGACAATTTTGCTGCGAACACCTAGCTCTTACAAAGGTCTTAGTGTTTCTAATGAAGTCAATGTTCCTTTGTGCAGCAATAGAGATCTTCAGTATAGCTTCCCTAAATTGTTTAGCATCATGAAATTTCATGCCTACCGACAAAGTGGGAGAGGCAACGGATGGATCATAAGAAGGAAACTTACTTTTCCTTTTCCTTCTATGCACATGTGTCCTTCATCTTCTTCAAGCTCATCCCGGGAAGTAGCATTCTCGACGCTTTCTTCATAGTCGGTCTCCTCGCCAAACGCCAAAGATCCGTAGGGCCTTCGGGTCCGTTTGAAACTTCCTCGGCTACTTGCAAAGCTGCAAACTTAGCTGTTAAAAAATCCCTTCGATGTATTCTTGACTGTACAAGCTCCTCCTCGTCGTCATCCCTTATAAAATTTTCAGCAGGCAACCCTCCATCATCATCATCAGTTGATTCAACTACTTCCTAATCTAATCCAGAGATTGTGACATCACCTATGTCATCATCACTTTGGTGAACTACATCTGCGCTTCTCTCATGTCCATCACATCTATCCTGCCCTCCTTCGACCCTAACGTCGCACTACCTTGAATACCATCTCCTTCTTGTCCTACTTCGGCGCTCTCTCCATCATCATCTTCATCCTCACTTTCACTATTGTACTCAACAAATATTTTTACCTCTTCACCATGAAGATAATGGTATAGAACATCCCTAAGACCATTATCATCTTCTAAGCATCTCAAACCCTCTCTTAAGTTTTTGGGACCACTAGACAATTGCACATGTGAGTCCCCCCACTCTCATGGACTTTAGTAAATAGAGGTCCCCACACTGACAATATGCCCCTACATGACAGCCAAAAAAGCCAAAAAAGAGGTCGGCACTTTAATTATTTGTCTTCCATTCCCTTAAAATATTAACCAAAAACAGAGGTCCCCACACAAAGAATCACATCCCAAGCATGTCTACTGCACTAAACGTGCGATGTGAGAGAATGTACATTAACTTAAGCAAATCAAAGCATAGTATACTCTGACATCAACTTAATCAAATCACAACAGGATTATGTTCTTATTCAGGATTTTGGATTGATAAACATACCCTATACAGCAATCACAACAAGGTGGTTCAAGGACATACCCTATACAGCCTTACAAACAGGGTGGTTCAAGGACATACCCTATATACTCTCACAAGCAGGGTGGTTCAAGAACTTAGTTTTTTTCTTAGAATGGCATTAGTCACGTGCTTTACTAGGATGCTCTTAAGGAGATGCATAGACAGTTAACAATCACATACTCTGACATTGGCTTGAAAGACAAATTCACCAAAATAATGAGAAATCTGGTCTCTTTGTGTAATGTCGGCAAGTTTCGGTTGAAGTATATCAACACAAATTCCATCGGAGCTGTAATAAAATAATTGAGCCCTAATTAAATAATCGAGCCCTAATTCCATCACAACGGAGGGGGAGAATGGGCCAAACCTGGATAACCGACAATTGTGAGCGGTGACGACGACCAAGGATGGTGAGCGGTGAGCGGCGACGCGACCAACTATGGCGGCCGACGACGGCGATCGATGACCAGCTTTAGGCGTGAACGGCGACGGAGAGAAAGGCCTGTGATCTACGTGAACGCGGACGGCGAGGAACGGCGTTTAGGTCAGCCAACCCTAATTAAATAATCGAGCGAGCCCTAATTAAATAATCGAGCCCTAATTTCATCACAGGGGAGGGGGAGAAGGGTTCGAACCTGGATGAGCGACGATGGTGAGTAGTGATGACGACCAACGATGGTAAGCAGTGAGCGGCAACGGCAACCAACAGCGGCGACTGACGACGACGACCGATGACCAGCTCTGGGCGTGAACGGTGACGGAGAGAAGGGCCTGAGATCGACTGTCAACGCGGATGGGGAGGAACGGCGGTTAGGTCATCGCACAATGTGGATGGACGACGTCGTTTTTGTCGTCCACGTCGGCTTTTTTTTTAAAAAAAAAAAATTTGCCACATCAGTAAATGAAGTCGCCGAAAATCGCCGGAAAATGCCACGTATGCAATTTGGCCTGATTTTGGCCGGATTGGCACTCAAGTGATCCCTTTTGCTCTGATTTTGGCACTTAAGTGTACCTTTCGTAAGTTATGGCACTTAAGTGTCCCTTTGGGCAAAGTTAAGGCACTTGAGGGGTCCGCACGTCGTCGGAATTGAGTTGACATTGACTGGAGATTTGGTGGATAATTAAATAACAAACTTACTAGTCTAAGCAAGAGTTCTCGAGATAAATTGAATCTAATTATGGAAAAGATGGAGGGCAGGCTGTGAGAATGGAAGAGAAAATAAGGAAGGTCGACTAAGTGATGAGAATAAAAAGGAAACGATAGTAGAGATTGGTAAGGGCCATCCATCAGAGTGGAAGAGGAAATAATAAGACTTTGGGGAAGAAATGGCATCGGGGAGAGGTTGATGGAATAGGTTGGCTGATGGCAAGTGAATGGGACACATTAAAGGCAATATGAGTAGAAGCATAAAAGGAAACCAAAAGATTGCAAGTGCTAATGTGGAAGTGAATTAGAGAGATTCACAGTCAATTCTCGGTGACAAATCAAGGCTAAAATTCAGCAATTCTCTGAGAATCATCAATCGGCTTCGGATCCAGACTTTCCAATGATACATAAGATTTTTTTTTTTTTGGTGCTATAAAAGGAGACGGACGCACACTTTGGGGGAAGGTACACTCACGAGATTTCCCCAAATATGCACGAAAATCTCATTATCATCACAGGCACATAATTTCTCTAGGACACCTCTTCCACTTCATCCATCATCCATTGTCTGTCTCCATGCCATGCCTTCTTAATTGGTCACTGTCATATACGACAAGAATCGGTAGAATATGAGGAGGGAGAGAGGGAGCACAGCTCTTCGCAGCCTCACAGCCATCCCCATTGTCTCCACCGTAACCTTCCTCAATATTCTCACCATTACCCACTCTCCATGTAATGCCCATCATCAAGAGCACATTTTCTCTTTAAATTGTCATGAACAGAAGGTGACATGGAGCCGAGTGGAAGTCTTCAAAGGAAGAAGCGATCTTGAGCAAAATTAGGAAAAAGTCGAGCAGTGGCCAGGTGGTAAAAGTGACTCACGATGGAAACATACGTACGTGAGACGCCGAAGAGGACGAAATGCTCTCCTCATGCCGTCGCCTCCGCATTTCTCACTGCCTCTGTGCCTCCCAGGATCTTGCTGCCGTGGATCCAATCCTCCAGCCATCGATCAGGAAGCTTCTAGCGGGCCTGGCAAGTGCCGTCTCATCGTGCCGACACTATGTCTGAAGTTCTTCCAATGAGCACCAACATCCTTGGTGTTCAGCCTGGAGCATCCCTAGGCGGACCAGCAAGTCCTTGTGTTCACGACATACTCTTCCTGGTGGCTGTGGTCACTTGTTAAAATTTTTTGGATGTGTGCATGTGAAAACATGGTTTTGGTATTATTTATAGTTTTTGGTTAGTGATGTGTGCAAGTGTATGGTGTAGTTTATAGAGGATGGACAAGGGACAAGATATGATAATTAAAGGATAAAGAACATGGCATATAATTTATCTAGTTGATGGAAATGGATAGTACAAGATGTTTTGGTAATGGAGGAATATTTCAGGATATAGAAACTATCTTAACTCTACTCCTCCACACCAATGGAGGTATAAACCTCAAACATACAGAATGAACTACAAGCCTATTTATAGGCGTGAGTCACCGCCTTAGTACAACATTCTAGGTTGTCCATGTAGGCTTCATCTAGGAAATTCTAGATTGTAGTTATTCTAGAGACTTCTCTTACATGCTGGACATTTTCCTCTTTCTTTCAAAAACTTCATCTAAGGAATTCTAAAAGTTTAGCAACTCTAGAAAATTCTAGAAAATGGATCACCATTTCCAACATCACCTCCCAGTAACCGGTCGGCATCGGTAGTGTCTTGGTCCAGCAAACAAACCTCCCAGTAATTGGTCGGACATCAGTTTGCACTCATGCATCGGTAGTGTCTTAGTCTAGCAAACAAACTTTTCAGTGGCTTTCCAGTGAGCTACACAGTTCGACTTTCCGGCATGGTCCATGATCTCTAAATTTTGGCTAAATATTTAGAGATAAATTGCATAGAAAATCAGGATATATTTGGCATGGAGAGAAGGGCCATGAGAGAGAGAGAGACAGAGCAATGAGCAACTGAGAACGCGACTGAGAGAGCCACCGTCGGTCACTATCCTCGAACCACAGCCGACGACCGCTACCACTTCTTTTGCGTGAAAGCTAGTAGATTTCGTCCCTGGTTTATTCTCCTCCTTCTTTTTTCCTTTTTTTTTTTAAATTATTTGCGGTTGGTCTCCCAAGGATCCTGGCTTGGGGATCTGTGAGGCGAGCAGTCCGCTGGCAGGGTAGGGAAAATGAGTTGCTAAAAGTTGGCCTCTTCGTAGGGGACTGAAATAAAAATAATGGTGTAAACAATTTTCTAGGATCTTGGCTCTTGTAGAAATCTCCTCTGTCAACATTCAAAGCTGAAGAATCCATCATGCCAATGAACTTAATGGTTATTTTTAGATTTTGTTCTAACCATATATAAGCATAGAAGTTAAGTTTGCAGCGATAACTATAGCATTCTTTTCCCACTAAATTTCTGATGGATTTCATTTTCTTACTTGTAGAAGCTGGGTAAGATAACACAGAAGCTGTCGAGCCATTGAAAAGGCGGTGCAGTTCATACCTCACATTGCAAGTCCTGCTAAAAACCATTCCACCTTCCTGGGCATAGCAGCATGCTTTTAGATCCCCCAAGGCAGAGTCCAAGCAACTATTACAGTCCTTGTCAGACATATCTCTAGTACACTGCACTAGCCCATATATTGTCTGGCTCACAGAATAATTTATTTCCCCCGTCGCGAACATTTGAGTAGAGTTAACATATGCAGCCTCATTGGATATATTCATTACTAGATACATCAGGTAGGTATAGAAACGGGCTGGGTCAGATGCAAGTTTCTCCTGATAATCTGAATCCAGGTATTTTCCAGTATAAACCATCTTCGAAAAGAAATCTTGGAAGGAATAGCGTACTTGGCATAATTCATACCAAATTAGTGCATCTTCAGCAGTGCATAGCTTCAGGATCTCTTGGCTTGCATTGCTGACACAGCGCTCACACACTGTAGAACTAGTGTCTCCTCAGCAAAGAGCTTGTCCATAAATTCGGTTAAGGCCTTCTCTGACAGTAGTTGTGACGGCCCGAGCGGCGGTGCGCGGGGAGGAGGGATGGCGGTGTGTTCGCGCCTCGGTCCCCGAACGTGCGCAAGGAAGGGGTCCTCTCCCTCTTGTCCCACATCATTAAGGGAGGGAGTTCATGGCCAGTTTATAATGACTTGGGCCCCTTAATTTGTGTGACGCGTTTTAAAGCCATGAGAACTCAGTGTCCAAAGCAGACAATATCACACAATGGGCCCAGGTCGGTACAAATGGTATCAGAGCCGACTCCCGACAGCGTGAGGGGCCACAGCGAGGATGCTGTTCTGCTAGGGGGGAGAGTGTGATGGCCCGAGCGGTGGTGCGCGGGGAGGAGGGATGGCGGTGCGTCCGTGCCTCGGTCCCCAGACGTGCGCAAGGAAGGGGTCCTCTCCCTCTTGTCCCACATCGTTAAGGGAGGGAGTCCAGGGCCAGTTTATAATGGGTTGGGCCCCTTAATTTGTCTGACGTGTTTTAAAGCCGTGAGGAGTCAGTGTCCAAAGCGGATAATGTCACACATCAGTGTCCAAAGCGGATAATATCACACAGTGGGCTCGGGTCGTTAGAGTAGTGTTGTAGAATCCCGTTGTTGCAGTGTTGTACGACAGTGAATCAAGAAGGAGCTTTAGGTTTGATTCGAACGTGCTGTTGGTTGAGTATTTTCCATACTCATACGGACAAGAAAGTTCAAGATAATCTGCTTCTACCCTAATGTGAAGGCCAAACATTGACATAGTATGAATGAGAACTGGAAGTAAAAATGCGGACCTCTCTCCATTTTCTTACTTCGGCACATCGAATCTTTAACATTTACCCATTGTATAAAGCACCGAAGTCGGAGCAACGAATAGAAGATTTTGGAAAGTGATTAAAACAGTTATGGCAGATATTAGCATTGCATAAAGACTAGAGATCAAATGAACCCGGCCAAGAAACATCGTAATGAACCTGGAAAGTCTCAGGAAAACGCTATAACAGTCATATGTGCCATCCGCTGATGGATACTGGCAAGAATCTACATGGCCAGCAAACTTCAGAGAACCCGATAGTAAAGCCAGTAAAGCCTTTCAAGTGAAAATGAGATGCTACTTGTACCCTACAAGTTAAAGATCCACATGAGACCAGTTTATAATTGATGATGGCTGACGAATTTGAAGTGAAATTTACTGGTATAAAGACCAAGAGCTTGAAATAACACAGGATTTTTTTTTTTTTGGTTGGCATTCTATCAAACAGTTGAATCATTCCGGAGTTCTTGTGGAAATAAGTGGTTTTTTGAAACATTCTTGTTTGACCATGAATTCTTGAGGAAAAAAAAATGGGTTTCTTGAGAAACTATGAATATGTTGAGAACCTTACCCAAAAAAAAAAAAAAAAAAAAAAAAAAAAAAAAAAAAAAAAAAATTAACCTTACCAAAAAAAATGAATATGTTGAGAAAATAAATGGCCAGAATCGTTTGTTTGACCAAACTATTTGAAAGTCAACAAAATTAAAAGACTTTTGGATACTGGATCTGAGAGAGAAGAAGACAGTTTCTTACTGTCGTTACAGAATGTGCTTGTGATGACAAGTCACAAGATAAGATCATATCCTAATGTCCCTTTCTACCTCATAAAAGAAAGAAAGAAAAAATTCACGTTCAAGAAATAATTTATTCCAGCTGCCTCTCTCTTTTATAAAAATAATAGATAGGTAACAAAAAGAACATTTAGTTAGTCAGGTTTCCGATAAAGCTGTTAAATGGCATTATTCTGCCATTAGCAATAAGATTCTCTCTGCATCTTTCTTAATTAAAGAGACAGAGCCAACGGATGGACCTTCAACAACGGCTCACATTCTGTTTGCATCATTGGTGAACCCGCTATGAGAACACCATTGACTCTTGACCTAAACAAATCTTTAATCTTTTATGTCAGTCAACTCTTCTCGGTCAAACCCTTCCACACCCAGTTACAGATGACGGATACCAGACAGTCTCTTATTTCTATGTGTATGAGATATTAAAAAAGTGAATGCGAAAGTTGTGTACTTGCAGTTCTGCTCCTAGTATTTACTAAAGAAGTAACAACCATACTAATGTACTTTCTCTTTAAAAAAATTTATTGGTCAAATGTAATGTTTTTCAATGAAAATACTATGCTTTTTCTTAGATCAGTTCCATTGCTTGTTCAAAGAAGCTAGAGAAGAACAATATTGCCAAAGTCAATTAAGTCGCCCAAAGTTCCTGTAAAACCTTGCAAGTGTGGTAGAGTTAAATTGTATGCGAGGGTCCAAACTAGCGATCAATGGCCAGAAAGACTCATTTGGTTATGTTCTTTTTGTTGTTCAAACTGCAGAAGCTGATAGTATTCTACTTCAACAAAATGCTGTTGTCATCGTTACAATTTGACAAGTACATGACACAGCATACAAATTTGACTCGGACAAATATATATAGAAAGACTTTTCGCCATGCTACATGAACACTTAAACCTGTTATACTAAATGAACAGACTATTGTCAGGAATTTTCAAAAGCAGGAGTAACCAATCGAGACGTGTGAACTTGCCAAGTCCCGATATCTCCTTTCTTGCGCCTATCATCTTGCTTCAATATTTGAAATAGTTAAGCAATTGACAGAAGAGCTGTTATCTGTGACTGGTTGGTGATATTCGGTGAAAAGCCCAGTTCATGAAACTAGTGCTACCGCTAGCGTAACCTGTATTGTGGAGCACGCCAAGCTGGATAGCTGATTTGTTCCCCGAAAAAGTTGAAGATGAAAACAGAATTATGAGGGCGAGAAAACAGGCGTGGCAATTAGGAGAAAGATACCCAAGAAATCAACAAGCACTATCTGGGGCAAATTACCTCTTCTCTCTCTTCTGTGGATTCGAAGATAGTAAAAGCAGGACACCACGAGAAGCACTGCTAATCCGACAGCTATGATCGTAAGAATCACAATCAACCACACTTTCTTTCTGCTACCTGCACCGTGCAGAACTTAATTGCGATTGTCGCTCATCCTGAATCTGATTTACACAACTGTACCAAAGGATAAGTACAAAAAGTGAGGACTATCTATATAAACTTACCTCCCTGTGTGGTTTGATTAGGCTCTGGCGCAGTTTTGCCTTCATAGAACGCGTACTGCTCATATCTCAAATAGCAGCTACGGCTAAGAATCCTGGCGCCAACTGAGAAGGAACAGTTTGCCAACACATCTTTTATAGCTTGTTGAAGACAGATGTTGCAGTCGCTTCCGGATATGTCCCTTCCACACTGCACCAATGCATATAGCATTGATGCACTTGCATCTTTAAACTCAACTGCGCTGGTTGCATACATGTCCGACAAAGGATCAAAAGCTGCAACTTTCGTGAGATTCTGCAGACTGGTGTTGACAACTAATTTGAACTGGTCGGGTTGCGAAACATTCATCACGTTGTCCTTCCAAATGTTACCCATAATGTTCAAATGGCCGATGAAATCCTGTCCCGAGTACCGCAACTGGCAGAATTCCTCCCAGACAATCGCCTCGGTATCATTAGGACAGAGCCTCAATATGTCCTGTGAGGCCAAATCAATGCATTTTCGGCAATCTCGATTACTAACATAATTCAAACACATGTACTGACCATAGACTCTGTATGTGTTATTGCCATAAGAGGTACTATAGAAGTTTGAGAGGGAAGCATTCGAGGACAAATTCACAACGAGATTGTCATAATTATTCTGGAACGTGCTGTTGACAGCATAATACCCAGGTTCCGAACAGAGCTGGTAAGGAGGATCGGCGTGCGAAAGGTAGACTAAACTGGGGAGAATCAAATAAGCAAGAAGGAAGGGGATGATCAATGAAACACTTTGGTAGTGAGCCATTTCTTAGTCTATCCGGGTTTGTATTCTAGTTCGAGTCGAAGTTTGAGCTGAGATTTATAAGCTGGAGAATTCATGGTCCCGTGTTAGCCTCTGACTTTGCAGCTAAGGGTAATTTCCAGGAGATTGCTTTCGCTTGTTTTGAGTCAATTTTTTTAGAATTTCAGGTTTGGTAACGTGTTCGAGGAGAATGACTTGCGGATTACTAAATTTGGGAGAAGAACCATGTGAAGGTTTTTCAATTTCAAAACTCGAAATAAAATATTTCAGTCGAGTTACACTGCAATTTAATCCTCATGTGTGATGCAATTAAGAAACGGTCAACTTATTAATTTTCCTGCCCCTAGTTACTAACAAAAAAGGTTCTATTTAGCTGCCTCACATCACTTGGTATTCTCTACCTCGTCTTCTCTCCTACGAACCCCGTATGGCACTAACTATTTTTCCAGGACAGAGCAGAATTCTATTATAAAGTGCCAAAAAATTGGAATTTTTTTGTCGTATTAATTTGTTTCATTAAGTGTTGGTAAATAATGACAACGTCAGGTAGCTTTGAATAATGCTTTCTAGTTTAAATTTATTTGGTGTTGTTTTTTTTGTAATTTTAATTAGTTCGAAGTCTCAACGTGTAGCTTCCCATACTCAGTCATTCCTTTCAAACTTGATTTTCTGATGCACTTTCACTCTCTTTGCAATTGAGAAGGTAAGAGACATCAAATCGTATTTGTGCTGTATCAGATCCTATCATCTTGACCTGGCAACATGCCAATCTTGCTTTGCCTATAAGCTTTTCCATATTTTGTTTTTTCAGATTCCTTACTGTTATCATTTTCTTATCTTAACCTATCCATTATTTGGTATGAATAACATATCGGTGTAAATGAATTTGAAAATACACAAATGGAGATTATAAGAATCTCCTTAGTTTCACTGCTAAAGAAACTACAAATTCATAAACAAAGATAATCTTCATCAATCAATGCATGATTATTGTACATTCTAAATTTTAAACAACAAAGGAGCTCATTGAAGCACTCCAGAACTATGGGTTTGACTATGACAAGAAATTTGGATGGGACACAGCATTACCAACGAGGTAGATCAGCTAGCATTAGCCAAATCTAGTGAGAGAAAGAAAAAATGATCATCCATCTTCGCAATTTTGAAAAGTATAGTGCTTCAATTCTCTCGCCACTTTCGTGAAACTTTAAAGTGAACCATAGAGCTACAAAGGAGACGAATTATAGAAAAGTCATGAAGTTTTAACATGAACTAAAAATATGAAGGAGAATAAGACGGAGAGGGTAGGTTTTTCTAGATATCCTCATTCTTCAAGAATTAGAAAAGTCATTTTCAATTTTGATTTTATTAATTTGAAATATGGTTTCTTCTACTTCATTTTTAAATCCTTATTTTTTTTATTTTTTATTTTTTATTATTTTTATATTCCCTTCCATCATTTCTTAATAAAAAAATTAAATAATAAAATGCACTAATATACCTAAAATATATGATGAATGGAGGTATTATATATATAGAATATATATTATAGATTAGATAGAAAGTCAAGTATATAAATAAAAATAGGAATAAGTAAAAAAAGAAAATCATTGTTATTTTTTGTTATAATGATTTTTTTATATTAGACTTCAAATTATTTATTATATTAATTTTATTAACTTAAGAGATTTGTTATTAAAAAAAAAAACTTTTATACCAAAGTATAAGAAATTCTATCTATATTTATCTCACTTCTTATTTTTGACTTTATCTTATCATGAGTAGAAACCATATATATATCCCATCCTGACTTTTATCTTGGATACCGAAGTAACTTTGGTGTCTTGTACCACCACGGGCAAATTAGAATATTATTGGTAGCACCATGGCACTATCGACAAGTATAGAGCTGGACTAGTGCAAAGGATACAGTCATGAAACCCGTGTAGATTACTGTGAGACTTAAAGTCCAATTGTCAAGCCTACAACAATTCGAAATGTTCTTTGGCGTGAAGACTTAAAAAAACAAAAGTAGAGGGGTAAAGAATGGTTTTATGAATTCCGAGCCAAGTAGCATATGTGAATTACTAGGATGTAGTCCCTAAAGGAAATTTACAATGTCAATCAAAGACCAGTCTTCTTCTCTATAGTCTACTAATATAAGGCTCTGTCAAGGACACAACAGCAATAGTTGGGGGAAATATTGATGACAACTCGATCCAAGGACCTAGTTCAGCTAATTGGTGAATGTGATTCAAGATGGACTTGGCAACATTGACCTAGTGATTTGAGAAGCAAGACGTCTCGTATTCGGTTCCAGATTGGCATGACCTTGTAAGCTGAAACGGATGATGTCAGTTTCTAGCTGTGTTCCTGCTCATTTCTCTTTTCCTATTCCTATGATTAATCATATCGGGCATAGATTGGCCAAGAAAAAACAAAGAGCATTCAAGTGCACAAGGAACAGAGTTTTCCCTCCTGCACCAGACTCGGTAAGTGCCCACCTGTAGTAACCATCATAACTATCTAGAACTTGGAATGAACTAAAGTTTTACTCGAGGAAAGGCAAATTGCACTAACACTGCTTTAGTTCAATAAAATGTATGGGGCCTCTGGTTTATAGAATTTGCATATTTATCCACCTATGTTCACTCAGGTCACCGAAAATTTTTGCATCTTCCTTTCGCTTACCAAATCAACCTTCTCCATATGCCATAATCTTGATTGTTTATACAGTGATTTCCATGAGCAGAGTAATTCTTCCAAACATGACAAGTTCCTCTTTTCAACATGAAATTTTACAACCATGGGCAAATGGAACCTTAATTAGCTGGAATACGTGCTTGTTCACCTAGGTGAGATACTGGAAACAGTTATGTCATTGGCTGAAAGATTAGGTGCCAAGGATTGATCGAGTTCTTGGGCAGCTCTACCATCCCAAAAAGCTGGTTTTTTCGGTTCCGGAGGAGTTCCTTTTTGACCTCCTAAAAGTGTCACTACTTCTGACATTGTCGGTCTATCTTCAGGATCTTCCTGGACGCACAAAAGGCCGACGTGAATGCACCTGACTATTTCAGCTGCTTGGCCTGATTCTGCTAAAGAAGGATCCACGAGTTCCAGCTCTTTTCCTTCAGTCCATAGTTTCCACGCCTGCAAGATTAAATTAATTGTGATGCAAAGTGAATGATTATAAGGCAAGATTTTGATTCCCATGAACCGTGGAACATACATATGCAAGAAGTGTCTGAGCCTGTTCTGTAAGATAAAATCCGCTATTCCGTTTTCCACTGATGATCTCAAGCAAAATTATGCCAAAGCTGAACACATCTGATTTCACAGAGAACAGTCCCCCCATTGCATACTCCGGGGCCATATAACCGCTATCACAAGTATTAAAGTTTACATTAGTCTTTCCTATGTAGTACCTTCTTATTGACAAACCAAATAGAGAGTTTTCCTTGGCAAGAGCAAGAAACTGCTAGATTGTTCAGCTGACCAAAATCAGAAGATGCAAGGACCTACTATGTTCCTACAACTCTTCTTGTATTAGCTGAACTTTGGTTTTCGCAAAATATTCTGGCCATCCCGAAATCTGATATTTTGGCAACCATTTCATGATCCAGCAGAACATTGCTAGGCTTCAGATCCCTGTGAATAATCCTCAGTCTCGAGTCCTCATGCAGGTAAACTAATCCTCTAGCAATTCCATCAATAATATAATTGCACGTGTACCAATCAAGCTGTGCACGTTGGTCTGAATCTGAAGATAAAGGCATCATGCAAAAACGTTCGTGATGAGGACAATTTAACACATGCAATTTCTAAGTAAATGAGTTATTTCTTAAAGATGGAGAACACGAGAAATTGAACCGAAGATGTAGATATCGAGGCTTTTGTTAGGCATGAACTCGTATACAAGCAGCTTCTCATCTCCCTCTATGCCGCATCCTAGAAGTCTTACTAGATTTCTGTGCTGGAGCTTTGCAATCAAGATGACCTCATTCTTGAACTCCTCGAGACCTTGCCAAGACTTCCTTGACAACCTTTTAACTGCCACTTCTTTTCCATCAGAAAGCAAACCCTGAAAGCAAATTCGGTTAAGCCCTCCACTTACTGGACTTCAATCACCAACAATCGCAAACTGACAGCAAAAGATAAACTACCTTGTAGACTGTACCAAACCCCCCTTGCCCGAGCTTGTTTGAACTTGAGAAGTCATCTGTAGCGGCCTTTATTGTGGCTAGATCCATGAAAGGAAGTTCCTCAGAGCTAACTAGGTTGCCTTCTTCAGTAATTTCCACACTGACTGGATTTACTAAATCATGGAGGACAGCATGCGGGCTTCTTTCCAGGTCTAAAGGTACCCTAGTTTGGATCAGCTTTCCTATAAATATAAATTAAGTGGGACATTTTCTCATACATACCTTGTTTTGCTTTTCTCCAGTTGAAGTAGACAGCGCAAGATCCAGCAAGAACAGCTAATAGCAGTCCCAGGATACCAACAATTAAGACAATCCTTCCTTTCTTCCATTTATCCCCCGTTCCTTTTATGAGTCAAATAAACATCTTGATTAATGGAATATTCTGGAATATCAATTGGCTATGAAGAGAGATCTAATGTCTACACTAATGGTGAACTGCATCCCATAATAATAAATAGGCTTATTAGAAATGTTCAGCTTGAGCTGATTACCTCAGTAATTTTTCTGCATATTTGGCTATTTCCATAATCAAGGATATGTAAACTAAGTCTCTTTAGATTCTCTATGTTTCTTTAGATTCTCTATGTTACAAGTTTCGCTATAGGCTATCCCTGACTGAATAAAAGCGATGTAGGCAACTAAAAATATTTCTGAGAAAACGGGGCCTGACTAGAAAAATGAATTTGCTAAAAGTTGAATTCTTCGTTGGAGGTGAATGAAATAATGGTGTACACAAATTTCTAAGATCTTGACCCTTGTAGATATCTCCTCTGTCATTTTGAAAGAGAACTTTAACTATAAAAGTCTAAGAACACCCATTATGCAGATTAACTTTCTCCACAAATTTCTATTTTGTTCGGACCATAGCTCAAATTGTATAAGCATAGAAGTTAAGTTAATGCCAGGAACTATAGCTTTCTTCTCCTACTAACCGTAACTTCAAATAGATTGCATGTTCTTACCTGTGGAAGCAGGGTAAGATAACACAGAGGTTATCGAGCCATTGAAAAAGCGGTATGGCTCATACCTTGCATTGCAATTTCTGCTAACAACAGTTCCACCTTCCCGCAAATGGCAGCATGCGTTTAGATCCCCCAAGGCAGAGTTCAAGCAATTGTAACAGTCATTGCCTGACATATCCCTAGTACACTGCACTAGCCCATATATTGTCTGGCTCAAAGAATAATTTATTTGCCCAGTTGCGAACATTTGAGTAGAGTTAACATATGCAGCCTCAGTGGAAATGTTCTCCATTAGATACATCAAGTAGGTGTAGTATTCAGCTGGGTCCGATGCAAGTTTGTCCTGACTATTTGAATCTGGGTATTTACCGGTATAAGCCGTGTTTGAAAAGAAATCTCGGAAGGAATATCGCACTTGGCATAATTCATACCAAATTAGTGCATCTACAGCATTGCACAGCTTCATGATCCCTTGGCTTGCATTGCTGACACAACTCTCACACGCTGTGGAACTGGCATCTCCTCGGCAAAGAGCTTGTCCATTAATTCGGTTAAGGCCTTCTCCGACAGTAGTGTTGTAGAATCCAGTTGTTGCGGTGTTGTACGGCAGTGAATCAAGAAGGAGCTTCAGGTTTGATTCAAACGTGCTGTTGGTCGAGTAATTTCCATACTCATACTGACAAGAATTTGTAAGATAATCTGCTTCAACACTCATGTGAAGGCCTCGTGTTGACAGTAATATGAACGTGAACAGAAAATAAAAAAGTGGACCTCTCTCCATTTTCTCCTTCCGGCACATCAAATCTTCACATTCGCCCAGATAATTCATTGTGTAAAGCAGCAATTCACGATGAACAAACACAAGTTTCTGGAAAGTAATTTAAACATATATCACAGATATTAGCATTGCCTATAGACTAGAGATCAAATGAAGCCGTATAAGAAACATTGTAATGAACCTGGAAAGTCTCGTGAAAATGTTATCAGTCATATATGCCGTCTGCTGATGGAGATTTGCAAGAACTTACGTTGCCACTAAACTTCGGAGAACCTGACAAGTAGAGCCTTTTCATGGAAAATAAGATGCTACTTGTCCCCAAGAAATTTAAAACCCACATAAGACCAGTGCATACTTGATAATGACAAAAGAAGAAGAAGCGAGATTGTCAATAAGGACCTACTGCATGAAATAACACAGATTTTTCCGTTAGGCGTTCTATCAAACTGTTGAATCATTCTGGGGGTTTTACTTGGGGGGAAAGTGGTTTTCTGTCGTAAATTTGACTTGTCCTTTGATCATTTCAAGGGCTATGCACATTAGCCAATGCAAGAAAAGTAAACTTCTTGCTTGACCTTGGATTCTTGAGCAAACAATGGGTTTCTTGAGAAAAAAGGAATTTCTTGAAAAAAAAAAAAGGTGCCAACAAGGCTAGAAACAATTTTGAACACTAAATTGAAGAGAGATAAGACTGTTTATTCCTATGGTTACGGTGGGTGCCTGTGACAACAAGTCACAAGATAAGATTGTATTTAATATTCCTTTCTACTTCATTAAAAAAAATCATATTCAAGAAATAATATAATCCAACTTCCTTGTTCCCTTTCATTAAACTATAGATAAATAATAAATTACAGATATAATTAGTCATTTTTCGGAGAAAGCTGTTAAATGGCATTATTCTGCACTTAAGCAGTAATATTCTCTGTACCTTAATGAGCGAGTCTAACTCAGTGGATGGACCATCAGTAACTATTCAAATTTTGTTTACAATACTGGTGAACTCATTGTACGAGGAATTCATGGTCTGTGGACTGTGACAACATTTTAATGCTTTTATGTCAGTTTCATTTACTCTGTCAAACCCTTTTGCACACGGTACCAGATCTAGACAGTTTGAGATATTAAAAAAGTGAATTTCATAGTTGTCTACTTGCAGTTCTTCCACTGGCATTTTGTACTTGGGAAATAACAAACGTACAAATGTGCTTTCTCTATAAAAAAAATTATTTGCGAACTGTAATTTTACTGAAAGTTATAGTACTTAACTTTTTCTTAGATCAATTACATTGCTTGTTCAAAGAAGCAAGAGAAGAATTATATTGCCAAAGTTACGTCAGCCACCGGAATTTTTTCGTAAAACCTTGGAATTATGGAAGAGTCAAATCCTGTACGGGGCTCCGAACTAGTGGTCATAGACCAGAGAGATTCATTTAATTATGTTCCTTCAGTTGCGCGGCGAAGCGAGTGCATTTGATCAGCTCAATTCCGATATGTTCAAACTGCAGAAGCTGATTATAATTTACAACAAAATGCAATTGTCATCAGTACAATTTGACAATTACGCGAACCCACACGGCATACAAATTTCACTCAGAAAAATATATGCGGAGACTTTCTGCCATACTAAATGATCACTTGTCATCTTATATGAGCAGACGATCGTCAAAAGTTCTTAATGCACGAATGACTAATTGAGATTCGTAAACTCACAAAGTCCCCGTATCTCCTTTCTTGGGTCAATCATCTTGCATCAATATTCGAAATAGTTACGCCATTGACAGAACAGGAATTATCCGTGACTTGTCGGCTATATTGGGCGAATCGTTCCACTGAGAAAGCTGGTCGTCAAGGATTTGCAAGAGTTCTGCTCTCGTTTTTCATCATAACAACCTCGGATGACATTGTAGGCCTGTCATATGCATCTTCTTGAACACGTAACAGTCTGATTTGCATGCATCGCCTAAATTCTTCTGCACAGCACGACTCAATTATCAATGGATCCAGCAGCTCCAATTCTCTTTCATCCTGCCACAGATGCCACGCCTGCAAATTCAAGATCTAATCAGTATCCTCACTCTCCTAGTAATTAAGACAAATGCTAATTATAATGAGTCAAAGTTCATACATATGCAGCGAGAGTCAGTGCTTGTCTCGATAAATGAAAGCTAGCGTTTCTTTCTCCTGTTATTATCTCAAGCACAAGAAACCGAAGCTGAAAACATCAGACTTAGTCGAATAATACTCCCTCCATAGCCTATTCTGGGGCCATGTATCCACTGCTCCAGATAATCATAAAGAAAATGTGAGATAAATTGAGACATTCAACGAGCATTGTCAACTGAAGTGGCCTATAGGGCTATAACATCGTTTCAATGGCAAATTTGTCTTTAAATTTGCATCTACAGAGTAAATATTCATATCATCAACCAGTAGATTAAGGAAATAAACACAACAAACCCAAAACACTGGACTCACTATGTTCCTACTATGGTTGCAGTTGGCTCCCCCGTCATTTCCGGAAAAAATTCGAGCCATTCCAAAGTCCAAGATTTTTGGTGTTAAAAAGTGATCCATTTTTGGAAAGATCTAGACTACACCAGACTTAGTGGAGAAAGAAAAATGGCGGCAATAATTTGTCCAAGACAAAGTTGAAGATTCTCATACTTTGGAGAAATTTCTAGTACATGTCCATGCAAAAAAAAGTCAAGAAACTCTCAAATGTTAAAGAAGTTTCTGGTACGTGGCCAGCAAAAAGGCAATAAAAAAGTCAACAAAAGCTGCTGAGATTAGAAAAATGAAGAAAAATGGAGAAGCCATCAGAAGATCTGAAAAAGCCGCGCGAGCAGGGGATAATGAAGCAAGTTTGTATTTTTATATTAATTTTTTGTACAATGTTGATCGTGTAAGGCGGTGAACTCACGGCTATAAATAAGAGTTGAGGTGTGTGTTTTATGTAGCATAAAAAAAAAAAAAAATCAGCAATACTCCTTCCTTCGTAATACAAATTTTCATAATAAGAGTTCTTTTTTTTACCCGTACTCTCTTACATTGTAATCCATTTTTATTCACACATACACACATGCTTCCGCAAAAACATCCAACATTTGGGTTCATTTCAGAGTACAATAATATATTGCTTGCCTTCAGGTCTCTGTAAATGATTCTTTGGCGGGAATCCTCATGTAGGTAAAGAACCCCGCGTGCTATTCCATTTATGATGTCGATGCGTTTTCTCCAGTCAAGTTTTGCCCGTCTCTCTCGATCTGGCAGTAAAAACAAGAACGAACGTTTTAGAAAGATAAGTTAGATATTGACGGCCCAAAATTTCGTGCTGTTCCATTCAACAAACTGAAAAGGATGACATCCAGGCTGCCATTGGACATGTATTCATAGACGAGAATCTTCTTTTCACTATCGGCACAAAATCTCAAAAGCTTAACGACATTTTTATGCTGGAGCTCCATTATGAGCAAGACTTCATTTGTAAATTCCTCGGTACCCTGCTCGGTGCTTGAGAGCCTCTTGATAGCTATCACTCTTCTCCTAAATATTATAAGATGACTCAAACGCAATCTCCTGGAAATAACCCTTTAATTACAACGTCAGAGACAAAGATGGGACCATGAATTGTGCATCTTAGTTTTTCTGGATGCACAGTCCCATCTTAGTTTCTGGAGAGAATGACCTGTGGATTAATAAATAGTTAGGAGAAGAACCATGTAAAGGTTTTCCAAAGACTAAAAATATAATGTTTCATTCAATCTGCACTGCGTTTTAATTGTTATGTGCGATGTAATTAAGAAACAGTCAAATTATGAATTTCCTATTCTATTGCTAAAGAAATAAATTCTGATTAGCTGCCCCTGATCACTTGGTTTTTCTCTTCCTCATCTTCTCTCTTACAAACCTGGTACGGCGCTAACCATATTTATCAGGATATA
The DNA here is from genome assembly GCA_016097595.1 of Eucalyptus pumila. Classification (NCBI taxonomy): domain Eukaryota; kingdom Viridiplantae; phylum Streptophyta; class Magnoliopsida; order Myrtales; family Myrtaceae; genus Eucalyptus; species Eucalyptus pumila. Next base: position 43,588,828 of record CM027850.1, read on the forward strand.
AGCAGAATTCTATTATTTCGTGCCAAAAACTAGAATTTTTTTCTCCTATTGATGTATATCAATTAAATAATGATAATATTAGCTAGTTTCAAGTAAGATTTTTTAGTGTAATCTAAATTCATCTTTAATTATTTTAAGATATGAGCTTGTGACGTCAATACTCAGATCTTATTCCTTTCCAACTTGATTTTCTGCGACACTTCACTCGCTTTACAATTGTGAAAGCAAGTTACATTCAAACATATTTGTGCCGTTTTGTGGTAATTATTTATCACCAGTGGTAGTAATAATAACAACAACAATAATAATTTCCATAAAATAAAAATTTGTTGGAAGTACTAATTCTACTCATTTTGTTTCACCAAAAATAAGTGATTTAAAAAGCATTTTTCAAAAAATAATTGCTTCTATTGTTTAAAAAAATTAGTCAATAGAGAATATTTTCATCATCGATAATAATTTGAACCTAACTATTTTTGTGGGCAATAAAAAAAATCCATTCATTTATTTTTCTAGACGATATAAGCAATCATTTTTTGGAAAATATTTTGTAAATTACTCATTTTCCACGAAACAAACGCCCATTAATCTCGTGGTCACTTTTTTTTTTCATTAGCAAAGCTAATCAAACATTTACCGAAAGAGAAACCACCACGTACATAGAAAATGGTAGAAAATAGTTTAGTTGTTGCTCTGCCTCTATCCATCATCTCACATATGCGAGACTATAATCTCATATTAAGCATCTTTATTACTTGCAGTTTTGTCAATTGATATATCACAAAAATAATTTTCGACTGCGGTTTTGTGTAATCAACCGTGGGATTTTATGCCCATGCAAACAATTTAAGAAAAAATTCTAGATATTTTAATTGAACTGTAAAAGGGAAGAGCGACATAGAAATTGAAAAGTCTAGATCTGGTTAGCTGCCTTTCTAATTTCTAATTGGGACATCATGGCAAATAGCAAATGACTAAACCAAATTCAACTCTTCCTTTGTCCCGTCCTCTGCCGAGCAAAATTGTTGACTTGAGATTTGGTGATAAAGGAAATAACAAACTTACCCATCTAAGTAAGAGTTCTCAAGATAAATTGATTCTAATTATGGAAAGATGGGGGGCAGGCTGTGAGAATGGAAGAGAAAATAAGGAAGGCCGACTAAGTGATGAGAATAAAAAGGAAACGATAGTAGAGACTGATAAAGGCCACCCATCAGAGTGGAAGAGGAAAGAATAAGAAGTTGGGGGAAGAAATGGCATCGGGGAGAGGTTGATGGAATGGGTTGGCCGATGGCGAGTGAATTGGGACACATTAAAGGCAATATGATAGAAGCATAAAAGGAAATCAAAAGATTGCGAGCGCTGGGGGCCATTTGTTTCTTTCTCGGGTACTGTTCCTTTTTTCCTCTCTACTGGGCAATCTGCTCACTGTTCATACCATCTCCTCTTCAGCTCATCCCGTCGGTTTGGCTCGATTTTTGGTGGGCTTCTTCCTCTGCCTGCCATCCATCTTTCCACCAAACGGTTTCGTCCTATTTGCCCCCCTAAGTCGTGCTTGAAGAAGCCCTTTCTCTCACCCGTTTCAGTGCCTTGTTCTGCTGTTCATGTGGGCTTCAAGCTGTTTCAAGGGCTAGCGGTGGTTTTGTTGGCTCTCACCACCCCTCCTTGGCCTTTTGCTTCATTCCCCGGTATGGATTCTCTTCCTTCGTTGTAGAGGGTGTGCTGGAGAGTTGCTAGGCTATTGGAGGGTTGTTCTGTTATGGCGTCTACCTCGACCGAGAGAAGTGGCCTCCTTGTTGAGGCCCACCATGGTGCTGTGAGGGATAAGGGGCTTAGCCCTCCTTCTTGTGCTGTAGAAGGCCGACCTGCTGAGAAGTCTAGTCATCCCTCTCAACCTGGTGTCGAGCCTTCACCGATCAGTGATGGGGAGGACGCCTCGTGATGGGCGTTCTAGGGGCCGTAGTCGTGCTTGTGCCCCTTCTAAATGGCGTCAGGCCCTGGCTAAGCTAGCTAGCTCTTCGAGGCCTCCCCAAGCCTGGTCATGGGCTAATGTGGTGTGACTAGCAGCAAAGGGCTATGAGCTGTCTTTTGTCCCGCCTTCTTCTGTGAGCGAGAAACCTATTATGAACTTATCTAGCGAGGTGTTGCAGGCTGCAGACCCCAAGTGGAGCGAGTACTTGGTTGGTTACTTTGTAGGGAAGAGGCTCCCGTTTTAGCTCGCAGAGGATGCGTTGAAGAATACCTAGGGGACTAAGCTGGTTGATGTACTGGCCGATGACTAGGGGTTCTTTTTCTTTCATGTTCCGGACTTTTTGTTCCACAGGAAGATTTTGGAAGGGGGCCTCTAACCATAGCATGGGTGCATCTTATCTTGCAACAGTGGAAGCCGCTGTTGGAACTTAAAAAAGATAGGTAGTCTTCAGTCTCGGTGTGGATTAAACTCAAGAATCTTCCTCTTGACCTATGGTCCATGTGGACTATTAGTGCCATAGCAAGCTCCATTGGTAAGCCCCTTTATGTCGATCAACATCCAGAGTGTATGAGGAGAATTTATTTTGCCCGAATATGCGTGGATATCCAAGCAAAACAGCCCAGGGTCTCGAAGGTTGTCGTGAATGTGGATGGAGTATCTCGTTCGATTGTCGTTGAGTATGAGTGGAGGCCCATGGAGTGCCTCAAGTGTGGCGTATTTGGCCACAAATGTGAGATCTCTCACAATCCCTTTGGCCCGAGGACGTCGCCGGAGCAGGCCAATATGGCCCTTACTTCTTCGGACCCTGTCTAGCCCCTGCCCCTGTTTCGGATGCCTCGATGGTACATGAGCAAGCTTGGAAGCAGGTCAAAAGCAAGAAGAAGAAGCCCCCTCTCCCGATGGATTTCAGTTCAACCTCCCAAGTTAATATGAGCGATGAGGGCCGTGCTCTGAAGCTTAAGGCTGCGGTAGTGGAGAAAGAGCTGCCTCCTACTTCTCGCAAAGCCCCCGAAGGCCCCACAGTTGGTCCGAATCAGGCTGAAGTTGCCCCTGCTTCTACGGATGAGATAGGTAGCCATTCGAAGACTCTCTATCCTAAGTTGCCCAGCTCGAGAGAGGTGGTAAGTGAATTGGTTAAGGTGGGCTGTTCTTCAGATGATCCAAGCCCCTCTCTGAAAGTGACTGCTGCTAACAACAGGCCTAAGACCTTACAGGACAAGCTACTTGCTCTCGCTCCTGACCCTCCCCCTCCGGCGGTCTGTGTTACTCCGCCATCCACGCGGTGAAGCGTCTATAAAAGGAGGTAACCCTCTTTCTTCCTTTTGTTTGTAAATATGTATATAGGTTGCTGGAATATTAGGGATCTTGTTGCCCCTTGTAGACAAGCGGAGGTTCAAAATTTTGTTTTGGCGAATCGATTGGCTCTGATCGGTTTAGTTGAGACTAAAGTTCCCCATAATATGTTTGAAGCTATTTCTGGTAGTTTGATGTTGAACTAGTGTTGGGTGGCTAATCTTGAGCACTCCCATCGGGAAAGGATCTGGGTTGGATGAAACCCTTCCATTGTCTCCTTTGAACCCTTCTCATCTTTAGACCAGGCGATTCATGGGAATCTCATATGGTTGGATTCGGGAGCTATCTATTGTGTCACTATCGTTTATGTTGAGCACTCCTTCACCTCCCGAAGACCTCTTTGGGAGGATCTTTTGCGTAGGAGTTCTACTTTTACAAAATGTGCCGTGGCTTGTTATGGGGAACTTTAATGCTATTAAGGATCCCTCGGACAGGCTTGGAGGTTCGAACTTACGGTTGCCATGTTTTGATGAGTTCGAATAGTGTCTAGGTCAGGCGGAACTGGAAGACCTTAGGTATGTGGGGTTCCGTCACACTTGGTCTACTTCTATGGCCCTTTCTCGCAAGACCAGGAAGATTGATAGAGTCCTGGTGAACCCATGTTGGAGCCAAGTGTTCTCCTTCTCGGAGGCTTCCTTTCTCACTCCTGGGATTTCCGACCACTCTCCTATGGTGGTCAAGGTCGAGAACCCGGTGTTTCGGAGGAGGCCATTCAAAGTCTTTGATTTTTGGATGAAGCACCCAGACTTTGAGACAATTGTGAAGCAAGTTTGGGACTTGCCGGGAGAGGGGACTCCTATGTACAGGCTTGTTTGCAAGCTGAAGGCCCTAAAGTGTTGGCTTAAACAGCTCAATAAAGATTCATTTTCTAATATTTCCGTAAGGACTGCAGAAGCTAGGGAGGCTTTAAGTTAGACTCATCTTGGCCTCCTTTAAGATCCGTCTAGTGTCACGCTTGCAGACGTGGAGAGGATTCAACGTCGAGCCTTCTTAGAACTTCGCTCTCAGGAGGAGTCTTTCTGTAGACAGAAAGTTAGAATCAGATGGCTGAAGGAGGGATACCGAAATACGAAGTTCTTCCACCATTATGTCAGCAAGAGATAATTGAGAAACATAATTCTTTCTGTGGTAGATTCTCTTGGAAACCAAATCAGCGACCCGCAGCTTGTCCAACAACATTTTGTGGAGCACTACCAAGACCTCCTTATGCCTCGGGTGGAGCACGTTACTCCTCAAGTTTCAGAGATTCGACAGATCATCAGCTCTCAGCTTAATGATGACCAAATCACCTTTCTTGCTCGGCCGATCATTGACTTAGAGATTTGGGACACTCTATTCTCTCTTGCTCGGGGTAAGGCCTCAGGTCCAGATGGTTTCACGGTTGAGTTTTTCAAGGAGAACTGGGGGACAGTTGGTCAGCTGGTCACGACAACCGTTATGGACTTCTTCACCTCGGGAAGAATCCTTAAAGAAATCAATAACATTATTTTGGTCTTGGTGCCGAAGGTGTCGAGTGCAACTACAGTTGACGACTTTAGGCCTATTGCATGTTGTAATACTATTTACAAGCTAATTACAAACTTGCTAGTGAACAGGATTGCTTATGTGCTGAAGGATCTAGTGAGCCCGTGTGGCATCCCAAAATTCAATAACAAGCCATAAGGTGTGTTAAAGTCTTTAATTAGGTGATAGAATTTCCATGGCTTATGTTTTAGCCATTAGTCTTTAATTAGATGATTTGTGCATATGATTGTGAAAATTTAAATTTGATAAATTAATAATTTATGCTTGGCCATGTACTTTATAAATTAAATTTCAATAATTAAAATATATCCCAAGACTTTGGCCAAGGTGAAAATTTGGAATTCAAGAATATTTATAAAAGAATTTCAAAAAAAAAAAAAAGGGGAAAAAGGGTTAATTTTTGGAATGGGCCTTAGACCCATTGGTCTAAGTTTAGTGGGCCGAATGGCCGGCCCAAATGGAAGCCCACAAGAGGGAATTCGACCAGCCCATTTGCTGGCCCAAGAAAGGCCCAAAAAGAAGGCCCAAGCCCATGCATGTGTTGTGACAAGTGGCGTGGAGGCTGTGCAAGGTGTGGCTGCCCCATTGGCCATCTTGGGCGGCCACATGCAATATAAAAGCATCCAAAAAGGAAAGAGAGAGGGGAGAGAGAGAGAGTGGCTTGTTCGGCCAAGTGAGGGAGAGAGAGAGGAAGCCGAGAGAGGAGGAGAAGGAACCGTCGCCGGTGTGCCGCCGTTCGTGAGGTCTAGAGGCAAGTTGGGAATCCACTTTCTACTCTTGCACCATTGTTTTCGCATGAACTGTTTGGAGTCAGAAACTTGTTTGAGCTTGCATGTGTGTTTAGAGTCCGATTTTGGCTCCGATGTCTTCATGAAATTTGTAGCTAACATCTTGAAATATAACATACTGAAATTTCGTGGAAAATGATGGAGATTTGAGGTGTCAAACCCTTATCCTACGGAGATGCTAGATCTGGAATATTTTCGTATGAACTGTTTGAGTCAGAATGTTGTGAGAGCTTGCATGCATGTTTAGAGTTCGATTTTGGCTGTGATATCTTCATGAGAGTTGTAGCTAACATCTTTAACTACAACATACTGAAATTTCGTGGAAAATGATGGAGCTTTAAGGGGTTAAAGCTTCATCTTACGGAGACCCCAGATCTGTGATGTTTTTACTGACTTCTTGTTGGATTCTTGGTTGCATGTTGGTTTGTGATGCAAATATGACTTTGTTGTCTTCTTGAAAGTTGTAGGAAACACATTAAGCTACAACATACCCAAACTTGAAGCAAAAAGAACAAGTATAGCTCGGTGAATCGGTTAGATCTTGAAAATGATGGTTCTGGTTAAGTATCTCGAGACACCCGAGATTTCATGGACTAAAATGGTGACCATAATCTGGTTATTTGGCCTAGATCTCTTCATGAAACTTGTAAAGGACACCTTGGTACATAACGTACTCAAATTTCAGAAGAAACGAAAGAGAATTGATGGGTGAAAATTAAGAAATACGGAGGAGTGTGTTCTGGACGACGCGGTCGTGGTTCCAGAAGCTTCGTAGGGTTGTAGAAATTAATCTAAAAATAATTTGGCTTAGAGTTCTGTATGATAAATGCACGAAAATGTGTTGGCTATCACCCTGTAAAATTTCGTAATTTTTGAAGGGCATATGAGTATTTTAATCGAATTTATTTGGAAACTGTGCAAGTCTGGCCATTACCCGAATATAAGGTGCTATTTCATGGAAATTATGAAATTATGAGAAATTCAATTTGGCCACGAATTTTATATGAAATTGTGATCCTATTAGTGATTGTTTGAATATTATGATTTTGGGAAAATCATAGATATTGAATATTTATTTATGAAAATAAATAAATATAATAATACAATAAAATAATAATAAAATAATAAAATAATAAATATAATAATAAAATAAAATAAAATAGATTTTTATTTGGCCATGGATTCAACTTCATTTGTGTGGCACTTGTGTGATGAGGTCTTTGTACATGTATTAAGTTGAAATGCATATGTGATTAAGCTTTGGCATGTGTATGACATGTGAATTGAAATGCAAGTGTGATTTGTTTGATGCCATGCCAATTGCCATGTTAAATTGAGATAAAAGGATAAATGTGGATGAGAAAGAGGTTGTGGTGGAGGATGTTGTCTGGTGGCCTGGTGGCGTAATTCCGAGAGATTCCTTGGGAGTTTCGGGATGCCCGAATGTGGGGGCCGGAAGTCCGGTTGTATCTTGGATACATGCCCGGAGATACCTCGCGACACCAGGATTGGGGTGCGGGATGCCTGGCTAGAAGGGTAAAGGCCAGAGGTCCGGTTGTATCTTGGATACATGCCCGGAGGTTCCTCGTGATGCTAGTTGGGATGCGAGATGCCCGGAATGTGGGGGCGAATGCCGGTTGTATCTTGGATACATGCCCGGAGGTTTTTCTCGCATGGGATGCGAGTGTAAAATATGGGATGATATTGATGAATTGAGGAAGGGTGATGTGGTGATCAAATTTAAAGATAAAGATGAAAATTAACTCATGGCATGATATGGTATGATATGCATGATGATATGCATGATGATGGTGATGATATGTGATGTAATATGATGATCACCCATGGTATGATATGCGATGATATGCATGATGATGGTGATGATATGTGATATGATATCATGGCATGATATGGTATGATATGCATGATGATATGCATGATGATGGTGATGATATGTGATATGATATGATGATCACCCATGGTATGATATGCATGATGATATGCATGATGATGATGATGATATGTGATGTGATATGATGATCACCCATGGTATGATATGCATGATGATATGCATGATGATGGTGATGATATGTGATATGATATGATGATCACCCATGATATGATATGCATGATGATATGTGATGTGATATGATGATCACTCATGGTATGATATGCATGATGATATGCATGATGATGATGATAATATGTGATGTGATGATGTCATGATAAGGATGACATGTATGATATAATGATGCCATGATGATGATTATGATGATGACATATGATGATATGATATGCATGATGATAAGGCATGATGATGCATGATAGTATTACGCATGGCATTTGCAAGGTAAGTTACGCCTGCAATGATCATGTATGATTTGTATGATCATCGAGTTGTTATTGGATTCTTTACTGCTTTGAGTGGTTGTCTTCCTTTTTTTGGGGACCAACATTTCAGTTAGTAGATGGTTTGAGCGGTTGGATATGACCGTGAGGAGAAGGATAGCAAAGGAGGGAACCTTTGGACGCCGACACTAGTTGATGGACCTTAAGCATACGATTGTGGGAGAAGATGTCGGTCATCTTTTTTAAAATATAGCCAAGTATAGAAAGACTGTGGCAATTTTGATGTATCGACTAATGATGTTCATCAAGTTATGTAAGCAAAAGTGTACGGCTTTTACCTATAAATGTTTAGTTGGTGTGCATCAATTTCTGAATGTAGGGAAGGGAATTGTTGGATATGCTTCCGTTATGTAAATTGCGCAAAGGGACCGTTAATAAAAGATATAAACCCCCATGGTTGTATGGACCCGCTACAATAGAAACGGTATCAGAGTGATATGTTAATAAGGAAAGTGAAAGGTAAGCGAACTGTGGCGACCCAAATCGGATCGGGGGCCGTCGAGGGGTGTCACAGCCCGAGTCAAAGTTCTTTCATTAAGGAGCACAGGATCAGGGATAACATCCTCTTGGCTCATGAACTATTTTCTAACTTCCATTTAGAGCCTTACTCACTGAAGTGTGCTGTTAAAGTTGAATTTAGGAAGGCCTATGATACCGTAGATTGGTGGTTTCTTGAGAGTGTCCTCCTTGCTTTTCGTTTCCCTGATCGTTTGGTTCAGCTCATCATGACTTGTGTGCAGACTCCTCGGTTTTCTATTGCGTTAAATGGGGAGCTCCATGGCTTCTTCCCTAGTGGGCGTGGCCTGCATTAGGGCGATCTCATATCTCCCTATTTATTCACTTTGGTTATGGAGGTTCTCTCGGGGATTCTCAGGAGGTGTTCGCTTTAGCCGGACTTCAGTTTCTTTTAGAGATGCAGGCTGACCTCCCTTTCATACTTGTTCTTTGCAGATGATGTTTTCCTCTTTTGTGAAGGACATGTGTCATCTGTGACACTCCTTAAGGAATGTCTACAAATGTTCTCTGCTTGGAGTGGCCTATTACCAAATCCGAGGAAGAGTGAGGTGTTCCTGTTAGGAAGCTCGCCTTCCTTAAGGAATCAAATCTTACAGGTTCTTGGATTCACAGAAGGGAGCTTACTAGTTCGGTACCTGGGAGTCCCAATTATTACTTTGAGGCTAAGGAAGACATATTGCGTTGCTCTAGTTAGGCGCATCACCTCGAGGGTGCAATCTTGGACTCATAGGTTTCTGTCTTTTGCCGGCCGTCTTCAACTGATCAGGTCAGTTCCCTATGCTATTCAGGCCTTCTAGGCAAGTGTCTTTATTCTTCCTGCGGCAGTGCTAGACCAGATTGAGCGTATTCTTAGACAATTCCTTTGGTGAGGCCCCGAGTTGGGCAGAGAGGGTGCTAAGGTCTCCTGGGATGATGTATGCCTTCCTAAGGCGAAGGGCGGTCTTGGCATCCCTAGATTGCATGAGTGCAATAAGGCGGCCATGCTCAAACATATCTGGATCTTGTTTTCAAATAAGGAGTCACTGTGGTGCAAGTGGATCCACTTCACCTTCTTAAAAAGAAAGAATTTATGGGTCACTACGAAGCCGACTTGTTGTTCTTGGGCTTGGAAGAAGATTCTTCAAATCAGAACAGAATTTCGGCTTAGCTTCTTTTGGATGATACGTGATGGCCTATCAGTGTCACTTTGGTTCGACAACTAGCACCCTAGGGGCCCCTTGAACTTATATTTCTCATATTCAATCATCTATAGCTCTGGTCTCTCTAGACAAGCCTCAGTGGCTGACCTTTTCGCTGAAGATGGCCAGGCTGTCAGGGCAGTGTTAGAGTCCTGGGGTTCACCACTTCCTTTCTTGTCTGGAGACCAAGATCGTTTTTGTTGGAGAGAGATCTCATTCGGCATGTTCTCGGTCAGAAGGAGACGGAGGGAAAAGTACCAAAAAATCCCTAAACCTATTGTATCGGTACTAATTAAGTCATTGACTTTTCAGTTGGATCAATTCAATCCTAAATCTTTTAATATTGGTACCAATTTAGTCCATCTGGCCAATTTTGGCTGGCCGGCGTTCACGTGGACGTCGGCCGGTGAACTGACGCTGACGTGGCAATTTTTATGATTTTTTTTATTATTATTTCGAACTTTTTATTAATTTTTATTAATTTTTTTCTTTTTTCTTTTCTTTTTCCTTTTCTTTTCTGTTTTCTTCCTCACAGTGGCCGGCAAGGGCTACGAAGCCCTCACCTGGCCTCTCCCAGGCCTGCCGGCAAGGCCATGGCGGCCATCGCTAAGGCGGAGGTGAGGGTCGCGAAGACCTTGGTTGTTGGGGTAGGCTATGGTTTCGGAGGCTAAGATTGGGCGGAGGAGCAGCGGTGTGAGGCGTGGGAGGTGGGGGACTAGGGCCTCAAATTGGTATTTTGTGGAGGTGAGGGCAGCAGTGACAAGGTCGAGAAGCTCTGGGGTCGACAGTGGAGGAGGCGCCGGGGACTCAACCTCGCCCAGATCTGGGCTAAGCCGCCTTGCCCGTGACCCTGGGTGAGGTCGAGCGAGGGTCGCGACCCTCACTAGTGGCTAGCTAGGGCTTCGCGGCCCTCACCTCTGCCTAGTAATGGCCACCATGGCCCCGCTAGCTGTGAGCGAGGCTGGCCTTGCCTAGATCCAAGCGAAGCTGCCTCACTAGCGACCCTAGGAGAGGCTGGGTGAGGACCGTGACCCTCGTCAACGACTGGCGAGGGCTTTGCGGCCCTCGCCCAATGGTCGGTGAGCCTCATCGGAAGCTCGCCGGCCACCGCCAGGAAGAAGGCGGAAAATAAAAGGAAAAATAAAAAAAAAGAAAAAATTAGTAAAAAATTAATAAAAAATCGAAAAATAATAAAAAAATCATAATTGCCATGTCAGTGTCCAACCACCGGCCAACTTCACGTTAGTGCCAGCCGGCCAAAATTGACTGGATGGACTGAATTGTTACCAATATTAAAAGGTTTAGGACTGAATTGGTCCAATTGAAAAGTTTATGACTAAATTTGTACCAATGCAATAGATTTATGACTTTTTTGGTACTTTTCCCAGGAGACAGATGCACACTTTGGGGGAAGATACACTCACGAGATTTCCCCAAACATGCACGAAAATCTCATTATCATCACAAGCACATAATTTCTCTAGGACACCTCTTCCACTTCATCCATCATCCATAGTCTGTCTCCATGCCATGCCTTCTTAATTGGTCATTGTCATATACGACAAGAATCGGTAGAATATAGGGAGGGAGAGAGGAAGCGCGCAACTTTCTGTAGTGTGCCCAGCCATCCCCATTGTCTCCACCATCACTTTCCTTGATATTCTCACCATTACCCACTCTCCATGTAATGCCCATCATCAAGAGCACATTTACTCTTTAAATTGTCATGAACAGAAGGCAACATGGAGCCAAATGGAGGAAAAAACCTGCATGAGCGTGGACATCTTCAAAGGAAGAAGAGATCTTGTGCAAAATGGGGAAAAAGCCAAGCGGTGGTCAAGTGGTAAAAGCGACTCACGATAGAAACATACGTACTGAGACACCGAAGAGAACGAAGTGCTCTCCTCATGTTGTTGCCTCAGCACCTCTCACTGCCTCCGCGTCTCCCAAGATCTTGCTGCCGTGGACCCAATCCTCCAGCCATCAATTAGGAAGCTTCTAGCGGGCCTGGCAAGTGCCGTCTCATCGTGCCGCCAATGTGTCCAAAGTTCTTCCAATGAGCACCAACATCCTTGGTGTTCAGCTTGGAGCATCCCCAGGCGGACCAGCGAGTCTTTGTGTTCACGACATACTTGTCACACCCCAATTCACAAGAAGAAGGGGCATGACATGGCCGTCCTTTTTACCAAAGGACGCAGCCTCAACGTAACCAAAATTCAACCCGATGTCAACATATATACAATCACACACACACACACACACACACACACACACACACACACACACACACACAGATATATCAGATATATATATATATATATATATTTGACAAAAAGGGGCATTTGGTCAAAATATCAGAGTATATCTATAATCCACAAAAATCAAAACATAAACATTCCACAAAGACTAACTTATAAACCTATTAACTATGCACAAGTCATACCAAAAAGTTCCCACCACAAAAGTCCTCCTCGAGCGAACGCTCACGCCTACTCGCAACTCGCTGAAAAACCTGAAAAAAGCAAGTAGAAGAGAGGAGTGACCTACCACGACTCAGTGAGTAACACATTTCTTCTAAGCGGATCGAGAAATCACTATGCACATTTAAAACATAACTCAAATACATAATCATAACTCAAATACTGAAGATACTAATGGTCCAATCTATTAGTCAATCTCATAAAACATGTATCAATGATCTATTCCATTAATTAATCTCATCAAATCACATCGATGGTCCATTCCATTGACCAAACTCAAATCACATGTCAATGGTCCACCCCATTGACCAATTCATGCTCAAATGTCTAACCATGGTCACATGTAATGCCTGTGACAAGACAACCAAGATTCTCCCATTGGCAAGGTCTCCACCTATTATTAGCCGGTGGCTCGGCTCATAAGGATATTCTAGAATAGTATGCGCATACCCACACACCCCTCAGGGTCCATAGCGACATTGAGCACCAATCACCAATCACAATATCCTGTAATCCAACATCAGAAAGGAAGTTATATCACAACTCAAAATTTGATATATAAATATCAAAGCATTCTCCAAAACATTTCAAGATTCTTTCACAAAGAATTTCACAAATCCTTTTTCAAACAACCATTCAAATCGAAGTCAGAATATAACTCCATTCGAACAATAAAAATAGCAGTAATAGCTCAATCCTGTTTTATGCAACAAAATATGTTTTTTTATCAACCCATGGAATATATAATCCACAATGTTTCTCAAAACATGAGTTTAAAATACAAAAAAGAAATAGTGTTACTCACCTAGGAAAAGCCAAAAATCAACTACAACGCTCACTCGAACCAACGCATTTGGATTCCTAACAATTAATGGAAAATCAATATCAAAAGGCCGAGTAAAAAGAATATTCGCAGAACGACTCATCTATACTAGGCCTATTTGTCGATAAAACGACACCTATGTGCCACAAAAGCTCTCATTTTAACAGAAACCCATCATTTCCCGCTAGGTGCAGCCCAAGCGCCAACTTCATCACGCCATAACTTCCTCCACAAAAATCCGTTTCAAGTTGTCTTATAGTCTTTAGAAAGCTCTCTTAATGTACAACAACAACTTCAACTCAGCCGCCCCAAAACACTACCAGAAACAACAAAAAAAAATGCTCGAAACTACTATTCGCTACAGTACCATAATGCGCCCCCAACTTCAAAATTCTGTTCCGGACAAACCGCAAGCTCAAATCATGATTCATAAGATGCTATAGTTTCACAATATCCCAAAGTACCATTTCTACAAAAATATACAGCTCAACGACTCAAAAATCGGGCTTCGCTACACAAATATCCAAGAAATCCGAATTTTGAGCCCTAATTGCGGCGATTGCTTCAAGTAGGTGATTAAAGACTTTGATTTCTTACTGGCGTTGCTAAACACACTTGAGTTGGCTTGATGAGGCATCCGGATCACGAGCGCACCAATTTTTTTTCCTTTTTTCCTTTCTCTCCTTTCTATCCTCTCCTGTTTCTTTCGCTGCTGCCCATGCTCTTCTCTCTCTCTCTCTCTCTCTCTCTCTCTTTAAAGCACAGCCGAAGGTTCCACAAATCTCCTTCAACTTCCTTTTTTGACTTTTCAAACTCTTTCTTTTCCTCTTATTTTCTTTTTTTTTTTTAAAAGCCCATATATTACAATACTCTTCTCGGTGCCTGTGGTCACCTACAAGTAACGGATTGGACATCAGTTTGCACTCACACACCGGTAGTGTCTCGATCCGGCAAAAAAGCTTCTCGGTGGCTTTCCAGTAAGCTACCTAGTTCAACTTTCTCCAACGCTGTCCATGATAGCTAAATTTTGGCTAAATATTTAGAGATAAATTGCATAGAAAATCAGGATTAATTTGGCATGGAGAGAAGGCTCGTGAGAGAGAGAGAGAGAGAGAGAGAGAGAGAGAGAGAGAGAGAGCAATAAGCAACTGAGAACGTGACTGAGAGAGCCTCCGTCAGTCACTATACTCGAACCACAGCTGACGACCGCTGCCACTTCTTTTGCGTGAAAGCTAGTAGATTTTCGTCCCTAGTTTATTCTCCTTATTCTTTTTTTTTCCTTCTTTTTTTATAAATTATTTGCGGTTGGTCTCCCAAGGATTTTGGCTCGGGGATCTGTGAGGCAAGCAGACGTAGCCCGGTCCATCGAGCTCATTCGCTGTCCGACGCCACCAAGCCGGGTAGGGAACATAGCTGACCACCCCTCTTCAGCTTCCTTTGGTGCTTTGTTCCGGGCTCGCCGAACCGGGTTGTTTTGTTTGGTACGAGCGAGTTCCGATCTCATTCGAGTGCGTGACATGGTCGCCTGTCGCTTGATCTTGGGTGTCGATTGCCGTGAATCCCAGCTCGAGTCTGGGCTTGGTCGTCCCCCTGTCTCACTCCTCAATCTGTAGATATGAAGTGTTCAATAAAATGCCTAAGCTAGACGCCCATTCTCGATTTTCATTGTGCCCGAGACTTGCTGTCCTTTTGTTAATACTAAGCATTATCGAGCTGTCCCTTTTGCCGAAGATGAACCTTGCTCGTTCATTGCTTGCTGATTTTTGTCCAAGTTCGTGTCTTGGACAAGCTCAAATCTTCCTTTTAGCCGATGCCCTCTGCATGTTCGAAGAAATGTCTAACTGAAGTGCGCGCACTTATTCTTGGTCCTCCGTTCATTTATTGTGTTCGTGGTTTGTCAAATGTGTTCCGGTAGACCTCCACCGCTACCCTTTGCTTTGAATGCCCTAGTGTCATGGTTTCTTTCGGGGTGCATCATGTTCCCACAGGCAATCGCTTCTCGGTCGGTGAAGACAAGGCGCGGTGGTGGTTGTGGTTGTTGGGATTTCATGAATCATGTATAGGTAAAATTAACAAAAGAATGCAGCGGAAACAAGATGATATATTTTATACATGATTCTCCGAATGCATTATTCGTGTGTTTTAATAAAAAAAATCTGAATATAAAAAGAGTTTTAAATGAATTATCTTTCGAAGTGCGCTTTAAATGAATTGGTTCGGATGTTTTACAGTTTGAGCCCCACAAACGTCAAACCTCTAGTTCAAACACACCAATAATGGACGTCGAATGGAAGAGAGAATTTTCGGATAATCACCACTATGATCATGCTAGCAATCTCGTTGAGACAATCCGTCGTATCCTTGATGTTTTAGTCATGGTCCAGATGAGAGAAAATCCTTTTCTATCTTGCATCTCGAAGACAACATAAGAACACACACACGTTTCTCTCTATTTTTAGCAACCCTTTTTATGTCCATACTTTAGCATTTTAAATAAAAATAAAACTGATCAGCGAGCAACCGTTGGCTGATCGTCCGCTGATGCACGATCTTGTGCATGATGGTCATCGATTGCTAATCATCCATGCTTCATGCATGTGCACGAATCGTGCACATGCATGAAGCTTTAATTTTTAATTAGTTACTAATTAATTAATTAATTAATTAAATGAATAAATAATTAATTAATTCATTAAACAAATAATTAATTAATTAATTACACATATAAATAATTAATTACTCAATCCCTTTTAAAAATAAAAAGAACATAATCTTTATATGTACAATTGGAATATATTAACATGTATCAACTTTGGGCATGCATGTGCATCATATGCAAGTAGGCTCATGACTATAATATAAATTAAATTAAATCTCATTTAATTTAATTTCAAATCGACTCAATTCGATTGTAGTAATTGAAAACACATTTGCAATAATATTTCTCTTTGGTTCCACGTTATTCTAATTGTTTATGGTGTGTGACATCTCTAGATTCATCACTAAGCTGGTAGTAAAACTTGTATTAACACATTATTACTCCCAAAAGAATTAATTGTCTCGATTAATCTTTGGATCGTACAAGTGATTATTGACATCTAGCAATATGTCATGGCTACCTAGATATTTTAATGCTTTAAGAACATAATGAACATGTCAGTTTTTGCTATAGTGTAATTCAATCACTCTGTCTTACTATGACCCCATTTGGTTTGGCCTTTCAAATGGACTTTTAGACTCTAAAGTCTCTTGACCAAATGCAAACACATTTGGTTCGATTTTTTGGGCGACTTTGGCAAGATGCAATTGCATCTCCAAATGGCTCTAAGGCCCTTAACCCAAAGCAGGTCTGAAGGTACTTTGGGAAATTGCATTTTCGAAATGCAAGTACTTGGTACTGTTCATCTTCTCCAAAACCACCGTACAGAAGCTGATAACCAGCGGCCAAGGGGTCACGTGCGTCAGCGACACACCAGCGACCGGCGGCCAAGGGTCGCCCAACCCCGATGACCGTCCCCGGACCTCAGGCGACGCCTGGGTCGCCGGGGTCGCTTGACCCCAGGTAATAGTCGCCTGAGGTCGCGTGACCTAGGTGACTAGATTTGGCCATCCGGCCGTTGGATCCAACGGTACGGTGACCAGACTTCAAAAAAGAAAATATAATTTTTTTTTGTTTTTTTAATTTAATAAAAGTCATTTACAAATGCAAATTTTACCAAATGGTATTTTGGCCAAAGTTGTATCTTCATGCAAATTTTACCAAACGATATTTGCATTTCGAAAAACCCCATTTACCCAAAAGTATTTGCATTTTGGCAAATGCATTCCCCAAAAGCCGAACCAAATAGGCCCTATATCCCAATTAAATAAAGACCATGGAATATTTGTCAAGTTACCAATTTGATCATTCCCTTAAGTATCTAATACTTAATGGTGAAGTTAAGAACACACCGGTCTCAACATGATTATTAATATCCACTCAATAATCCATCGACCGGGAACGATTTAAAGGTTCAGCCTAACTATGAACCTGTCATATATATTCTTGATGTCTCAAGAATAGGTCTACTTGCAATTGATCTTATGGAATCATTCATAAATATAAAATAATCAAACAAATGGATGAATACATCATTGCCATTAATTAAATAATAATAATTATAGTACAACTGAAATTCCTAATATATAACTATTACATAGTAGCTTTATGGCATACGTCCAACAGTGACTGCTCATGACAGCTATTTGGTGGCTGGCTGCGGCTTGTATTGCGCTTGAACAACTCTGATTCAAACTTGAGTGCTTTTCGTTGTTCGCATCAACCACTGTTCTTGGTCCTTGGGGAAGAGCGTAGCGTGTGTTCGGGTGTGGGAGTGTGCTTCTGTGAAGCCGTGAGGGAGAAGATGTGTGTTTGGCTAAGGTGGGCTTGGTGTTCTTTTGGAAGAGTGGGTCGTAGAATCGAGCCCGAACCTTTTGCGAGTCCAGTCCCACATTTGAACTGGGCCTAAAAGGCCTGTTTTTGTTTCACGGATGGGGGCTCAATTTCAAGCTGAACTGATTTCGTGCATCGGGCCCAGTCCAGCTGAGAACTCAGCCTGAGTCCGCCCGATTTTATAAGACATTATTATTTTATTATTAAAATAATATTAAAATAAAAAATTTAAAAAATCAAATAGTTTTCAAATTTTTTTTCTGAAATTAGGAATGGTGAAAAAAATTAGTTTTTGAGTAGTTTTCTCAAAAAATGAAAATCAAACCTCAAGGTTGTAATAAGATTAGGTATCAAAAAGTTAGTTGATATAAGCATAATTAAGTCTTCGATTTTAATTTCTCTGATTACGTAGGAGTAAAAATTTTCTCCAAATATTTTACTTAGGCTTTTATTTGACTCCCCACAAACTGATTAATGGCAATTCATAATTAAAAATGACTTACAAGTTAAAAATTCGAATCATAGGTAATGGATTGGTAGGTTTGGGATAGCCCATACTAAGGCTAGACTTAGGGTCCATTTGTTTCGCGGAAAATAACTTTTGAGAAAATATTTTCCGGAATTTCCAGTGTTCGGATGGTGGAAAATAAATGGTCAAAGAAATATTTTCCAATCAATGGAAAATCTCTTTATAAGATTGTGGAAAATGAAAAAGAGGAAAACATTTTCCCGTCGTTACACACGCTCTCTTGCGATCTTCTTTCTGCCCTCTTTCTCAAGAAACCTAGGGTTTCTAATCTCATCTCCTCCTCCTTTGACACTGGCGATCAGCAGCTGCGGAGCATCTCCTCATTCGGCGATGCTGGATCTTCGCCCTCACAAAGCCCTAGGTTTTAGATCTCGTCCTCCTCCTCCTTCAACGCCGACGATCAGCATCGGCGGAGCATCCCCTTGTCCAGCAGTGCTCGATCTCCGCGACATGCCCTGCTTCCTCTTCACTGCTAGTCAGTTCATTCTCTTCTACGCGTAGTTGTCTTCAAGCAATGCATACACAAATTGAACTTCATCCGCATGTCATTCTTTGAGGTGCTTTTGGGGATTCAAATCGGAAGATGGGCTGGTGTGAATGGTCATTTTATAGTTCCGAAGCCATCGTTTTCGTTTTCATTTTTTCCTTTTCTTTTGGAGATGGAAGATTGAGACAGGAGCTTCGTGAAGCGAGATTAGGACCAGTTTCTCGTGCACTCTACTTTGCCAACTCTACTCATTTTGCCTCTTCTAGGATGTGATGATTCTCATATCCGCTGTGTTTAGAACTAGTATCTCTCTGTTTGTTCATCTAATCTTTTTTTCAACAGTATTGTTCATTCGACTTTGCATAGTGGGACTTGCCTTGCATGCTGTCGTGACCAAATTTTTGGGTACCACCTATGATTTGGCTAATGGATTGTTAAGTCTAACTTAGACTGGGCTCTCCCAAGCCCATATCAATTCACGACTTAGGTTCAAATATTAGCATGTAAAAAGGAGTCGCCATTAATCAGTTTACGGTATATTCAAATATTTGGAGAAAGGACTAGCATTGATGACTTGATCATGAATGCTTTTGTTTTGTGGGACCATGCATTGTGTCTAACTTCCCATAATTCTATGCACGCCCACCACTGCTTTGTTGACCGAATGAGATCTTGCAAACGGCCCAAGATTTCCAATATATTCATGCGTGAATTTGGAGTACACTGCCTCTATTGGTGTGTTCTTTCTTTACTTGAAATTTCTTTATAAACTCTCTCCCTTCGACTTGATAAGGGTGGTGGGGTAGCTTCAACGTAGCTGGACTGCTGCGTGCGATCAACAACTGGTGCGGAGGAGGGCAATCAACGGCAAACTCAAAACAGCAACCTTGAACACTAGGAAGTGTGATGGCAAAGATTTTGGTTAGAGAAACCAGAATCGCTTTTGGTCGTGGGGAGCACAGTGGCTCGCAGCCAAGAGTGGTGTTGCACGTCTAGAAGAGTTGATCTCAGTTGGGTATGTCGGTCTATTGAGCACGCGAGGCGACGAGTTGCTGCACCCACCGAACCCTCTTACACATAATCATCATGTTAGAATTTTACCACTTGGGCTCTTCTTGCTTGTGAATAATTCAAGTGCACTCCTTCAGTGATTCTTCACCGCCACATTCACGCATCACACTTTTGGCACAGCTACATGCAATTGGGATTGTTCAGTGAAGCTGGGCTTGGCTGCTATGCTGTCATCGGATCACGAGCTTCGTCGCCTGGATTGAGGCAGCGACGCGTTTGAGTCGTGTCACTGACAGGAATGGCACGGCAGGGGGAAAGCGACGGCTCGCAATGGAAAATCCTCGGCTCAATCTGGTACAGGCCCGCTTCAGGTGAGGCAGTGGCTAGGAGGGACGGAACGGCTCGTGGTTGCTGGTGCAGTCACGAGGAGGGAGTAGCAGGTGGCGAGAGTTAGCGTCATAGACTGCAACTTGGCTGGCTCACATCGGAGTAGGGGCCGGTTCAACGTCATTGTGCAGAGACTACCAGGGCTGAGAAGCAAAGAACTCGTTGGAACACCGTTGCAGGATCCTAGTGGCCGTGAAATTGCTGGACTGGCGAGGCACGAATCTGCAGCTACATTGCGAGGAGGGAGGAGCGATGGTTGTTGGCTTCCTTGGAGGAGCTCGCTAATTATGGTGAGTGATGTCACCGAACGAGGGATCGATTGGTCTGGTGCGATGATGAAAGGGCTACGGTGAAGGACCGGGACAAAGACCTTGCTCTCTGCTTTTTTCTCTCTCTTTTCGCCGCTCTCTCTCTAGGGTTGCAGCTCCTTTTTCTCTCAATTGCGGCCGTGAATGTTAGTTGTGCGCCCCCCCCTCTCTATGCGATGGTCTTATTTATACTGCTGACCTCCTCATATATTCTTGTCCTCAGTCTTTCCCTGGTTGACTGATTCCATGCGAATATTTTATTCTATTGTGTGCGTTGATATCAGCAAAAGAACTCTTTCCCAAGCGGTGGATGAATTATTCGATAAAGGAAATCTCATTTGTGAATAACGTCAAAATCCACTTTCTTTGTCTGCACCATTGTATTTATCAGCTCAGCTGAGTCCCCTTTTTTTCCCTGTTTTATTTGCCCATACTTGCACATATAATGCCATGGTTACATATGAAGAGCATATATGCTCAATTTTTCAAGATTTTGATTCTTCTCTTCCATCAGCAAAGATATTGGTCCAACGCTTGGATTTTTGTTTAAACCCATCATATATTCAACTTATATTTGCCGCATCCTTCCTCTCAAGGCCTAGAATTATAAAGAATATGCTCTCTTGATTTCAGAATTCTTTCCAATTTAGATCACCGATTTTGAGCTATGCGGATTTGATGGGCTTGACTGAATTTTGTGCTTGTGCTTTTGTGGGCTCCATTAAGTTCAAGACCATTCACTTGAGTCTATTCGTCGCCGGTCCAATGCAATGATGATAAATGCTCCTAAAACTATATGTTATGTAATTAATTAATTTTATTAGGGGTTAAAAAAATAATCCCTAATTTTTTAATGCAATAAATAAGTAGGTCGCCAAAATTTAGGTGTCAACACATGCATTATGGAGATAATAAATTGTGTCTTCGGTATGCATATGCCTAAAATGTTGTTCCTGGATTATAACCTTTAAGAGGTGCGACATCTTTTTACTAGTCAAGAGAAAAGGCAGCGACCCTTTAGACAGGATGAGTGACTTGTTCCTGTGATCTTAGCACGACTTGTTGAAAGCTCACTCGTTGGTGAATATTTTGTACTTGAGTTCTGGGTCTAGAGAGAGGAAGGTAAGCTCGAGAGACTCCAAGATTTTACTGCAGAGTTTTAATTTTGTGGTTCAAGACGCAGTCTTCACTTGGGTGAATAGACCCATTTGTTCGTGTCGGCCCTCCTGTTTTTCTTGTGGACTTTTTCCTCTTTTTTTTTTTTTTTTTTGATTAAATGTTGGGAATGACGTATTCTGTTGGAGCAATCAATCCTGGATTGAATCCTGTTTGCTGTTGCAGGCTTGTGAGATGATCCAAGACCTTTCACTGCTTGTGATACTCTTTATAAAGGACGAGGGGTAATCTTGGTGAATCAGGTTCGTGAAGTTTCTATTTTGGTTTTTTAAATGGCCTGCGCATGTAGACAATCTTCTTTCATAGTGTTTAATATAATGTGCTGTAGAAAATCAGTCTCTCACGGATGGAACTGTGCTGGATTTCATACTTCTGGCATATTTTTTTTTTTTTTATCTTAGTTCCTTGCTGCAATTTTTTGCTGTTTCAAGAGTGTCTACTCAACATATTATGACCTTTTTGGCAGTCATTCAGTTTGATAGTGGGATTCAGATGTTGGGCAATGATCTATGTCCTTTTACTTTAACATTTCAAGAATTGGTGGATATTTCAGCAACTATACTCGTTTGCATGATTAATACATAAGTTCTCTCAATTCAATGTCTTGGTATATTGGTAGCAGCTCATCTAGGGAGGCTTCCACCATATCACAGTTTGGATTTGTGCCAATGCCAAAAGGTTCAAGCATAAAGATGGGAGTTCCATTGCAACATTCTAGTTGCATCAAACAATTGAATGTTCATCCCATACTTGAACTTCTTCCTTCAAAACTAATAATTCAACAAGACATTGTCCATAATCTATAGGAACATGCTTGGTGAAGAGAAACCATGTGGCATGCTTTGCTTCTTTTCTCTTTTGCTTCTTTTTAAAATCCATACGAACATGTTTTAGAGTAAATGAGCGTTTGGTGACAACGAATGAACAAATATATGAAGCAAATTTACCCGGCTTTAAAGGCAAGTTCATATTTGATGGATTTATAGGTCAATAAGTGCTGCATGTCTAAGAAATATTATCATTTTCCTGAAAAATAACTTCTGAATAAATATTTTCCGGAAATTGCCAATTTTTCACGAAACGAATGGACCCTTAATACTTACAAATCTGTTTGTCTTCTTATTTCTTTGATTGATCAGTGTATCTTTTCAATTAGTTGTCATGGTATTTAAATTATTAACTATCAATCTTCTCGTCATGGACTTGACGGGATGAGCGTATCTTTGTTATCCTTTGGGGACAGGCAATTGAGCCGTCCCTAAATTTTTGGTGACGGTTTTCAAAAAATCTTCACCGACGATAGCCGATGGCCTATGACACTTAACATTATCATATCGCTTTAAGTCTTCGCAAAGATTCTAACAGTAACACCATGAAGATTGGAGGATTCTCATATGATAACAACCACGCACGAAGAGCAATTTTTCAGAGGGAAGATTTATTCGGTAAATAAGCACACCTCTTATCTCATTCTACAATCTTCGAGATGAAGCTGAGCCCTGATTCCTGAGCATTCCGTTAGGAGCACGTCGTGAGCATGATGGTCCCAGCACCTGGTACAATCATATCTGCAAGGGCACCATTGCAAGCCGCAAGACCATAGCACTGGATATAGAAAGCCGTATTATGTCCATAATAGTTATACACAGATCCGACGACATTAATGCGAAAATCTCTCAGAATTCCGTATAAACAGAAACAATGACCATCTCCCTGGTTGTATCTGTCTCTGCTGCAATGTTGTTGCACCAGTGTCTCCTCTGGCATGCCTCTCGCAATTTGGTAAATACAATGAAGACCGATAACGGTACCCAACATTCTCTGAAAAAGAGCAATATTCATTTCTCTATGCCTTTGATTCTTTCTGCGTCTTCGTGTTTTCTTTGCTGTTTCACTACAGATTCCGAATTATGTTTGTCTATTGGAATGCCTCAGGCCTTTTGAAATGTGTGTTATAATTATAGTTATAATTATGGTTAATGAATCAATGAAAGCCAGTAAATTAAAATACGTCTTTTCTGTTCACATATCTCTTTTTGGGTTCATGAATTTTCTAAACTTCTATGTTCACGTATTTATTGAATTCATAAATTTCCTAGATTCATGTATCTTTTAGTTCATGTATTTATAAAGTTCACGAATCTCTTGAATTCATGTATCTCTCAATTCATGAATTTCGTTGATACATGTGTCTATTTAATTCATGTATCTCTTCTGTACATAAACTAAAAATCTATATAAATAGATAGGAGCATAGAGCTTCATTATGGTTTTTGGGTTTTGGGTTTTCCTGATTCAATTCCGAAAGAGCTTTAATATCCTTTTTTACTCTTCTGATTTTTCTAGGTGTGCTGGTTCAATTGAACGGTTCGACTGAGCCCTGTTTGCATAGTGCCAATCCAAATAGGTTCGAGGTGTTGTATCTTGGGAGGCATAATTCTTGAATCTGCGGAGCACCATTGGCAAGAACTAATTGCCTTAAGGAGATTCGGTTATCTGTACCTCACCTCCAATTTTATGTTATTTTCCAGTGATATCTTATTTTTTATTCTTCTCCAAGATTTGTAAGTTTACATAAAAAGAAGGATATTATATAATCGTCTTCTTTACATTGATGTTCTGATTACAACAAACAGTGTGTATTCTGTTGATTAATATCCAACAATCTTAAGGCGATTATCTCACTCACTGTTTGTTGTTCTTGTCAAATTATTGAGATGGCTGAAAACAATCAAGTGCCATTCAATGTCCCGAATGTTTCAGGAGAGGTTCTTATGGTCGATTCGATCATTGTTATGGAAGATGTTCAACCCTCGGGGTCTAAATTTGTAGTAGCCAATGCTACGGGCCCTTGGGCTAACACTAATTTTGGTGGTGCGAGTACAAGTCATTCGACTGGTATGCTTAGGTCTGTTTTTCAGAATAATATAGGCCAAATGGCTTTTGGCTCTGTTTTTGGAGGGATAATTCAACGAATCTTGCCTACTGTGATAGCAACACCTCCAGTTACAGCTAATGAGAAACCGGAGAAATTCATCGGAGTGGGCTTTAAACAGTGGCAACAAAAGATGTTCCTTTATTTGACCATGCTCAATCTGACGAAATATTTATCGGAGGTGTGCTCGATAATTAGTCCAAATGAGCAAGATGTCATGACGCTCGGTGCATTGGAGGCTTGGAAGCATGGGGACTTCTTATGCCAAAATTATATCCTTAACTGTTTAGTGAATTCTTTATATAACGTTTATTGTAATATTGAATCTGTTAAATAGTTATGGGAGTCCTTAGAGAAGAAATACAAAACTGAGGACGCTAGCACTAAGAAATTTGTGGTTGCCAAATTCTTGGACTACAAGATGGTGGATTCTAAATCTGTCATGAGTCAGGTCCAAGAATTACAATTAATTCTGAGTGACATCTCTCCTGAGAGAATGATACTTAGTGAATCATTCCAAGTGGCGGCTATGAATGAGAAACTGCCTCCAGGCTGGTCAGACTTCAAAAATTATTTGAAGCACAAACGGAAGGAGATGAGCCTTAAAGATCTCATTCTGCGCCTCAGAATCGAGGAGGACAATAGAAGGAGTGCGAACCATTCTTCTGAGCCAAAGGCCAACGTTATGGAATCTTCCAAATCCAAGCAAGATAGAAAAAAGAATATGTCTTTTCAAAGAAAAGGCAAGCAAAATGAGCAGTTCCAGAAATTTCAAGGGACATGTTTTATATGCAACAAGCCTGTCCATTGTGCTAAGGATTGCAAGAAGCGCCCAAAAAAAGGCAAGAATGATGGTGCAGTCCAGCAACTGAATTTGACAGAACATGACAATATTGAGAGACTATCTGCTATGGTAATGTTTGAAGCATCTCCGGTGTCGAACACTAATGGTTGGTGGCTAGACATAGGTGCCACAAATCACATATGTGCATATAAACATATGTTCTCATCTTATGAGAAGGCTGAAGAAGAGGAGAAGCTTTATATGGCTAACTCTGCATCAGCAAAGATTGCCGGAAGAGGAAAGGTGATCCTGAAGTTTACATCTGGTAAGAAGGTCGCCTTGCTGAATGTGCTGCATGTACCAGAGATTCGGAAAAACCTAATTTCTAGCCCCATACTTGTCAAGAAGGGTTTCAAAGTTGTATTTGAATCCAACAAATTTGTACTTTCGAAATGAGAGATGTATGTGGGGAAATGGTACTTGTGTAATGACATGTTTAAGGCCAATGTGGCTGTCATTGATGTAAACTCAAAGTATGTGTACCCAAAGACTATTAATAAAGAAAAGTCTTTAGTTTACATTATTGTGTCTCCTTATCTATGGCATGGTAGATTAGGATATGTAAACTATGGTACAATGAAGAGAATAGCAAACTTGGGGTTAATTCCAAGATTTGAGTTGGATGCCTGCTACAAGTTTGAAACTTGTGTTGAGGCCAAGTTTACCAAGAAACCTTTCAAATCCATTGAAAGAACAAGTGAACATTTACAGTTAATCCATAGTGATCTATGTGATTTAAAGTTTGTAGAAAGTAGAGGTGGAAAGAAGTACTTCATCACATTTGTGGATGATTGTACTAGATTTTGCTATGTTTATTTACTAACTAGCAAAGATGAGACTACGAACATGTTTGTCAAGTATAAAAATGAAGTTAAAAAAACCAACTTGATAAACGAATTAAAGTGCTTAGGTCTGATAGAGGAGGAGAATATAGTTCAATCAATTTTAAAGATTTTTGTGCTCATTTTGGAATAATTCTCCAAACAACTACACATTATACTCCACAACAAAATGGAGTTGCTAAACAATTGAACAGGATATTAAAAGAGATGGCTAACGCTATGCTTTTAAGTTCAAGTTTACCTCAGAACTTGTGGGGGGGGCAGTTTTAACTGCAAAGTATATTCTTAATAAAATACCCCACAAAAAGACAAGTAAAACTCCATACGAGTTATGGAATGGAAAGTTGCCATCCTACAATTTTCTAAAAGTGTGGGGGTGCTTGGCCAAGGTGGCAATTCCTCCTCCGAAACAAACTCAGTTGAGATCTAAAACAGTGGATTGCATATTCATTGGTTATGCTCAAAATAGTAGCACATAAAGATTTTTGGTTCACAAATTTGAAAATGCGGAAATCCATGTCAATACAATCCTAGAATCAAAGGATGCTGAATTTTTTGAGGATATATATCCTGTAAAAAGAAATCAAGGAGAACTTTCTCAAAAAAGGCTTAGAAAATCAAAATCTGAGAATGATAAAGATGTGACCAAAGAAGTCAAACTTCGAATGAGTAAAAGGCCTCAAATTGAAAAATCTTTCAAACCTGATTTTCTAACATACATGTTAGAAGGTGAGCCCTAAACATATAAAGAGGCAATGTCATCTCTAGATGCTCCTTTCTAGAAAGAAGCTATTGACAATAAAATCCATTCTATCCTAGGTAAATATACTTGGGAATTGGTTGATCTTCCACCTAAAAATAAACCAATTGGGTATAAGTGGATTTTCAAGAAAAAAACTAAAAGCTGGTGGTTCCATTGATAATTACAAAGCTTGGCTTGTAGCCAAAGGGTTTAGACAAAAAGATGGTCTTGACTACTTTGATACTCATTCACCAGTCACAAGAATAACATCAGTAAGGATGTCGATTGCTATAGCTTCGCTATACAATTTGTAAATACATCAAATGGATGTGAAAACTGCATTCTTAAATGGTGATCTCGACGAGGAGATTTATATAGAACAACCTAAAGGTTTCGAGGCCAAAGGACAAGAATACAAAGTGTGTAGACTTGTCAAATCATTGTATGGACTTAAGCAAGCTCCTAAGCAATGGCATGAGAAATTTCACCAAGTAATGCTTCAAAATTGGTATAGAATCAATGAGTGTGACAAATGTGTGTACATTAAATCCACAACAGTTGGATATGTATTTATTTGTCTATATGTTGATGACTTACTAATTCTTGGAGATAACACTAAGGTCATCAAAATCACCAAGAACATTCTTAAGAAGAACTTTGAGAAGAAAGATTTAGGTGTAGCAGATGTTATACTCGGCATCAAAATTCTAAGGAATTCTGATGGCTTAGGTTTAACACAATCTCATTACATTGAAAAGGCATTTGAGAGATTTAAAGGATTCGGCATTAAAGATGCAAACAATCATTTTCTTCCACACCTAACATTAAGAAAGAACACTGGAAATAGTATGAGACAGCTGGAATACTCTCAAGTAATCGGCAGTATCATGTATATCATGAATTGTACTAGACCTAATATTGCATACTCAGTAAGCAAATTGAGTAAATATACCAGTAACCCAAGTCATGAGCACTGGAATGCTCTAATGAGAGTATTATGATATTTGAAAATGACAAAAGATTATGTTCTACAATATGGCAAATATCCAGTTGTTTTGGAAGGTTATTGTGATGCTAACGAAATCGACTAGCGGATATGTGTTCATGCTAGGAGGTGCTGCGGTGTCATGGAAATCCTCTAAACAAACTCTAAGCACGCGCTCTGCAATGGAATCAGAGTTTGTTGTTTTGGATAAAGCTGCTGAAGAAGCAGAATGGCTTCAACATTTTTTAGAAGATGTTCCAATATGGCCAAAACCTATGCCTGCAATTTGCATACAGTGTGACAATCAAGCGGCAATTGCAAGGGCTCATAATGTGATTTGTAACGGTAAGTCTAGACACATCCGTCGTAGACATAATACCGTAAGGCAGTTGCTCTCAAACGGTATCATTTCTTTAGACTTTGTAAAATCAAAGGAAAACATTGCGGATCCGCCAACAAAAGGTTTGTCAAGAGAGCAGATAAACTGCGCATCGAGGGAAATGGGTTTAAGAGCCTTAACCCAATAAAGAGATTCCGGGGTGGAAACCTAACCTATCCGATTTAAGATCACATGGTCTAGGTTCAATAGGATAACGCAAATACTGGAAACTCTAGTATAAGCACTGTCTCCCATTCCTATGATGCAACAATGCTTTCTTACAGCGTTATTAAGGGTACGATATGCGTTTAATGATTCCTATAACTTGGAATATAACATCCAAGTAAGATATGGTAGGATATCTTTAATAGGAATGCACCTATATGCATGGAGCTGGTCGACTCTATGAAAATCTTTAAAGGCTAGATTTTCTAAAGCACGCATGAAACACAACTGAGAACCAATCTTGAATTGGAAATACTTTGTGAGGTTTATTGTCTAGGCTTACACAAACAACTGGCGATTCAAGGCTTAGTCCATCGATTAGTTAAGTAAGTCAGGCTTTCACTAAACAAGGTTCAAGGTGAAAGCTACCTATCTTGATGCAGTGTATTTCAACAGGTATGCTAAGATTCTTTTGATTCAAAAATTGTTTTGTTGATCCATTAATGTGGGGGATTGTTATAATTATAATTATAATTATGGTTAATGGATCAACGAAAGCTAATAAATTAATATACGTCTTTTTTATTCACGTATCTTTTTTTGGATTCATGAATTTCTTAAACTTTTATGTTCACGTATTTATTGAATTCATGAATTTCCTAGATTCATGTATCTTTTAGTTCATGTATTTATAGAGTTGATGAATCTCTTGAATTCATGTATCTCTCGATTCATGAATTTTGTGGATACATGTGTCTATTTAATTCATGTATCTCTTCTGTACATGAACTAAAAATCTCTATAAATTGATAAGAGCATAGAGTTTCATTACAGTATTTTGGTTTTGGGTTTTCCCAATTCGATTTCGAAAGAGCTTTGATATTATTTTCTACTCTTCTGATTTTTCTGGGTGTGCTAATTCAATTGAACGGTTCGACTGAGCCATGTTTGTATAGTGCTAATCTAAACAGGTTCGAGGTGTTGTATCTTGGGAGGCATAATTCGTGAATCTGCGGAGCACCATTGGCAGGAACTAATTGCCTTAAGGAGATTCGGTTATCTGTACCTCACCTCCAATTTTATGTTATTTTCCAGTGATATCTTATTTTTTATTCTTCTCCAAGATTTGTAAGTTTACATAAAAAGTGTGGCATCCGAAAATTCAAAGCCAAGCCATAAGGTGTGTTAAAGTTCCTAATTAGGTGATAAAATTTCCATGGCTTATGTTTTAGCCATTAGCCTTTTTAATTTGATGATTTGTGCATATGATTGTGGAAATTTAAATTTGATAGATTAATAATTTATGCTTGGCCATGTGCTTTAAAAATTAAATTTCAATAACCAAGATATCCCAAGACTTTGGCCAAGATAAAATTTGAATTTGGAAATAATTATAGAAAGGAATTCAAAAAAAAAAAAAAGAGAGGAAAAAAGGGTTAATTTTTAGGAATAGGCCTTAAGCCCATTTGGCCTAAGCTTGATGGGCCAAGTTCGCCGGCCCAATAGAGAGGCCCAAGAGAGGAGTAGTCGCCGGCCATAGAGGCCCAAGCCCAAGAAGCCCAAAAGCCCAACTCCAAGGCCCATCTTGCATGTGTAATGACAAGTGGCATGAAGGAATGGCATGCATTGGCCATTGGTGAGGCAATCTCATGATTGCTAATCATGAGCTTTAGGGGAAATAAAAGGGAAGGAAAGAGGAGAGAGAATGGCCGGTTAGCCATTTTGTTCGCCCAAGGAGAGGAAGAGAGAGAGAGGTGTGCGAGAGAGAGGGAGAGGCCGAGAGAGGAAGGAGGCGGAGCCGAGGAGGAGCTGCCGTTCGTCCGCCGTGTCCGTCAGCCGTACGCCGTCGTTTTTTCATCCTAGAGGCAAGTGAAGTCCTCTAACTTCTCTTGCATGCTTGTATATTGGTTGTTTGTTAGATTTTGGGTGTTTTAAGTGAGAAAAACCGAGGTAAGGTTGGCTCGTTCTCAAGTCATGTGACTGTTCTTGCTCGGGTTGTGTGAGTCAGTAACTTTTTTGAGCTTGCATGTGTGTTTGGAGTCCGATTTTGGCTTCGATGTCTTCATGAAAGTTGTAGCTAACATCTTGTACTATAACATACTGAACTTTCGTGAAAAATAATGGATATTTGAGGGGTTAAAGTCTTGTTATACGGAGACCTCAGATCTGGAGAGTTTTTACTGACCTCTTGCTGGATTCATGGTTGCATGTTGGTTTTTATTGAGAATCTCACTTCGATGTCTTCATGAAAGTTGTATCAAACATCTTAAGATACAACATACTCAATTTTGAAGTGAAATGAACAAGTATAGACTAGTGAATCGACTAGATCTTGCAGAAGATGATTCTGGTGATGTATTTTGAGATACCCGAGACTTCAAGGACCTAAATGATGACTCTACTTTGGTTATTTGACTTGGATCTCTTCATGAAACTTGTAGAGGATACCTTTTTGTATAACATTTCAAAATTTCAGAGGAAACGAAAGAGAATAGGTAGGTTAAATCTCAATATTTCGGAGATGTGTTCATTGGACGATGCGGTAATGGATCCAGAAGCTTCTTGAGGTTGTATAAAATAATATAAAAAGAATTTAACTTGGAATTCTTCATGAAAGTTGCACGAAAATGTCTTGGCTATCACTCTGTAAAATTTCATAATTTTTGAATGCCGTATGGATATTTTAATCGAATTTATTCCGAAACTGTGCATTCTGGTCATTATCCGAATATTATGTGCTATTTTGTGGAAATTGTGAAATTGTGTGAAATTCAAGTTGGCCATGAATTTTGCATGAAATTTTCATTCTATTTGGTTTGATTAATGATTGCTTGAATTTTATGATTTTGGGAAAATCATAGATATTGAATTTAATATTTATTTATGGAAATAAATAAATATGATAATAAAAATAAATAATAATAATAATATAATAATAATAAAATAAAATGGATTATTTTATTGGCCATAAATTCCATTGAATTTATTAATAAATAATTATGCATTGTTGCATGTATGATAAGACATTGGTGTATGTATGGCCATGAATTGTAATGCATGTGTGAATCATATGCCATGTTAAATGAGATCAAAATGATGATAAATGTGGATAATGATAAGTGAGCAAGTGGTTGTGGTGGAGGATGAGGCCGGAATGTACATAGATGCATTGCCGGAATTCCCTGGGAGATTCAGGATGCCCAGAATGTGGGGGGCCGGAAGCCCTGTCGGAGGTCTTTACCCAAAGGGAATGCCTCGCGATGCCAGGATTGGGGTGCGAGATGCCTGGCTAGAAGGGTAAAGGCCAGAAGCCCTGTCGGAGGTTTCTGCCCGAAGGGAATGCCCGTGATGCTAGTTGAGATGCAAGATGCCCGGAATGTGGGGGGCCGGAAGCCCGGTGGCCATGGGATGGCTGGAATGCTAGGAGCCCTGTCGAAGGTCTTTGCCCGAAGGGATGATGAAATTGATGATTTGAGAAATGGGTGATGTGGTGATTAAATTTAAAGATAAAAGATGAAAATTAACCCATGATATGATATGCATGATGATATGCATGATAATGATGATGATGATGATATGTGATGTGATATGATGATCACCCATGATATGATATGCATGATGATATGCATGATAATGATGATGATGATGATATGTGATGTGATATGATGATCACCCATGATATGATATGCATGATGATATGCATGATAATGATGATGATGATGATGATATGTGATGTGATATGATGATCACCCATGATATGATATGCATGATGATATGCATGATAATGATGATGATGATGATATGTGATGTGACATGATGAACCCATGATAATGATGATGATGATGATATGTGATGTGATATGATGATCACCCATGATATGATATGCATGATGATATGCATGATAATGATGATGATGATGATATGTGATGTGATATGATGATCACCCATGATATGATATGCATGATGATATGCATGATAATGATGATGATGATGATATATGATGTGATATGATGAACCCATGATATGATATGCATGATGATATGCATGATAATGATGATGATGATGATATGTGATGTGATATGATGATCACCCATGATATGATATGCATGATGATATGCATGATGATGATGATGATGATGTTGATGATATGTGATGTGATATGATGATCACCCATGATATGATATGCATGATGATATACATGTATGTATTATAAATTGATATGATGATCACCCATGATATGATATGCATGATGATATACATGTATGTATTATAAATTGATATGATGATGCATGATAGTATGCGCATGGCTTCAAGGTAAGTAATGCCTGAAATGCATGTATGATTGCGTGATGCGTTGAGTTGTTATTGGATTTCACTGTCTGGGCCGAAATGGTTGTCTTCCCCTTTGGGGATAACATTTCAGATTAGCAGTATGCCGCTTCCTGCCATCACGCGGGGGGTGTTTTACGGTCTACCATCCGATGTAGAGGTCGAGTGTGCTGAGATAGACTGTCCCTTTGTTCCCGGACTGACTTTTATTCGAGTACGTTGTCTAGTGATGTATGACATAGGCTTGGCTGGGGGCCCTGTCATTCAGGAGTTCATTTCTGTGCACGTTCGTCGAGATGGAGCGATGCGAGGGATGTTGCCGCCGCCACCGCCTGATGCACCGGGTTGGGTGTGAGACCCGCGCGCGCGATGAGTAGGAGCCGAATCTTTTTGATGTAGATAGCCGACACTTTTGATGGGGGGGTTTATACTCGTATGATGTTGAGGGCCGAGGTTTCTTTTTGAAGTTTTAGGCTGGACGTGGCTGAGTCCTAGCCTTTCCTTTTTGTTGTACCGACTCGAAGGGAATCCCATTATGTTATATATGTATGTAAGTAAAGTGTCGTGGCTTGTTTATAAAATTATGGTGATTAGTGGTGTGTATTTGTATCATGGTTGGAGGTCACAAGAATTTACCGAAGATGTAGATATCGAGGCTTTTGTTAGGCATGAACTCGTTACAAGCAGCTTCTCATCTCCCTCTATGCTGCATCCTAGAAGCCTCACTAGATTTCTGTGCTGGAGCTTTGCATTCAAGATGACCTCATTCTTGAACTCCTCGAGACCTTACCAAGATTTCCTTGACAACCTTTTAACTGCTACTTCTTTTCCATCAGAAAGCAATCCTTGAAAGCTAATTCGGTTAAGCCCTCCACATACTGGACTTCAATAGAAAACAATCGCAAACTGACAGCAATGGATAAATTACCTTGTAGACAGTACCGAACCCCCCTTGCCCGAGCTTCTTTGAACTTGAGAAGTCATCTGTAGCGGCCTTTAGTGTGACTAGATCCATGAAAGGAAGTTCTTCAGAGCTAACCAGGTTGCCTTCTTCACTAATTTCCACTCCAACTGGATTTGTTAAATCATTAAGCAAAGTACGCAGGCTTCTTTCCAGGTCTGAAGGTACCTGAGTCTGGATTAGCTCTCAAAAAAATATGAATTAAAGCATCCATTTTCTCATATATGCCTTGTTTTGCTTTTCTCCGGTTGAAGTAGAGGGCATAAGATCCAGCAAGAACAGTTAATAGGAGTCCCAGGACGCCAATGACTAGACCAATCATCCCTTTCTTCCATTTATCCCCTGTTTTCCTCATAAGTTGAATAAATATATATGGATAACATCCTGAAGTATCAATAGCTAATTAGAACTTTTCAGCTTAAGTAGATTGCCAATTGTGAAGTGCATCCTACAATAATAAAGAGGCTAATTAGAACTTTTCAACTTAATAGATTGCCTCAGTAATTTTCCTGCATATTTGGCTTTTGCCATTGTGAAGGCTATATAAGCTAAGTCTCTTCAGATTCTCTATGATATAAGTTTCTGTGGCATCCCAAAATTCATAATGACCTCTAGTTACGTTAAAGTCTATGAATAAGTGATGGAAGTACCATCAAGTTATTTTATAGCCATTTAATCCAAAATTTGCAATAAAATTTATGGCCAAGCTTTTAATGGATAATTAGGTGATAGGAAAGAAAATCCTATCATTGGCCATGTGTTTTATAAATTGGGATTTATGGATTTGTGACTATAAGTTTAATGGCCTTATTATTTATGCAATTAGATATTATTTAAATGATGATTAAGATATATTATAAATAAAATAGAATAAAATAAACTTGGGCCATTTAAGTTTGGGCCGTAGGCCCAAGTGAGATGGGCCTAAAGTGGGCCATAAGCCCGGCCCATTGTCGAATGGAGGGGTAGCCGCATGGCTTCCAAGTGTCTTCAACCAAGGATACACTTGTCTCCTTCTTACGGACAAGTGTCCCCCATGCAAAGAGGGGGTGCATGCAAATATATAAGCATCCAAAAAGAGAGAGAGAGAGAGAGAGAGAGAGAGAGAGAGGGAGAGAGAGAGAGAGTGGCTGGTGGAGGACTCGGCCAAAGGGAGAGAGGAGGTTGCGAGAGAGAGGGAGTGGCGAGAGAGAAGGGGAGCCGAGAGAAGGAGCTCGCCCGTCGCCGCCGCACGCCGCCGTGATCGCCGCCGTGTGCCATCGACCGACCGGTCTAGAGGCAAGTGGGAGTCTTCTAGCTTCTCTTGCATGCTTGAATGTTGTTTGCATGTTGAATTCTTGGGTGTTAGATGAGAAATACCGAAGCATGGATGAGTTGTGTATGAATGGTGTGACTGTTCTTGCTCGGATCTTGTGAGTCAGAATTTTGTTTGAGCTTGCATGTGTGTTTAGAGTCCGATTTTGGCTTCGATTTCTTCATGAGAGTTGTAGCTAACATCTCTAACTACAACATACTACAATTTAGTGGAAAATGATGGATATTTGAGGGGTCAAACTCTCATCTTA
Source organism: Eucalyptus pumila (assembly GCA_016097595.1). NCBI lineage: Eukaryota > Viridiplantae > Streptophyta > Magnoliopsida > Myrtales > Myrtaceae > Eucalyptus > Eucalyptus pumila. The sequence continues at coordinate 43,623,948 of CM027850.1, forward strand.
CCGAGATGTCAGATCTGGAATGTTTTCGCATGAATCCGCTCGAGTCAGAATGTTGTGAGAGCTTGCATGCATGTTTATAGTTATATTTTGGCTTTGGTTTCTTCATTAAAGTTGTAGATAACATCTTAAACTACAACATACTAAAATTTGGTGAAAAATGATGGAGATTCAAGGGGTTAAAGTCTCATCCTACGGAGACCCCAGATCTGGAAAGATTTTACTGACCTTTGATTGGATTTGTGGTTGCATGTTGGTTTTTGTTGAGAATATCACTTCGATTTCTTCATGAAAGTTGTATGAGACATCTTAAAATACAACATACTCAAATTTTAAGTTAAATTAACAAGTATAGCCTAGTTAATCAACTAGATTTTGAAGACGGTGATTCTGGTGATGTATTTCGAGACACCCGAGACTTCATGGACCTAAATGACGACTACACTATGGTTATTTGACTTGGATCTCTCCATGAAACTTGTAGAGGACATCTTTATGTATAACATATCCAAATTTCAGAGAAAACGAAAGAGAATAGGTAGGTGAAATCTCAATATTTCGGAGATGTGTACATTGGACGATGCGGTAATGGATCCAGAAGCTTCGTGAGACTGTATAAAATAATCTAAAAAGAATCTAGCTTGGAGTTCTTCATGAAAGTTGTACGAAATGTCTTGGCTATAACTCAGTAAAATTTCATAATTTTTGGAGGCCATATGGATATTTTAATCGAATTTCTTCGAAACCGTGCATTCTGGTTTCATCCGAAAATTATATGATGTTTTGTGAAAATTGGGAAATTGTGTGAAATGCTATTTGGCCATGTATTTTGTATGAAATTATCATCCTATTGGCTTGTTTAATATTTGCTGTAATATTTATAATTTTGGGAATTTGTGAATAATAAATTTAATATTTATGGAAATGACAAAAATTGGAATTTATATAAATAAATAAATAAATAAATAAATAAGAAAAATAAAATAAAATAGATTATTTTATTGGCCATAAATTCCATTAATTTTATAAATAATTATACCATGTTGCATTGTATGATGAGGTCTTGATGTATGCATGACATTGAATTGAGATGCATGTGTGAATTCCATGCCAAGTATGACTTGTTTGATGTCACGTCATATGCCATGCTAAATTAAGACCGAAATTGGTGAACATGAATAATGTTAAATGAAGAGATTGTTGTGGTGGATGATGATGCCCGGTGGCCTAGTGGCGTAATTCTGGAGGGTCCTCGGGAGTTTCGAGATGCCCAATGGTATACAGTACGTAATTCTAGGGGAGGCCTGGTGGTATGTCGGTACATAATTCCGGAAGCCCTGGAGGTTTGTGCCCAGGGGGATGCCTCGCGATGCCTGTAGGGGTGCGGGATGCCCGGCCAGGGAATGTAAATGCCGGAAGCCCTGTCGGAAGTTTCTGCCCGAAGGGAATGCCTCGTGATGCCAGTTGGGATGCGAGATGCTTGGAATGTGGGGGGTCGGATGCCCGGTGGCCTAGGATGGCTAAATGCCGGAAGCCTCGGAGGTCTTTGCCCGAGAGGATGATGAAATTGATAATTTGAGGAATGGGTGATGTGGTGATCAAATTGAAAGCTAAAAGTGGAAATTAAACCATGGCATGATATGCATGATGATGATGATGATGATGATGATGATGATATGTGATGTGAAATAATGATGATCACCCATGATATGATATGCATGATAATATGCATGATGATGATGATGATGATGATGATGATGATATGCATGATGATGATGATGATGATGATGATGATGATGATGATGATGATGATGATATGTGATGTGAAATAATGATGATCACCCATGATAATGATATGCATGATGATATGCATGATGATGATGATGATGATATGTGATGAGAAATAATGATGATCACCCATGGCATGATATGCATAATGATATTCATGATGATGATGATGATGATGATGATGATGATATGCGATGAGAAATAATGATGATCACCCATGGCATGATATGCATTATGATACGCATGATGATGATATATGATATGGCATGATGACATGCATATATGTTGTGACATGATGATGTCATGATGATGATGACATGTGTGATATGATGATGTCATGATGATGATAACATGTGTAATATGATGATGTCATGATGATGATGACATGTGTATGGTATGATGGTGTCATGTATATGATGATGATGACATGTGTGTGATATAATAATGTCATGATGACGATGATATGAGTATGACATGATGATACACATGTATGTGTTATGATTGTGGTGATGATGCATGATAGTATATGCATGGTTTCAAGGTAAGTAATGCATGTAATGCATGTAATGCATATATGACTTGTATGACGCATTGAGTGGTTATTAGATTCATTTACCTGCTGAGTGGTTGTACTGACCCCTTTTGGGGACCAACATTTCAGATTAGTAGATGGTTTGAGCGGTTGGATAGGACCGCGAGAAGAAGGATAGCAAAGGAGGGAACCTTTGGATGGCGACACTAGTTGATGGACCTTAAGCATACGATTGTGGGAGAAGATGTCGATCATCTTTTGAAGTGTAGCCAAGTATAGAAAACTACGGCATTTTGATGTACCGACTAAAGATGTCCATTTGCTCTATGTAAATAAATGTGTTCGGTTTTAACTTATATAAAATGTTTAGTAGGTGTGCATCATTTTCTGAATATAGGGAAGGAAGTTTGTTAGATGTGCTTCCGTATATGAATTGCGCAAGGGACCTATAAAAAAAAAATGTAAACCCCCATGGCTGTATGGATCCACTGCAATTGAAATGATATCAGAGTGACATGTTAATAAGGAAAGTGAAATATAAGCGAACTGTGGTGACCCTAATCGGATCGGGGGTCGTCGAGGGGTGCCACAGTTTCACTAGAGACTGCACTCACTGAACGAAAGCAACCTAAGCTACTAACAGAAATACTGAGAAAACAGAACCAGACCAGGAAAATGAGTTGCTAAAGTTGGCCTCTTCGTAAGGGACTGAAATAAAAATAATGGTGTAAACAATTTTCTAGGATCTTGGACCTTTGTAGAAATTTCCTCTGTCAACATTCAAAGCTAAAGAATCCATCATGCCAATGAACTTAATTAATCGTTATTTTTCGATTTTGTTCTAACCATATATAAGCATAGAAGCTGAGTTTGCAGTGATAACTATAGCTTTCTTTTCCTACTAATTTCCGATAGATTTCATTTTCTTACCTGTGGAGGCTGGGTAAGATAACGTAGAAGTTGTCGAGCCATTGAAAAAGCGATACAGCTCATACCTCACATTGCAAGCTCTGCTAACAACCGTTCCACCTTCCCGGGTATAGCAACATGCTCTTAGATCCGCCAAGGCAGAGTCCAAGCAACTGTAACAGTCCTTGTCAGACATATCCCTAGTACACTGCACTAGCCCATATATTGTCTGGCTCACAGATTTATTTATCTTCCCCACCGCGAACATTTGAGTAGTGTTAACATACGCAGCCTCATTGGATATATTCTTCATTAGACACATCAAGCAGGTATAGAAACGGGCTGGGTCAAACGCAAGTTTCTCCTGATAATCTGAATCCGGGTATTTTCCAGTATAAACCATCTTCGAAAAGAAATCTTGGAAGGAATGGCGTACTTGGCATAATTCATACCAAATTAGTGCATCTTCAACAGTGTACAGCTTCATGATCTCTTGGCTTGCATTGCTGACACAGCCCTCACACGCTGCGGAACTGGCATCTCCTCGGCAAAGAGCTTGTCCATAAATTCTGCTAAGGCCTTCTCCAACAGTAGTGTTTTAGAATCCCGTTGTTGCAGTGTTGTACGACAGTGAATCAAGAAGGAGCTTCAGGTTTGATTCGAAGGTGCTGTTGGTTGAGTAATTTCGATACTCATACTGACAAGAAAGTTCAAGATAATCTGCTTCTACCCTAATGTGAAGGCCAAACATTGACAGGAGTATGAATGAGAACTGGAAGTAAAAATGCGGACCTCTCTCCATTTTCTTACTTCTGGCACATCGAATCTTTAACATTTACCCATTGTATAAAGCACCGAAGTCACGAGCAACAAATAGAAGTTTCTGGAAAGCTATTAAAACAGTTATGGCAGATATTAGCATTGCATAAAGACTAGAGATCAAATGAACCCGGCTAAGAAACATCGTAATGAACCTGGAAAGTCTCAGGAAAATGCTATAACAGTCATATGTGCCATCCGCTGATGGAGACTGGCAAGAATCTACATGGCCACCAAACTTCAGAGAACCCGATAAGTAAAGCCTTTCAAGTGAAAATGAGATGCTACTTGTACCCTATAAGTTAAAGATCCACATGAGACCAGTTCATAATTGATGATGGCTGACGAATTAGAAGTTGATAGATTTTTTCTATGTGTTGATGGGCCTAAGTAGGCCCGTCCGCCCATGATGGGCCTAAAAACCTAGCCCGCAAGATAAGGGCCCTTGGAAGAAGGGTTGAGCTATGAAATGGTACCTTTAGGGGTTATGTATTTTAGAGGAACGTTTTACGTTGAAGAGATACGTCTTTTGGAGAAGAAAATGAATGTATCTTTTGAGTGAACGTACTTTAGACACTTTCTCCCCCTCCCAAAAAGAACGTAAGAATAGTACCCCTAAAGATCAAAGTTTTCTCCTCTAGAAAGGATAGTACGCTCCTCAGTAGAATGGGATCAGAATTTTTCCTCAAATTTCAACATTGGTGTTTAATCTGTGAAAAATAAGGTACACTTGATTCCATAGTGTATCTTTGATCGATGATACATGTGACTGCTAGGCTCATCTTCCGCTTTCGTTTTAGAGGTTCGATTGAGTATCGGATCATTTTTAGGGAATTCGTTTTTTTCCCCAACATTGATATCAGAGCCATTGTTCATGTTTCCCAATCCCTTTTCATGTTTATGAATTGCTTTTGATTAAATTTTCATGAAACACCGCCATCGGCCGATCAGGGATGGAAAAATCCCAACACCCACATACTATTCACCCATGTTTGTGATTTTCTGTAAATCAAAGTTCGTTTCTGATAGCGTAGGGTTGAAGCTCTTGTCAATATAAGAAAAACGAGTGGAGGATCACCGCCAAACAACGCCAGATGCGCCTCACACGCGGCAAGAATGACTGCACACGTCGATACGATCCCCCTTGGGCGCATGTGAGGCACACGCCATTCTGACCCCAGGCACGTGTAATGCACGCGCGCGGTCGCTAGTTCGTGCACGTCATCGTGACATCATCCGCGCACGCGTGTGGCATGTGCCAAATGACGTCATCCGCGCACGCACGCGGCACGTGCTAGATGACGTCATCATGACGTCATTCGCGCATGCGCGCAGCATGTGCCAAGTTGGTCGATTCAACCCGACCCGACCTAGTTGACTCCGACCCATTACCTTGACCCGTTGACCGTTGACCTGTTGACTTAGGCCGTCGACCGTTGATTGGCGTTGACCATCGTTGACAACCGTTGACCGGTGTTGACCACTGTTGACCACCAAAAAAAAAAAAAAAGAAGGAAAATTTTGTATTTTCTAATTTGTTCGTTATGGATTATAAATAATCCTTTTTTTGTTCTGCACTTGTTGCAATAATCATGGAAAATTATATATTTTTCATTTTGTTCATTGTGAATTATAAGTAATCCCTTTTTGTTTTACATTTGTTGCAGGAACTATGATGCATTATGCATGCATGCCTACTTTTCCTAGAACAAATGAAGAAAAAGCTAGACTTATAGGGCTAATGACAGAGTTAGATAATTATCGATGGAATGAGGGTGATGTAGTATCTCATGTGGTCAGAGTCAATCAAATGATACAAGAAATCATCTAGAATGATTATCTTATGCCAGATTTTGAGAAGGTACCGGCCTTAATGAACACTATTCCACCTGAATTGCAAACAGTGTTAGATCGCCTATGAGAAGTCAACATGGTCCCGGATTATAGGAGGCTTGTAGTAGCTTTTGTAAGAGGGTATTATAGGATCGAGTTAACTAAAACTTCAGCCCTTGGTTTGAGTGCCACATGACGCAGAGTGAATGCGCCTTGGAGGTGGCATGAGAACTCTCCAAACGTTTTTCCGTGGTTAACCAATGTACCTTCAGAATTCTTAGAGAATTTTACTAAGCGATTAGAAGAGACTTTCTCTATTTATTTTTTAGATTAGTTTGAGATGTTTTTGGTGTAAATATCTCTTTCTATGTTAATATTTTCCTCCGAATATATTACTTAGTGTAGTGGACATGTTTAATTATTGAAAATTCAATGTTATTTATTGTTGTAAATTAGTATGTTAATTTACAATTCGTTATGGGAAGTTCATGAAAGTTTTAGTGACTTTGCTGAACTTATTTTAATAAAAGATTATATTAATGATAATATCTAGTTATATTTTTGGATGATGATTGGAAATATAATGACATATTGATTCTGAAACATTTTTAAAAATTATTCATTAATATGATGAGTTTATGTAAAATGGATGCATAGATGATAGGCATTAATAATTCGTGCATATGTGTCTGATATGTTCAGATTGATGGCTTCAGCAAATTGAACGGCGAAAATTGTGAAATATTGAATAAGAAAATTCAATATGTGCTTGAAAAATAAAAAACACTAAAAGCTCTTAACCATGTTATGGAAAAACTTGAGGATGTTGTGCGCCACCTTGAGCTAGCAGGAGACCGCCTCAAAGCATTTGAGCGGGAAACAGATATTTGTTGTGTTGCTTCTAGCTTATAAAGGGCTTTAAGCTCTAATCGCAAACGTATTGATTCATTCAATATGTGAAAATGAAAGAGATCAAGTCCTTATTGCAAGAAACCAAAAGTTGACCAATATAGAAGAGGAAAACATTCTCATTGAAGAGTATTTCAAATGTGAAGTATTATAACTATGACCAGATGGGTCATTATGCTCGTGATTATCGTGAGCCAAAGAATGTAGTCACCCTCTGTATTCTTAAGAACTTTGCTTATGTGTCAAGTTCTGTATTTTTAACTAAATCTAATCCTTTGTTGACTGTAGATTCGAGAACAACAGACCATGGAGCGAAGAATAGAGAATCCTTCATGGAATTTCGACGAGTACCATATGGAACTAAATGGATTTATGTAGGAAATAATTCCAGAGCCGAAATAAAAGGGATTGGCACATGCCAATTGAACATCCGTAGTGGACACACTTTATTTCTATATGATGTATTGTATGTTTCGGAAATTCGTCGGAATTTAATATCTGTTTTAGTATTGGTTAAGCTTAGTTTTAATATGAACTTTTATAATAGTTGTGTGGATTTATATTTGGATACAAACTACTATGATTGTGGTTATTTTCTAGATGGTTTTATTATATTAAATGTTGACTATGGTAATCTCAATGTTTGTTATTCCCTTTCCACGTCTCCTAATTCATATGATAATGATGTAAATGTGTGACATGCTAGACTTGATCATATTGGCCAACAATATATGAATAGACTAGCCAAAGAGGGCTTGCTAGGCAATATTGAAAAAGTCGATTTGCCTATATGTGAGCATTGCCTAGTAGGGAAAAAAAATCATTTGGAAGAAGCACAAAAGCTGAATTTTCTTTGTATTTAATCCATTCTAACGTCTGTGGTCCAATGAATATGAGAGGAAGGCATGGGGCTGTTAATTCATTACATTTATAGATAATTATACTCGATTCGAATATGTCTATTTGATTTCTTATAAATCTGAAGCATTGAGTTATTTCAAAAGGTTTATGAACTTGGTAAAAAATCAATTAGACAAGAAAATAAAAATATTAAGATCCGATCGAGGTCGCGAATATTTATCTGATGAGTTCAGAAATTTATGTGATGAAAAAGGAATAGAAAGATAATTGTCTATTCCATATACTCCTCAACAAAATGGTGTTGTGGAGAGTATAAACAAAACCCTACTGGAAATGGTTAAATCCATGATGGCGCATGCTAACTTACCTATCACTTTTTGGAGCGATGCGTTATTAACTGCTGCCTATATACTTAACCGAGTGCCTCCTAAATCAGTTACTTCCACTCCATATGAGTTATGGACAGGTAAAAAACCAGACTTAAGTTTTCTTAAACCATGGGATTGTGCTGCTTATACTCATGAGCCCTCTCACAAATTTGGGAAATTCAGTCCTAGAGAAAAGAAGAGTATTTTCATAAGATACTCTGAACATTCAAAAAGGTATGTGTTCATAGGTGAGTATGAAAGTATAAGTATAACTGAATTCGAATCACGGGATATCACATTCTTAGAGAATGAATTTCCTAAGAATGGCAAAATAGGTGAGGATTATTCTTTATTTGAAACATTGGATCAAGATAATGAACTTAGTGGAGTTCGTCTAAGTGAGAGTAACATGAGAAATGATGAATTTAATTCAACTCACTCTCAATTACAACCACATGATGGGATGATATCATCATTATCTAATTCGAGTGGGAGCATGATGGAGAATGATATGCAAAGTGTACAATCTTCTGTACGGCGAACAAGTCGCAAAAGCATTCCCCGTTGACGTTTTAACATTGAAGGGAAAACTTTTATGATTACTCCACAAGATAAAGATGAGCCAAGAAATGTACATGAGACTCTAAATTTCCCTAATAAGGAAAAATTGATGCATGCAATGGAAGAGGAGATGGAGTCAATGAAGTCAAATCATGTTTGAGAACTAGTTGATCTTCCAAAAGGACGCAAAGCCATTGGGAACAAGATGGTTTTCAAAATAAAGCGTAAAGCCGATGGCTCTTGTGGCGAATGGGTATAACCAACAGGAATGAATTGATTATAAAGAAACATTTTCTCCTGTAGTGAGATTTACCTCGATTTGTATTATTCTAGCAATAGTGGCAAGTATGGATCTTGAGTTATATCAAATGGATGTAAAGACTATTTTTCTCAATGGAGAATTAGATGAAGAAATATATATGGAACAATCTGATGGTTTCATTATAGAAGGCCAAGAAGAAAATATATGTCGACTTTTGAGATCGATATACTAGTCGTCGAGACAATGGTATATATGTTTTCATAATGCTATAATGGCATATGATTTTATAATGATTGATGATGATCGTTGTGTATATATCAAAAGATTTAAAGATTAATTTGTGATCATATCATTATATGTTGATGTACTAATTGCCGGAAGCAATATGGAGTTTGTTAATACTGTCAAAAGTTTGTTATCTTCCAACTTTGAGATGAAAGATATGAGTGAAGCTGCGTACATTCTTGGAGTTAAAATTTCAAGAGATCGTTTAAAGAGGTCACTATCTCTTTTGCAAGAAATATACATAAATAAGGTTCTTGAACAATTTCGTATACAAGATTGTAAACCCATAAATACTCCTATTGTAAAAGGTGAAAGATTGAGTCATAGACTGTGTCCAAGGACTCCAAAAGAGAATGAACAAATGAAACGTGTTCCTTATGCTAGTGATGTGAGAAGCTTGATGTATGCTATGATATGTACAAGACCTGATATATGTTTTGCAGTTGGAATGATGAGTAGATACCAATCCAATCCAAGTCAAGCACATTGGAAAGCCATTAAAAGAATATTGAGGTATCTGAAGGGAACTGTTGATTACAAGTTGAATTACTAAGGAAAGGATCTACGACTTGAAAGCTATTCAGATGTTAATTGTGGAAGAAATTTAGATGAAAGGAAATCTACCTCTGGATTTGCTTTCTTACTGAATAATATCGTCATATCTTGGAGCAGTAAGAAACAAACGTGTATAGCCTTGTCCACGATGGAAGTTGAGTTCGTGGCATTGTCAGCAACATTATAAGAAGGTGTTTAGTTTAAGAGATTTTTAGATCATTTAGGTGTTATTGGGTATGTAGCAAATCCATTATTGGTTAACTATGATAGCCAAGCAGTTATAGCGTACACTAAAAATCCAAAATATGATAGCAAGACCAAACATATAGATATCAAGTATAATTTTGTTAAGGATATGGTTGCACTAAAAGATGTGAACTTATAGTACATATCTACGCATAGAATAGTAGCAGATCCTATGACAAAGCCAATACCTAGAAATGTGTTTTGTGGTCATGTAAAATCTCTAAAACTGCGTAAAGACTGATGTACTGAATATTGTAATTTCTCTGAAATGTTCACATTTAATGAATTTGTGTTTTTTATTATTAATGCCTATGGATCTTTGTTTGACGTTTATGCACTTTAATACTTAGTGCATTATATAAAATTGAGAAAGTATGTTGGACAGATGAAAGATTAGCCCACTTACACGAGTAATCGTCTTTTGTTTACTATGTGATAAATAGAAATGAGACGGTTTTAAAGTTTATTATTTATGTGATAATTGAGAGTTCAAGCTTAAAATACATATGTCACCTCAACTAAGTGTTAAGATGATATATAATATTTACTATGTTCAAAAGTAAAATAACTCACATATTTGACTTTATCTGTCTATGATGCCTGATATGAGTTCTAATGAACTCTATAAATGAGTAGATATGTGAACTCAAGTTAGACATTAGATATGACTGAACTATCATCTGTACGGTATTGATGGTGTAGACATACACTACATGGGAAATGAGTTAATATCGTAATATGTATTTCATACTACGTATGCATGAGACGACCAATAAGAGTGGCAAAAGTTTGATTTCAACTTTTATGCCATATGAGACTCTTAAGGAAAAGAGTTTCTCAATTTAGTGCCCTCATGACTCTTACTTATTCTCAAAATTTCTATTCAGTGTTTGTTATCTTAGAATGTTGCCAATGATCATGAATTGATTTGATCTAATGGGACATTTCTAGAAAAGTAAGCTAAATAGAAATTGGGAGTTTGAAGGAAAGTGGAAAATCAAATTTGGAGAATCACATTCTAGTTTTGTGTTCACTGGTCGACCAATTATGATTTTTTTTTTTTGGATAATCATAATTGTAAATACAATATATCATTGTATAAATAAATAAATAAGATCAAGAGATATATAAATGTGATCGATTTAGGGTACTGCATACTAAATCTACTCAGAGTATGATGCCCATTATGAGCGGCTATATATTTCTAATAAATGTATGGCAACAAGCTCTTAAAGTATGCTGGTCGCACGGATTATTCACCGATATGAATATTGCAAAGAGGTAAAGAGGATCATGTTCGGCCCACCATGTGTGAGTGGGAGATGATGGGTTTTTTCTATGTGTTGATGGGCCTAAGTAGGCCCGTCTGCCCATGATGGGCCTAAAAGCCTGGCCCGCAAGATAAGGGCCCATGGAAGAAAAGTTTACTTGAGGGGTTATGTCTTTTGGAGGAATGCTTTATGTTGAAGAGATGCGTCTTTTGGAGAAGACGTTTTCAGGGAGAGAAAGAAAATGAACTTACCTTTTGAGTGAACGTACGTTAGACACTTTCTCCCCCTCCCAAAAAGAACGTAAGAATAGTACCCCTAAAAATCAGAGTTTTCTCCCCTAGAAAAGACAATACGCTCCTCGGTAGAACGTGATTAGAATTCTTCCTCAAACTTCAACATTGGTGTTTAATCTGTAAAAGATAAGGTACGCTCGATTCCATAATGTATCTTTGTCAGTGATACATGTGACTCTTAGGCTCGTCTTCCACGTTCGTTTTAGGGATTCGATTGAATATCGGATCGTTTTTAGGGAATCCGTTTTTTTCCAAACAAAAGTGAAATTACTTGTATAAAGACCAAGAGCTTGAAATAACACAGGATATTTTTTTCTAGTTGGCATTCTATCAAACAGTTGAATCATTCCGGAGTTCTCCTTGTGGAAATAAGTGGTTTTTTGAAAAATTCAATTTACCCTTTGAATCTCTCAATGGCTGTGCTCATAAGCACGTGGCCAGCAAGAAAAGTAAAGCTTCTTTGTTTGACCATGAATTCTTGAGGAAAAAAAATGGGTTTCCTGTGAAACAATGAATATGTTCAGAACTTTACCAAAATAAAATAAATAAAAAATGAATATGTTGAGAAAAATAAATGGCCAGAATCGTTTGTTTGACCACACTATTTGAAAGTCAACAAAATTAAAAGACTTTTGGATTCTAGATCTGAGAGAGAAGAAGACAGTTTCTTATTGTCGTTACAGTGTGTGGTTGTGATGACAAGTCACATGATAAGATCATATCCTAATGTCCCTTTCTACCTCATAAAAGAAAGAAAAAAAAATCACGTTCAAGAAATAATTTATTCCAGCTGCCTCTCTCTTTCACAAAAATAATAGATAGGTAACAAAAAGAATATTTAGTTAGTCAGGTTTCCGATAAAGCTGTTAAATGGCATTATTCTGCCATTAGCAATAAGATTCTCTCTGCATCTTTCTTAATTAAAGAGACAGACCCAATGGATAGACCTTCAACAGCGGCTCACATTTTGTTTGCATCGTTGGTGAACCCACTATGAGAACACCATTGACTCTTGACCTAAACAAATCTTTAATCTTTTGTGTCAGTTAGGGGTGTCAAAAAAACCCGACCCGACCCGACCCGAACCGACCCGAACACGACCCGAACACGAAACAAGTATAATACATGTTTCGTGTTCGGGTCGTGTTCGGGTAACAAATATAAAACAAGCAAAAAAAATGTGTTTCGTGTTCGGGTCGTGTTCGAACATTGTTCGACCCGAAACACGTTAATTCTAAATAGAAACACGAACACTTTAGCCCCCAAACACAAACAGTCAAACACAAGCACTGAAGCACATACCTCGTCGGCTCCGCCTTCTTCTCCGACGAGTGCGCCTTCTCGTGGAGTCCGCTGCCGCCCTCCGATCGACGCACCTCCGCCTCGCCGTCGCCGTCGCCGTCGCCACCCTCGCCGACGCCGGAACCCTAGCCGCCGCGTGCGGCCGACCATCGTCGACGGCTCGGGGACTGGGTTCGCTCGGGCGCTCGCTTCTCGCCTCGTTTCCAAGTCCCCGCAGGTGAGGAGCCCCCCCTCCAGATCCACGCACCTTCCCCCCTCGATTGGAAACATTTTAAGGGGAATTTATTACTTCTTGCCGTGCGTTTTTGTTGTCTGCTGATTTTCCTGTTCCGCATGCATTCCCAAGCGTTGGTCGTCATCGCTCGTCCTGCCATCGAAGCGGCCCTTGGTTGGCGGAATCCAGGTTTGTGATGGAGTCAATTCGAGCACTTTGAATGCCTTGCGTGCACTTAATTGATGTTCACAGCATTGGGAAGTGGATTTGTTACATGAACTTTGCAGCCGACATGAGCAGGTGGTTAAGATGCGCAATTGAAAACTTCGAACTTGGCCCATATCCACCTACTGCTGTTGTATTTCTTTTGTAGCTTCATGCGAATTCTGCCTTGTTATATTCTTGCTTCAATCGGGTGAACTGATTTTAAGTTTCCGGTTCTAGTGCACCCGCAATTTTCCGACTCATCTTAACTTTGACAGCTTCTTGGGGGAGTTTGCTGATTTTCTCGTATGCAAATCATGAGTTTTGACAGCTCCTAAGGTGTCGGTATTTTAATTTGTTTCACGAAATCCATGTTCCATATCTGTCTGCTAGCTGCTGCTGCTGCTGCTGCCGCCACCGCGTTGAAGTAGTTGTTACTTGGAAGGCACAAGCAATTGCTCCATCGTGCGTTTTTGTTGTCTACTGATCTGGCTATGGAGATTTTTCATATAATGCCAGAGAAGAATTGTGTTTCACACAATGCCCTTTTGCAGGACTTTGTGAAAATGGCAAAGCTTTTGAAGTGCTAGATTTATTTGTTAGTATGGTGGAGGAGGGCTTGGAGTTGACTGACTACACCTTAACTACTGTTGCTAAGGCCTATGGGTTGCTTGGGGAAGGGAAACTTGAAGATCCCATGTGGCCAAGAACGAGCCTTTGGTCTTTAGGGTGGATTTGGCCACTGCAGTGAGGTTCAAGATCATGGTTTGGAAGACCAAGAGGTATAATGTGATTCTCAATGATCAAGCTGCTAAGAACACCGGCAAGAAGAACAAGGATGTCAAACTAAAGTCTGGGGTGGGTAAGAATTTAGGGGGTTGTTGCTTTTGGCAGGTGGGGACTTCTATTGTTGCTTTAGCTTTGATTTTGCTTGACTAAGGGCTGAGTTGGACTCTCCCTTGTGTGAGGAAGGTTGAGAATGAGATTAATTTTCTGGTATTCCTGGATAGTGGGCAGTGCTGGTTAGTGTTTGCATTAGAAATGAGTGCTAGTTAGCGTCTGGATTAGAAATGATTTATTTAATGGAAGAGGGAAAAAAATCATTGTTTTGGGATGGTTTCGTTGAATGAAGATTTGAATGAATCATGGTGTTTGGTTCTTATGATATGTAGTCCTTATCCTTCATTACATTGGGTTCTTTGGGGTTGTTCAGATTCCTGGTCTTTGCAAACAAAGTGAATTTTGTTTGCCTTCTTAAAATTCTCACGTGAAAGACTGCATTGGGAGAGAATCTGGTTTTGTTAATTTTTGTGTATCTTTGGTGTGTCTCGGATCAATTTATAGGACAGACAATAGCCAACCTTGCACGATGCATGATTTCATTTTTGTCCAAAGAAGTTCTGGCAATAGCATGAGATTCTTGCTGCACAAGAAGTTACTACAAAATTAGATAGCTCGATTCTCCATGTGTAAAACCCTTTTCAGCATATTTACCGAGCTCACCATACCTTATGAATTCGTGGGCATTGGCAAGAAGTGCAGCTTTTCTTATTTCCGATTCTCTAGCATCTTCTTTTCCAATTGTATGAATGTATTTCTTAAACATTTACTTCTCTCCAACCCCATTTTAACTTCTTTCTTTTCCCCACATGCATATGCTTGTGCTCATTTGTAGAAGATACATTCATTTGAGGCCAGCCAAAAGACGACTCTTCTCGGTCAAACCCTTCTACACCCAGTTACAGATGACGGATACCAGACAGTCTGTTATTTCTATGTGTATGAGATATTAAAAAAGTGAATGGGAAAGTTGTCTACTTGCAGTTCTGCTACTAGTATTTACTAAAGAAGTAACAACCGTACTAATGTACTTTCTCTTTAAAAAAAATTATTGGCCAAATGTAATGTTTTTCAATGAAAATACTATGCTTTTTCTTAGATCAGTTCCATTGCTTGTTCAGAGAAGCTAGAGAAGAACAATATTGCCAAAGTCAATTAAGTCGCCCAAAGTTCCTGTAAAACCTTGCGAGTGTGGTAGAGTTAAATCATATGCGAGGGTCCAAACTAGCGATCAATGGCCAGAAAGACTCATTTGGTTATGTTCTTTCTGTTGTGAAGCGCATGCAATTGATCAGCTCAATACAGTATGTTCAAACTGCAGAAGATGATAGCATTCTACTTCAACAAAATGCTGTTGTCATCGGTACAATTTGACAATGACATGACACGGCATACGAATTTGACTTGGACAAATATATATAGAAAGACTTGTCGCCATGCTACATGAACACTTAAACCTGTTATACTAAATGAACAGACTATTGTCAGGAATTTTCACAAGCAGGAGTAACCGATCAAGACGTGTGAACTTGCAAAGTCCCGATATCTCCTTTCTTGGGCCTATCACCTTGCTTCGATATCCGAAATAGTTACGCCATTGACAGAAGAGCTGTTATCTGTGGCCGGTTGGTGATATTCGGTGGACCTTCCTGCTGAGAAAGCCGGTCTTTGAGGATTTGTAAGAATTGTGCTCTCGCTTTTCATCATAATAACCACGGACGACATTGTAGGCCTGTCATATGCATCTTCTTGAACACACAACAGTCCGATTTGCATTAATCGTCTAAATTCTTCCATGCGGCACGAGTCAATTATCAATGGATCCACCAGCTCCAATTCCCTTTCATCCTGCCACAGATGCCATGCCTGCAAATTCATAATCTTTTCAGTAACCTCACTTTCCTAGTAATTAAGACATGCTGATTATAATTAGTGAAAATATCACACATATGCAGCGAGGGTCGGTGCTCGTCTCAATAGATGGAAGCTAGCATTTCTTTCTCCTGTTATTATCTCAAGCACAAGAACTCCAAAGCTGAAAACATCGGACTTAGTCGAATATAGTCCCTCCATAGCATACTCCGGCGCCATGTATCCACTACTCCACATAATTAGAAAAGGAAATGTGAGATCAATTGAGACATTCAACAAACATTGTCAGCTGAAGTGGTGTATGGGGCTATCATGTTGTTTCGATAGCAATTTTATCTTTGAATTTGCATCTGCAAAGTTCATTTGCAAATTATCAAACAGTAGATTAAGGAAATAAAACATAAAACCCAAACACTGGACTCACTATGTTCCTACTATGGTTGCAGTGTTGGCCCCGCCATCATTTCCAGAAAAAATTCGAGCCATTCCAAAATCGGATATTTTTGGGTCCATCTCAGAATCTAATAATATATTGCTCGCCTTCAAGTCTCTGTGAATGATTCTTAGGCGTGAATCCTCGTGAAGGTAAAGAACCCCACGTGCTATACCACTTATGATGTTGATGCGTTTTCTCCAGTCAAGTTTTGCCCGTCTTTCACGATCTGGCAGCAAAAAGAAGAACGCAAATTTTAGAATACTAAGTTAGATAACTGATTGATCGCTTGAAATATCATGCTGTTAACAAACCAAAAAGGATGACATCCAGGCTGCCATTGGGCATGTACTTGTAGACGAGGATCTTCTCTTCATTATCGATGCAGAATCCCAAAAGCCTAACGAGATTTTTATGCTGGAGCTTCATTATGAGCAAGACTTCATTTGTAAATTCATCAGTACCCTGCTCAGTGCTTGAGAGCCTCTTGATAGCTACCTCTCTTCCATCTCCTAAAATTCCCTGAAAAAGATGACGCCAATGTTTCTTGTTAGGATCATAATCTAAATTGCAGCAAATTTAGCAAGTAATCCTTAGTCATTTCCCCTGTTTTGTATGTCCTCGCTACCTTGTAAACCGGGCCAAAACCTCCTTGCCCCAGCTTGTTTGAAGCAGAGAAATAGTTAGTAGCAGTTAGTATGGTCGCGAAGTCGAAAAATGGGGAATCCGGAACATTCTTGTCAAATCTTCGTTGAAAAGTCCAGTTCATGAAACTAGTACTATCCCTAGCATAGCCTGAATAGCGGAGCACGCCAAGCTGGCTAGCTGATTTATTCCCTGAAAAAATTGAAGATGAAAACAGAATTATGGAAACGAGAAAACAGGCGTGGCAATTAGGAGAAAGATGCCCAAGAAATCAACAAGCACTATCTGGAGCAAATTACCTCTTCTCTCTCTTCTGTGGATTCGAAGATAGTAAATACAGGACACCACGAGAAGTACTGCTAATCCGACAGCTGTGATCGTAAGAATCACAATCAACCACACTTTCTTTCTGCTACCTGCACCGTGCAGAACTTAATTGCGATTGTCGCTCATCCTGAATCTGATGTACACAACTGTACCAAAGGATAAGTAGAAAAAGTGAGAACTATCTATATAAACTTACCTCCCTGTGTGGTTTGATTAGGCTCTGGCGCAGTTTTGCCTTCATAGAACGCGTACTGCTCATATCTCAAATAGCAGCTACGGCTAAGAATCCTCGCGCCAACTGAGAAGGAACAGTTCGCCAACACATCTTTTATAGCTTGTTGAAGACAGATGTTGCAGTCGCTTCCAGATATGTCTCTTCCACACTGCACCAATGCGTAAAGCATCGATGCTCTTGCATCTTTAAACTCAACTGCGCCGGTTGCATTCATGTGCGACAAAGGATCAAAAGCTGCCACTTTCGTGAGATTCTGCAGAGTGGTGTTGACAACTAATTTGAATCGGTCGGGTTGCAAAACATTCATCACGTTATCCTTCCAAATGTTGCCCGTAATGTTCAAATGGCCAATGAAATCCTGTCCCGAGTACCGCAACTGGCATACTTCCTCCCAGATGATGGCCTCGGCATCATTAGGACAGAGCCTCAATATGTCCTGTGAGGCCAAATCAATGCATTTTTGGCAATCTTGATTACTAACATAATTCAAACACATGTACTGACCATAGACTCTGTATGTGCCATTGCCATAAGAGGTACTATAGAAGTTTGAGAGGGAAGCATTTGAGGACAAATTCGCAACGAGATTGTCAAAATTATTCTGGAACGTGCTGTTGACAGCATAATACCCAGGTTCCAAACAGAGTGGGTAAGGAGGATCAGCGTGCGAAAGGCGGACTAAACTGGGGAGAATCAAATACGCAAGAAGGAAGGGGATGATCAATGAAACACTTTGGTAGTGAGCCATTTCTTAGTCTATCCGGGTTTGTATTCTAGTTCGAGTTGAAGTTTGAGCTGAGATTTATGAGCTGGAGAATTCATGGTCCCGTGTTAGCCTCTGACTTTGCAGCTAAGGGTAATTTCTAGGAGATTGCTTTCGCTTGTTTTGAGTCAATTTTCTAGAATTTCAGGTTTGGCGACGTGTTTGAGGAGAATGACTTGCGGATTACAAAATTTGGGAGAAGAACCATGTGAAGGTTCTTCAATCTGTTCAAATTTGAAGTAGGCCACATTTCTCATCTCATGGCTACCCTTAGAATTGAGTCGGATGTCCAAGTCAAAATCAAGCTACTCCAACCGACAGACCCATATGTTAAGAAAATTTTACAAGAGGATATCGAAAAAAGAAAAGTTGACTTTCAGGTTTTTTATGATGGGACATTGAAGTTTCGAGGACAATTGGTTGTACCTAACGATGCGAAGCTTAGAGAGGATATTTTATTAGAAGCTCATCGTAATAGTTACAGCATTCATCTCGGAAGTATCAAGATGTATCAGAATCTGCGTCAATACTATTGATGGTTTGGTATGAAGGCAAACATTGCCAGATATATCGCCAGGTGTTTGACGTGTCAACAGGTCAAAGCTCAGCATTACAAGCTGGGAGGACTGTTGCAACCTCTTGAGATTCTAGAATAGAAATGGGAGCATATCACGATGGACTTCGTGAACGGATTACCAAGGAGTCAACGAGGCAATGATTCGATTTTGGTAATAGTTGACAGGTTGACAAAGTCGACTCACTTTATTGTAGTGCGAAAGGATCTTGACTTGGATAGGCACACTGAGTTGTACATGCGCCATATAGTTCGACTGCATGGAGTGCCAGTTACAATAACTTTAGATCAAGACCTGAGATTTACCGCCGCTTTTTTGAAGAACTTACAGGGTGCTTTAGGTACAAAGCTTCAATATAGTACAACATATTATCCTTAGAATGATGGCCAGTTTGAGAGGACAATTCAGACTCTTTAGGATATGCATGTTGCAAGCTTGTGTACTGGACTTTAAGGGAAGTTGGGAAGAACAATTTTATCTTGTGGAGTTTGCCTACAATAACAGTTATCGGCAGAGCATCCACAGGGATTCTTTTGAAGCATTGGATGGCCGAGAATGCAGAACATCGGTGTGTTGGAATGAAGTTGGAGAGAGAAAGATTACAGGCTCAGAGTTGGTTTAGCAATCAATAGATGTCATCGTAGTGATTAGAAACAGATTAAAGACCGCTTAGAGTAATCAGAAAAGCTACGCAAATAAGCGTTGAAGGCTTCTGGAATTCCAAGTTGGTGATCATGTTTTTCTGAAGGTGTCACAAATGAGGAGAATTTCATGCTTTGGCAGGAAAGGAAAACTGAGTCCGAGGTATGTAGGTCCGTTTGAGATTTTTGAGAGAATCGAGACTCTAGTGTATCGTCTTGCGTTGCCACCAAGATTGGCACAAGTGTACGACGTCTTTCATATGTCGATGTTAAGGAAATATGAGCCTGACCCAACCCACATAATAAATTTTGAGGAATTGGATGTGGATGACTAAGGGCGTGCATGGAAACGTTCCAAAGAAACGTTTCTGGGACACTTCTGTATGGATTTTGTTCCCGGGAACAAAAAAAGAACAGAAACGCGTTTGGTTGCGTTTTTGTTCTTTTTTTTTTTTTGTTCTAGAACGAAATAGAACAAAAAAAGAAACAACAATTTGTTGTTTCTTGTTCTTAAACAAAAATGAAGAACGTTTCTCTTCTCTCTCTTCTTCTTCTCTTCTTCTTTTCTTCTTCTTCTTTTCTTCTTTTTTCTTTCGCCGGTCACCGGCCTCGACCATGGCCAGCGACCGGCCGTCGAGGGCCGGCGATGCCCTCGAGGGTCGGCGACCTCGCCGGAGCGTCGCCGGCGCAGGCGAGGTTCGGCCTCACCGGCGGGCGACGCTCGGCCTCGCCGGGGCCGACGAGCCTCGCCGTGGCCGGGCGAGGCTGCGGCCCCATCGGCCGGTCACCGGCCTCCGGCGACCAGCCGAAAAAAGAAAAAATAAAAAATAAAGGAAAAAATGAAAAATAAAATAAAAATGTTTAAAAAATTAAAAGAAATAAAAAAAGAATAAAATTTACCAAACGTGTTTATTCATTTTTTATTCCCTAACAAACATTACCAAACGCGTTCTTTTGTTCAAAAATTGTTCCGGAGCAAACACTTTTTTTTGTTTCGCTCCCTGGAACAAAAAAAGAACAGAAACGTTACCATTCGCACCCTAAGTGTCATACGTTGAAAGCCTAGCTCAGATTGTAGACAAAAAAGAACAAATTATGTGTACAAAGACTATCCTGATGGTCAAAGTGGTCTGGCAACACCACGGTACTGAAGGAGAAACCTGGGAGATTGAAGAGTCGATGAAACGATTATACTCCCACCTTTTTGTGTAAAGATTATAATAGATTTAAATTTTGAAGACGAAATTTTTATAAGATGAGAAGAGTTGTGATAGCCTGAATTTTTAGAATTAGTTTTTAATTAAATAATTATGGCCTCTTGTCGACATGCTGATAGTGCTATTTTCTGAGCTGATCACTCACGAGATAAATGGATTATCTGGGGAAACCGTTAAGAGATTTTAACGCAATAGACTTGAGAATTTGACCACGAATTGACTGCTCGACCGTGTTAGTCTGCAAGAGTCATTACGGCACTGTCAAAATCGATCAGAGACCGGAGATAGACTGACTTGACTGAGATATGTGGTCAGAGTGTGAGTGATTCCACCTGATTGCAAAATACTCATCTATCGGCACTAGACCAATATTTCTATCGTTTTGGTACCTAGTGCTCGTAATTGAAACCTCGAGATTTTCACGATAATCGAGGGTCACCAATGTGTCAAAGATGTACATTGTGACTCGAGATAAATCGATCACAAGTCAATTGCACTAAAAATTCTTAAAAGCTACTCGGTAGAATATGTCACACTAAAATCGCATTGGATTGAAATTATCTGAAAATTTAAACCTGATTTCAGAAATTGAAAGTTCTATCACGTCACGATTTATTTTAGGAACGTCGACTCATCATTCGAAGAATTTTCGGAGAATTCGGGATTTTTACATAAAATGGATTTGGACTTTGCGGAAAAATAACGGAAATTCAGGTGGGCTAAATTAAAGGAAATTTGGACTTCCAAGCCAAGCCTTTGAGTGTTGGAGACTTGTAAAAAAATTGTGGACTTCATCTTCATCAAAATTGGACATCGATTTGGGGAATTTGTGAAGAAATTGAAGCCAAGGTTGGGAAATTCGGAACTTTGGTTGGGGGGTGCATTATTTGCATCAAAATTGAATTATATTGGACTTATCTTGTTATAAAGTAATAGGGGGACCATAGGATAAGCTTGAAGGCTTTTTGGACCTTGCATTAATGAGTTGAGATATTTAATCTTGACTTTTCCCCTTTTCTTTTCCCATCTTCTCGAGCAATTTTCCATAGCCAACTCCATCTCAAGCGGTTTCCGCTTTGATTTTCACTTTCTTTTCCCTCGACCCTGCAACCCACCGAACCAGTTGACCTTGCTTTCCTTTCATTTACTTATTTTCTCTCTTTCATTTTACTTCGAGCAACCCCACGTAATTCTGCCCCCCAACCGAAACCCCACGCCCACGCAACTCTCCACCGAAGACCCCCTGCCACAAGTCCATTTCCCCTCCTTCTCCTTCAGCATCATCAACCGTAGCCCATCACCCCACTTCCCCTCCATTTATCTGCCCCATAAATGCTGTAAACCTACCGAAATTCAATGCAGCTCTCCCTTGTTGACTCCCAGCAATCAAGACCGAAACAGCTCCTCTTCCTTCGCCCACGCATCTTCAGCTCACCGAAGCCTCCCTCGAGGTCACGCCCGCATCTCGCCTGCTCAACCTGGTCCTCAGCGCCAGAATTTCCTCGTGTCTTCTCCAATTTCATCGAGCAGTCCACCGAGCCAAGCAGCAGCCCAGCGAGTTTCACGAGCCCAGAACAGTCCAGCAAAATTAGCCCATCTTCGGCCCATCTTCAGTTTTGGTCAAGCCCATTTGAAGCCCACAAAGTCAAGCCCAGTTCTAAGCCCAAGCCCACAAAGCAAGCCCAGCCCAACTCAATTGGGTTGAGATTTGTTAGGCCGATTTTAGGTCCAATCCAAACCTGTTGTGAAAATTGAGTGAATTAGTGATTATGGAGATTTATTCCAAAAATTGGATAATGCGGGTATTTGTATAGAAAATTACCCAGTGGGGCCGTGATTACCTCCAAATATAAAAAAAAGTGCCCGGTGGGTCCGTGATTACCACCAAGTCTAGAAAATTGCCAGGTGGGGCCGTGATACCACTAAGTCTAAATTTTCCGAGTAAGGCCGTGATACCACTAAGTCTAAATTTGCCAAGTAAGGCCATGATACCATTAAATCTAAATTTGCCATGTGGGGCTATGATACCACTAAGTCTAAAATTACTAAATGGGGTCGTGATTCCACTAAATCTAAATTATGCCTGTTGGGCTATGACTAAGAGTTGAGAATGAATAATCGAAATGACCGTGTCTCGATAACATGCAATTAACTATGTCGATTGATCGATGGTTCGATCTGTTTGGTTGGATAATGTGATTGTCAATAATTATGAATTGAACTGACTTACAGGAAAGAACTAAGGCCAAAGTAAGTCCTCTGATGCCTGATTGTGCTTAGGCAACCCTTAGGATGCAATTTTCTTCCTAAACGGGTCTTAGGGGGTTGAACTTGCTAAGACGTAGTCTTACCCCATTATGAAATCACATTTTCAGGTCCCTAAGTGACGACCATGAAGAGCCGAGAGTCCCAGAGTTTGGGAAGGTGGCAGAAGCATAATCGGCGAACCTATATGGCTAGTTAGTCATAGGACAGTTTCTTTTTTATGAGCCGACATTTTTGTAACCAGTCTGATCTTGTGTATAAATCCGTTTTGTTATAAAAGACTAGTTGTGGTTTTAAAAGTTTGGCCCTGCTTTCCTATCCCATTGTTTTATTGTCTGGGGATTTATATTTGCTTCCACATGCGTATATCAATTGAATGAATCGGCGATACGTACTAGGACATTGCTATTATATCGACCAAGCAGGGATGAGTACGTGCTCGGAGGATCGGGACGTGACAACCTCTGGTTTATAGAATTTGCATATTTATCCACCTATGTTCACTCGGGTCACTAAAAATTTTTGCATCTTCCTTTCGCTTACCAAATCAACCTTCTCCATATGCCATAATCTTGATTGTTTATACAGTGATTTTCATGAGCAGAGTAATTCTTCCAAACATGACAAGTTCCTATTTTCAACATGAAATTTTACAACCATGGGCAAATGGAACCTTAATTAGTTGGAATACGTGCTTGTTCACCGAGGTGAGATACTGGAAACAGTTATGTCATTGGCTGAAAGATTAGGTGCCAAGGATCGATAGAGTTCTTGGGCAGCTCTACCAACCCAAAAAGCTGGTTTTTTCGGTTCCGGAGGAGTTCCTTTTTGACCTCCTAAAAGTGTCACTACTTCTGACATTGTCGGTCTATCTTCAGGATCTTCCTGGACGCACAAAAGGCCGACGTGAATGCACCTGACTATTTCAGCTGCTTGGCCTGATTCCGCTAAAGAAGGATCCACGAGTTCCAACTCTTTTCCTTCAGTCCATAGTTTCCACGCCTGCAAGATTAAATTAATTGTGATGCAAAATGAATGATTATAAGGCAAGATTTTGATTCCCATGAACCGTGGAACATACATATGCAAGAAGTGTCTGAACCTGTTCTGTAAGATAAAATCTGCTATTCCGTTTTCCACTAATGATCTCGAGCAAAATTACGCCAAAGCTGAACACATCTGATTTCATAGAGAACAGTCCCCCCATTGCATACTCCGGGGCCATATAACCACTGTCACAAGTATTAAAGTTCACATTAGTCTTTCCTATGTAGTACCTTCTTATTGACAAACCAAATAGAGAGTTTTCCTTGGCAAGAGAAAGAAACTCCTAGATTTTTCAGCTGACCAAAATCAGAAGATGCAAGGACCTACTATGTTCCTACAACTCTTCTGGTTTTAGCTGAACTTTGGTTTTCGCAAAATATTCTGGCCATCCCAAAATCTGATATTCTGGCAACCATGTCATGATCCAGCAGAACATTGCTAGGCTTCAGATCCCTGTGAATAATCCTCAGTCTCGAGTCCTCATGCAGGTAAACTAATCCTCTAGCAATTCCATCAATAATATAATTGCATGTGTACCAATCAAGCTGTGCACGTTTGTCTGAATCTGAAGATAAAGGCATCATGCAAAAACGTTCGTGATGAGGACAATTTAACACATGCAATTTCTAAGTAAACGAGTTATTTCTTAAAGTTGGAGAACACGAGAAAATGAACCTGAGATGTAGATATCGAGGCTTTTGTTAGGCATGAACTCGTATACAAGCAGCTTCTCATCACCCTCTATGCCGCATCCTAGAAGTCTTACTAGATTTCTGTGCTGGAGCTTTGCAATCAAGATGACCTCATTCTTGAACTCCTCGAGACCTTGCCTAGACTTCCTTGACAACCTTTTAACTGCCACTTCTTTTCCATCAGAAAGCAAACCCTGAAAGCAAATTCGGTTAGGCCCTCCACTTACTGGACTTCAACCACCAACAATCGCAAACTGACAGCAAAAGATAAACTACCTTGTAGACAGTACCAAACCCCCCTTGCCCAAGCTTGTTTGAACTTGAGAAGTCATCTGTAGCGGCCTTTATTGTGACTAGATCCATGAAAGGAAGTTCCTCAGAACTAACTAGGTTGCCTTCTTCAGTAATTTCCACACTGACTGGATTTACTAAATCATGGAGGACAGCATGCGGGCTTCTTTCCAGGTCTAAAGGTACCCAAGTTTGGATTAGCTCTCCTATAAATATAAATTAAGTGGGACATTTTCTCATATATACCTTGTTTTGCTTTTCTCCAGTTGAAGTAGACAGCGCAAGATCCAGCAAGAACAGCTAATAGCAGTCCCAGGATACCAACAACTAAGACAATCCTTCCTTTCTTCCATTTATCCCCCGTTCCTTTTATGAGTCAAATAAAAATCTTGATTAATGGAATATTCTGGAATATCAATAGGCTATGAAGAGAGATGTAATGTGTACACTATTGGTGAACTGCATCCCATAATAATAAAGTCAGCTTGAGCTGATTACCTCAGTAATTTTTCTGCATATTTGGCTATTTCCATAATCAAGGATATGTAAGCTAAGTCTCTTAGATTCTCTATGCTACAAGTTTCGCTATAGGCTATCCCTGACTGAATAAAAGCGATGTAGGCAACTAACAGTATTTCTGAGAAAACGGGGCCAGACTAGAAAAATGACTTTGCTAAAAGTTGCATTCTTCATTGGAGGTGAATGAATTTATGATGTACACAAATTTCTAAGATCTTGACCCTTGTAGATACCTCCTCTGTCATTTTGAAAGAGAACTTTAACTATAAAAGTCTAAGAACACCCATTATGCAGATTAACTTTCTCCACAATTTTCTATTTTGTTCGGACCATAGCTCAAATTGTCTAAGCATAGAAGTTAATGGCAGGAACTATAGCTTTCTTCTCCTACTAACCGTAACTTCAAATAGATTGCATGTTCTTACCTGTGGAAGCAGGGTAAGATAACACAGAGGTTATCGAGCCATTGAAAAAGCGGTATGGCTCATACCTCGCATTGCAATTTCTGCTAACAACCGTTCCACCTTCCCGCAAATAGCAGCATGCTTTTAGATCCCCCAAGGCAGAGTCCAAGCAATTGTAACAGTCATTGCCTGACATATCCCTAGTACACTGGACTAGCCCATATATTGTCTGGCTCAAAGAATAATTTATTTGCCCCGTTGCGAACATTTGAGCAGAGTTAACAGCCTCAGTGGATATGTTCTTCATTAGATACTTCAAGTAGGTGTGGTAATCAGCTGGGTCCGATGCAAGTTTGTCCTGACTATTTGAATATGGGTATTTACCAGTATAAGCCGTGTTTGAAAAGAAATCTCGGAAGGAATATCGCACTTGGCATAATTCATACCAAATTAGTGCATCTTTAGCATTGCACAGCTTCATGATCCTTTGGCTTGCATTGCTGACACAACTCTCACACGCTGTGGAACTGGCATCTCCTCGGCAAAGAGCTTGTCCATTAATTCGGTTAAGGCCTTCTCCGACAGTAGTGTTGTAGAATCCCGTTGTTGCAGTGTTGTGCGACAGTGAATCAAGAAGGAGCTTCAGGTTTGATTCAAACATGTCGTTGGTCAAGTAATTTTCATACTCATACTGACAAGAAATTGTAAGATTATCCGCTTCAACACTCATGTGAAGGCCTCGTGTTGACAGTAATATGAACGTGAACAGAAAATAAAAATGTGGACCTCTCTCCATTTTCTCCTTCCGGCACATCAAATCTTCACATTCGCCCAGATAATTCATTGTGTAAAGCAGCAATTCACGATGAACAAACACAAGTTTCTGGAAAGTAATTTAAACATATATCATAGATATTAGCATTGCATATAGACTAGAGATCAAATGAAGCCGTATAAGAAACATCGTAATGAACCTGGAAAGTCTCGTGAAAATGTTCAGTCATATATGCTGTCTGCTGATGGAGATTGGCAAGAACTTACGTTGCCACCGAACTTCAGAGAACCTGAAAAGTAGAGCCTTTTCATGGAAAATGAGATGCTACTTGTCCCCAAGAAATTTAAAACCCACATAAGACCAGTTCATACTTGATAATGACAAATGAAGAAGAAGCGAGATTGTCGATAAGGACCTACTGCATGAAATAACGCAGATGTTTCCGTAAGGCGTTCTATCAAACCGTTGAATTAGCCTATCATTTTCCTGAACCCAGCCTAGTACGCTAGGAGAAGGGCTTCACGGGAATCAAGGCCGAGGTCCGAACCCCCGCGGTTATCATTACCCCATTTTACTATTGAGGTTGATTTCGATAACAGGAGCAGTTTAAGGACATGCTCAGGTCCAATTCCAGGGGTTTTACCGGGGAGAAAGTGGTTTTTTGTCATAAATTTGACTTGTTCTTTGATAATTTCAAGGGCTATGCACATTAGCTAATGCAATAAAAGTAAACTTCTTGCTTGACCTTGAATTCTTGAGCAAACAATGGGTTTCTTGATAGAAAAGGAATTTCTTGAGAAAAAAAAAAGGGCCAAAAATTGTTGTTTGATACCCACCCGTGGGCAACACAGTTAGTTAAGATCAACTCCTTCTAGCACATGGAGGTCAAGAGTTCGAAACCCCGCATTACTAGCGATTTAAGTGGAGGGCCTTGGTTGTGCCTTACTAGGCCAGCTTCCTCCGAGATATAGGATAGGCGCTATAGGTCCTCCATCACGGAGGCCCGTGAGACCCCAACTAGCATAAGTGAAAGGGTATATTCCGACGGATCCTCAGTTACAAAAAAAAAAAAATTGTTATTTGACCAAATTATCCGAAAGTCAACAAGGCTAGAAACATTTTTTAACACTAAAGAGATAAGACTGTTTACTCCTATGATTACAGTGAGTGCCTGTGACAACAAGTCACAAAATAAGATTGTATTTAATATCCCTTTCTACTTCATTAAAAAAAATCATATTCAAGAAATAATATAATCCAACTTCCCTGTTCCCTTTTATTAAAACTATAGATAAATAATAAATTACAGATATAATTAGTCATTTTCCGGAGAAAGCTGTTAAATGGCATTATTCTGCACTTAAGCAGTAATATTCTCTGTACCTTAATTAGCGAGTCTAACTCAGTGGACCATCAGTAACTATTCAAATTTTGTTTACATCACTGGCGAACTCATTGCACGTGGAATTCATGGTCTGTGGACTCTGACAACATTTTAATGCTTTTATGTCAGTTTCATTTACTCTGTCAAACCCTCTAGCACACGGTAGCAGATCTAGGCGGTTAGAGATAATAACAAAGTGAATTTGAAAGTTGTCTACTTGCAGTTCTTCCACTGCATTTATTTATTTATTTATTTTTTAATGATTGAAGAGTTGTTGGAGATTATTCTTAAGAGATTATATAACCCATCAGTGCTCGATAACACTAGTGAGGTCTCACCGTAAGCTATTATTTTCACGTAAATGGCCTAGTAAGCCACCCTTGGGACCCCCACTTAAGTCGCAAGCATTCGGAGATTAGAACCCGTTCCCTCGATAATGAGATAGTAAAGCCCAACCATCATGGCTACTTATTAGTGAGTTCTTCCACTGGCATTTTGTACTTGAAAAATAACAAACATACAAATGTGCTTTCTCTATAAAAAAATTTTATTTGAGAACTGTAATTTTACTGAAAATTATAGTACTTAGCTTTTTCTTAGACCAATTACATTGCTTGTTCAAAGAAGCAAGAGAAGAATTGCATTGCCCAAGTTACGTCAGTCGCAGGAATTTTTTTGTAAAACCTTGGAATTATGGAAGAGTCAAATCCTGTACGGGGCTCCGAACTTGTGGTCATAGACCAGAAAGATTCATTTAGCTATGTTCCTTCAGTTGCACGGCGAAGCGAGTGCATTTGATCAGCTCAATTCCGATATGTTCAAACTGCAGAAGCCGATTATAATTTACAACAAAATGCATTTGTCATCAGTACAATTTGACAATTACGCGAACCCACAGGGCATACAAATTTCACTCAGGAAAATATATACGGAGACTTTCTGCCATACTAAATGATCACTTGTCATCTTATATGAACAGACGATCGTCAAAAGTTCTTAATGCACGAGTGACTAATTGAGACTCGTAAACTCGCGAAGTCCCAGTATCAATATTCAAAATAGTTACGCCATTGACAAAACAGGAATTATCCGTGACTAGTCGCCGATATTGGGCGAATCTTTCCACTGAGAAAGCTGGTCGTCAAGGATTTGCAAGAGTTCTGCTCTCGTTTTTCATCATAACAACCACGGATAACATTGTAGGCCTGTCATATGCATCTTCTTGAACACATAACAGTCCGATTTGCATGCATCGCCTAAATTCTTCTGCACAGCACGAGTCAATTATCAATGGATCCAGCAGCTCCATTTCTCTTTCATCCTGCCACAGATGCCACGCCTGCAAATTCAAGATCTAATCAGTATCCTCACTCTCCTAGTAATTAAGACAAATGCTAATTATAATGGGTCAAAGTTCATACAAATGTAGCGAGGGTCAGTGCTTGTCTCGATAAATGAAAGCTAGCGTTTCTTTCTCCTGTTATTATCTCAAGCACAAGAATTCCGAAGCTGAAAACTTCAGACTTAGTCGAATATAATCCCTCCATAGTGTTGGAATATAATACACGGAATCGACAGAATCTTGCAATTTATGTCAACTCGAAATCACTAGAAAAATAAACAAGAAAAATAAGGACACTAGAAATTTATATGGTTCGGTCTGAGTATCGGTACCTACGTTCACAGGGAGAGCCAGCAGCAAATAATCCACTATAATCGGAGAATCAAATACAATCGCTCACACACTCGAGTATTTTCCACACTTAAATTTAACCCCAAACCCAAAGTATTTATAAATAAATAACTCACTTGAATATAAATTTACGGTACAAAAATACCACGTGTTTAAGTCATACGCCAAAAAGAAAAGATCTCAAGCTTCCTTTTCTTTCTTTAGTGTAGTTCCTCTTCGAAGGACGTGCAGTGTGAACGCGGCTTCTTACGTAGCGCTTCGTCAGACTTTGAACCGCAGGAAAAAAAAAAGACCTGCAATTCTTTTTCTTTGCTTTTATACGTGTGCCCAAGTCAAAGTTTGACTTGGGCCCTCCACGTTAAGGCTTTACGTGCAGAAGCTTCCTCTTTTAATTTCATCGGCTAAAAGAAACGAAATAGTAACACTGCCTTGGAATTTCGCATGCATGTGTGCGTGCCCAAGAAGTCAAAGTCTTGACTTGGGCCCATGAAAATAATTCGGCTTCTGTAGGCTACCGCAAATGAGGAAACTCATATCTATTTTTTTATTCTCTTTTGTAATTCTTGAAGAGTCCAGCAAAATGCGTTTTTACATACGCTCAAACTCGAGTCATAATTTAACAATTCTCCACATTGACTCGATATTTGAAGTCAAGTTATAGTACTTATCATTCATGCTACTCTCCCAATGCCCCGACGGATACTCACTCTCCATAGACACCAATAAAGCTCAAGCAAGCCAAAGGAACAGACTTAGTCATCATATCTGCCAGGTTATCTACTGTAGCAATATTTTCGACAATAACATTACCCTTATCTAAGATATCTCGGATGAAGCGGTACCTAATGTTGACATGCTTTGTTCGCTCATGATAAATTGGATTGTATGCCAAATATATCACACATTGGTTATCACAGTGTATATTCACATTTTTTTGTTCTAACCCAAAGTCCGTGAGCAAACTTTAAAACTATATCGCCTCATTCGCTACAAAGGTTAGTGTCATGTATTCTGCCTCAATCAAAGACAATGCAATATGATAATGTAAGGATGCTTTCCAAATAACTGCACCACCCGCTAGCGTAAACACGTACCCTACTAAAGACCTACGATCATCTAAGTCACTAGTGTGATTCGAATCCACAAAACCAGTGGTTTCATTGCCATTTATGTCCCTTCAGTACACTATACCAACGTCTGTTGTCCCCTTCAAATATCTGAGGATCCACTTCACAGCTTCCGAATAAGTTTTACCAAAACGCTTCATATAGCGACTAACCACGCTCATAACTTGTGAAATATTAGGCCTAGTGTACACCATAGCATACATAATACTACCCACGGCACTAAAATAAGGAATACGGGACATATGCTCCTCCTCCTCCTCCTCAGTATGCGGTGATAATTTATCTGAAAGTTTAAAGTGCTAAAGGTGTACTTACAAATTTTGTCGACTGCATATTCAAACGTGCCACAATCTTCTTAATATATTTCACTTGAGATAGGCGTAAAACTCCTGCAGTCTTGTCACACAAAATCTCCATACCCAATATTTTCTTTGTAGCACCTAAATCTTTCATCTTAAATTCAGCATTTAATTGCTTTTTCAACATATCAATATCATACATATTTTTAGCTACTATCAACATATCATATACATATAAGAGTACATAAATCAAATAATCATTCTCCAATCTCCTAAAGTAGACACAGCTATCCATCTAACTTTTCAAGTAGTTTTTACTAGTCATGAAAGCATCAAAACGTTTATATCAATGCCCAAGAGACTGTTTCAGCTCATACAAAGATTTCTTTAATAAGCAAATATGATCTTCCTTACCAGAAATAACAAATTTCTCTTATTGCCTCATGTAAATCTGCTCCTCCAACTCACCGTGAAGAAATGTAGTTTTTACATCTAGCTGCTCTAATTTGAGATCCCGCTAAACAATTAAGGCAAGTAAAATACGAATAGAAGTATGTCTTATCATAGGAGACAACACCTCATTGTAGTCAATGCTCTTATGCTGTGTATATCCCTTCACCACAAGTCTCTCCTTATACATCGTTGCCTCAATACCGGGAATGCCCTCTTTCTATTTAAAGACCCATTTAATTTCGATAATCTTTTGGCTCTTTGGTACTTTAACTAGCTCCCATGTCTAATTTCGATAGAGCGATTCCATCTCTTCACTCATAGCCTCTAGCCACTACGATGACTCTGAACTAGCCATCACCTCGAAGTAAGACGAAACCTCATCTATCTTTACCTCATCACCTACAATTAATGCATAAGCAATATTTATATAACCATAACGTACCAGTGATTTAATTTGTCTTCTTTGTCTATTGCGGCTATAGTGTGTTGCGGCTTTGCTAGTTGTTCACTATCACCGACTTTTGGAACTGCGGCTTCATCTACAGTCTCAACTTCTATTACTTTCGAGGTTTCCGAAGTCTCCACATGAAACTCCACCTCACTAATGACATCATGATCTGTCTTCTCTGCTAGTTGTGTCTCAGAACTTCTCTGTTGAAGCATTGCAGTTTCGTCGAAGATCACATCTCTGCTGATTAGAAAATCGGGTGATCTGGGATCAGTGCACCACAGTTGGTAGCTTTTCACGCCTTGTGAATAACCCAAAAATATGCACTTCTTTGCTCTCGACTCAAGCTTACCATCACTCGCATGAGCATACGCAGGACATCTAAAAGTATGCATCGAGCTTGCTCAAGCAAAGTTCTATTCTTCTGTTCTGCCACATTATTCGACTGTGGTGTCTTAGGTACTATGCGATGTCTCACAATACATTCTTTCTCGCAGAACTCAGTAAAATTTTTACCATAGAACTCTATACCATTATTGATTCTCAGACACTTGATTTGTTCATCTAATTGCTTCTCAATCAATGCCTTAAATTTCTTGAACCGACCAAACACTTCATATTTGTGCTTCAAAAAGTAAATGCATGCATTCCTCAAATAATCGTCGATAAATGTCAATATATATCGGGCACCTCATTTTGAAGGAACCCAAGACGGGCCCCAAACGTCTGAATGAATATATTCTACTGGTCGTTTAGTCGAATGAATAGCTGTAGTAAACTTAACTTGGTGCTGTTTCCCAAAGATGCAGTGCTCACATAAGTCCAGCTTCCTTGTTTTCTGACCCTTCAACAATCCCCTTTCACTCAGCATCGCCATACCTGCATTGCTCAGCATCGCCATACCTGCATTGCTCATGTGCCCAAAATGCATATGTCATAATTAAGTCAAGTTAGAGTTTTACTTACCTAATGAAACTATAGCGGTTTCGAACACGATCTCTCCATTATATGATAAAGAGTATTTACTTTGTTCCCCTTCATCACTGTCATAGCACCTCGAGACATCTTCAATATTCCACCTTTAGCGGTGTACCTACACCCAATGTCATCGAGTGTCCCTAGAGAAATAAGATTTTTCTTAAACTCTAGTACATGCCTCACATCTGTCATTGTGCGCACCACCCCATCGTGCATCTGAATTCGAATTGTCCCTATCTCCACAGCCTTACATACTATATTATTCCATAAAAGAACTCTACCACCATCTACAATCTAGTAAGTAGTAAACCAGTCCTTATGAGAGGTCATATGATAAGAATACCCCGAATCTAGCACCCATTTGTCTCTTGACAAAGTAGCAGTCACATATAAAACAACTTATGCATCACTATTGCTCCCTTTGGCAACGTTTGCCACACTGCTTGTGGCATTCTGCCTATAAGCTTTATTCCTCCGCTTTGGACAATTTCTCATGATGTGCCTCTCCTCGTGATACTCAAAGCATTTCACGCGTCCTTTGCACTTTCTATGGCATAATTTCGATATACTTTTACCTCTACTACTACTAAGCCCTTGATGTTGTTCTCTACCCCGAATCGTCAATGCCTACACTACTCCTTGCGCTAGATCATCATCTTGCAACTTTCTCTGCCACTCCTTAGAGAATAAGACGGACTTTACCTCTTTTGAGGTAATCATAGTATGCCCTTGCAATAGTGAATCAGTAAAGTGCTCCCATGACTTTGGTAAAGAGGCTAATAACATCATGCTCTGTTCTTCATCATCAAGTATCTTACCGACGCTCTTCAAATCCATGATGAGTTTATTAAATTCATGTAGGTGGGTTCTGATAGACATACCTTCAGTATATCTTTTTCAACATGTACAAGTGATTGTTCAAACCTTTCTTCACATAGAGTGCTTAAAGTTTTGCCTATAATACTGCAGCATCATTCTCCTCAGCAACCTCTATTAAAACCTCATCCAAAAAATTTAACAGGATTGTGTTATTTGCTCTTTCCATTATCTCTACCCTCTCTGAGGCTTTCATTATAATCGGCAACTCATCTTCACCATCCAGTGCCTTGGCCAAATCTTGGGTTGTCAATAAAGCTCGCATCTTGATACTCCATAACGCAAAGTTGTTGTTCTTGTTAAACTTCTCAATTTTAGATTTCCTCTCAGACATAATTAGAGTAACACAATTTCCAAATAATAATCAAATAAGAAACAGCTCTAAATCACAATTAAGAAATCCGATCCCAAGCTGTGATACCAATTGTTTGAATATAATACGCGGAATCGACAGGATCTTGCGATTTACATCAACTCGAATTCACCAAAGAAATAAATGAGAAAAATAAGAATACCAGAAATTTATGTGGTTCGATCTGAGTATCGGTACCTACGTCCACGGGGAGAGCCAGCAGCAAATAATCCACTATAATCGGAGAATCATAGTTTACAATCGCTCACACACTCGAGTGCTTCCCGTACCTAGATTTAACCCAAAATCTAAAATGTTTATAGATAAACAACACACTCGGATATAATTTACGGCACAAAAATACTACGCGTTCAAGTCGTACCCCAAAAAGAAAAGATCTCGAGTTTCCTTTTTCTTTCTTTCGTGCAGTTCCTCTTCAGCGGACGTGCAGCATGAACGTGGCTTCTTACATAGGGCTTCGGCGGACTTCGATCGGTAGGGAAAAAAAAGACCTGCAATTCTTTTTCTTTGCTTTTATACGTGCCCAGGTCAAAGTTTGACCTGGGCCCACCGCATTAAGGCTTTACGTGCAGAAGCTTCCTCTTTTAACTTCATCGGCTAAAAGAAACGAAATGGTAACACTGCCTTGGAATTTCACATGCATGTGTGTTTGCCCAAGAAGTCAAAGTCTTGACTTGAGCCCACGAAAATAATTCGGCTTCAGCAGGCTTCCGCAGATTTCTTTTTTCTTTTGTAAATCTTCATGGAGTCTCACGAAATTTTACTTGTCCAAGCGAATCGCGTTTTACAAATGCTTCTCTGACTCGAGTCATAATTTAACACATAGCATATTCCGAGGCCATGTATCCCTTGTTCCAGATAATCAGAAAGAAAATGTGAGATAAATTGAGACATTCAACGAGAATCGTCAACTGAAGTGGCCTATAGGGCTATAACATCGTTTCAATGACAATTTTGTCTTTAAATTTGCATCTACAGAGTAAATATTTATATCATCAACCAGTAGATTAAGGAAATAAACACAACAAACCCAAAACACTGGACTCACTATGTTCCTACTATGGTTGCAGTGTTGGCTCCCCCGTCATTTTCATAAAAGATTCAAGCCATTCCAAAGTCCAAGATTTTTGGGTTCATTTCAGAGTACAATAATATATTGCTTGCCTTCAGGTCTCTGTAAATGATTCTTAGGTGGAAATCCTCATGTAGGTAAAGAACCCCACGTGCTATTCCATGTATGATGTCGGTGCGTTTTCTCCAGTCAAGTTTTGCCCGTCTCTCTCGATCTGGCAGTAAAAACAAGAACGAACATTTTAGAAAGATAAGTTAGATATTGATGGCCCAAAATTTCGTGCTGTTTCATTCAACAAACCGAAAGGATGACATCCAGGCTGCCATTATTGGACATGCATTCATAGACGAGAACCTTCTTTTCATTATCGGCACAAAATCCCAAAAGCTTAACGACATTTTTATGCTGGAGCTCCATCATGAGCAAGACTTCATTTGTAAATTCCTCGGTACCCTGCTCGGTGCTTGAGAGCCTCTTGATAGCTATCACTCTTCTCCTAAATATTATAAGACGACTCAAACGCAATCTCCTGGAAATAACCCTTTAATTACAACGTCAGAGACTAAGATGGGACCATGAATTGTGCATCTTAGTGTTTCTGGATGCACAATCCATGGTCCCATCTTAGTTTCTGGAGAGAATGACCTGTGGATTAATAAATAGTTAGGAGAAGAACCATGTAAAGGTTTTTCAAAGACTAAAAATATAATGTTTCATTCAATCTGCACTGCGTTTTAATCGTTATGTGCGATGTAATTAAGAAACGGTCAACTTATGAATTTCCTATCCCTATTTGCTAAAGAAATAAATTCTGATTAGCTGCCCCTGATCACTTGGTTTTTCTCTTCTTCATCTTCTCTCTTACAAACCTGGTACGGCGCTAACCATATTTATCAGGATATAAGCAGAATTCTATTATTTCGTGCCAAAAACTAGAATTTTTTTTTCTCCTATTGATGTATATCAATTAAATAATGATAATATTAGCTAGTTTCAAGTAAGATTTTTTAGTGTAATCTAAATTCATCTTTAATTATTTCAAGATCTGAACTTGTGACGTCAATACTCAGATCTTATTCCTTTCCAACTTGATTTTCTGCGACACTTTCACTCGCTTTACAATTGTGAAAGCAAGTTACATTCAAACATATTTGTGCCGTTTTGTGGTAATTATTTATCACCAGCAGTAGTAATAACAACAACAACAATAAAATTTCCATAAAATAAAAATTTGTTGGAAGTACTAATTCTACTCATTTTCTTTCACCAAAAATAAGTGATTTAGAAAGCATTTACCAAAAAAAAATTGCTAATATTGTTTAAAAAAATTAGTTAGTAGAGAATATTTTCATCATTGATAATAATCCGAATCTAATTATTTTTGTGGGCAATAAAAAAATCCATTCATTTATTTTTCTAGACGATATAAGCAATCATTTTTTGAAAAATATTTTCTAAATTACTCATTTTCCACGAAACAAACGCCCATTAATCTCGTGGTCACTTTTTTTCTTCATTAGCAAAGCTAATCAAGCATTTACCGAAAGAGAAACCACCAAGTACATAGAAAATGATAGAAAATAGTTTAGCTGTTGCTCTGCCTCTATCCATCATCTCACATATGCGAGACTATAATCTCATATTAAGCATCTTTATTACTAGCAGTTTTGTTAATTGTTATATCACAAAAATAATTTTCAACTGCGGTTTTGTGTAGTCAACCGTGGGATTTTATGCCCATGCAAACAATTTAAGAAAAAATTCTAGATATTTTAATTGAACTGTAAAAGGGAAGAGAGATATAGAAATTGAAAAGTCTAGATCTGGTTAGCTGCCTTTCTAATTTCTGATTGGGACATCACGGCAAATAGCAAATGACTAAACCAAATCCAACTCTTCCTTTGTCCCGTCCTCTGCCGAGCAAAAGTGATGTCAGGATCACCATCATGTTCATGCCCTTGTCTTGTAATTTTTATGGAAGGATCAATCACGTTTCCCAGAAAGTTCCTGACCCGCTGACGCATCAATTTGAGAGGACCATTCATTTAGAGGACCACTAGCGTGAGCCTGTATAGCCACTCAATTTACGCATGCTCTGTTGTGAAATAATGCGGAAAGTCATGAATCTTGCCATTCAACACGAGAGAACGAAATTATCAGGGAAAACAACGAGGAACAATGAATAATAGGATGACTTCTCGCAGTTTGGTTTGAGCATTGCTATCAAATAAGCAAGTCAACCACAAAGGATCCACTAATTATAGAGTTGCACTCGCTTACTTAAATATTTCTTAATACCCGCAGTTTTGAGCTTTATGTAATTACTTGAATGTCGTGGCAACAAGCCAAAAGTCACAACAAAGAGAACCCAGCCTCAAGGGATCAATAATTAATTGGAGAATTACATAATTATAATCACTTGTTTCTCAACTCTAGATTACACTCATTCCCACAGTGTTTAGCTTCATCTAATTGATCTGATGCCGCACACGACGAGCTAGAAACACAGCACACACCTCCGCACGAAAGACCCTTCAAGGAGAAAATATGGCAATGAAAGATTGTATATTTATGTGTTAACAAAACGGAGAAGCAGCCAACTCCTACTAGGAAACAAATTCATTCATGTTTCCTTGCACGACATTCCGACGTCCACACAAAATGGAAATTCAGTCAAACATCAGGGCGACCATAAAATTCCAAAGTTGACTTTTCCTTTTCAATTTACATCGACTTCAGCTTAGGAATAGGAGTCCGAATAGGACTTAAAGACCAAGTTACATGCATCTGGGTTTATCACTTTCACGTGATCCACATATTCCAAGTCGTGTTCCATTTGACGGGTTCAAACTTGAGACATAATCCTAACAAGCTCTATACCTTCATCTAAGGACTTGAAAATGTTGAACCATGCCAGGGTGTCACAATGTCTCAGTGAGTATACACCCTAAACCTCAATTAAGATGAAAATTCACCTAAAGGCAACATAAACACACATCGTATAAGACTTACCTTGCCTCAGCACCTCCCTGCATATTAGTACAATTCATATAACATTTCATATAACATATATATATACACAACAAGCGTAAACGTTAATTGGAACACTTCAATTTCTTCTATCAACCAATCACAAGGATCTTGATTATAAAGCCAAATCGTTATGATACGTCTCATTTCGTGTTACACAATTTTGTCTCATAATCAAGCGTGGTTATTCCAATCATTCACACATGTCCCAATTATTATGACCCATCAGCCATGTCTAACTCAACAGTCGGTAGTCATCCAACATAACCAGGCGTCGTCTTGCCCCATCGAGCACAACAACATCCACATTTAGACAGTATTCCCAAAGGAGCATTGGTCCGACCTTTACTGCAATCCAGCATCCATTGTTAGGGGCATTTGAACTTAATCAAGCATCATCCTGCGTAAATGCGTCAAGATGAGTTCACTATCCCACGTAAACATGTCAGGATATTAGGTGATGACATGCACATCCGTAACCAAGGATATTGTGTTCTGCACTCAAATGCCTCAATTTCAAATAATGTACTTGGCATATTTTCTTCATATTAAAAACACTCGGTAAAATAATTATGCGTGGACACATGATCAGATTGAACCATAAAACATGATATACTCTCTTTTAAAAATCTCACGATTTTATATAATACTTAAAACCTTTTTGGCATTAAAACCTGACAAATAGTATTTTTCTAATTAAATACAAAAAATTCATCTTTTTGAAATAATAATTCAAAAATTATCACTCAGCATCCAATTGCATAAATTTGCAATCAATTTAACAAACCAACACAATCATGACGATCGACACAAAATTCTAACAACTAGCTATCCCGGTATAATTTACACTAAATAATAAATAATTAAATAAATTAAAAAATATTTAAATTAAAAAACTTAATTAAATTAAATAACCTAACCGAACTAATCTAATTGAAATAACTAATTAATCTAACCAACCTAACTAATTTAATCTAATAGACTAACTAAATATTCTAACTAATCTACCTAACTATTTTAACTATCTAGTTCACTCAACTAAATTACTAACTAATAGTCATTCTAACTAAATCAACTACTAAACCAAGCTTAAGCCTAAAGTAATTCTCTATAAGTGCGATTAACCCCTAAGTAGCGCTTAGGAGGTTAACTCACCGATTTAACGCGAAAACGGATTCACGGCAACAGCGGCTAAAACCTAGGCCTATGTTGACACCAAGTGAGGTCAGGAAAGGGCCGGAAAAGGCCTAACACTGCTCAACCCAAGGGCTCAAATCCGGTTCGCCTTGGAGCTGGTCAAGGGGGCTGAGGGACTGGAGTGGGCTGGGCTCGAGTTGGCTGGTCTAGCAAAGTGAGCTGGAGACGGTGCTGGACGACTGGAGTAACAAGTGGTGGTGGCTGCGACTGAGGCGGCGAAATGGCAGTAGTGCTGGTGGACAGTGCACAAGCAGCGTGAGGCGATCAAGCAGGTTAGAGTCGCGGAAGGGGATGGGCTCGAGGGCTGCTTGGCTCGCAACTTCGGGCTAGCTCAAACACGAAGAAGGGGGTGGCGAGAGGGTGGTAGCTTCAGTTTAGGGGGTGCAACAACAACAATGGGGGAATGAGGAAGATGAAGTGAAGAGGAAGAAGAAGAAGAAGAAGAAGAAGTTGCTGCTGAAAAGGAGGGGGAACAAGAGGGGGACAATAAACCTTAGAAGTCCACCCTAAATATCTAAACACTTAAGTACAAGCCCCCAAAGTCTTCAGCCATCTTTAGCAGCCATTTTCCCTCCCAAAACTACATAAGCAAGCCAAATTGAAGTCCAAATGTTGCAGACCGATAGTGTGACATCCTAATTTTTAGGTTTTGATTTCGATTGGATAAGACGGGCCTTTCATCAATGCGACTATAGTGTTTTTCTCTGAGATGGCCACTCATGAGATAACTGACCTATTAGGTGAAGCCATTAATAGATTTTAATGCAATAAACTTGAGAATTCGACCAGAAATCGACTACTTGACCGTACTAGTCTGTAAGGGTCATTACGACATAATTAAAAATCGATTGGAGACCGAAAATATGTCAATTCGATTGAGATGGTGATCAAAGTGTGGGTGATTTCATCTAATTGCAAAATTCTTGTCGATCGGCACTAGATTAATTTTCTTTGGTTTTGGATACCCTGTGTTCGTATTTGAAATCTCGAGATTTTCACGACCATCGAGAGTTGCCAATGTGTTAAAGAGATACGTGTGGTTCGAAGAAAATCGACCACGGGTCAATTGTAACAAAAATTCCTAAAAGCTACCAAATAGATTAGGTCAAGCTAAAACCCCGTCTGATTGAAATTAACCACGAATTTGAATTTAATTTCAGAAATTGAAAGTCATCTTGTGTCATGAGTCATTTTAGGAACGTTGACTCACATTTTTAGGAAATTTCGGTGAGTTCGGGATTTTTTACAAAAAATCGATACAAACGATTTGGAAAACGAACATAAATTCGGATTGGCCAATTTAAAGGGATTTTTGGCATTTGATGTGAGTAAATAGATGAAAGGAAATTTCATGGACTTTTTCCGCATCAATCGGACCTCAATCGGAGAAGTTTGTCCAAAAATCGGATTCCGAGAAAAAGGAAATATAATTTAGAATTGAGGGGAATTTGTAGGTTGGAGAGACCGTCTTGTTTTGGTCTTTAATTGGACTTCGAGTTGTGCAAGATGGTGAAAAAATTTGCCTTGGGATGATGATCAATTGACAAGTTGTTTTGAAGTTGAAAAAATTATAACTTTAGTTATGTTATTTCTTCTTTTTCCTTGGACCCACACTCTCCACGCAGGAACCCCCCCCCCTCCATCCACACGTTTTCTTTTTCTCTCTCTCTCACTTGCACATCCCCTCCAAAATCGACAGTTCCTGCACGTGGTCTCCCTTTTTCCCTTTGCCTTGGTTCTTTTGACTTGAGTCAATGTTTATCTCTTACCTCTCTCTCTTGCCAACGTCGGTCCTTTCCTCTCTGGCCGCATCTATCCTTTTCTCTCCTTTAATTCCCTCTTGTTGATCGCTGTCCCACAGAAGCCGCGGTCCCCTCTTCCTTTATTCTCTTATGTTGTCCATGTCTCTCACATTTTTTGCCGCGGACGCCCCCACCGTTTTTCCTCCATTCAACCATGAGGACCTTGGTCAAGATTCCCAGAAGTCTTCTTTTGGTCGACCCCCATCAGGCCCGTCTCCACTGCATCGAGGCCGCCTTCTCATCCACCTACGCGGGCCCGTCTTCGAAGCCCACACAGCAGCTGAGTTAGCACGTCCAACAGCCATAACTTGGCGCGACTCATGGCTGTTCCAAACTCGACCTGCACCACCACCTGCGGCCATTGAACCTAGCCCGAGCCGTGCCCGAATCAGCCCCTGTTGCAGCACTTTTGGACCCAATTTCTGAAGCAATTTCCAGCAGGGATTGTGGACATCAAGACCTATTTTTGGGCCTGTCCCGGCCCCGCTTGGCGGTCTTGCTTTGGAAGCTATCGTTCCTCATCTCGATCCTGTCATTTTGATCCGAGCGGACCATTAAAATATCTTAGAGCCATTGAGATGTTTGTTATTTCCAAGCCCTGAATGCCATCGGGATGCTTGTTTGCCAAGTCTACTTCGAAGATCTGAGGGCCATCTTGGGTTCAAGTTTCTTAATGATCGACAGCCTTGAAGACTATCCAAGTGCCTCTTTTCCCATAACCTTTCAAATTTCTGAGGACCATCCAGGTTAGCGGCAACAGGTTCTTGTTCCACCTCTGAAATAGCATCATTCTCATCACATTTTGAAAGACTTTTCAATATCTGAAAAGAATTCAAGATACTTGTCAAGACTCCCAAAAATTATTTCTTACCGCCAGATCCCCAATTAAGAAGCGACGGGTATGTATTCTATCTATCTTAATTAGCACCGACATTTACATGACATATGAAAATGGGATTCCTTGAAGTCCATTCCTAACAAAAAGATCATTGCATTGCGCAGTTTAAATCATTAGCATTTACATTACATTCTTTATTACACATCATTACATTTTGAAAATGGGATCATATTCTTTGAAGTCCATTCCCAACAAGAAAAGATTGTTGCAATGCATTTGCATGGCTTAAATTTAAGTATCATCTATTTTTTAAGGAAACCTCTATGAGCTTCCCTTTAAAGAGAAACAACTATTGACACTTAAATTTTGATTATTTCACCTAGTCATTTATCACATGAAAAATTAGAGATCAAATTAGAATTACTTGCATTTGCATTTTTACTCAAGTCATCCCATGTAAGATCACTCCTTATCGTATGACCCCTCCACGATGGTCATTCATCATATCACCTCTCCACTAGGTCGGAATTGAGTTGATGTTGACTAGAGATTTGGTGGATAAGGAAATAACAAACTTACCCATCTAAGCAAGAGTTCTCAAGATAAATTGATTCTAATTATGGAAAAGATGGAGGGCAGGCTGTGAGAATGGAAGAGAAATAAGGAAGGCCGACTAAGTGATGAGAATAAAAAGGAAACGATAGTAGAGACTGATGAAGGCCACCCATCAGAGTGGAAGAGGAAAGAATAAGAAGTTGGGGAAGAAATGGCATCGGGGAGAGGGGAGAAGTTGATGGAATAGGTTGGGCGATGGCGAGTGAATGGGACACATTAAAGGTAATATGAGTAGAAGCATAAAAGGAAACCAAAAGATTGCGAGCGCTAATTTTGGAAGTGAATTAGAGAGATTCACAGTCAATTCTCGGTGACAAATCAAGGCTAAAATTCAGCAATTCTCTGAGAATCATCAATCGGCTTCGGATCCAGACTTTCCAATGATATATAAGAATTTTTTTTTTTTTTTTTTTGGCCCTATGAAAGGAGACGGACGCACACTTTGGGGGAAGGTACACTCACGAGATTTCCCCAAACATGCACGAAAATCTCACATAATTTCTCTAGGACACCTCTTCCACT
This sequence comes from Eucalyptus pumila, assembly GCA_016097595.1. Classification (NCBI taxonomy): domain Eukaryota; kingdom Viridiplantae; phylum Streptophyta; class Magnoliopsida; order Myrtales; family Myrtaceae; genus Eucalyptus; species Eucalyptus pumila. The sequence goes on from CM027850.1 coordinate 43,667,405, forward strand.
TCATCCATCATCCGTTGTCTGTCTCCATGCCATGCCTTCTTAATTGGTCACTGTCATATACGACAAGAATCGGTACAATATGAGGAGGGAGAGAGGGAGCGCAACTCTTCGCAGCCCTCACAGCCATCCCCATTGTCTCCACCATAACTTTCCTCCATATTCTCACAATTTGCCACTCTCCATATAACGCCCATCATCAAGAGCACATTTGCTCTTAATATTGTCATGAACAGAAGGCAACATGGAGCCGAGTGGAAGAAAAGTCCTGCATGAGCGTGGAAGTCTTCAAAGGAAGAAGCGATCTTGAGCAAAATGGGGAAAAAGCCAAGCGGTGGTCAAGTGGTAAAAGCGACTCACGATAGAAACATACGTACTGAGACACCGAAGAGAACGAAGTGCTCTCCTCATGTCGTTGCCTCAGCACCTCTCACTGCCTCCGCGTCTCCCAGGATCTTGCTGCCGTGGACCCAATCCTCCAGCCATCGATCAGGAAGCTTCTAGCGGGCCTGGCAAGTGCCGTCTCATCGTGCCGCCACTGTGTCCGAAGTTCTTCCAACGAGCACCAACATCCTTGGTGTTCAGCTTGGACCATCCCCAGGGGTACTAGCAAGTCTTTGTGTTCACGACATACTCTTCCCGGCGGCTGTGGTCACCTTCCACTTCCAGTAACCGGTCGGACATCAGTTTGCACTCGCGCACTGGCAGTGTCTCGGTGGCTTTCCAGTGAGCTACTTAGTTCGACTTTCTCCGGCGTGGTCTGCGGCCGAGAGAGAGAGAGAGAGAGAGAGAGAGAGCAACGAGCCACTGAGAACGCCACTGAGAGAGCCACGGTCGGTCACTATCCTCGAACCACAGCCGACGACCGCTGCCACTTCTTTTGCGTGAAAGCTAGGAGATTTTGTCCCTGGTTTATTCCCCCTCTTCTTTTTTCCTTTTTTTTCTTTAATTATTTGCGGTTGGTCTCCCAAGGATCCTGGCTCGGGGATCTGCGAGACAAGCAGACGTAGCCCGGTCCATCGAGCTCGTCCGCTGTCTGACGCCGCCAAGCTGGGTAGGGAACATTGCTGACCGCCCCTCTTCGGCTCCCTTTGGCGCTCTGTTTCGGGCTCGCCGGACCGGGTTGTTTTGTTTGATACGAGCGAGTTCTGGTCTCATTCTAGTGCGTGACTCGGTCGCGAGATCTTAGGTGTCGATGGCTGTGAATCCCGGCTCGAGCCCGGGCTCGGTCATCCCCCTTTCTCACCCCCCAGTCTGCATATATGAAGTGTTCGATAAAATGCCTATGCTAGAGGCCCGTTCTCGGTTTTCATTGTGCCCGAGACTTGCTGTCCTTTTGTTCATACTAAGCATTATCGAGCTGTCCCTTTGCCGAAGATGAACCTTGTTCGTTCATTGCTTGCTGATTTTGGTCTCAGTTCGTGTCCTGGACAAGCTCAAAGCATCCTTTTAGCCAACGCCCTCCGCGTGTTCGAAGAAATGTCTGACCGAAGTGTGCGCGTTTATTCTTGGTCCTCCGTTCGTTTTTTGTGTTCGTGGTTTGTCAAATGCGTTCCAGGAGACCTCCACCGCCACCCTTTGCTTTGAATGCCCTAGTGTTACGGTTTCTTTCGGGGTGCATCATGTTCCCGCGGGCAACCGGTTCTTGGTCGGTGATGACAAGGGACAGCAGTCGGTGGTTGTGGCCGCCCATGACAGCTGTGTGGTGGCTGGCCGCGGCTTGTATTGCGCCTGAACAACTCTGATTCAAACGTGAGTGCTTTTCGTCGTTCGCATCAGCCAATGTTCTTGGTCCTTGGGGAAGAGCGTAGCGTGTGTTCGGGCGTGGGAGTGTGCCTCTGTGAAGCCGCGAGGGAGAAGACGTGGGTTTGGCTAAGGTGGGCTTGGTGCTGCTTTTGGAAGAGTGGGCCGGAGAATCGGGCCTGAGCCTTTGCGAGTCCAGTCCCACATTCGGACTGGGCCCAGAAGGCCCGTTTTTGTTTCGCGGACGGGGGCTCAATTTCGAGCTGAACTGGTTTCGTGAATCCGGCCCAGTCAAGCCGAGGACTCAGCCCGGGTCCACCCGATTTTATAAGATATTATTATCTTATTATTAAAATAATGTTAAAATCAAAAAATCAAAAAAAATTCAAATTTTTTTCTGAAATTAGGAATGGCAAAAGAAAGTAGTTTTTGAGTACTTTTCTCAAAAACTGAAAATCAGACCTCAAGGTTGAAATAAGATTAGGTATCAAAAAGTTAGTTGATGTAAGTGTAATCAAATCTTTGATCTTAATTTCTCTGATTACGTAGGAGTAAAATATTTTTCCAAATATTTTACTTAGGCTTCTATTCGACTCACCACAAACCGATTAGTGACTTGCAAGTGTAAAATTCGAATCATAAATTATGAATTGATAGGTTTGGTAGAGCCCAAATTAAGGCTAAACTTAGTAAGCCATCAACCTTTGCGCACGCTCGTGGGAGGGCTCCAAAGAGGTATAAGCCATCTCGTAGTTACACGGTGGCTTTTGTCGCGGGAAAAGTGCCAAAAAAGTCCTAAACCTTTTGGCTTTGTCTTGATTTAGTCCTAAACTTTTTTTGGTGCCGATTTAGTTCTAAACCTTTTAAAGTTGTGCCAATTCAGTCCTTTCCGGCCAATTTTGGCCAGATTTTGCTGACTGGACGCCGGCCGGCTGACATGGCCTAATCGGCGCGACGTGTACAATTTTTAATAATATTTTAATATTTTTAAATATTTTTTTATTTTTTTATTTTCCTCTTTTTATTTTTATTTTTATTCTTTTCTTCTTTTTTCTTTTTCTTTTTTTTCTTTTTCGTTTTTTCCTTCTCATCTTCTTCCTCCAGCCGGTCGCCGGAGCTCGGCGACCGGCCGGGCAACGGCCGGCGAGGTCGACCTCGTCGGCCACCTCGCCGGTGCCGCGAGGGTGGCCTCGCGCCGGGCGGGCGAGGCTCGCCCTTGCCGGATCTGGTGAGGTCGAGCCTCTCTCGCCCGCTCGGCGCGAGGCCGCCCTCGCGGCACAGGTGACGAGGCTCGCCCTCGCCGGATCCGGCGAGGGTCGAGCCTCGCCCATGGCCGGCGAGGGCGAGCCCCGCCGGCTCGGCTCGAGGCCGGTTGGACTCCTCCCGGCTCCGTTCTCCAATACCAATCTCGCCCTAGAAATTTCCTCCCTCCTCCGCTCGTCGTCGTCGTAATCTCTAGGGTTTACGGGAGCTCGGGGTGTCTTCGGTCGCGCGGCTTCGGCGGCGGCGATCGTCGGGGTGGGAGTTTTGTGATTCCCGGGTTGTCCGGGCGGGCGTCGGGCCGAGCTAGCGGGGCTCGCCCTTGCCGGCCATGGGCGAGGCTCGACCCTCGCCCGCCCTGCGCGAGGCTCCTCGCGGCTCGGGTGGCGAGCCTCACGGCCACGCGGCGAGGTGGCCGGCGAGGTCGACCTCGCCGGCCGTCGCCTCGGCCGATCGCCCAACTCCGGCGACCGGGGCCGGGAGGAAGAAGATGAGAAGAAAAAAGAAAAAGAATAAAAAAGAAAATAATAAAAATAAAAATAAAAAGAGAAAAATAAAATAAAAAATAAAAAAATATTTAAAAATATTAAAATATTATTAAAAATTGTACACGTCGCGCCCCAGGGCCACGTTAGCCGGCCGGCGTCCAGTCAGCAAAATCCAGCCAAAATTGGCCGGAAATGACTGAATTGGCACAACGTAAAAAGGTTTATGACTAAATCGGTACCAAAAAAAGGTTTAGGACTAAATCGGCACAAAGCCAAAAGGTTTAGGACTTTTTTGGCACTTTTCCCCTTTTGTCGCGTTAGTCTCTGCCTCCTCAAACCAATTCCCAACGTCCTCGCAGCAAAGAGCCAGCAGAATGCGGACACATCTCGCCACCGCTCGACCACACCCCATCGTGTCGTCTCCGTCCCCACTGCCTTAGACCAATTCTAGTCTAGGTGAGGATGAGTCTTGTTTGGGTTAATGATAGACGGTCCCAATATGGGATTTAAGCGCATGTTTTTGGTTGATAAATTCGTAGGTCACCGGAGTTCAATTGTGTTCCGTGCATCAACAAAGACATTCGGCTTTCGAACTTTGGACACTAAGATGGAACCCCAATATTGTCTTGCGTAGATTATTATGGTTGAATATGTTATCAATGATGTGAATAATTGGTACATCGTCATTGCAGGTCGTTGTATCACGCATAATTAGAGTTTACAGTACATTCATAATTTACATCGTAGGGTTTTCATATTTAGAGCCATGCATGATTAACCTCATAATGCTTATAAGTTTAGGATATGCTAGTTTTAGAATGCACGTAGATTCAGGTTAGTCTGTAGAATTCATAATATATATATATATATCATTAGAAAATGTTATTTAATTTTCATTTGGAATGCATGTAGACCTAGGGTAAATTAGACTAATGTCATACAATGCATGTCATTCAGAACTAAGCTTTAATAATCATATAGTTTAATAATAGTGGATAGTTCACTAAGCCACATTACAGTCTAAGGTTTTAATCTTGCTATTTTTATAAAATAAAATTATATAGCTTGCGTTATAGAATAAATTCATGGCTTCTCTTAAGTCATTCATGCGTGTTAATTAACTTAGAATATCATGCATGCATTATCTTTGAATTAAAACTATGTCATCTCAAACTAGGATTTAGATTGCATTTTCACTAATAATGTAGATGTAGGATTAGGAATCATTTCATGAACAATCGTGCACAACATTTATGCATACTGCATATTTTTCCAAATCAACACTCCGCAAAATTTCCATGGTGATTGATAGTGACATGCTTTGCTTAGCGCATCAAAATTCTTCAAATTTTCTGTAATTTATTTATCACTTTAATTATTGAGTGTTACTTTCTTGAACACACATATGCATGATCACTCCTTACTAGGGGTGTGCATGGTCCGGGCGGGCAGTTCCCAACCTAGAATCGGGAACTGCCCGCTAAATACCGGTTCCGAAAAATTGGAACCGGGATCCACCCGTTTGTTGCATGGATCCACCCAGGAATCGGACCGCCGGTCCGGTCCAGTTCTCGGATGGATCTATGGAACCGATCTTGACGCGAGCAACGCTAGTTCTTCGGGATCTGCAGAAGGGTCGCTTGGGCGAGAAGCAGTGGCAGAGTTGGGTTGCGGGTCGCTGGGCGGCTAAACGGCAATGGCGTTAGGGCTGAGATGAGCTCAGATCTGTAGTTGTCGGGCGAGATTAGCGCAGCTGAAGCGGGGGACACTGAGCATTGGTCGCAGGTGGGTCTCGTGGGTTGCTGGAGCCATGGCCACCTGTGTGAAGAAACGAGCGGTGGTTGTGGTGCTACACATTGGGGGGAAGGCGGATCTAGCAGGACAACGATGGCGGAGGTGCAGAGCTGTCGCAGGTCGGTGGGCGCGCGGGTATGAGATCGAAGCGGCGCCAGTAGGAGGGTGGTGGATGACTGGGCTACAGCAGCTTCGCGGCTCGGGCGGTGAGGCAAACGCACGGGTCCTCGAAATTGAAATAGCGAGAGGAACCAAGGAAGAGACAGAGAGAGAGAGAGGCAGCCACAGAAATTGAAGAGTTGGGTATGAGTCATTAGAAGTGGAAGAGAGAGAGAGAGAGAGAGAGAGAGAGGTAGCCACGAAACGAAGAGAAGTGAGATGAGACGGTGAACGTGAGACATAGGTTTGTTTTAGTAAAAAAAAAAATTAATATTAAAAGGGAACCGGTCTGGTTCGGGTGGGCGGGTGGGTGGATCTGCCCATGGAACCGGGAACCGAACCGATTCCCACCGGTTCCCAAAAATCGGAACCAGGAACCGGACCGGTTCCCCCAAGAACCGCCGGTTCCGGGCAGTTCCGGTCCGGTTCGGGCGGTTCCCGGGTATTTTGCACACCCCTATACCTTACATGTTAGTGGCATCGAATAAAAAGATATAAAAACTGCACGCAAAACATTTTTAGAGTAGAGAGAAAATGTATTGAAATGGCGTTAAATTAATCAATCGTAACCAAGTCCTAAATCCATTTAATATCTAGCTTGCAAAGGTATCTAATTGACCCATAACCGGTTTGGGGTGGTGACAAAATGTAAGATTAATTACATATCGGATTGAGTACTATATTGCGATTGGTAGAACTTGGGAGAGCCTACGCTAAACACAAGCAATGATTTTGTAAGAGGAATCTTTGTTCCCGTTTAGTAATCTATTAGCCTTGCCTCTACTGGTTCACCTTCGAGAAGGCCGCAACACATCTTTTTAAAGCTTGTAAGAAAGGAAACATTTTGCTTAATTAAGAAAGAAATGAGAAGTCGATATCGTGACTTTCATTAGGAATGAATTTCCCGAGAAAAAAAATCTCGGATTTAAAATTGTATAACCTGAAGAGACCAACTGAGAAGGGGAAAATTAGAAAATTACAAAGAGCTTTGGTGAATACCCTTGATGGTCACTATTAAGCGCAAAGACCCCGCGTATATATAACAGAAAGCATAGATTTTTCACCTAGTTGGGCTGATTCGTCTAAACTATTGTTAACTTATTTTTGCTTGCATTAGCATAACACATCAAATAAGTCAGGTTAACTTAATGAAATGCAACCAACCCATGACTAAACTGATCTAACACACTTTGATAATTTAAATTCTCAGTAATGAAAAAGCAACCTGGGAGAGCCAGAAGAAAGACATAATTTCAAGTATTATATAATATACGACTCAATGTGCTTTTGTTTCATGCATGATGAAATAAGAGAATCGGCACGCAATTATCCATCGGTACTTCATATGATCGGCTCATTTTTTTTGTACTATGACCATGAAAGTTTCAGGCGAGAAACGCACAAACCACCATCGTGTCAATGAAGCAACATTCCTGAAAGCCTTGAGGCCATTGTGTTTCAGAGAAATTGCAGATGGATTTTCGTACGACAATTGATTTTTCCAAGACTCAGCGACGACAAATCGAATTTGTACTGCAATTAAGCTCCCGCTTTCATCTCCGTAGGCCATGGCAAGTGTGCCATCATTCGGATGAATCGTCATCTTTCGTTTTCTTCCCAAGAGAGAGAGCGAGAAATTTAAGTATATGCTAATCACCAGGGGTTATTCCTACACGTTGTAAGATCCAGCAAAGAATAAGAATCACCAGGGGTTATTCCTATACGTTGTGAGATCCAGCAAAGAAGAAGAATCACCAGGGGTTATTCCTACACGTTGCGAGATCCAGCAAAGAATAAGAATCACCAGGGGTTATTCCTACACGTTGTGAGATCCAGCAAAGAATAAGAACCGCTTTTGACTTTAAGGTTTGAAGTAATTCAAGCACATGACGAGGTCGAATTTCCACATGCTATGGATAACTACGGGGAGCTCTGACTTCTTGAACATCGGACACCTCATTTTGATGAGATCTCGGTCTTTTGTTATTGGTCAATCAGTGATTTAAAACATTTCTTATGTTGGGTACCCAACTTTTTAAACTCATTTTTAAGGTATCTAATTCGTTATGCTACGTCAGATGTATGCAAACGCTTCATTACTTCTGCCAGAAAAATAAGCAATAAGAGATGACTATTAAAACAGTTAAACAAGTGGGTCGGGTTTGGGTAAGATCAAATGTGATCCGAGCCAAATAGATCATTTAACCTATTTTTATGCAATGCAAATCTAATGACTCATACCCAACTCGACCCATGCTCAACACATATTCGACCCAACCTATATTGCTAAAATACTTATATCTTCAATATAATTTACAAAAACTCAAACCCAAATTGAGATGAGAATGTGGAGTGAATGAGTGCAATATCGAATGAGGGCGAGAGAAAATAAGGAGAGAATTATAAAGATAGGTTAGATCTAAGTAAATTGTTAATCTATTTATGACCTACTTCAATGACTCAATCCGTTATATATGGGTTAATAAATGAGCCTATGACTCATTTTGACAGATCTATTGATGTCATTCAGTTGGATGACTGATCATCGGCATGTTGCGTGGTATGAATACTGTGTATAGTATTTTCTTATGGATATTGGAGAAAGTAAGATCGATAGCGTAGTTCATGAGCGCACACAAGATTAACCGGGCGAGTGGCTTAGGTTTGATTACCATAATAACGTTGATATGAAGTGATCCTAATCGGAATGGTTGTCTCCGATTGATGGTCTACCGATTTTATAATTCCGACCACGTGCAATATGTACTGGCAATGTCCCATGTTCTTCCTGTCATGGCACCGAACTTCTTTGCTTTTCTATTGAATTCTAATTCATTTTATCATTAGTTGATTTCCTTTTTCATTTTCAAAATTGCCAAGTTGTAATTTCGTTGGGAATGGCCACCTAATGCGCTTGACTGTTCTAGCTAGTCGACAGTCAAGTGAAAGGGCCTAAGAATTGTAATGTCTCATTGCATAGTGAATCACCATAGCACATGTCTCATTTAAAAAAATTATGTCCAAACGAGTTTCATGTATTGAGATGCACATGTCAATTACATTAAAATAGTCTTACATCGGATAATTGATATAGGTGGAGTAGTTAATATATTATAATTGATCCTAACTCATTAATTTAAGTTTTTTGAGAAAAATGTGAATTGAACTAAATATGTTGACGAGTTCAAACTTATTCTCTCTCTTGGCGATATCTCCGAATGAAGCTATCAAATTTCCATTGCATGTTTTTACAAAATGGTATCAGAGCCAATGTTGATTGGTAGTCTACTCCTCATGTGTATCAGTGTTTGATTAATATATCAAGGAAGGAATCTTGTGACCAACGCAGTTTTCGAGCACCCCCTCCCATGTCTATTAGACACAATGTCTAGGGAATATCTTAAGTAATTTTGTGACCAACATGGTTTTTGATAGTATTCATGATTTGGTCAGGCAAAAGACACTTGGGGTGAAAGTGGGCATTGTGTAGATTCAAGTTGAGACATGTAGATGTATAATGATACCTTAATCAAGATGGAGCAGATCTAACATTGTGCTCACATGTGATGGGGTTATGGTTGAGATGCACATCGTGTTAGAAAAGTCTCATACAGAGAATTGGGGTTGAGTGAAATAGTTAATATATAGTATTTTTTTTTTTTGGTAAAGTATATAGTAATTTCTTCATAACTTATTGATTTAAAATTTTGAGTAAAGATGAATTTAACATATACAATGATGGACTCACACTTGGAGTCAATTTTCTCGAATAAAGGTATTGGATATCTACTTGTGCTCCCAACATGCTAATGAGGCATTTAGGATGTATATTAAGGGTTTTGTAGGACAGATGGCATGTTCCAAAAAGTCAATAAATATGTGTTGCGGAAGGTGGACGATACAATCGATCACAATAGCGATATAAACGGAGAAATAAGCAAGAAATAGAGGAAAACACGCACCACTATCTATGTGATTCTATTTGAGATTCGAAACCAACTCAACGGGGAGAATAGCGGCAATAAATCCACCATGAACGATATATAAACGAGCTTAGAACAGAAGCTCTCTCACACCCAAGCCCCAAATCATACCCAATCAATCCTCACCTGGTGTTAACTAAATCATCTCTCAAGTGCTTTCCTCACAAAACTCTCAAAGAAAACCCCTAGAAATACTCTCAAGAGGTTATGATGTGTAGTAAACTTTTCTCTCATGAAATACTCGCTAAAGTAGTGTCTAAAACACATGCTAGGCAGGCTGCCTTCTCGCGTCCTTCAGTCGTCGGTCTCTAAGTTTCAATTCTCGCTCGAGACGTTGGCCAAAACTCAAGACATGCTCAACAATATTAAACTAACTAGCACTTCCTTGGTGGTTCTGTTCACATTTCTAGAACGTCATAATATATTCTTCAAACAAATCGATATTACACAATTGGTGTATTCGGCGCTTATTAATAAATGCTTCAAACAACCGATTAGCTGTTATCACAGCTTATTGTTCAATTATTGAGGTTTCACGTGGAGTGGGCAATTATTGAGGCTATTTATATGTTACTGTTGAGGTGTCATCGGATTATATCTGGACAAGTTTCGGGGGATGAATGGCAAGTAGTAAAAAGGCATGACAAATGCATAGAAATGTTTAAAATTTGACACTCTCGAGGAAGAACACCTCGAAGCTTTAGCCCTTGTGAAATAATTTGGGAAAATTATCAAAAAAGTCTTAGACCTATGTACAAATTTAGTCCTAAATATTCTTCTTCTTCTTCTTTTTTATTTTTTTATTTATTGTTAATTAAGTCATAAACCTTTAACATTTGTACTAATTCAGTCTATCCAACCAACATTGATTGGAAATCGCTAACATGAACATCACCTGTCCTACGTGGTGCATTTGGTACTAACGTGAACAATTTCATAATATATTTTAAAATTATTTATTTATTAATTAATTTCTTTCTTTTTTCCTCCTTCTTTTGTTTCTCATTGGAGACGACAAAGATCACTAGAGCTTGCCAACCATTGAGTGAGGGCCACAAAGCCCTTTCCAACTGGTGGTGAGGGTAGTGGCCCTTGCCCGACCTAGCCTGGATCTAGGTGAGGCTATAGCAGCCATAAGCGAGTTCACCTTGCCCAAATCTGCCTTGCTCAAATTTGGGCAAAGGCAACTTTGCCATGGCCTCACCAGCTGCATCTAGGCAAAGGTGCCAAGGCAAACTTACTTGCGACCGCTATGGCCTTGCCTACTACCTAGCAAGCTCTAGTGACTCTTGTTGGCCACAATGGTAAACAAAAGAAGGATGAAAAAATTATGAAAAATTCAAAAAAATTAAAAAAAAAAAAAGATAAAAATTGAAAAACTTGTCCATCCTGGCACTATTTGCGCCACGTAGAATAGCTAACATCCATATTAGCGAATTCCTCTCAAAATTGGCTGAATAGATTAAATTGGCATAAATGCAAAACATTTATGCTCAATTGATAAATAAAAAAATTATGACTAAATTAGCACAATTACAATTAATTTAGGATTCTTTTGATAAATATCCCAAAAGAACTCCCACGGCAATTTTTCTATCTTAACAATTTCGTAGGTTCTCTAGATGAGAAATCCTCCGATTCTTTGCCTGGTTGGAAGAACTTTGAAGGCCCTATCTCGAATTGTGACGGTCATCAGGCATTAATGAACTCATCGTGGTTGTAAGGAGTTTATCGTTTGTCCACTGTCATGATAAATTTTTTTTGTCTCACGCTTCATTGTAAGTTGGCAAAGATATAATGGAATTTTCATCCTCCCATGTGTAGATCATGATCATGTTTCTTCCATATCGATTAGGTGGAGTAAATCCAGCAAGCCCTTAAATTAAACCAAAGTCAAAGTCTCAACGCCATGTTCTAATTAAGAAAGTGGATCCGTACAAAATCATGGAGGAGTTAGCTCCCAAGTTGGCTCATGCGAAGATGCAAATCGCATATAACAAAAGCATGCTAAACTGTCGTGCGAATGACAGCCCATAAATCATAGCTTAAGAAGCTGGTGCGAAGTATATAAAAGGCCAAAGCGGTTTGTTGATGGAAACATCCACACCAAAACACTAAGATCAAGCGATAGTAGTCATCGTTCTTCTTGGCACAAAGCAATGGCTTGTCCGAAGCTCTTCTTGTCTTGTTTGTTGCTTCAGTTGATGTTCTTGTTCCTTGTCCCTGAGGTCGCTCATGGTCAGGGTCTCAAAGTAGGGTTTTACCAGAAGACATGCCCAAATGCAGAGGCCATCGTGAAGAAGGTCATGGGTCAAGTCATGTCCGTCGCTCCGAGTCTCTCTGGCCCTCTCTTGAGGATGCATTTTCATGACTGTTTCGTCAGGGTAAGTGAATGAATGAGCGCACGTACTTCTCTTCCTACATGTGCTTGGGAAGAGTACTATCTTATGAGCACCTGTATAATGACTGAAAAGAATGGTTTTTACTTTCATCGAACCAGTTGCTAAACATCAATTAGAACAAGTTATAATCTAACGAATGGTGTTTAGCCCCTCAACGTACTTTTCTAGATTCCTCCGTGTATACGAACTGTTTTCTGCATGAACTCACAGTCGAATAGTGTTTCTTTCTGGGTGTTTCCACAGGGTTGCGAAGGTTCAATACTCTTGAACTCTTCGACCAATCAAGCCGAGAAGGACGCGCCACCGAATTTCAGCCTTCGCGGTTACCAGGTGATCGATAGAGTCAAAACGGCGTTGGAGAAGGCATGTCCCGGCACCGTTTCGTGTGCTGACGTCTTGGCCATCGTCGCAAGAGATGTCGTCGTCGCGGTGCGCATATGCATATGTCACTTGCATTATCTATTCATTCTAATTTTAATGTTCCTCATTGACATATGACATCAGTAGAAATCTCGATTTTCACAAACAATCCATGCTCTCTCATTGGAAAAAAAATTCCGCCCATATGTATCTTCGGATCTAATTACTGCTTGTCAAAACCCAGATTATTTTCGCATCGTGCATCATGAAACTCAATGATTTTTCCATAAGAGAAAAACATATTTATATAGGAATTGGGTTTCTTTTTGTTGTCACTTCAGACCGGAGGACTTTCCTATGATGTGGAAACTGGACGAAGAGATGGGAACGTCTCTAGTTTAAACGAGGCGCTTAACAACTTAATACCACCTAATGCCGACATTACAACTCTGAAAGCAGATTTTGCAATGAAAGGCCTCAGTGTGAAGGACCTTGTCGTCTTATCAGGTAACACTTAATCTTCAATCATTGCTTCATATGCTTTATCAATTATTTTGTGGAAATTGACATAGATTAATAGGAAGAAACTATAATTTGAGCACGAGATTCATAAACAGTCTGCACTGCAAGGAGAAAACGTAATTTGTAAAGTCAGATCATGCTAATTCTGATTTCTATTGACCAGGTGGCCACACCCTTGGAACTTCACACTGCTCTTCCTTCTCCGACCGCCTCTACAACTTCACCGGAAAGGGCGACACCGACCCCAAGCTCGACTCTAACTACATAGCAAGATTGAAGCTCAAGTGCAAGCCAAATGACCAAACCACCCTCGCCGAGATGGACCCAGGAAGTGTGAGGACGTTCGACATCAAATACTTCGAGCTGATCCCGAAGAGAAGAGGCCTCTTCACTTCGGACGCCGCACTTCTTGATGATAGCGAAACCAAGGCGTACATTGACCTCCAGATCAAGACCGGGGGATCCACCTTCTTCAAGGACTTTGGAGTGTCAATGGTGAACATGGGTCGGATCGGCGTGCTCACTGGAACGGCTGGTGAAGTCAGGAAAGTGTGTGCAAAGGTTAACTAAAAGTCTACGAGGAGGATGCGTGATGAAGCATGGAATAATTGGAAGTAGTCCATTATTGGTGTTTACTCTGTTTGTCGGTCTATCATTTGTTCTTTTTGTATTATCTGTTTGTTGCACGTTCCACGTTAGGTTCCTCTCATTGTTTCCACGCGGCAACTATTTATTCATTTGGTTTTGTTAAATTTTCGGGTAGGCAGATTCTTGATTTTGAACAATAAAAGAGGATATATGTTGAAATATTTCACATGTCTGATTATATGGTTTATATACTAGCTATATGCTTGTAGTGTCCCTGCACCTCCTATCTTAAGCTTTTTAGTTGGATTTTCTAACAATAACGTATTCGCAAGCTTGTGTACCTTCAAGAATATGAACGTGTTCTCTACTGCTACTGCTTGCATGCATGTTTGATTTGTTATAGCTCCAGAGAGCTTGAATTACCAAGGGAAATACAATGTTGGAGTCATTTGATGCTCGTATTTCGAGAATCTAATTAACTACTAGCAATTTTGCTACGAGAAAAAGATTTAAAGTACTTTAGAGTGATTTTCATATCACGTGATAAACTAACTTGTACTCAATTGATCGATCTCTTTTTACGGGACGATAAAAATATCATAACAAATAATAACATAGTGAACTTATTAAAATGAAGGGAATTCTTGATTTTCCACGAGAATGACACTAATATATGCACAAAAGTAACAATTTATAAAGTACTGACACTTTTTGAGAGCTTTCTTGTCATGTTGAAATGTCCGATATTCTCCGATATTTGGTCAATATATGTCGAAAAATTTGATATATGATCAACTCTCCCAACACTTTTCAACACTCGAGTCCGAAATTCTAATATGCGAGTTCAAAATTCCAACACGTAATACTAACATGCAAGATGTCAATTTTAAAATTTTTGAATAAATAAGGAGTCAAAATGTAAATATTTACATAAATAAAAATAATTAAATAATAAAGGGTGAAAGAAGAAAAATATAGTCTTCTATTCTATTTCGACTCTCACTTCCTGTGATATACAATTCATTCCCCAAGTTTATTTTTTTTCCTCTTGTTTTCCGATATACTCTAACATGCGAGTTCAGAATGTGGATTACTTGATTTTTTGTCCTCCAAAATTTATGGATTATTGACTTGTAATTGAATTTATCAAATTGAAACAATGAATGATATTAACAAATGGTGGATTAATTTTTTAGTGTAAATTCATTCTAAACTCTTTTTTATTTATTTATTCATTTGTGAATTTGAATCAAATTAATTTGATTAAATAATCATAAAAATGATAATTTATCATGCATATATACGTGTCCCAATATGTCAAAATTCTCTATTTTTTTAAAAAATGACTTATGGGCGTGTAATACCATGTCATCTTACGTGTCATGTGTCGATATCGGTGCTACTTAAATGACAATTAGTAAAAAAAGAAAAAGGCAACATATGTCATGTTAAAAAGGAACTTATGTCACTCTTCAATATATTTCTATTGAAGAGAGTTGCTTCCATTATAACGTGTGGCATTAGTTCAGGGTTGCATGACAAAGAACATAGATAAGAGGGACAGTATTGCATTTGTTGACACCCAAATTTTACTAGCAAACTCATCATGCGTTTCTGGAAAAGAAAATGCCGGGATCAAATATGCCAATTGTAGTGCAATTCCATCTTTAATCGAAATGCCGTCCTTTCATCATCTATCATTTATTTTTCCCGCCAAACTTATTCTGCACTTTTAAACTACATACATCATGGTTTCCTCACTCGGGCCCGGGCAACCAAAATTTCAAATGACAGAGGCTTAGGGGTCAACCAAATGTCGCCGCTCCGATCCGATCCGTGCAGTAGGGCCCATTGAGAATTTTAGCCCAATTCGGGTCCATTAAGCCCAATTGCTTGACCCATCAAGCTCACCACCAAGCCTAGGCCCAATTACAATAGAATGCAAAGCCCGCAGAGTGGTCGGGCCGGCCTCGTCGGGCCCACCAAGAGAAATTCCAATACGTCCCTATGGACACCTGCGGCGGGTTCTAACTTCTTGAACATGGGACAACTCATTTTGACGAGATCTTCCAACCGTCTTACTATTACTTTGGATTTTGGCCTATTAGCGGAATCAAACATTTAACCATAATTTGTAATTAATCCGAGCAATTTATATAAGTTTGTCTGGCTTATTCCTACTAATTTGACTCTACATGTGACCCCTCACATATTAGTATGAATCCACTTTCTCTTGCAATCATCTTACTGTGTTAGATGTAAATTCAAAATGCTCCATTACTTCTACTAGAAAATTAAGCTATAAAACGATAACGTGAGTGCTTAATTACGGTTGACGAGATTCAATTGGATTGGTGATCATTAGCATGTTGCACGAGATAATCAAAGGGTAATGCACGAAATAGCACCCCAAAATTCTCTCCAATAAGCAGTTGATACTGCCTAGACCAATGAAAACAAGTCGCCAGTTAATTAACCGCTCCCAAACGGCATCGTTGTCTCGAATTGGTGGTATGCCCATTGTTGACACCTAAATTTCGATTTAGGTTATTAATTAGGCTTTAATTTCTTTTAATCTTTGTTTTTCCTTTTTTCGGATAATAAACAAAATAAATAAAAACAAAAACAAAAAAAGTAATAAAAGCAAGAAAAGCAATTAGCCCCCTTTTCTTTCTTTTTTTCCCTTCGCACAACCTGGCCCCCTTCTCCTCTTCTTCTTCCTTCTTCTCCCTTCTTCCCCCTACGCCTGCGCAACTCACGCGCTCGAAGACAACCTATGGCCGAGGAGGGTAGGCCGACGTCGGCCGGAGATGACAGATCTCAGGCGCCATTAATGGCTGCCTTCAATGGCGAGCACGCTTTGTTGGAGGAGCGAGGATGGGACGCCGGTTCGGCCGCGGGCGTTCGTTCGGCGTGCGAAGACCGGCGGCCGAATCCCCGTCGACCGGCCGCCCCCTTGCCTATAAATAGCAGGCCACAAGCTCCGTCGAGGGGGTGGTGAGCTTGGAGATCTTTCACCGAGAGACATCGGGGAAGATCGAAGGGTGAGCGCAAGAGAGAACTCGAGTTGCGAGCTCGCCCGCCCTCCACCGAGAGACTTCGGGGAAGGCCGGCGACAAACGGCCGAGAAGGTCGGATCCGGCCGGTGGAGGCTCGGATCTGGCCCGAGTGAGAGCAAATCGAGGCCGAGGAAGATCGGCCGAGATCTGCGCCTTAGATCTGGAATTTTTTAGCCTCGTTGTTGCCGCCGGACTCGTGCCGCCACCATTCGCCCCGACCAAGTCCCGACGCCGCCTCGAAGGCTGGTTGTTGTGCCACCCCGCGGCCGTAGCCATCCCCGACGTCGTAGCACCGGATCTCGCCAAAATCGAGAGACCGCCGTCGCCGCCCGTCACCTCCACCGTTTGTCGCCTCGTCGAGCCGTTCTTTGCGAACGGGTAATAGTAGCCGCCGCCCGTCGCTCCTTCACCGTCGCACCCACCTCTCTCGAACCCCATCTACCGCCGAATCTCGGTCTCGGCGGGTTGGAGCCTTCCCCGCGTATTCGTCGCCGTGCCGTAGGTCCCATCGTCGATCCGGTCAAGCGGCCGGCCGCAAGCTGCTATGTCGCCGTCGCCGGACGCCGGCTGCGCCGCTCGATTGCCCCCCAAACCCTTCGATCGGCGCGCGGTAGACGGAAGGAGAGAGGGTCGCGAACCGGGTTGAGCCGGGTCGGGCGCGTGACCCGGTGCTCTAGGGTTTCGGCGGTGGGAGCGGGTCGTGAGGCCGGGTCGGATCCGGGTAGGGTTTCTAGGACCGGGTCGCGGCTTGTAATCGGGTCGGCGGCTTAAGGACGGGTCGGGCGTGGGTTTGAACCGGGTAGGGTTCCGCCCGGGCCGGGTTGTGCGCGTGGGCCGGGTAGTCTTTGGGCCGAGTTTCTTTAAAGGGTCCAAATGGGTTTGGGCTTTTAGGTTTTACACTTTAAAAAAAAAAAAAGACAAAAAAAAAAATCCGAGTCGGGCCGCCGACCACGGGTCGGACCCAACCCGCGGATCCGACCGGTCGGTTTCATTTTGTAATTTTAATATAAAATAATTCTAATAAATATTTTATTTAAAAAAATATCAAAAAGTGTTTTATTTTCAAAAAATATTAAAAAAATGTTTTAATTTCCAAAAAATCGAAAAATATTTAAAAAAAAATGTCGAAAAATGTTTTATTTTCTAAAAATCGAGAAAAATCAAAAAATAATTTATTTTCCAAAAACATTTCAAAAAATATTAAAAAATATTTTATTTTCCAAACAAAATGCCAAAAATCCAAAAAAAAAGCCAAAAATTCATAAAAAAAGCCAAAAATTCATAAAAAAGCCAAAAAAATTCAGAAAAAGCCAAAAATACTTGTATTTTCCAAAAAATACCAAAAAATCCCTTTTATGTCCAAAAAAAAAAGAGAAAAATACTCAAAAAAATGTTTTTTCTGCCCAAAAATGCATGGAAAATCTCTTAAAAATCCAAAAAGCCTTAGGGCTTAAACAAGATTAGGTACCGAAAGGGCATTAGTGATTAACTAGTGTAATCAAGTCCCCGATCCTAATTTCTCTGGTTGCGCAGAGTGAGTATTTCTCCCGATACTTCACTTGGGTTTCTAATCAACCCACCCCAAATCGATTAGTGGCGACTCCAATTTAAAAATTGATTTACGGAGTTAAAAACTCGACTATTAAAGTCGTGAATTGGTGGACTTGGGAGGGTCCGGGCATAATTAAATTCAGCTGAGCCATTAGCCTCCTTAGGCGCTCGTACCCGATTGCGGGCGCCGGAAAAAAGGAGGTCGCGACACCCATTTTATAATTTCAACCACATGCAACGTGTACTGATAATGCCAGGTGTTCTTCCGGTCGTGGCACGAAGCTTCCTTTCTATTTTATCGAATTCTAATTGATTTGTTTTTTCGTTGAAAATGGCCATCTAATGTACTTGACTGGATTGTTCTAGCTAGTTGTTATAGTCAAATGAAAGCGGCTAACAACTTATTTAACTACTAGAATTTATTGATTTTGTTTGACATACTTAAACGATAACACCACACAACAATTACACTTCATTCTTTGGAAACTCTCTAAGGGTGTATTTGGTAATTTTTATGTTCTTGGGAACAATATATATTCAAAAATAATTTTTTTCATGTCTATTCTCGGGAATAAAGAAATCATTTTTTTTTTTATTTCTTGTTTATGTTCCAAATTTATTCCATGACCATTTTTCTATTTTTGAAAATAGAAAAAATTAGTCGATATTATCAAATAATTTTCTATTCTTTTCTATACTAGAGAAAAAAAGAATAAAAGAATAAAAAAAATATGATGGTTATCAAATAGGTTCTAATTATCCCTAAAAAATTTATCATTGCATAGTGGAGTTACCACAGCACGCCTCATTGGATAAATTTCTCTCAAAAGTGAGTTCATTGGTGAGGCTTTTAGGATGGATATTAATGATCTACTCATTGATAGTGAGATAAAATGGAGAAATAAGCTAGATATAGAGATAGCGATTTATAATCATTTACATAGTTCGATTTAAGTGTTGAAACATACTCCATGGAGAAGTAGGCTTCCTGTAGAGTAGGTTTCCTCTTATATTATTCAATACCCTGAGAGGAACCAAACAAAGAAGAACCAACGAAAATCAAAGCACCCAAAAAGTACATACGATAGACCAACAAACAAAGTAAACAACAACAATTGATTATTCCCAATCATTCCATTCTCCGTCCCGTGTCCTCCTCGTCGACCCTTAGTTAATTAATCTGAAGTTTTTTTTTTTTTTTTGTTAGTCTTACTATATTCCTACTTTAACTCTCACTCTTAGACTTTTACCATGCCTCCTTGCAGGGCGTGGGAGTCGAAATCCATTCCCGAAACTAAATCGTCTCCATCCTAATCCCCCGAGAAGGTGAGAATTCGAACCCCCCACTTCTCCCTTTCAAGTTGGAAGGGTGACTACTGAGGTAAACGCCAGTGGTTTATTAATCTAAAGTTGAAACAATGAAATATGTATGCTTGAATTAGTAGAGAACAAATTCATATTTCCGAAAGAACACAGGCTTGTAAATGGATTATATCCTCTTATTTATTCAAAGTCAAGAATCTGGTATGACTTTTATTTGCTCTTATTAAGCATTATATCCAATAAAACCAAATCAACATACACTTGCTATATCAAAACTCTAAGAGGGACCTAATAGAGAATGAACAGAAAACAAAGAACACAAAAAGAACAGACGATATACCAACAAACAAAGTAAAGAACAATAATAGGGTATTGCAATCATTCCATGCTCAATCCTGTGTCTTCCTCATCAATCCTCAATTAATTGATCTTTGTGCACACTTTTCTGACTTCGCCCGCCGTTCCAGTGAGCACGCCAATCCGACCCATATTCACCATCGACTCTCCAAAGTCCTTGAAGAAGGTGGATCCACCGGTCTTGATCTGGAGGTCAATGTACGCCTTGGTTTCGCTGTCATCAAGAAGTGCGGAGTCTGAAGTGAAGAGGCCTCTTCTCTTCGGGATGAGGTCGAAGTACTTGACGTCGAACGTCCTCACACTTCCCGGGTCCATCTCGACAAGGGTGGTTTGATCATTCGGCTTGCACCTGAGCTTCAATCTCGCTATGTAGTTGGAGTCAAGGGTGGGGTCGGCATCGCCCTTTCCGGTAAAGTTGTAGAGGCGGCCGGAGAAGGAAGAGCAGTGTGAAGTTCCAATGGTGTGCCCACCTGGTCAATTGGAAATCAGAATTAGCATGATCCAATTACACAAATTATGTTCTCTCGTTGTAGTGCTGACGATGTTTATGAATCTCGCACTCGAATTACAATTTCTTCCCGATTAATTTATGTCAATCCCCATAAAATAATTGACAAAGCATATGGAGCAATAATTGGAGATTAGGTGTTACCTGACAGGACGACAAGGTCCTTCACACTGAGGCCTTTCTTTGCAAAATCTGCTTTCAGAGTTGTAATGTTGGCCGAAGGTGGTATTAAGTTGTTAAGTGCGTCGGTCAAGATAGACACGTTCCCGTCTCTTCGTCCGGTTTCCACATCATAGGAAAGTGCTCCAGTCTAAAAGACAACACCAAAAAAAAAAACATTTTCTATATAAGAATGTTTTTCTCATTAAAATATAAAATAATCGTGTTTTGTCAAGAGCGCCGTAAAAATAATCTTAATATCAACAAGCGATACTTGGATCCCTTGATATGTATGGCTAGAATTCATTTTCAAATGAGATAACACATATCGTTTGTGAAATCAAGATTTCTACTAACGTCCTAATTATATAACAAACATCCAAGTTTAAACCAAAAAATAAAGGAGGTAATGTATGCATATGCTCACCGCGACGACCACGTCTCTAGCGACGAGGGCCAAAATGTCAGCACATGAGACGATGCCCGGGCATGCCTTCTCCAATGCCGTTTTGACTCTATCGATCGTTTGGAAACCTCGAAGACTGAGATTGGGACCCGCATTCTTTTCGGATTGATTGGTCGGAGAGTTCAATAGTACTGAACCTTCGCAGCCCTGTGGAGAGGCCCAGAACAAAAGATGATTCAACCGCGAGTTCATGAAGACAGTAGTTCGTAACCAAGGACGAATCTAGAGAAGTATGTTGAGGAGCCAACCATTTACTAGTACATAACTAGTTCTAATACACATTTTCCATTTTATCATATTGTTATCCAGTAAATCAATCTTGTAAATCTCTATGCATTCCTTCCATGCATTACCCCTTCAGATGAAAGCCCAAGATCTAAATTCTCACGCTCGTTTTTCGCCAGTAAGTTTTTCACCTTAGAATCCGAACATTAGTTACATGCAAAGAATCACGTAATTAGAAAATGGTAAACTTTACACTCGTAGTAGGACGAGTTACACTTGTGGTAGGACGAGAATCATGTGAGCTCGCTCTCTTACTTACCCTAACGAAACAATCATGAAAATGCATCCTCAAGAGAGGGCCAGAGAGACTCGGAGCGACGGACATGACTTCATGGATGACCCCTTCACGATGGCCTCTGCGTTTGGGCATGCCTTCTGGTAAAACCCTACTTTGAGACCTTGACCATGAGCGACCTCAGGAACAAGAAACAAGAACGTCAACTGAACCAACAAGCAAGACAAGAAGAGCTTTGAACAAGCCATTGCTTTGTGCCAAGAAGAACGATGATTGTTATCGCCCAATCTTAGTGTTTTGCTGTGGACATTTCATGAGCAAACCGCTTTGGCTTTTATACATACTTCGCACCAGCTACTTGAGTCTTAAATTATAGGCTGTCATTAACTTGACAGCTTAGCATACTTTAGTTATTTGCAATATGAATTTTCTTATGAGACGACTGGGGTGCTAACTTCTCCCTGATTTTGTACCGACCTAACTTCTTGATTAGAACACGGCTTTGAGCCTTTGACTTTTATTTATTTTAGGGGCTTGATGGGCTTACACCACCGGATCGAGATTCAACAAAATTAATAAACAGCGCACAGGATCAGCATGAAGTTTGCACGACATGTCTTTGCCAACTTACAATCTAGTGTGAGACAAAAAGGTTCATCACGGAAGTGGATAAAAAATGAACCATTACACACAACCACCATGAGCTCATTTGTCTAGTACCGGAGAGTTGACCTCTCTCGTAAGGTGGCAGGATCATGTGTTTGCTCAACTGAACTATTAAACTAACATGATTTGAAACGATATTGTAAGATCAATGTGGCCCACGATATGGTACAAAACACTCGGCATGTTACTTTGGCCAATTCAGGCCGAGTATAACGTTCCACCATCAGCAGATAATGTCCTAGTGAAGGTTGTAAACAAATGCACAATTGCACAGGCTTGAAGCTTAGTCAAATGGAGAGATTGGAGAGTTGAGATTCCTCGACTCATTCATTCCTTACCAAGCAAAGTGCTAATATAATGAGCAAGGGAATCTATTCATTGTATCAAAGGACCATTTGAATCGGTTCTGTATATCATTGGTGCATGTAAGAACAACTGGGATATATATTGCTGCTTTTTATAGCTATGACGCAAAGCGTATATTTAAACCTTTTAAGCCCACACGGTCAATCCCGTCGAATCGGAAGAGTTGTCCTCTCGTCGCCACAATCGGGTGATCTGGTCACTGAATGGGGGAGGCTCAAACCAGTGATCGCTCTTCTAAAGGCGTGCAGTTTGGCGATGAGTAGAGTTAAATAACCAGAGAAGGTCTTCGAGTTTGATTTCCCTGTGATTTAGATGAATTGGGAGTGTCTATTTACCTTCTAAACTCAAAAAACACATTAGCAAAGTCCGGTCGAAAAGCTAGGATGCTAATTTTCGCAAATTAGTTTATCTGTTTCTTACACTTAAATTCATCATCAAGAGAATTGTTACTTTCAATTTATCCTTATATCAATAGGATCTAAATCGCTGAAAATGAAGAAAACATTTTACTACTAGAAGAACTTCACGAGAGTCAACCAAGTAACTCTCCCAATTTTCGCTAAAGAGAAAGCCTTAATTTGCCAGGTTCATTAGGTTATAGAGAGTATTTTCATTTTGGGTGTATATTTTCAGTTTTTTTTTTTTCCTTATTTAATAAGTTAAGCAAACCTGATTTAAAAATGAAAATTGTGATGAGATATTTGTAATCCATTGAGGTTACTCTTTTGTGAATCTGCCAGACACATGATTTGAAATAAAAAGCACTTGGTACACCAAAGAAAAAGGTATTTTCTTTTTCATCTTGGATCTTCAATATCTAGGAAAATTCACTTATTTCAGTTTGAAGTTCGTTTCAAACTATTTCCCAAATCAATTTTCGAATATTCTAAAGAACCAAAAGGAGCCATTGTGATTCGATCTTGGATCCTCCCCAATTCGTGTCTTTTATATATATATGTAGTCGTGTGGACATCTTGGAATTTTTTAATCACCCTTATGACATTAGTATCCGCACGAAGTTGTCGGATGATTTGCTCCTAGTTTTTTTTTCAAAAAGTTTGCACTTTGATGAAGATCGAGAAGGGTTTCCTTGCTTAAGCTTATTCAAAAAATTTTATGTATATATACAGGCACACACATTAAAAATAATAGAAATCAAGAGTATTGAAGATTTTGGGAATCTAGGTCTAATTTGTCGTGGATTACATCAATTGGCTTAAGTTCGAAATTGACGAATCCACAACTAAATAGATTAATAAATAAAATAAAAAAGCCAAAAGGAAGCCACACCACACCACACCACCTAAAGTATCGTGACTTCACCAAAATGCCCTTGCATCTTGTATGAAATAACGCATACACACTAACCAAACACCTAGGCCACCTCATATTAGAGAGAGAGAGAGAGAGAGAGAGAGGGGGGGTCTCCATCAACATTAACTATTCAGTCAACTTGCTTTAGTCACTTACCCAGCAAGCACAACCTGCCATACATATGCTTACATTCTTTCACCTAAATAATTTAAGTTTTACAATTCCATTTGTTAAGCTAGTATTACATCCACTCAATAGCGCTAATTCCTTCTTCTTTTTTTCACTCATTTCGGATAAATGGTTGGAAAAGCTAGTATTTAAACCTTTGATATGAATTGGCCATTTGCAAAGCTTGTATTGTGCTCTATAACTGAGCTTAACAATCATACGCATACCCAATTGAGCTTTTGCCCTTTAATCTTACATATAATTGACTCATGTTCATGATTATTAACACCGTTAAATGCTCATTTCATTAAAGAAGCATGATTGTAATCCACCCACAATTGAATACCAACTTAAATGGAAATGAACAACTTAGAGCCAAAAATAACAATTTTAAAACTTTAGTGGGCTTAATAAATTTTGCGGAGTTCTCTTTGATAGTTTTGATCTGTTTAATACTAGAGGAGCTCAAGTATATGTAGAGATGGATATCATCTTTGCTTGTTTAACCACCCTAGAGTAATAGTGATAACAACCACAAGATTCCGTGATATACACGGTATAGAACATATTTTAGTTTTATCTAGATAGATATAACGTAATAGCTCGTCGTCCATAAAGTTATATGGTGTAAAACGTTACATGCACTAACAGCTTAAGTTTTTTAAGTGAAGTAAATTTATCAAAACTAACAATTATGAGTCCAGTGACCCTCCACAATTTCCTATTCGGCTTTAATATGGTCACATATATGACTCATCTGAGAAACAGAATATAAGTTAGAGCATAATGAAATGATCTTAGTCATTTAATCATAAAAAATTCCGTGCTCTCAGATTGATAAGTCTTGTCCATCTTTATATTAAATTATGTCGTATGTCATACGTACATAAGTTTGTTATATTTCAAAATGCCAAACCTAAAGTTGTAATATTCAAAGCCATGTGACCTTAGATAAAGCAAGTGAGTCCAATACTCGATTAAGTTAGAGATGGCTAGTGGATCTACACAACACAAAATGTCCAAACAACACTATACAGTTGCACAAGTATTAAGTAAAAAGGAGAAGAACAAAGAAAAATAATACTCAAATTTAAGAAATAAAAAGGAAAATGTAGTCCACAGGTGAGAGTATAGCTTTGTCGCCACTTCCCTTTCAAGCTCCCTTACGTGCGGGTGCGGCGGAGGCTAATGGCTCGCTAATTATTAGACTTAGCGCGGGCTCTATCAAACCTATCAATTCATGATTTATGATTCGAATTTTTAACCTACAAGTCAATTTAAGATAGAAGTCACCATTAATCGATTTGTGGTGGGTGATTAGAAACCCAAGTGAGATATCGGGAGAAATAATTCACTCGCGTGCATTTAAAAAAATTAGGATCGGTGACTTGATTATACTAATTAATCACTAATGCACTTCTAGTACATAATCTTGCTTAAATATCAAGTAAAGCATTTATGTAGCATTTTATACTAATCATGAAATCTAGGATTCAATTCCTCACCAAATTTAGGAAATATAAATTCATGCATCATAATAGTGTAATTGGAATAAGTCAATATTTGCTTCAAAGAACTTAAACATGATTTCTTTTTTTCTTTTTTTTTCCTAGTTTTTTCAATGCATTTATGGAGTAAACTAACCAAAAAATATTTTTTAGACCTTTCTGATTTTTTTGGAAAACATAAATCATTTTTTTTATTTTTTTTATTTTTAGAAAAAATAAACTTTTTCGGATTTTGGGATTCGGCCTGACCGACTCAAGTTACCCCTACAGGAGCTAGAGGTGGGAACCCCCATTTATTTTAAAGGTTAATACTTTGAAAAACCCCAAATTGGTACACTTATTATAAATTTACCCTAGACTAATTTTTTTTTATCAAGAAAAACCATAAACTTGTACACTGATAACAAATTTACCCCGAATGGAGGTAATGCTAGTGAGCAGAGGGCACTCACCAACTCTCAAACCTCTATCTCACTCACTTTCAAATCTGGAATTTCCCTCTCACTCTCGCTCACGATCTCCCTCAAATCTCAGCCTCTCTTCACCAGATTTCAAATCTCTCTCTATTTCAGATCTTGCTCGCTCTCGGGCCTCCCTTGATGTCTCTCAAGGAAGTCTTTTGAGCTCGCTACCTCTCTCTCTCTCTCTCTCTCTCTCTCTCTCTTCGTGTGTTTTGGCCTCCATCGAAAGCCCCATTTATAGGCCGAAGGGGGCCGGTCAACGGAGGCTTTGGCCGCCAATCCTTAGCGTGCTGACCGGCCTTGGTGCAACCAAACTAGCGTCTCATCAGCGGCCCACTTGCTCTGCTTTGAAGGTGTGTCCCATCCGTTCCTGGCCTACTCCTCTCTCTCCATCGTAGGCTATCCTTGCGCGTGTCATCATCACTGTGCGTGAGTTGCAGAGGCAAAGGGGGAAGGAGGAGGGAAGAAGAAGAAAGAAGGAGGGGGCCGAGCTGGGTCGCAAACGTGAGGGGGCCAAATGGGCCTCGGCCCACGAGAAAGACAAAGAAGAAGGAGGGCTAGGCATGAAGGCCTAGCCCACGTGGGCCTCCCCCTCTTTTTTTAAATAATAATTATCCGTAAAATAAGGGAAATAAAAAAAAAAAAAAACTCAGTAAAAGCTAGGGGTGAGTATGGTCCGGGTTGGTCCGAGTCACCCCATAACCCTAGGACCAACCCGTACAGTGTCAGTCCTCAATTTTTAGGACTGATGACCGACCCTATTGAGCCTAGGACCAAGGACCGGACCGACCCAATGGGTTCGGTTCGATTCCAGGGTCAACCCGAGACCGATCGATAATTTTTTTCGTTTTATTTTTTATACTCTCTAAAAAAACAAACCTACAAATTCAAATTACACATCCATCGGCAATGCAACATTGTGCAACTAAACTATAAATACCAATACATATTTAGCAAATTTAAGATGACACAATAATAGAAATTTCGTACACGCTAACCGCTCATCGAACTATGGGATAAGATGGAATGTTCTTGTAATCATCTATCTTTAATATTCATAACACCATATGCAAAAGCGTTTTCCTACATTTGATCATGTAGAGTCCATTCAACCAAAAATGAGCTTCACACCACTTGACTAGCAAATCACCTTAGCAACTGCAGTACTACTCTACTCTTCAAAAACTTCTACCATTTGACACAAATTGAAAAGCAAAGTGCAGCTGAAATTCATTAGTAAAATACAATTAAACCATAAAAAGTTCAAAATACTTAATATAAACCATGAATATATAACTTCACATCTTGTTAATTCACTTGAACTTCTAAACACCTGAAAACAAAAAAAACGACACTTAATTAATACTCAACAAAAGTTTTAAATTGAAATTACTATTAGTGCTATTGATAGAACATCTCGATATAATATAATATAACATACATTTTACTTAGGTTTGAATATATAAAATAATTATAAATAATATAATATAATATAATATAATATAATATAATATACGGGGTTGGTCCAGGGTTGGGTGACCCAAAACTCTTAGGACCGAGGACCAACCCGCCGGATGTTGGTCCTGGAATTTCAGGACCAAGCACCGACCCAGTCCCCTTGGGAACCGGACCCCGACCAGCGAGGTTGGGCCGATCTAGATCGATCCCGGGTCGACCCTAGACCGCTGCTCACCCCTAGTAAAAGCAAATGATACTAATACCTAGGTGACGCGAAAAATATTTTTGTTAAGGTCAAATTGGTCCCTAAGTTTTTAATGCAATTTAATCTTAAATATTTAACCAATATTTAGGTGTCAATAAGGTTTTAGGGTTCTCTCCACCATATGCCTTAACAATTCTTGACCTTACTGTATTTGCAAGAAGCCAAACCTTTGGCGAAGGATTTATATATTTTCTATTGAAATATATTTGTGGCCCAATTAGTTCAATTTTTTAAAAATTAATTCCTGATATAAATTCTTTCTTGGTATGAAGTTCATCATCATCATCATCATCAACATCATCCCTAAAACTAAGCGCTAATTGAGCTCCTACTATATTTATTTGCTTTTAATACCCCAAACTACTACATTGGAATTTTGTACAAAAATTTAAAACTGAATTAGCAATATTAAAAAGTTAAGGTTTGAATCAGCATCTTTATAGTAGGTTTAGGACTAATTAGGTCATTTTGCCGTTATAGTTGTTATAGTAATTTGAAGTGCTTACATTTTAACTAAATAATCATAACTCATATTTTATTATAGTGGCTACTACGAAGATATTCTCATCTTATTGGGCCTGAAAAATGCTTTGCTATTTTATTAGTTTCCATATCTTAATTAAAAATGATAAATTTAAATATCACTGCAACAGATTTTACAACACTATGTTTAATTGGCCTCATCTCATTGATAGCTGTCTAATAAACACTTGGCTCATTAAGTGTCCAAATCTTGGCTTGCATTTTACATGATTCATGATATTAGAGAAGTATTTCGTACACTCAGCAAAGATAGCTATTGAAGATTAGTTTTCCCGTTAACTAAAGATGCACTAGCAAAACTAAATTCTCAAATTGTGAAATATATAATATGAGTAGGCCTTTGTTAATTTATAGGGGCACCACAAGCCCGCAGGTAACGTAATCAAACCCATCAGATGGAATCTTAGAAACTAAAAATTTGACCGATTCACTTGCCTAACCGAAAGAAAATATATTTAATTCGATTGAATTCACCTACGTAATAGAATAAATAAATCTCTCTCTCTCTCTCTCTCTCTCTCTCTCTCTCTCTCTCGCGTAAACACATCAGATGGAATCTTAGAAACTAAAAAAATCGACCAATTCACTTGCCTAACCGAAAGAAAATATATTTAATTCAATTGAATTCACCTACGTAATAGAATAAATCCCTCTCTCTCTCTCTCTCTCTCTCTCTCTCTCTCTCTATGAACCAGTACCAGGATAGATATATAGCAGGCGCACATGTCCAACATCGTATATACAATTCCACAGAGTTAATATAAAGCATAGGTATGCTGCAATAATGTGGTTATTGAATTGGATAAGGTGATGTATCATGAAATACCGAACCATCGAATATTCTATTAGCGGATATAGAACTCAAGTAGTTAATTAGATTAGCAAAAAGAAAAAAAACATTGTTAATTAGGTTAGTCGAGCAACTAAATTTCATTAAGAGGCGTTCAATTATATAGACATTGTCCTTAAACCATTGCTTGAGCTTAGGCTTCTACATATGTAATGGAACTTGTTCTATACATTCTAATGACATAAAGAGGTGAGCATGATTTCAAAATAAAATTGAATCAGTGAGAATGGGTCAAGTTCTAAGTTCCAAAGTATATAGGGTGGGTTTCATATTTCAAAATTTAGGGAACTAGTCGAGCAACCTAAAACTTGAAACAAGTCTTTGTTTTTTCTTGTTCTACGTTTTTTCATGATCTTATGATATTCCATGGCGTCCAATGATAAATGTGTAATTTGGAACTACTAATTTGATATTTCATTTTTAGCATATCCATGACTAAGATTTTTACTTTATTAATATTTCATATTTTTCTTATTGTCTAAATGTCAGTTATAATTAGTAGATTGTAGCGATAGAGAGTTGTCATTAGAGATAATAATTCACTACAATTGTTCAATTAAGAATACATATAAAACATAGGTTGACTCAAGAACCAATATCGGAACATGCAACAAGGTGGGTTCCAAGTTCTAGAGTAAGTAATGTAGGTTTTATGTTCCAAGAATTTGAGAATCAATTCTGACGAGTAAATTCCAGGTTTAAAGTTTCAACCAGAATCTGGACTAACTCTGAAACTGCTCACCCCTAATGCCATAGACGTGCACCCTAATTATCCAAATTATGGAATTTTATCTACTTTAGGTACAGTAGGCTCCGAATTAGCTACTGCTGAATATGTGTCGGCCTAATTAGTGAAATTATGGAATTTCATCTACTTTAGGTTTTGTAGGCTCCAAACTGGCTACTGCTGAAGATGCGTCGGTATTTAATTGAAATTAATGTTAAGTGAGAATACTTTATTTTACTTCATAAAATGAATATGTGGGCAGGACTGCGTGCCTTGAACGGAAATAAGTGGATGAAGCGACGAATTTTCTCCCTTTTCTCCGCCGGGACTTTGTTTCCTCATCCATGTGCCTTGCAAATGTATTCAATGCCACTTAAATAAGGGGATAAGTACACTAATGGTGCCATAAGTTGTGTACGGCGCTCACTTTGGTGCCAAAAGTTTCCGTCGGATCACTTAAGTGCCAAAAAATTTGAAAAACGCTCACTTTGGTGCCAACTCCAACGAAATTGGCCGGAAATCCGACGTGGCCTTTTTTTATTAATTTTTGACGCCGACGTGGCTCGTCGGAGAGTTGAGTCAGCATCCAAACACCAAAACGACGCCGTTTGGCATCTTTCCCCCAACTTTGAAACCCTAATCCCCAAATTGAGAGAGAGGGAAGCTCGTCTTCGTGTCTTCTTCTTCCTCGAAGACCCACACCAGCAACGGCACCGGCACGTCACCAGCAACAGCAACGGCAGCACACCAGCAACGACACCAGCAACGCACCAGCAGCAGCAGCGCACCAGCAGCCCCTTCGACCCATCTTCTTCCTCCTCCTCCTCCGTCCTCGCCTTCGATTTTTCCTGCAACAATCTCAGTCTCTCCTCGCTCACCTGGTCGAGCAACTACAATGGTGGCTGAGCGACAGTGACCGAGCAGCGACGGTGGCCGAGCGACGGTGGGCGAACGACGGTGGCCGAGTGGCGGAAACCCTAATTTTTCCCCATGTGAGCTAAACGGCGTCGTTTCCATGAAGCCATCCACGTAGGACGGCAAAACGACGTCGTTTTCTTAAGGAGGACCGAAAACGATGTCATTTAAAGGCTTATCGATTTTATTTTTTTTTAAAAATCATTTTTGCCGGAATCTTTCGCCGGAGGCCGGAATCTTTCGCCGGTGGCACCAAAGTGAGCGTTTTTCCTCCGATTTGTCACTTAAGTGATCCGACGGAAACTTTTTGCACCAAAGTGAGCGCCGTACACAACTTATGGCACCATTAGTGTACTTATCCCCTTAAATAAGTACTATTAGAGAGAAAAGTGTTGAATTATATCTCAAATTTGAATTTATTATACGATACCCAATACTTGCAAAATACTTACATGCTAAAATGAGAAAAACACGTCCGAGGAGCATTTAATTAAAATAAAGGTCACGTGGTAGAAGCCGAAAGGATTCAGCCCTAGAGACGAGATTCTACCGTTGGAAATGAAGGCCACACCATGTGTTGATTTTTGTGGCCTTATCATTTGTCAGCATGAAATCTTCTGAAGAGTTGATCGTGCGAATTCCTTCAACCTTATTAAATGCACGCACATGGCCATGTGCATGCATGCACGTAGAAAAGATATTGGTCAACACTTGCTGCTTCAGAAGCTATCACGTAGGCGCCGAATTCCCTCCCTTCTTGGTCACTTTTGTGGACTTCTTTCGTCTTGTTGCGGATAAAGAAAGAGGGAAGGCAGAAGCTCTTCTACGTGTGTCAGTACATGCTGCTCAGCTCACACGCTAACATTAAATGCATGGAGGCGCATGCTTTGAATCGGCAACATTCTGACAATTGGGGAATACAAGTTTGTTTTTATTTCCTTCACTTCCACCGATAAAAGGAGAGACGTCTGGAGCTCGTAAGCTGTGGAAGAGAGAGCGAAAGAAAAAGAGCTCGAGAGACCGAGAGCGAGAGACGTAAGCTCAGAGAGAGATTTGTGTGGAAGTCGAGTCCATTGAGTGTGAGTTGTTAAACACCATGGGTATCGGGTATAAAGTAAAGCTGGGAAACACTTGAGTACATTGAGTGATTGTAATCCTGTAGTTCTCCGATTTATAGTGGATTGATTTGCTGGCTCTCCCCGTGGACGTAGGTTCCGATATTCGAACCGAACCACGTAAATTATGGTGTCTTTGTCCTTTTATTATTCCTCGTCTTATTTCGATCGATTTTTATAGCTCCCGACATAATTGCAAAATTTCGATCCGCTTCCGCTGCGACGCCGATTAATTAACAACAAAAAGCTTATGCATAATTACTTCAATATTATCTGCACTTCATTACGGTATCCACTACACTTTTAGTTTTAGGGTTAAGTGACTTTAAACTAGCATGAGACTTGGGGCTAGGTTTTGCCGTGCATTTTCTTGCCGGGACTTGGGTTCGTTGTCAATCGGATGAATCTCAACCATTGATAACAAAGGTCTCATGTATATTACGAAGTCATACAAAATCCAGCGGCGAATTGGATCTGAATAAGAATTTCGTGGTCAACGACCCACGCATTGTCTCAAATTCTTCTATACAAACATTCACCATGTCCTACCTCCACTTTCGTGGCCTCATGTATATGAACTTGGACTCGCACTCGCTCCGGTACATGGCGAACCAGAGGAAACAAATAAGAGATACAAGAAAAGTCAGCACCACAAGTAGGGCAAATGAGGCGAGGTCAAGCCTCGCCGGAATCTAGCGAGTTCCAGCTCACCGGTTATGGCAAGGTTCAAGGAGAGCTCTTGCGATTCAGGTGAGGTCAAGTCGAGCTTAGGTCAAGGCAAGGTGAAGGAGCCTCTTGCTCGAGACTCAATAAATTCTAGCGAGCTCAAGCCACACCCAAGGCCGATGAGGTTGAGCTCACTTGTGACCAGTCAGTGGCCGTCACCATGGTCGGCGACGGCCGAGGAAGAAGCGGGACGAAAAAAAAAAAAAAAACAAAACAAAAATAAAAATAATTAAAATTTTGAATTTTTTTATAAATATTTTTATAATTACTAACATTTCATTAACCAAATACCCAAGCAAAGCACTGAGGGCTCATGCACAACCATTGTGGACCTAAGCCAGAGTGTCAGGGACCCGAGCACAACCTTTGTGGATCTGACCTTAGGTGTTGGGGCATCGGGCATGGGCACAAGCATCACAGGTCCGAACCCAGCCTCGATAGACCCGAGCCTAGTTGCCAGAAACTTGATCGTAAGTGCTAGGAACCAACATTGGGGTTTCTTTGCCCAAATGTAGAGTTTTCAAGTTCAAGAGACGATACTTAGTCATATATCTAAAAACCGTTTTCTAACTTTATAAAGAGGAAATCAATTTTCTGAATTTAAGCTTTTATATGAAAACATTTTTCATTGACTCATTTTCCTAAATGAACCAAATATCAAAAACTAAGGTATATGTTTTCCTCAAAACTAATGACGCCTAAAAATGATAATGTAGACATCACTATAACAAATATTGAAACGCTATATACAATTGGCCTCATCACATTAATATCTATCTAGTAAACATTTGACTCATTCATTTCAATTCTTTTAAGTGTCCACATCTTGATTAAAACCTAAATTATTTTTTTCATGCTTGTTATAATGATACTTTTGAGCGGCCTCATCTCATTGGGCCTAAGAAGTTGACTTCCAAGCCTTCCACTTTACAATATTTAGGAAAAGAGTACCCAATTCCCCACTTTGATATATTTACAAAGATAATAATATTGATAATCTTTGGAACATATTGATTGGTCCATGAAATGCAGCAGCGACAGTACACAGTAATTATTCGATTCTCCATATCATCGTGTGAATGGAATTTCATGTTTGGATCGCGCACTAAAAGTTTGCCTTACATCTTATATGATTCGGGATATTAGAGAAGTATTTCGTACACTTAGAAATATTGATTAATTTTCCCGTTATTAAAAGATGTACTAGCAAAGTTAATTCTCAAAATGAAAACTATATGATATGAATTGGCCTTCCTTAATATCTAGTGGCACCACAAGCCCGCGGGTAACGTAATCAAACACATCGGATGGAATCAGAAACTGAACTGCATGGTGATGAATCAAAGCATTTGACCAATTCGTTGGCCAATAATTGAAAGAAAATATATTTAATTCACTTGAATTCACCTTAATTAACTGAATAATTAATTTAAGATCTCTCTCTCTCTCTCTCTCTCTCTCTCTCTCTCTCAACTGATATAAGTGTGCAATAATAATGTGGTTATTGAATTGGATAATGTAATGCGCCATGAAATACTGAATCATTGAATATTCAACTCGTGGATATAGAAGTCAAGTTGTTAATCAGGTTAATGAAAAGAAAATTGATGTTAATTAGGTTTATCGAGCTACCAAATTTTCTCTCTAGAGATGTTCAATTACCCGGATACTACGCTTAAATCATTTTTTGAGTTTAGGGTCCTATATATGCGATGGAACTTGTTCTATACATTCTAAACCCATACACGTGCATTTGCTCCTTGAAATCCTAATTAGTCAACTCATGGAATTTCACCTACTTTAGGTACAGCAGGCTCCAAAGCAGCTCCTGCTGAAGATGCGTGAGCATTTAATTAAAATTAATATTAAATTATATTTTTTTACGAGATATCATAAATAAATAAAAAATGTGGGCAGGATTGCGTGCCTTGAAGGGAAAGAAGTGGATGAGATGGAGGAGGATTTCCTCCCTGTTCTCCGCCGGGATTCTGCTTCCTCTTCCATGTGCTTTGCAAATTTTTCCAACGCCACCTAATTCTCAACCGTTGATAATATGGATCTCGTGTGAATGTTGTCATACAAATTCCGACGGCAGATATCGCCCGGTCCACAACGGATCGGATCTAGATAATTATTTCGGGGGTCGATGGCACACGCGTTTCTTTCGAATTCTCTTATGCAAACATTCACCAGGTTCTCCCCTTCTCTGTTGACTGGATCCGCACACGCCTAAATCCTTCAATTACTGATATAAAGTAAGCGCATTCTAGTTGGATGGGTGCACGATGCCTGCGATCCGGAATTTGCAAAGGAGATGTAACTTCCCCATATGATCCTAGGACTAATCCTAGGTTATGATTTGCGCATGTAGCTGTCTTACAATGCAAATGAGGCACTAATGAAGAAGTCGTGATCACGATTAGTGAACTGTACATGTAGACTTTTATATCTAGAAAAACGTTACAGCTATGCACGTAGAAGTATACTATTTTCTAGCAGCAATTGGAGCATATGCATATCGCTGGGGAAAGTATAAAAAAAGTTATAAATTTATTGCATTAGTATGAATTCAATCATAAACCTGTCGATTTAACAAATTTAGACTTAACTTTTTTGTATTTGTGCTAATTGAGTCCATCCGGTTAATTTTGGTCGGAAATCACTAATATGGGTGCTGGTTATCCTACATGATATGGCCGGCATCGACATGAATAATTTTTTAATAATATTTTGAATTCTGTATTGACCATTTCTGCTTTGACATAATTTGAAAAAGGCCTGAATTGAAGCTAGGTTTAGGAAAATTTCCTCCTAATATCATCAATGTAACTTTTCCACTGCATTCATGTCTGGCGTTCTTGGCCCCCGGATGTTGCTGCCAAAATGAGGACTTGAATCATGCATGTAAGCCGGTCAGGCAACAAAGATTGGGTTAGCTGATATGCTCGAACGTTACTTGGAGATAAAAAAAACACTATGAATGTCATAACTTTTATATGACGCTCACTTGAGCACTATAATTTTATTCACTCACTTAAGTGTCACATCGATATAAAATTGCTCACTTGAGTACCTACTCTGACAATTCATTTTGCATGGCTTTTTTTACTAATTTTTTTCATTTTTACATGGCTTTTTAAAAAGAAATTAAAGTCGAACATGGAAAATCTTCATCCAACATGGCAAGAGTATAAAAAACATCATCGTTTTTCTCTCTTTCTCTCTAAATGCTTCTTTTACAGAAACGGCGATCTCTCTCTCTCTCTCTCTCTCTCTCTCTCTCTCTCTCTCTCTCTCTCTCTCTGTGTTGTGTTTCGTGAGGTGCATTTTTTGTTGTGTCTGGATGTAAATCCAAGCCAAGATTGATGTGATCTCTAAAATAGTGTATTTTGTAAATGGTTACAGGATGTCTCTCAGAAAGTGAAATCAACAACTTATTTTTTTAAAAGTCGAGGAACCTAAGTCTTCACTTCTAACAAATTTTGACACTTAAACAATCACTCGTAAACTTATTGGAACTTCTACTATCTTTCAACCCAATATGAAAAATAGCCAAAACTACCCCAAAAAAAAAAAAAAAATGTATAACCATCTCTGTTTTTTACTATAGAAGCTACATTACAAATTGCAAAGCATCTATTTTTTCTACAATAATCAACAATAATGCACAAATTACAACACAAAACGCCATTTCCACCAAATTGACCATATAACATGTCATTCAACCTAGGAACTTAATCATAAACGAGGCCATTCACCCTACATACACAAAATTGTCATAACTAACTACATTTCCAAAATAAAAACATGGCAATGAGTAACATACATTGCCCAAAATATGGTAACACATTTCATTATTCTTCAACTATGGTAGGCTCAGTAGCCTCTTCTTCTTACTTAGTTTAAAACAGACCACAAACCAAAAAAACACTATAATTTTAATACAAGCAACATTCAATAAAACACTTTTTCAATTTACATATTCTTCAAATGGTTGGCCAAAGATTCTTCTAGACCCTTGATTTAGTCCTTGAAGTAGCTTCAAGATCACCTCTATTGCTTGATTCAAAAAATTTGCATCAACCCACCTGAAATATCCACAATTGAAGTCTTGTTTATACTTAGGGCATCCATGGAATTGTCTCTCAGGATTATATCTCGTCCAAGCTATTCTTATTGGACTTTGCAATCCATAATAGTAAACCTATTAACCTTGGTCTTGGCTTTATTAATGCAATCATGAACTGTTTCTCCTGCTTCTTCCCTCCATTGCAAATATAATGAGGTGATTTGCCGCAATTTGAAGCATTGGGGTTCGATTAAACTTCTTGAAGAAAGAAGTTGAATTATGCCCCCAATATCTTTAAACTTGGTTAGGATTCTACAATTAGATGTCTAAACAAAATTGTTTGCCCTCTCAATTGCTGACTTCATCTTACCAATGAACCATGTCGGATGATTGATTTTGAATTAATGCCACATCAGATTTTAAAATAAGGCAAATCGTCAATGGCACTCAAGTGATCAATTTTTAAAATGTTTTGCACTCAAGTGAGTGAAAAAAGAAATTATGGCACATAAATGAGCATCATGCAAAAGTTATTGCACTCCTAGTGTTTTTATCTCATTATTTGAGACTAAGGTTGGTCACTTTGGGCCTTTGTTTGACATAAAGGACACTCTAGTCCTTTTTTTTAAAAAAAGAAGATGGCTCAACTTCAAGCCCTTAATTGTGACAAAATCAAATTCAATAAAAAGGCTTCACTTAAGGCTCTTAGTAAAGAAAAGCCTACTATGAACCATTTTTCAAGAAAATGGCTCCATTTTGTGCGCTTATTTAAAATTTTCCCCACGTTATACAAACATATACAAATAGTACAGAATATTATAAATCTCATCATATCTTCATCTAACATAACCTTATCCTATCCAATAAAAATTCTAGACAACCATATGCAGCCTAAAGGTGTGACTGGTTCTCCTTACTATTAAGTAAAAAAAAAAAGTGAAAAAGAAAATGAAAAAACAAGACAGCGACTTGCTATAGGAATAAATGTACTAGATATTTTAAAACTTGTCATGAAAATACAAATAAATTTTGGAACTTGTTAAATTGGTACAATCAGGTCTTTTTCGTGACTCCATACATTGGCTAATAGAAAATGATTACGTGACTTTTTATTTTATTTTTTCTCTCCTACATGATAATGACGTGACTAAAACACAAATCATAAGGTTAACATGACATTGTTTTGGTCAAAATCTAATTTTTTTAATAAAATTTTATTTAAAATATATAAAAAATAAGTAAACTTAACAATTTATTTAATATAATTTAAATAAATTTGCTTCCTTGCCAAAGTTTAACGTTCTTTCTATTTTTTGTGCGTTTTTAAAATGTTCTTATTTTTAATATAATTTAAATTAATTTGTAGTAAAAAGTCATATTTACACTAAAATGACGTTATTTTAGCCACATAAACGCCATGTAGGAAAATATTATATAAAAAAATCACGTTAGCATTTTACATCAATCAAATTAGTCATGGTTAACCTGAAGACTTGATTGTACCAATTTGATAAATTTTAAGATATAATTTTAATTTTTGAAAGTTTTGGGACTCAACTACTCTTTTATTATAAGTTGTAGGATTTATAGAGCACTTATTCCGGAGACTTATATACACTTTGTTGAAGAAGAAAAGATGAAGATGCCCACTTTGGAAGCACAACAAACTGTCTCGGTCTTCACTCCTTCGTATAGAATAGGGTTGTTTCCGCGTCTCTAGCTTTGATCAAATGGTGGCGGCGGCGGAAGACAGAAGATCAACGTACGCATTGAACGAGTCGTCTACCTTCAGTTTCAATGTCCCTCATCTCTTCGTAGTCATGAGGTGATATACTAGAAATTGCGCCGTTCGGCGCGCCATTTCTACAGCAGTTGTCCAGCTTCTCTCTCTACAAAATGATAATTTATCCGTGAATCTAGTCCATTGTAATTGAGAGTTTCCCCGTTCTAGAAGCCGTCCTTTATTTTATTTCTATTTGACTGCTCTATTCAGCTTCCCTCCCTCCCTCCCTCTCTCCCTCTCTCTCTCTCTTTCTCTCTCTCTCTCTCTCTCTCTCTCTCTCTCTCTCTCTGTGACAACTTTCTCAAGATTTAGCAAGGCTTATGACTTAGTACGCAAGATGGGAATCCAGAGAACTTCTGAGAATTTCGTTGTCAACATGGAAAGCTTGTCGAACATCGCCATGAAAGAGAGTGCTAAGAGATCCTGGATCATGGTGAGTTTTTTCTTTTTATTTTTCCTTTTTTTCTTTTTGGGCTCTTCGATTACTCCAATACGTTGTGGTTTCTCATCTTGTTCCTTTTCCAGATATATCTTCTCGGAAAGAATGATGTTTTTTCCAGTTCCCACATATTCTTCTCTCCAATTCTGGATTAATGTATGAATGATGATGAGCTCCAAAAGAACAGCAAATCGAAATGCCATTTCCAATTTGTCAACAGCATAAAAATTTCGCCAGACCCTCAAACGTTTCTATAGGCATGAAATTTCCTAAAAAAATAACTCATTGTGTTCTTGCCTTCGTTTTCATATATGATATTCGTTACATAATGAAATGTTCCCACGCTCTTCATGGCAAGATAACACTTGAAAACTTGCAGACAGGGGCCACAAGGAAGAGCTTTAAGTGTGGAGCTGAGAAGAAGACTAATGCTAGTGCTAATGCCAATGCTCATGATCATAAGACCAATGCAGAAAAAGCAGGTACAAGATATTTTTCCCTTCATAAAAACTTCAATTGAATTTTGGAAGAATTTGTTCTCATTCCTCATGATGTGCCTTTTTTTTTTTTTAATATTGTCTATGCTTATTCCGGAAGGTAATTACCAGGATAAGGAAGCCATTTATCATGATAATTGATACACAATTTATTCAAATTTTCTTATTAAATTTATTCTTTTCATACCAGAGGTAATGACCTTCTTTAATGTTATGTCAAAAGAAGTAAGATAGGTAGGGGCTAAAGGGTTAGGTCACAAAGTTAATGAATTGGGCACCCTATATTATCGGGTAAGAAGAATCTTTCTTTTGGCTTTCCATCTTCTAAATTCTCTAGGAATTGAGAATCGAATTTTTTTTTAGAAACTCTCTAATGGGTGCTCTCCCACTTGGAGGTCTATTGGCTAGGCTTCCTATATGAGAGAATTTTCAAATAAGTGGGACCACCTACTAAAGATTTAGGGGTTTGATATAAGGATTTGTTAGTTATCGTAGAACAAAAAAGTTACACTTCAATGTTAGATGAGTAGTGTGTATATTTGGAGTTTAGTTCTCCAACCAAATTTTTCTACGCGTCAATAATCAACCGGTGAGGATATAAGTAATTTTTTCTACCGGCAATGGAACTAACAAAAATTGGGTTATAACAGTAGCTTTCTTTGATCGACACATCAATAGATCTTGGTTAGGGTTCCTGTCTTTTTTACCCGCTTATTTATAATTAATTATTTGACAAAGGAACATCATAATTTATTAATCGGCTTTCTCAACAGAAGAGGCTATCATTATTAGCACACCGGAAAGACCAAACATGGAGGCCGGAGGGATGACAGCGGAGCATTCTAACGACACACGAGCAAATCATCAGAATACTATCACCACCACCATCTCCGGTGTCGTCAATGACGGCAAATGCACCATAGCCGGTGGCAAATGCATCGTTCGGAGGAGTGGCTCAAGACGTACTTCTCTTTCATGGATTCTTGAACCCAAGAGGATTTTCGTCTTCTTTGCTACCTTGTAAGCGCTCTTGAGTGTCCTCACCTGGCCATCTTTCTACAGAACTTTTCAGCTCCATTTCTGATCTTAAAGCACTTACACTACAATCGAATAATTGTTAGTTGTATTGAACCAAAATTACAATATGTTTAGCTAGACATTGAAGTTACGCATTGATGATCATTCCATTTCACTAAACATTTCCCTCTCTATATGGCAGATCAAGCATGGGAACAATCCTTCTCATATATTTCACTCTTTCTATCACCAAACCCCAACCGGATGGCAATTCCCCTTGATCTTGTACCATCAAGTTGCATTCATGTTCGGATATTGAAACACACCCAACTAGTCCTCCATAATGCCAAAGAAAATCATTTCTTTGGGATCTAGAAACAGCTTTGTTGCATCGTCGTGTGTACGTCTGATTCAGTGGGCACTATTTCTGAGGAATCTTCTCTGAGCATGGAATTTGCAAGGCGTGATGATTAAAGGTAAAGTCAATTCAAGAAAAAGAAGATAGTGGAAGGAGACGTGGTCACATAAGGGACAGCTGAATGCTCACATGCTTTTTGCTATTTAACAATCTCTCTCAGCCTCACTTGTCTTTTTCTTTATTGTTTTTAATCCTTCTTTTCCCTTTTAGAGGAATTTTTCAAATGAGAACAAGGCCATGTGCCACTGAGACAAATAGTGGGAATCTTGTATTTCTAAAGGCATGGTAATATTTTATCTTATAAATAGAGAGGATGAGACAATGTCTCTTTTTGCCTTTTTTGGCTCCATACCCCTAGCCTCTATTGCACTTTAGGCTGTAAGGCTTCATCAATCAAAACCTTTTTATTTCTTTATTCATTCGTCTATTTTTATTTGGTTTCAATTTACCTCATTGAGTGTCGGGGGAAAGCTTTTTGAAGCCAATCAAGTGTTTCAACTTTGAGCTTGCACGCACAAGCTTGCGCAAATTTACTTGCCCTTTGAACATTTCATCCTAAAGAAATCCTTATTCTTCTATATAAATGAGGTAAGAATGAATTGTCAAAATTGTAACCATGAAGTAAGAACTACTGTAAGTGCTCCCCCTTAGAGATATGTCCTTAAGCACGTCAATCAAATTAAAGCAAGACCTGAATCAAGGGATCCATTCCAAGGTGGGATGATTTACCGCCAAGACCCTGGAACCAGTCAATAAGGGTTGATTCTAATATTTTGGAACCGGAAACCGAATTGAGACCCTTTGGAACCAACCCGAAACTGACCTAAAATTTGTCAACTTGTTTTAGAAATTACCAACCTCTATTAGAGTTAGTACCAGCTTTTCTTTAATTGAGTTACCATCTAATTTATGTTACCAACTCTACTTTGAGTTAGTTATTGATGTTTATTTAGTTTTTTATATATCAACTTTTTGTTTTATCCTTAACCAAAGTAAATTCTATTATCTATTACTGACTTTTATTCTAATCTAATTACCAATTTATTCAATTCTATTACCAATTAATTCACCAATTTCATATGGAATTATCAACCTTTATTTTAGTACCTACTATTTTTTGTTTGATTAAGTTACCAACAAATTTTAAGTTACAGACTTTCATTTATGTTATTTTCAGATTTTTTTTAAGGTACAAACTTTTCTTATCGTTGAACAATTTTATTTGTCTTGCTTATCAACATTTTAAAACTCTTTTTAGAAATTACAAATCTAAATTAGGGTATCTACCGACTTTTCTCAGGTCCAATTAATAATGAATTTTGCATTTTCAATTCTTATTTGAGCTAATTACCAACGTTCTAATGTTTTCTCATAATCTCAAATGATGAAATTCCTAATGTTGCGTGAATTCAAAATATACCTATATGCTATATTTTCAATTTATGAGATAATTTTGCACAAGAATTCATAATCTTTCAGTCACGTATTACAAAAATGGAATCGGCTATTCAATTACATGAACTCATAGGAAACTCTAATCGTAGAGCAGCTTCATTGCTAATTGGCCTTTCCTCAATCAGCATAGTTTATATGCAAATCAAATGATTTTCGAAGATGAACTGATCCCTTGTGCATGAGGTAGACGGGAAGCACCGGTAATGTGGATTCAATCCAAGGTCATCCCAGAAAATGGAGCTACGTCTTTTACCTTGAATTGATAAGTAAGATTGCGAGGCCACATTCTTTTTCCCTTTTACTAGAATGTGGAGGAACGGGAGACCAGGAACCGCTCCCGTTGCTTACTCAGTAAAGCTTGGCCTCCTCTTCCTCTCTACATCGCATAGGAATATTCTTACATTAAAGAATATTTATGTTCCTATTTGGTTGAGCATTTATTATAGGGAAAATTGTCCAAAAAATCCTGATTCTATTTGGTTGAGCATTTATTATAGGGAAAATTGCCCGAAAAATCCCGATTCTATTGTGCTAATTTAATCCTAGACTTTTCAATTTTACCAATGCAGTTCTAAACCTTTTGATAACTTGCCAATTAAGTTCTAAACGTTTCAATTGTGCTAATTTAGTCGGGGCTAAGAATAACCCAAGTGCCATAACTTTTGTATGGAGCTCACTTAAGTGTCATAACTTTTTTTCTTTTCCACTTCCTTGAGTATCACAAATTTAAAAAATCGATCATCTGAGTGCAATTGTCGATTTGCCTTGTCATAAATTCTAATGTGGATACCAATTGCCCTACGTGTATACACCAGCATTGATGTGGACACTTTTTAAATTTTTTTAATAATTTTTTTGTTTTGTTTGAATTTTTATCTTTAGTTATTCTTTTCCTTTTTATAGGGCCGCCTCGCTAATGATGGGTGAGGCCACAAAGCCCCTCACCAAGTTTGGGTGGTTGTGAGCAAGGCTGCCTTGCCTGGTGTGGCCGTGAAAGCCCTGGGCGAAGGCCATCACAACCTCATCAGACATAGATGAGGCCGTAAAGGCCCTCGCCAGATCTAAGTGAGGCAACCTCACCCGCGGCCACCCAAACTTAGCAAAGGTCATCGCAACCTAGCCCTCGGCTAATGAGGCCGCGATAGCCTCACCTAGGGCCTTTGCAACCAAGGGCAAGGTGGCCTTCGCTAGGTCTGTGGGAGGGCTCGTAGCCAACAAGGATAAAAAAT
Source organism: Eucalyptus pumila (assembly GCA_016097595.1). Taxonomy (NCBI): domain Eukaryota; kingdom Viridiplantae; phylum Streptophyta; class Magnoliopsida; order Myrtales; family Myrtaceae; genus Eucalyptus; species Eucalyptus pumila. The sequence goes on from CM027850.1 coordinate 43,710,633, forward strand.
AAATAAATAAACAAAAACAAAAATAAAATTAAAAATAAATTAATTAAAATTTAAAAAATAAAAAGAAAAGCCCACATAGGATGATTTGCCAAAAATGGCACTTAAATGATCAATTTTATTTCGAGAGTGAAGATAGACTTACTTTAAAACAAACCATTATAAACTTTTTGTGCAATCTCCTCTACCTTTAACCTCTTGTTTGCTATTTTTCGTAGACTTTGATACACTAGTGAATATCATCACATCACTGTCGACTTTCAAATTCAGACTTTTGTGTTTTGGTGAAAATTATATATAGGTGCAGATTTCACCTGAATCTGACAATTCTTGTCTTGACTTTTTTCTTTTTTTTGCCGCTAATTGTAAAATCACCTATTCACCCCCTTCAAGGTGATACAACTAGCTATAATAGAGAGCAAATTTGAAATGCAAATCAATGTTATTTACTTATTAAGCAATGAGCACATTCCTTCAAATCTATCTCTTTTAAAGGTAGAATGTTCTTTGTAGCGAGAGTTTCAAGCCCCTTCTCACTAAGATGATTAAGTCTCATACGCCATAGTTCAATTAAAGAGTCTCCATTGCATTTATCTCATCCTTTATCAACTTAGTTTGCATTGTCTTGGGTGAAAGTATTTTTGCCCTTAGCCACCACCATTGAACCTTTGATAAATGTCCATCATGAAATGAGGCTGCGGAATTAATAAATCAGCTAGAGTCTTGATATTAAGGTTCACACAAGCATCGTTAGATGAATACAACATAGTCATTGGATGCAACTGACATTGTAATTTGCTTCTCTTCTTTCTTTCCTTCTCCGTTTCTATCTTGGGATTAAAATCTCTTTTAAACTTGCATTTTCTAGCATCATGTCCCATCTTGCTGCAATTATATCAATTCAAGTTTCAGTGCATCCAAGTTATTTACCGCCATGCCTAATGTATCCCAACTATTAGGAAAAGTACCAAGCAATAAACATACTCACAACTCATCTCCAAAATCAATTTCCAAATTTGTCAACTAATTCACTCAAATGCTCTGACATATTGCTCCCTTCCATGTACCACAAGTTTACAAGTCTTTTAACTAGGGAAAATTACCAAAAATCCTAAACTCATTAATTTTTTTCCAAATCAATCCTAAACCTTTTCTTTCTTTTGGTCAATTCAGTCATAAGCCTTTTGCAATTATGATGATTTAGTCCATCCGGCCAAATTTGGCTGGCTAGCACCAACATGGACGCCGACTGGCATTGGAAGACGATTTTTCTAATAATATTTTATTTTATTGAGTTTTTTATTAATTTTTTATTTTCTCTTTTTTTCCCTCCTCCCTCCTTCTTTTTCTTGCTTTGGAGACCGACCATAGGGGAGGGCTGATCATCATACTAATGCGGCCAAGCAGTGGCAAGCTTGCCTTGCCATCGATGGGCAAGGGCAAGCTCGATCAACCACTAGCGAGGGCCCTCACCAATGGATCGGTGAGCTTAATCTTGCTATCGTTGGGCGAGGGCGAGCTTGCCAAACCACTGGCAAGGCAAGTCGTCACCCAATCCAATGAGGGCTCGCCTCACCTAGCAATGGCAAGGTCGAGCTTGCCATTACCCAACAATGGCGAGGCGAGCTCATCACTAGCCGACCACGTCAATCCAATGATCGGCCCTCCCCATTGGCCGATTGCCAACATAAGAGGAACAAGGAGAGAGGAGGGAAAAAAAAAGATAGAGAGAGAGAGAGAGATAGGAAAAATAAAAGAAAAATAAACAAAAAATTTTGAAAAAAATAATATATTATTAAAAAATAGTTCGTCGGCAGCGGTTGGCATCTACGTCAGCACCAACCAATCAAATTTGACTGGATGAACTGAATTAGCACAATTACAAAAGGTTTATGACTGAATTGGTAAAAAAAAAAAGATTTATTATTGATTTGAAAATTTTGTAATAGGTTTAGGACTTTTTTGATAAAATTCCCCTTTTAACTACAAATGCTTATTTTGTGTTCTCTTGTAGAGATTTTGTAATTTCCTTCACAATGTTTCAGCATTTTTTTGAGCAACATGAAAATAAAAAATCATTATCATCAATTCATTATCAAATAAAGCTGACCATTTTCTAATTCATTCGCTCCCATTCTTTATCTTCCTTCTCTTCTAGCCCCATCACTATAGATGGGATCATACAAGTCTTTATAATGTAATATATCTTCCATTCAAGACTTCTTAATAGAGTAATTCAAGGCATTTAACTTAAATATGATGCCGCTAATTTCCTTCATTTAACATTAGCTCTATTTTACCACCCAAGTCGAATATTTGTCTGTTTTGGCATGTGAACTGGTCTCTAATTTGGGCCAACAGAGCCATATACAATTCTAGCAATAAAAAGAAATAATAATTTTGACCAAAAAAACAATTTAAAAAAAAAAAAATAAAAAGAGATAGCATTTTCTCAGCCAATATTAGTGAAGGCCAGTTCAACGAGCGTAGAGTTTTAGAATTTTACCTTGTCTTTTTCCCCCCGAAAATACTGATCTTATATATATATAGTAAAAATCTATCATAACCAAAGTCAATACTATGCTCAGCGCCACCTTCCAGCACATATGCACCTCGTTACATTTAAGAACGTGTATTTATGTTCTTGTTTGGTCCGGAGCGTTCATCATATGCAAAATAAAGATCGGTTGTGGCTTCAAAGACCCGACTCAGAAGGAAGTTTGGTGTAGTTTTCCATGGCCAAAGGATCGTCGGTTGCAGCAAATTCACCATTCCATGGGATAATCAAGTCAATGAACAAAGGTAATGCTGGGCAAGACATTCAAGCAATCGAGCAAGAAGAGAAATGAAGAACCTTGTGAAGTTTAAGAAGCCCAGCGAAAAAGCTAATCGCTGCAACAGCCGAAGGAAGAAGAAAGCACCACCATCTCAACACAAGCATCCACGAAGAGAGACCAATGCACAGAGACGATGGATAGGATAATAGACTATTTATTCCATTGAAACTAGGATTTATTCACAAGCCATACACGATCAGGAACCCATCGGCCCTGATTTCACATAAACATTTTCAGAGAAATTCATTCATAACAACCCTCGTCCATAGAGACACCAAATTTCAAGCACACACAACCACTTAGAATCCACCACGAAGACAGAGCACGAGGTGAAGGGTCGACTCTTTCTGGATGTTGTAGTCCGCCAGGGTGTGGCCGCTAGTCTGGGGAAATGCCTTCCTTGTCCTGGATCTTAGCCTTGATATTGTCGATCGTGTCTGAGCTCTCGACCTCCAGAGTGATGGTCTTGCCGGTGAGGGTCTTGACAAAGATCTGCATGTCTCCCCTGAGCCTCAGCACGAGGTGGAGGGACGACTCCTTTTGGATGTTGTAGTCGGCGAGGGTGCGGCCGTCCTCCAGCTGCTTTCCAGCGAAGATGAGATGCTACTGGTCTGGTGGGATCCCTTCCTTGTCCTGGATCTTGGCATTGACGTTGTCAATGCTGTCGGAGCTCTCCACCTCGAGGGTGATCGTCTGGCCGGTCAAGGTCTTGACGAAGATCTGCATGCCTTTATGGAGAGACGGAGGATGAGGTGGAGGGTCGACACCTTCTGTATGTTGTAGTCGGCTAGTGTACGGCCATCCTCGAGCTGCTTGCCGGGGAAGATGAGACGTTGCTAGTCTGGAGGGATGCCCTCCTTGTCCTGGATCTTGGCCTTCACGCTGTCGATGGTTTCGGAGCTCTCGACCTCGAGGGTAGTGGTCTTGCCAGTGAGGGTCTTGACGAAGATCTGCATGCCTCCGCAGAGCCTAAGCACAAGGTGGAGGGTGGACTCCTTTTGGATGTTGTAATCGGCAAGGGTGCAGCCATCCTCGGGCTGCTTGCCGGAAAAGATCAGACGCTGCGGATCCAGCGGGATGCCTTCCTTGTCCTAGATCTTGGCCTTGACGTTGTCGATGGTTTCGGAGCTGCCCAATGAGGGTCTTGACGAATATCTGCATCTGCAAAGCCAACAAAACACGAATTTGAGCCTTCCTTTCGACCGTGGGAACTAAGAAATCAAGAATATACCAAGAACAAGAACGAGAACCAGATTCAAGATCAACAGATCGGGAAAAACCCATTCACAATGAACAATGAACAACGGAAAGATCAGAGATCGAGAAGCCTACCTTGAGAGAATTCGCTAGGGCTTGGAAAGAGGGAGAGAAATGAGACACATAATACCAACTAAAGAGTTGTCGTATTGGACTGGTGCCGTGGTAAAAACGATCTTCTTTAGGAGAACCTTTGCCCTTAGAATACGAAGCGGAACATGTTGCGTAAGTGGATGTACACTAATAATAATGTCAGGTTGATACTTCATTAGCCCTTTAGCAACCTGTCTGCAAATAAGGAACAGGATAAGATGAGTATTCATCATCGTCATGACATAGCCTCAAAAGACCATATAATTAAATCAATATAAACACCTCTCTTATGCGTGCATTCGAAAATTTAAAAAAAAAATGTTTTGTCGTAAAACATAACTGCTTGATCACCAAGCATATCCGATTATCGTTCTTCTTCTTTAAGATGGTTTGAACAGGTTTCCCTTGACATTCAAAGTCAATTAGGACTCCGCATATGTGACAAGTGATCTGGACATCTGCCTTTGTTTACCATAATGCAGCCACAATTCAAGTTTAACTTGCAGCAAATGATCCTATCAACTGACCGGACAGGCTCTAAAAGTAGTTAACCTTGTCATCTTTAATTCTTAAAACTTGAAGAATTAGATATAAAGGATAGGGAAGAGCGCCACCATTGGCTGAAGCAACAAGTTGCAAGTCTTCGAAGAAAGATGGTCAAAATTAATTCATCAATCAAAGAGAATCCTCCAACCGTCCATCTCATGAGATTACCCAAATAAAATAGTGCTGGTTCGGATAAATCTATTCTATTCTTGCGGATAAATGCAGTAGTAAAGTTCAATTTATAATGCATGTTGCATAAACAACTCAGATGAAATTGGAGAGGAGAATATATGGGAAAACTACGATGCCTTACTTCTAGGAAGCAAAAGAGTAAGATTAGGAGAAATAATGACAAAACATATTCTGCTAAAAGAATGTCATTTATATATTACAGTGTGCCTATACATGAATTCAACATGGTAAACATTTTTTCCTATCTATATTACTCTAATTATCAACTCTTTCTCAAACTTTTATCTTGCCTCTTTGCAAAACGTGGAAGTCGAACCATCCCTAAAACTAAATGTCCCTACCCCAAGATGGTCAAAATTAATTGATCAATCAAAGAGAATCCTCCAATTGTCCATCTCATGAAATTACCCAGATAAACTAGTGCTGGTTCAAATAAATCTATTCTACTCTTGCGGATAAATGCAGCTGTAAAGTTTAATATATAATGCATGTTGCACATATAACTCGGATGAAATTGGAGATTAGAATATATAGGAAAACTATGATCCCTTACTTCTAGGAAGCGAAAGAGTAAGACTAGGAGAATTAATGACAAAACAAATTCTGCTAAAAGAATACCATTTATATATCGCAGTGTGCCTATACATGAATTTAATGTGGTAAACATTTTATTTTTTTGTGTTACTCTAATTCTCAATCTACTCTCGAAACTTTTATCCTACTTCATTACAAAGTGTGACATTCAAATTCACACCTAAAACTAAACGTCCCCACCCTAAAGATGGTCAACATTAATTGATCAATCAAAGAGAATACTTCAATTGTCCATCTCATGACAAATAAACTAGTGCTGGTTCAGATAAATTATTCTACACTTGCGAGTAAATGTAGTAGCAAAGTTCTATTTATAATGCATCTTGCATAAACAACTCAGATGAAATTGGAGAGAAGAGGATATAGGAAACTATGATGCCTTACTTCTAGGAAGCAAAGGAGTAAGACTAGGATAATTAATGACAAAACAAATTCTGCTAAAAGAATGTCATTTTTATATCATAGTGTGCCTATACATGAATTCAATGTGGTAAACATATTGGTTGCCATATTGCATAAAATACACCAATGGAAACTCGAGGTACTTCCGTAAAAGCAAAAGCTTGCAAGGCCAATAGTTACTAGTTCTACTCCTAGTACATCTAGATTTGGGCTTTTACCAAGTATGAAGAATATTCGTAGATGTTTTTACCAAAAAAAAAAAAACAACACTATTTGTAGATGCCAAGTAATAGTGAGACCAAAGGCTCAACAAGAGTAAGTGTGATTAAGCAAGATAAAGTTTTTTTTTTTTAATCCTATTCTAACTCTCATTTCACTCTTAGACTTTTACTCTATTTCTTTGCAAAGCGTAAGAGTTGAACCCACACCTAAATTAAACATTCTCACTCCCAATCCCTTTGAAAATGTGAGGAATCGAACTTCTCACCTCCCCTTCCCAAATGGAAAGGTTGAAGTTGCAACAATTTAGAATCATGTCAACCTTACTTTACATTCCTTCAGCAACTACTATACTCCAATCAAAATGAATCTCATGTGTATGCTAAACTCCCACGATATATTAGCCATTAATATCTATCAACACTTCCCAATAATAACTTAATCCAAATAAAATCAGGCAATCATTGCAAGTAGTTTTAATTTAACATAATGCAGCCACAATTCAAGTTTAACTTGCAGTAAATGATCCTATCAACTGACAGGACGGACTCAAAAAGTAATTGACGTTGTCATCATTTATTCTTAAAACTTTCACAAGTAGCTATAAAGGATAGAGGAGCTCCACCATTGGCTGAAGCAACAAGTTGCAAGTCTTCGAAGAAAGATGGTCAAAATATTATTGATCAATCAAAGAGAATCCTCCAATTGTCCATCTCATGAAATTACCCAAATAAACTAGTACTGGTTCGGATGAATCTATTCTACTCTTGCAACAACTCAGATGAAATTGGAGAGAAGAGAATATAGTAAACTACAATGCCTTATTTCTAGGAAGCAAAAGAGTAAGATTAGGAGAATTAATGACACAACAAATTCTGCTAAAAGAATGTCGTTTATATATCACAATGTGCCTGTGCATGAATTCAATGTAGTAAACATATTAACTTCCATATTTGCAGAAAATACACCAACATAAACTCGAGGAACTTCCATAAAAGCAAAAGCTTGCAAGGCCGTAGTTACTAGTCCTACTCCTAGCACATCTAGACTTGGGCTTTCACTAAGTATGAACAATATCTACATATGCCTAGTAGTAGTGGGACCAAAGGCTCAGCAAGAGTAAGTGTTAGCACACACGAAATACACTAAGCGAGAAATTTTTTTATTTTCGTCTATTCTACTCTAACTCTTATCTCATTCTCAAACTTTTGCTCGGTCTCTTTATAGAGTATGAGAGTCGAACTTCACACTTGAAACTTAACATCATCACCTCCCCTTCCCCAAAGGGAAAGTTGAAGTTGCAGCAAAGTTTGATTGATGAATAATTCTCGGAGCACTTCCATGTTAAGTCATCTTCCACAAGAGCCGTGTTTCACCAAGAAGTTACAGCTTCTAGGCAAGTGGTCAAATGGCCAAGGTGCATGGTCTGACCACAAATTAGTAACAAATACCCGGAATGAGAACTCTTTAATGCACAACATATTTCACCTAACTAATCTGCCACTTGCGATACACATCATTTTCCCTAAAAATCAATTTGGTCAGCAAGAATTTGCAAGCCAGTGAAAGATCGTGGATATTGAAGAGAGGAGAAAAACATAAAAACTTCTTTCCACTTTTGACTTAAATCCCACACGCAGCTTTGGTTGTAAACAAAAGGATCTTCATTTCTTTTGTTTTTTCATCAGACATACGAAGTTCCTGCCACCCTGTTGAGCATTAGCCAAAGTCTATAGTTGATTTTGGACCTCATATTTGAAGACTCAAAAATTTAGAATCATGTCAACCTCGCTTTGCATTCCTTCAGCAATAACCATACTCCAATCAAAATGAATCTCAAGGGTATGCTAAACTTCCACGATTTATTAGCCACTAATATTTATCAACACTTCTCTGTAATAACTTAAAACTTGACATGGCGTACCTTTTTCCTCTCATGGACTTCAGACGATACTAGCCAGATGAGCACATTAACTTTACACCCGCTTGTTCATGGTCCCTCAGTAACCAAACAAAATCTGAATACCAAAACCAAGTGTCCTGTAAATTAGTTCACCAATAATTACTAGTGTACATCCACTTAGTTGCGCCCTTTAACTTTCTTTGATCGCATTCCATGGCACCAGGAGTCGTCGTGTTGGACCAGTGCGAGCCATCTCATGATCGGCGCGTGTCGATTCCCCATTGGGTTCTTTGCTGGAAGATGTCGGTTGACGGTGGCCCTGCCTCAACTGGGAATTTTGAAAATATGAATAAAGTTAAGTAATTAGTCGTTAAAAAAAAAAAGAGTAATTAAATTTTGTGCAAAAAAAAGTAATTCATTTTTTTTTTTGCCGAAATTAATTGACCTTAGTTGCCCTTTACCTTTTTTTAGTCGCTTTCCCTGGCACCGAGAGTTGCCGTATTGGACTGGTGCGAGCCACGTCATGACCACTACGTGTCGGTCTCCCATTGGCCATTGGTTTCTTCATATATTAAGGGGGTGTCCCTTGATGTTCGCAAGTACATCATTTGTCACCTACCTTTCTCTCTCCTCTCTCTCTCTCTCTGATTTCCTGACTGTTCTTCACGATCTGGATGCGGGTTCTTCTCCGATCTGTTGATCTTGAATCTGGATTCTCGTTCCCTGTTCTTCGCGTTTTCTTGATTTCTCGGTTCCGACGGTTGAAAGGAAGGCTCGAATTCGTGTTTTATTGGCTTTGCAGATGCAGATCTTCGTCAAGACCCTCACCGGGAAGCTCCGACACCATCGACAACGTCAAGGCCAAGATCCAGGACAAGGAAGGCATCCCGCCGGACCAGCAGCGCCTGGTCTTCGCCGGCAAGCAGCTCCAGGACAGCAGCACCCTTGCCGATTACAACATCCAGAAGGAGTCCACCCTCCACCTTGTGCTCAGGCTCCGGGGAGGCATGCAGATCTTCCTTAAGCCTCACCGGCGAGACCATTAACCTCGAGGTTGAGAGCTCCGACACCATCGACAACGTGAAGGCCAAGATCCAGAACAAGGAGGGCATCCCTCCGGACCAGCAATTTCTCATCTTCACCGGCAAGCAGCCCGAGGATGGCCGTACGCTAGCCGACTACAACATCCAGAAGGAGTCGACCCTCCACCTCGCCCTCCGTCTCTCCGTGGAGGCATGCAGATCTTCGTCAAGACCTTGACCGGCAAGATGATCACCCTCGAGGTGGAGAGCTCCGACAGCATTGACAACGTCAAGGCCAAGATTCAGGACAAGGAAGGGATCCCACCAGACTAGCAGCATCTGATCTTCGCTGGAAAGCAACTCGAGGACGGCCGCACCCTTGCCGACTACAACATCCAAAAGGAGTCGACCCTACACATCGTCCTGTGGCTGAGGGGAGGCATGCAGATCTTTGTCGAGACCCTCACCGGCAAGACCATCACTCTGGAGGTCGAGAGCTCCGACACGATCGACAATGTCAAGGCTAAGATCCAGGACAAGGAAGGCATTTCCCCAGACCAGCGGCCACACCCTGGCGGACTACAACATCCAGAAGGAGTCCACCCTTCACCTCGTGCTCCGTCTTCGTGGTGGATTCTAAGTGGTTGTGTCTGCTTGAAAGTTGGTGTCTCTATGGACGAGGGTTGTTATGAATGAATTTCTTTGAAAGTGTTTATGTGAAATCAGGGCCGATGGGTTCCTGATCGTGTATGGCTTGTGAATAAATCCTAGTTTCAATGGAATAAAATAGTTTATTCTATCTATCGTCTGTGCATTGGTCTCTCTTCGTGGGTGCTTGCGTTGAGACGGTGGTGCTTCTTCTTCCTTTGGATGTTGCAGCGATTAGCTTCTTCCCTGGGCTTCTTGAAACTTCACAATGTTCTTGATTTCTCCTCTTGCTCGATCGCTTGAATGTCTTGCCCAGCATGACCTGGTGTTCCATGACTCGATCGCCCCATGGAGGGGCCAATGGCTTTGGGCCATGGAAAACTACACCCCACGGTCTTTGAACCACACGATATTTCGTTTTCATATAATGTCCCCGAGCAAACAAGGACACAAAGAATATGTATAGTGCGAGCCTTTTCCACATCTGATATAACTCATAAGCATCCCAATTTTCTTTGTGGGTCCCACGCCTCATCATACTTGATGGTCAAGGTTGTGAGGTGGCCTCGATTGTTGCGCCCGAGAGAGCGTGCAAGACTGACAGATCCATCCATGAAGCACGACCCATAATTTCAAATCCGACAGAGTTCGCAATTTGTACTTTTAGGGTGCGCAATGGATTTATTTCTGTGCTTTTTTGTTCCTGGGAACAGAAAAAAAAAAAGTGTTTACATTAACAATTTTTGAAACAAAAAGCAGCGTTTGGTAACGTTTGATCCTAATAAAAAATGAATAAAAACACGCGTTTGGTTAAATTTTATTATTTTTTTGTTTCTTTTAATTTTTTAAACATTTTTTATTATTTTTTATTTTTTCCTTTCTTTTTATTTTTCTTTTTTCGGCGGTCACCAGCCTCCCGGCCCGGCCGACGGGGCCGGGCCTCGCCCGGCCACGGCGAGGCTCGCCGGCCCACGGCGAGGCCGAGCCTGGCCGTGGTCGAGGCGAGGCTCGGCCTCGCCTTGGCTGGGCGAGCTCGGGCTCGCCCGATCCGGCGAGGCCGAGCGTCGCCGCCGCCCCGGCGAGGCTCGGAGCTCGCCGGATCTGGCGAGCTCGAGCTCGCCCGGCCATGGCGAGGCCGAGCCTCGCCGGATCTGGGCGAGCCCGAGCTCGCCCGGCCAAGGCGAGGCTCGGCCTCGCCGCGCGGGCCACGCCGAGCCTCGCCTTGGCTGGGCGAGCTCGGCTCGCCAGTTCGGCGAGCCGAGCCTCGCCATGGCCGGGCGAGCTCGAGCTCGCCATCCGGCGAGCCCGAGCCTCGCCGGGGGGCGACGCTCGGCCTCGCCGCCGAGCGGCGACGCTGAGCCTCGCCGGGGCCGGCGACGCTCGGCCTCGCCGGATCTGGCGAGGCCGAGCCTCGACGGCGGCCGCCCAGCCATGGCCATGAGGCCGCGGCGACCGACCAAAGAAAAAAGAAGAAAAAAATAAGAAAAGAAGAAGAGAGAAGAAGAGAGAGAAGAGTCGTTTTTGTTTCTTCCGAAGTGTTTTTACGGAGAAACAACTTTTTTTGTTTCTTTTTTTCCTATTTCGTTGCGAACAAAAAAAAAAAAAGCGAACAAAAACGCAACCAAACGCGTTTCTGTTCTTTTTTGTTCGGCACACTTTCCGTACAAAGTGTGCCGGAAACACTTTTTTGGAGTGTTTCCATGCACGCCCTTAGTGACAAGTTACCGCGACCGACCGTCCTTTAACGAATAGATTTATGGATATTTATTTCTAGAACTGTCTAAGTAGGCATTTTCAAAAAGCCGGCTTCAAAAATTTAGACAATGAGTAACGCGGTTTCTCTTAAATTTATACCACACGCGACATAATTTCATTTTAAAGTTTTAGATAACCTAAAAATATTATTTAGAAATGGCCATTAACCTCTTTCTTAAGAGCCGACTGGTTGTCTAATCAAAAGAGTCGAGAAACCTTTTTTGATTTTTACGGAATTAGATATATGTGGATTCGCGAACTTTGATTACACTAAAGATTTTTATTAACATTCTTTTGATATCAATAAGTTTGATTATTACCTAAGGTAATCATGCATTCTTCTACATATTATACAATTTCATATACAAACTTCAAAAGGCGATCATACATGGACAGTTCATTCGTGTTATTCTAAGCTAACTACCAAAGTAAAAAGAAAGCAATCAATTAATTAAAAGGTGCAATTGCAAGAAGTAAACACCCAAACAATATAAAAGAATGGGCTAAACTAAGTGTATGAAAAATAAATCCGCAACTCATTGGGTGTTTATTACAACACATGACATAAAACCCAAGACATATATTGGGATCGAATGGTATAAAAAATTAGACCTGCTTGGACATCAGTCACGCCACCATCTTCAAGTATTTCGACTTCCTTCTCCATGGATCGCCTTAAGGGACTAACACTAAACTAGGCAACTAACTCATGCCATGCAATCAATGCAATCAAGCAAGTCCAAACAAATTCAAACAACTCAAGACCAACTTTAGATAATGCCTTTAGCCTCTTAATATGGTTAATCTGGGTCAAAATTGACTGAAACGCCCTCTCGATGTTCATCGCGTCCAATGTTTGTCGCCCTCCAATGCGGAAGGCATTCCCCCAGACCAGCGGCTACACCCTCGTGGATTACAACATGCAGAAGGTGTCGACCCTCCATCCCGTGCTCCGTCTTCGCGTTGGATTCTAGGACGTTGGGTCTGCTTGAAATTTGATGTCTTTATGAACGAGGGTCGTGATGAATGAATTTCTTTGAAAGTGTTCATGTGAAATCGCGATGGTTCTTCCTTTGGCTGTGGTAGCGATTTGCTTTTTCGCTGAGCTTTAATATCATTTTGTCGATTATCGGAACAAGGCCATGTGCCGGTCGGACAAATAGCGGGAATCTTCTCTGATTATCTATTTATTTTTAAATCATAATGGTAATAATGTTTTCCACCCCTCGAATTGTCGCTGTTAGCCCCCACTGATTATCAAGGATAGTGTACGACCAGCGCGCATCCCACGAGACTATTTATTTTTTTTTCCCGATGTTGGGGATAAGAAATGCAAGGGCATGCTGGTTCCACGTTTCATTATTTAAGTGAAACACCAAATTTTACCCATTTTGGACAGTGGATCCCACCTTCCCTCATCTTTGATAATCCAGGTTACGACTACGTTTCCGAGCGTAAGTACCACACGCTCCAATCAAGAACACGTAAAAGAACTCCTTAAGCACGATCAAATCAAGGTCCCCTCCACGGGCACCGGATACGAGACGAGGACTAGGACAACAGTGGTCCGAAAGTCGCTTAACGTGCGAATCCCCTCGTTGAGCGCGTACCAACCAGCTTTCCTTGGTTACAATCCGCCGGTCAAACCTATCTGCCTCCCTCGGCGCCTTACTCAAGCGCAAACCATGTGCTCTCCTCTGTTTGCTGCTCGATCAAGCGACCTTTCACCACAGGTTGGATCTTTGATTTGTTGAAAGAATTGGCTTTTTATGACAACTCAGCATGGAACAGTGGATATGAGATGAATTTCAAATGCTAACGTAATTAATTGAACTGAAAAAATGTAAAGAATTGCGGGTAAAGAATGGATAAATAATTTGCAGAAAAAATTAATAAATGCGGTTGATTGCGGATCATTTGTAGTGATAATTCGCAGTTGCAATGTCGATAACGCACTATGAACTCTCACCATTCTATTAAAACTCAGGTTGTTATTTTGTGTTAACATATGCCCCTTTTAAAAGAATAATCCTTTTTCACCTGCTTCTGATCTAGGTATCTTCTTCCTTCCGTTGAAGTCACGATGTCATCTAAAGATGAACTCCCACATACTCACCTTCGATGTTCTTGTCGCGCTTCAACCAACTTTAAGAAAGTGAAGGCAGTAGCTAAGGGCAAGTGACCCTCTCTGGCCTTCGGGAAGGCCTATGTGATCATGGGCAATTGTGGCGGCCACCAACAAGGATTTGTTCCTTTTTTTGTACTTTGATTTTAGAAAAAAAAAATATTCATTTTAATTCATTCAATCTAACTTAGGTAAAATTTGAAAAAAAAATTAAAAATACCATGGAAGAGAGAGAAAGTGACAAAAAAAAAATACCACGTCGGCATTTTCATTTGCCAAATTGAATGGAGTTAACAGAAAGACTTGATTGTATTAACTTGATGAGTTTTATGATTTGATTGTATTTTCTGAAAGTTTTAAAACTCAATTGCACTTTCAATATAAATTTTAATATGTCTAGTGCACTTATCCTTAAAATATAAGGAATTTATATTTACGCCACAAAGTGTGAAGGCAATCTACTTTGAACAAATTCCCTTGGAAATTGATGTATTTTTTGGAAAATTGTTCTATTTATCTCGCCATGGCCGCACTGATTATAGCAAATTTTTCTAGCAACTCACGCACAACCTTTAAACCACATGAAACAAGAGTACGATTGTGACATCCGAAATTTTCTTTGTAATTCATGATATTTCGAATATATAGTTAGTGAGATAGACACTAGGGGTCTGTTTGGTAATCATTTTGTTCTAAAAAACAATCTCTGCTCAATTTTTTTTTTTTATCTAATTCGATTTCCTAAACAAGTTTTTGAGCATTTTAAAGTATTTGGTAATTGTCAAAATTTCTATTCCCATGATAGAAATACGTTTGGTACAACTTTTAAATTCTTTTGTTACTTATAATTTCTTTTAATTTTTAATAATTTTATTACATTTTTCCTTTTTTCTTTGTTTTATTTTCCTCTTCTTCTTTTTTCCTTCTTCTTCTTTGAGCCGGTTGCCAATCTCAACCATGGTTGGCCACTGGCTAGACAAGGGCTAGTGACCTCACCAACAACTGGTGAGGCTCGACCTCCCAAAGCCACCGCAAGGTCAATCTCGCTATGGCCAAGCAACGCCGACCTCATGGTGCCCGGCGAGGCCGAGCCTCGCCGTGGTTAGGTGAGTCAATCTTGCCCACATTTGCGAGGCTGATTTCACCCAACTACCGACAAAGCTCGACCTTGCTGGGCCACCTTAAGGTCGGCCTCCCCTTGATCGAGTGATGTAGGCCTCATGATGGCCCGACGAAGTCATCGCTCCTCGTCTGGCTAGTTGTTGATAATCACTAAGGTGGGCGACCAACAAAAGAAAGAAGAAGAAGAAAGGGAAAAAGAGAAAAAAAAGTGGTCTTGATTCTAAAGTTGTTTCCGGGAATAAAAAAGTAACTTCTTTTTACTTCTTGATTTTGTTCTAAATTTATTCACGGGACCAAAAAAGTTACCAAATCAATTTATGTTCTTTTTCTATTCCAGGGAACAAAAGAGTATAATCAAACATTATTTGATTGGATACCAAAGAAGCCCTAGAATGCCGAAAGTGTACGGCACTCACTTTAATATATAATTTTTTTTTTTGGATCATTTAAGTGCTACTTTAAAAAAAAAACAATTACTTAAATATCAAGTCCAATCTGGGTCGCCGGAATTATGACATGGCCATATTTTATTAATTTATCAGTCCTATGTGGCTCACCGGCGTATCTAGTCAGCATATAATCCCTAAATGATGTCGTCTTAAAGTCGTAAATAGTAATCGTTCGAATGCCAAATTTTATTTAAAATGATTACTTCAATGCCTATCGTTATTAAAAAGTGACTAGTTCATGCCACGTGAACTGGATTTTTTAAATGATATGCCAAGTCATATAAAATTTTTAATTATAAAAATCATGATTTATTTTTTGTCAGAATTTTCGCCACTAGCATTTAAATAACCTTGATTTGTACGGAATTGGAAATTCGTAGATTCGAGAACTTGGGTTACACTAAAATTTCTTTTAGCGCATTTTTGGTACCTAATGAGTTTGGTTATTACCTAAGGTGATCATGCATTCTTTTACATATTGTACAATTTCATATACAAACGTCAAAAGGCGATCATACATGGATGATTCATTCATGTTATTCTAAGCTAACTAGCAAAGTGAAAAAAAAAAAAAAAATCAATTAATTGAAAGGTGAATTGCAAGAAGTGAACACCCAAGCAATGTAAAAGAATGGGCTAAACTAAGTGCATAAAAATAAACCCACAACTCATCAGGTGTTTATTACAATACAAAAATAAAAATCCGAGACATATGTCAGGATGGAATGGTACAAAAAATTAGACCAGCTTGGATATTGGTCACACCATTATCTTCAAGTATTTCGGCTTCCTTCTCCATGGATCGCCTTAAGGGACTAACACTAAACTAGGCAACTAACTCATGCCGTGCAATCAATGCAATCAAGCAAGTCCAAGCAAATTCAAACAACTCGAGAAAAACTTTAGATAATACCCTTAGCCTCTAAATGTGGTTAATCTGGGTCAAAATTGACTGGAACGCCCTCTCTATCTCCATCGCGTCCAACGTTCGTCGCCCTCCAATGCGGAAGGCATTCCCCCAAACCAGCGGCCACACCCTGGCGGATTACAACATGCAGAAGGTGTCGACCCTCCACCTCGTGCGCCGTCTTCGCGTTGGATTCTAAGAGATTGGGTCTGCTCGAAATTTGATGTCCTTATGAACGAGGGTTGTGATGAATGAATTTCTTTGAAAATTTTCTTGTGAAATCAGGGCCGATGGTTTTCTTCCTTCGGCTGTGGCAAAGATTTGCTTTTTCGCTGGGCTTTAAGATCTTTTTGTCAATTATGGGAACAAGGCCATGTGCCAGGGAGACAAATAGCGGGAATCTTGTCTTTCTGATGGCATTGTAGTATTATATCTAATAAATAGAGAGGTTGAGATGATGTCTCTTTTTTGCGTTTGTTGGCCCTATACCTCTACCCTCTTTTGCACTCTCGGCTGTGAGGCTTCACCAATCAAAACCTTTTTATTTCTTTATTTATTAATTTATTTTTATTTTGGTTTCAATTCGCCTTTCATTGAGTGTTTGAAAGTTTTTTTAAGCCAGCCAAGTGTTTCAACTTTGAGCTTGCACGCACAAGCTTCCGCAAATTTACTTGCCACTTTTTGCATTTCGTCCTAAAGAAAGCCTTATTCCGCGCTAGGGTTTTAGTGGCGAATCCTGAAAAGATACATGAATTAGATTGCTTTTGAGTAGGGTATGGCCCCTCGTTCATTTTCACATTTCTTACACGAAAGAGAGAGAAAAGGAAGGGGTGGAATCCAATGCTTACTTGCGAAAGAGCACGATGCATCTGCCCCCTCGAAGTCGGAAAAATTACCATTGAATCGGTCCCCACGCGCTCACACAAAACCCCTCGAAAAAAAAAAAAAAAAAAACCACTGAATTGGTCAGTCCCTATACCAAAAGACGAATTTTTTCCCCAAGGGAGCTAGCTGATTCCGAAGTTGGGGATAACAAATAAAAGGACATGCTTTTTCCATACAATTCCCAATTTTACTCATTTTGGATTCCACCTTCCAGCATCCTGGGTAAAATTTTGAGATAGTTTCAACTTTTATTACGAAAAATTTTATCTCCATCCTTAACGTTTTACTCATTTTGAATTCCACCTGTCAGCATCCTGCATAGTCAAGGTTACGACTCGATCTCCGAGCGTCGATTTCTCGCATTGCATCTAAGATTCTTGAGAATCCATATGTTTGACACAAGCCATCAAACTCCAACAGTCTTGAGTCCTCAATATTTTCCTTCAAACCCGTCATTTCAAATCCAACAAAGTTTGCAATTCGTACATTTGGTAACAAGTCAGTTTAAATTGTGAATGGCGATGGAAAGAATGAAGAAGCACAATATTGACTTGCTTAGTAGCTTAGTAGCTTAGAAGCATAATAAAATGCACATCTTATCAGCATTATGATATTGAGTTGCTTAGTAGCTTGAGTGATCTTGCAATTTCATTGCAACACATAACACAAGCTTCAGAACTTAAGTAAGCATGGAATATCCAAACAAGCAAACAGAAAGAATTGGTGTACAGAAGAACTAGTGTCCATCCCCGCGGGAATGCATAGTGCCACACTCCAGTCAAGAACACGAAAAAGAACTCGGTAGGCACGATCAATTTTAGGTACCACACGAGCACTGGATACAGGACGTCGACTAGGACAACAATGGTCCGAAAGTCGCTTAACATGTGCACCGCCTCGTCAAGCACAAGCCTTGGATACAATCTGCCACAGTAAGACATACCTCCCACGACACCATGCTCAAGCGCGAACCACTTGGCTGCCATGTGCCTCTTGTCTATTCATCACTCAATTGGAGAGGTCGAAGCAGCGCCGCTAAGGAAGGCCTTCGATAGCGAGTCCCAGACGAAGATCTCCAGCTTGAAGCTAGCCCGACTCAGCTTGTTGTGGCTGAACGCGAAGAACTGGTGTCACTCCGGCGAGTCGGTCCGCTCGCCAAGCCAGTGAACCGCCGACTTTGAAGAGACATAATGAGTCGACATGCTGATCTTCACGTAGGAGCTGCCATCGTGACCGAGACCTCGCAGCTTGACGATCTTGATGGACAGGTACTGCATTGGCTCCCCAAATCGTGCGAATGGATCCTCTCTATCTTGGATGCGAATCTGAGGTGCGACAATATCTGCCTGTTTCGCCGGAAGTGGTCTTCAATGAGGCCTTATATAGCATTGTACAAAGTGTGACCATTGAAAGCAATTATCATTTAAATTCCAAATTCTAACTTCTCTGGAGATTCTAGGCCTCGACTTGATTTTATTGTAACCACACGTTTTTATTTATAAACGGTTACAATTTAGTTTATATCTTTATTTGTGCATCTTTTACCGATCCTGTAATCAGCTGCCCCTTTTATCAGATGTTGATTTCTAGTCTTTGTTAATTTCCTTTTCCATATTAGCCGCCAATTTGTAGTGATAGTTCACAGCTGCCCTATTGATGATGCATTCCGAACTCTCACCAGTCCATTAAAATTCGGGTTATTATTATTATTATTTTGTTAACATATGCCCCTTTAAAAAAATATACTTAGAGTGTCGGGATTTTTGTGGCATTTAGAGTGTCGGGATTATCTTTTCAAATTTTGGGCAGAATACCGCCACCCTGATGAACACTTTATCTTCTCCCGTGTTGATTGGACACGTAGCCCGATCGACGGAATTTCTTGGTTGCCACGATTTTCTTCGCTTGACCTTTTTACATCAACGTCACCCTCAAGCGCAAACCGCTAGGCTGCAGTGTGCCTGTCGTCTATTCACCGTGACAATCTTGGTGATCAAGTATTGCATTGGCTCCACCAAAACGTATAAGATCGATCCTCTCCATCTTGGACGCGAATCTCAGCTGCGATGATATCTACCTGTTTTTTGGAAGGTAGTCATAGATGAAAGACGTTTTACCAAGTGTTTTGGATATTTTATTACGAGCTTCCGCATATTTCGTTCTAAAGAAAGTCTTAATCGCTGGGGTTTGAGTGGCGAATCTCGAAACGATATTTGAATCATATTTGCTTTTGAGCAGGTGGGGCGGCTTGTTCATTTTCTCATTTCTTGCACAAAGGAGAGAGAAGAGGAGGGATGGAATCCAATGCTTACTTTACGATTTTTTTTTCATTCTTTTTTTTTTTGTCAGAATAATATAGCTCCATTACAAACCAAAATTGGACACCATAAAGTTTCAACATCTAAGTATAAAATTAATTATAACGAATGGAGAGGGCTAGTAATCTAGTTCGGTGGGAAAAAAAAAAAAAATCTAGTTCGGTGGAAGCTCTTCTATCTGGTGGGCTTTTGCAGCCCAATTAGTCACTCGATTGGCTTCTCTAGGCTCATGGATCAGATTGACACCTAGCTAATTTCGACGTTGGGGATAACATATACAAGGGCATGCTTTTTTCATAGGGGAAAGTATAAAAAAAAGTCCTAAACCTATTACATTTGTACTAATTTTCCTCATTGTGTGGGGCTTTCAATGGAATAAATAGTCCGTCGTCTGTGCATTGGTCTCTCTCTTCGTGGATGCTTGAGTTGAGATGGTGGTGCTTTGTTCTTGCTTTGTCTGTTGTAGCCGATTAGTTTTCTTTTTTCTTTTCTGGGGCTTTTTAAAACTTCACAAGATTCTTCATTTATCCCAAACTTGTTGACGCGTTCATCCAGCATTAACTTTTGTTCCTTGACTTGATTACGCAAGGAGTGGCCGACAGCTTGTTCGGCCGTGAAAAACTACACCCAACTTCCTTTGAGTAGGCTTTTTGAACCACCCGATATTGGTTTTTCATATGATAAAGGCTGGTAAACCAGCTGCTCTTCATTTTCCTGTATCACGCCGGCTATTTCATCCGGGAAGGCATCGCCGGAATCCGAGCCCGGGGAGGACTTACAAATGTTTGGAGTTGCCTCCGATAAACGAAGCCTTTTAAGGACTTGCTTAGGTCCGAGAAAATAAGAACCTAAAAATAGGGGAAAAAGTCATCAAAAATTTCAAATTTTGTCAATTGTAATATGTTTATCTCATTTTTTTTATGACAGAAAAAACCACAAACTTTGCCACATGTGACGCATTTATCCCAATTTTTTTTTCTATAATATCAAATACATCAAACTTATAGTTATGTGATGCATTTAGTATATATTTTTCTTTTTGGACATCAAAAATCTCAAACTTTTTCTATGACACTAAATTTTAGAGATTAATGTGCTGCATGGATCTAAGTTTAGGTTTTTGACATCACAAGAGAAAAGTTTAAGGTAAATGTGTTAATTTGGACAAATTTTTGAGAAATATGTCACATAGGTATAAGTTTAAGATTTTTAGTGTTATAAAAAATGATTTGAGATAAATGTATTACAGTTGGGAAAGTTTGAGATATTTTGTGGCTTTTACCCTAAAAATATTTGTCATTAAAACTCATTTACTGGGTCCTTTGATATTTCTAATTAATGCTTCTGGACAAAATCAGATGGAAAACTTGGAGTGGGGGATTGGCGATTCCCAAGGAGGGGGTTGGAATTCAACCCTTACTTACGAAAGATCACGATGCATCTGCCCGCCGACAGAAACTATTAAATCGGTGCACACACACCCACGAACCCAAAAAAAAAAAAAAAAACCATTTAATTCAATGACGATTCCACCGCTGGGGATAAGAAATATAAGGGCATGCTTTTCCACGTCTCATTTGAGTGATACACTTCCCAATTTTACCCATTGTGGATCCCACCTTCTAGCATCCTATGTAATTAAGGTTACGACTCGCTCTCCGAGCATCGAATTTTTGCATTGTACCTGAGATTCGTGTCCAAGATGGAGAGGATCCGTCCGTTGAACACAAGCCATCAAACTCCGTCAAACTTGACTCTTTGATATTTTCTTTCGAATGCATCATTTCAAGTCCAACAAAGCTTGCAATTTGTACATTTGGTAACAAGTTTAAAATGCTTTGTAATGTTAAAAATTATGAATCGCGATGAAAACAATTGAGAAGTATAACATATGGAGAAGCATAAGAACACAATCTGTATAGGCATGAATTCAATGTCGATTCCAATGTTGGGGATAAGAAATACAAGGGCATATTTTTTCCACATCTCATTTGAATGATGCACTCCCAATTTTACCTATTGTGGATCCCACCTTCCAACATCCTCGGTAATCAAGGTTATGACTCGTTCTCCGACATCAATTTCTTACATTGCACCTATGTTGACACTTAAGTTTTTGCTACCCAATCATTCATTGCATAGAAAATTATATATTAGCTTTTAAGCCCTTAGAATTAATTTGCATAGTATTTAGTTTTAGGAGCATTTATTTTTAAGTTTCATTAATTGCGTTGGACCGATGATAAGTGGTAAATGATTCTGAGCCCAATGAGGCCCGTAAGGTAGAGAATAAGACTGAGTCCACGAAGGCATGAAATTCAAGCCCATGTACCTCATATGGATGAAAATTGCCTGTGCTGCGCATGAGTAATCAGAATTGAAAAATTTTGAAGTCAAGAGAGCATAATCTCGGCCAAGGAAAGACACGACAAGAGGAAACAAGGGCTGAATACGTGCAATCTTTGGCTAGAGAAGGATAGTGGGCAGATTTGGCGAGAGGGGATTTAGAAGATCGGCTAAAAATAAAATGGAGAATTCAAAGAAGGAAACAATGTAAGGGAAAATCAAGAAAGGAGATTGGCGCACGTGTGTGCCAGTGAATCTGCCACGGTCAGACCTACCTTCCTCGACACCACACTCAAGCGCAAGCCACTTGGCTGCCATGTGCCTCTCGTCTATTCACCACTCAATTGGAGAGGTCGAAGCAGACGCCGCCAAGGAAGGCCTTCGATAGCGAGTCCCAGACGAAGATCTCCAGCTTGAAGCCAGCCCGACTCAGCTTGTTGCGGCTGAAAGCGAAGAACTGGTGCCACTCCGGCGTGTCGGTCGGCTCACCGAGCCGGTGAACCGCCGACTTTGAACAGACATAATGAGTCGACACGTAGATCTTCACATGGGAGCTGCTGTTGTGAGCGAGACCTCGCAGCTCGACGATCTTGATGAACAGGTACTGCATTGGCTCCACCAAATCGTAAAAATGGATCCTCTCCATCTTGGATGCGAATCCCAGGTGCGACGATGTCTACTTGTTTTGCCGGAAGTGGTTGTCAACGCAAGGCCTTTCATCATAGGTTGGATCTTTGATGTGTCGAATGAATTGGGTTATGTGGTGACACAAACATGAAAAAAAAATGATTATAAGATGAATTTCTAATGCTAACAGAACTAAGTGAACTGGACAAAATAAAGAATTGCGGGTAAAGAATAGATAGATAATTTGCAGAAAAAATTGATAAGTGTGATTACTTGCGGATCATTTATAATTAACTCTTCTCGGCCTTATATAGCATTGTACAAAGTGTGACGTTAAAAGCGGTTATCATTCAAATTCCAAATTCTAACTATTCCCAAGATTCTAGGCCTCAACTTGTACACGGTTGCAATTTGGCTATATCTCTATTTCTACATGGCTGCCCCTTTTCTATCGGATTTCCAGTCTTTGTCAATTGCCTTTCCCATATTAGTCGCCAACTTGTAGTGATAGTTTGGAGCGGCCCTGTCGACAACGCAGTATGAAATCTCACCATCCCATTAAAATTCGGATTATTTTCTTGTGTGAACATATGCCCCTTTTAAATAAAATATATCGGAGCGCCGGGTTTTTTTTTTTTTTGGGGTCAAAACAGTGGTTTTATATATTAACTCATGTTTGAACAACCACTGTACATAGCTTCGGAATACAGAAGATCCAACAGATAATGCGGAGTGCCGGGTTTATTTTGTCAATATATGGGCAGAATTGCAGCGCCTTGATAACTGCTTTATCTTCTCTTGTATTGATTAGACACGTAGCCCGATCAACAGGATTTCCTTACGATTTTCTACTAGCCTGTAGAACCACTACTCGGAATTCACTTCACCTTAAGATAGTAGCTGGCAAGTCTTATTTTATTACTTTATTAAGATACATGCGATGATGTGAGACTCACCAAACCCCCCATCAGAAAAAAAAAAAAAAATCAAATCAAATATTAAAAAAAAAATACAATGTAAATTAGATTATAAAAATGAAAATAAAAACTTAAAAACTTAAAAAGGAAAAACACAAACTACACACTAGTGACAATGGCCATCGTTGTTAGGAAGGGTTAACAAAGGTCACTGGGGCCTTCCTGAAGCCCGACAATCCTCACCAGCCCCGATGAGGTCTTGCTGGCCTGGATCTGGCAATGAGCCTGCGAGCCTAGATTTGGGGGAGGGCGCGATCCTCGCCCCAAGTCTAAGCAAGGTTTGCCAGTGCTAGAGGATTCCACCACAAAGATATGGGATGGCAGGTCCTTGCTAAGGATAAGCAAGTCGGCCTTCGGGAAGGCCCATGTGACCCTGGGCAATTGTGGCAACCACCAATGAGGACTTGCTCCTTTTTTTCTACTTTGATTTTAGAAAAAAAATTATTCTTTTTAATTTATCTAACTTAAGTAAAATTTTAAAAAATAATTATAAAAAAAACCATGGAGGAGAGAGAAAGCGATAAAAAAAACCACATCGGCAATTTCTATTTGTCAAATTGAATGGAGTCTTGAATGCACTAACTTAATGAGTTCTATGATTTGCTTGTACATTTTTAAAGATTTAGGATTCAATTATACCTTCGTAACAAGTTTTACAATTTCTAGTGTACTTATCCTTAGAATATAAGCAATTTGTGTTTGCAACACAAAGTACAAAGACAATCTACTTAGAACAAATTCCCTTGGAAATAGATGTATTTTTCAGAAAATTGTTCTATTCATTTTGCCACACCTACATTGATTATAGCAAATTTTTCTAGCAACTCATATGACATTTAAACCACATAAAACAAGAGTGGGACTATGACATCCAAAATTTTCTTTATAGTTCATGATATTCAGATATATAATTAGGGAGATGGACACTAGAAATGGCAACAAAAAAAAAAAATTAAGTACAATACTTACCTTAGTGTCAATTTTTTTTTTCGAATCACTTAAGTGCTACTTTTAAAGAAAATAATCACTTTAATGCCAACTCCGTTTTGAATCGCTGGAATTTTAACGTGACATATTTTATTAATTTATCAATCCTATGTGGCTCGTTGGCATGCCTAATCAACATATAACCCCTAAACAATGTCATATAAAAATTCTAAATCATGATAGTTTGAATGCCAAATTTTGTTTTAAATGATTACTTCAGTGCTAATCATTGTTAAAAAGCTACCACTTTAGTGCCAAATACTCCATGTGGACTAGATTTTTTAAATAATATGCCAAGCTATATAAATTATTTTAATTTTGAAAGCCACATATTATTTTTGGCTGAAAATTCTTGCCGCTTGCACTTAATTGATTGTTTTTTTTTCTCTTATTTGGAAGTGAAGTAATCTAGCGAAAATTTTGGCACTAAAGTAAACACCATACATAAATTTTGACATTTTTAGTGTTCTTCTACCTATATATTTAGTATAGTAATTGTCAATGGGGACTAATACGCTCCTTAATATGTATTGAGTAATTTTAAAATGTTAACTTTTAACTGAGTTAAAATCTCTTGATTGTCCTATATATTTTCTTAATAATTTTGGTGATTTAATATCGTCATTTCAAATGAATAATAATTTCCCGTTTATTTACTGCAATGTAGAGTATCTATCCAACCTAACATAATATCTCCATTCTTTTTAATCCAACCATGCAATTTGTCACTACTTTAGCTTGGACAAATGTCTTAATTCTCATCTTATGCTTTGCCCAAATGCCTTAATTGAATCTGTTGAACATAGCTCTTATAACTTCATGCGTGACATATTATTTTCAACTCGAGTAACTTTATATCTACTACTATTAACTATAGTTAATTGACATTATTTCTTTTAACTCAAGCTAATAAATGTTATTTCAAAATTCTCTTCAATATAGAATAAATTTGGAAGACAAGAGATAAGATACATTAATTCCTCTCTTGAACGTGCAACTTCATCACTTTTACATCTTCAAGTTCAAATTTTTTTTCTATTCCACTCTTTTTCAGGACGATCAAAGTTCAAAGCCTCACTTTCAATATAGTTTCTTACAAGTTATATTTATGGGTTCCCTTTATTTCTATCAAATTAGCTTTGTTGTTTTCAAAGAATGAGATTTGTTAATGTTAGTAATTATTTTGATTTCAAGGTGATTAAAAGACTTGCTTTGTTGAATTTCACTCAATGTGAGTGAAAACTCTAAGGACTAAATTGGAATGATCTACTTGTTACTTGAGCTTAGTTGATTGATTGTTTGTTTATTTAGTTTAGATTTTACTCTATGTGTGGGTAAGTCTCAATAATTGTATGTTGAGCTATTGTGATTATTGGGTTTGAATTAAAAAGTCGTTCTCATGCCTATAATGTCTTAAAGAGATTACAAAAAGGTTTTGTTGCATCTTGAATGAAAAAAATGAGAAAATAGTAAAACTAAGTATAAAAAGAGATATCTTGGTAAATTCATGATAAGGTTAAGGACAATTTTGAAATTTCTAGAACTGAGGTGGGGCTGTTAATAGAGTTATTTTGTTATTATTAGTGTTAATTAGCGAATTCCTTAAGTAAAATTAATTAGAGGGTGTCACGACCTACTTTTTCCATCTGGAGGGGAAAAGACATAAGTTTAGGAATTTTGTCTAAAATGGGGCTTACAGCACTTGATTAGGTGCAAACTCTTCCAAGCCCATATCCCACCCAATGTTGGGGTATTCAATTTTAGCTTTAGTTGATGCTACAAGGATTTTCTAAAGAGGAGTCATAATTAGCCTATTGGGATTGGGTAAAAATCAATCGAAACATGGTAATATACCTCACTTCCTACACAACAATAAAATCAAGGGTTGGAGACTTGGGTATACTAATTAATTAACTAGTGCCATTTTAGTATCTAATTTTGTTCATTTTAGAATTAATTTTAAACTTATTCACTAACACGTGAGTTGATCATGTAGGTGTGCGATAATTAACATAACAATTAGCAATCAAAGAAGCATTAAATAAATTGCAAGGAAAAGGTAGAAACTAACACTAAGAAATAAGAAATATGCCATTCCTAACTAGGCCAAAGGAAAACCACAATTAACATATCAAAAGTACGCAATCAAGTGATGATCAAAATAGAATTGCGCAAATGACCTAACAGTTGTCTCTAAGATTTGAAATCCTACAATAAAGCCTTAAGACCTTATTCAATTTTGAATGCAATTTTTAACAAGGATTGTCACTCAATTTAAGAGAAAACTACATAACAACTGATTTTTTTTTAGCTTTTTCATAACTCTTAGAAAATATAATTTTTTTGCAATTTTAATTTTTTTAAAAACATTTGATAATTTTTTTTTTTAAATAATCCGAAAATGGGATTCAAGCTGGGCCGATGGACAAGCATGGGCTGCCTCTTTCTATAGAATGGGCCAACGAACATCAAAGGCTTAAAGAAAGCAATGGGCTCAATGAAATAAAACCCAATCTAGCCACTATGGCTTTGTTTGGCAACGTTTTTGTTTCTTTATTTTTCTATCATTTTGTTCTTCGGAATAGAAATATAATAAAAATTCATTTGGTAAAATCAATTAATTTTTATATTCCCCGTAATAGAAAAGTGACAAGGGAATAAATTTGGAACAAAAACAAGAAGTAGAAAAAAATTACTTCTTATTCCCAAGAACAATTTCTAAAAATAAGTTAGTTTTTCTTTTTTGTCTTTTCTTCTTCCTTGCCAATAGCACCGCTGCTTGTCATTTGCCAACTGCACCATCGCTGGCCACTTGCCATCGACTGATCGCTACCCTCGCCAGCCAACCGTCACCATCAATAGTTGGTTGACCACCACCTACCGTCGTTATTTGTTGTCGTTGGCCAACCACAGCTGCCCTCGCCCACCATAGATGGCAAGCAACTGCGGACGGCGATAGTCAATGGAAGTTGACTAGCAGCAATAAGGAAGAATAAGAAAAGAAAAAATATTAAAAAATTAAAAAAATTCCATGTAACAAAAAAAATTTGTGAATCATACTAAATACATTCCTATTATTTTTCCATTATGAGAATAAAAATTTTGTGTACTTACTAAATGCGTTCTTTTACTAAGAAATTGTTTCGAAAAATAGAAATAGAAAAAAGACTATTTCTAAAAAAAAATGTTGTTTTTAAGAACAAAAGTATTACCAAACAGACTTAATCCAAAACTCACTCAACCAAAAATAAACCCAAACACGCCAAAGCAAGCCCAACACTCACTACCCTTGTAGCAAAAACAAGCCCAATTTCACCAAATCAACATGTCAAGCTCAAGGCTCACTAAGTTTAAATGAGCCCAAAGTCCACTACTCTCCCTTACCCATTTTTCAATCCCGTCACTGCTGCTCGTCTTCTCCGAGCACTACCAGAATACCAAAACTCCGGCCATGAACATTGAATTTTGCAGTCGATTAATATACGCTCGTTCGTCAGGTCTCCACCATTGGCCACCATGTTCGACCATCATCACTAGTCACCGCAACAAACGCTCTATTCGGCCTCTCTCTCTCTCTCTCTCAACTTTCTAAGGGTTTAGCAAGGCCTATGACTTAGTGGGCAAGATGGAAATCCAGAGAACTTCTGAGAATTTCGTTGTCGACAAGGAAAGCTTGTTGAACATCGCCATGAAAGAGAGTGCCAAGAGTTCCTGGATCACGGTGAGCTTTTTTCTTTGCCTTTTCGGGCTTTTCAAATACCCTGAAACGTTGTTGTTTCTTATCTTGTTCTTTTTCCAGATTTTCTTCTCGGAAAGAGTAATGTTTTTGGCAGTTCCCACATATTCTTCTGTCCAATTCTTGATTAATGTATGAATGACGATGAGCTCCCAAAGAACAGCAAATCGAAATGCCATTTCCAATTTGCCAACAGCATAAAAATTTCGCCAGACCCCCGAACGTTTCTATGGGCATGAAATTTTCTCAAAAAATAACTCATTGTGTTCTAGCCTTCGTTTTCATATACGATATTCGTTACATGGTCAAATGTTCCTGCTCTCTTCATGGCGAGATAACACTTGAAAACTTGCGGACAGGGGTCATGAGGAAGAGCTTCAAGTGTGGAGCTGAGAAGAAGATTAAAGCTACTGCTAATGCCAATGCTCCAGATCATAAGACCAATGCAGAAAAAGCAGGTACAACGTAGTTTTTTTTTTTTTCGGTCAGAAACATCACATGTATTAAGATCTCAGCATAAAAGTTACATTAAGTTTAGAATAAACAATATCCTGCAAAAAAGGAGGAGGCTGAAGAACCCAATTCGGAGGGAGTAAGGAGGCCCGATGGGCCTTCGCAACTCGGTCCGCAACAGCATTAGCTTCTCTATGGCAGTGTACTAGTTGGAGATTAGGGCACCGAATCAGCAATGCCAGAGTTTCTTCGAAAATCGATCTGAGTTCCCACAGTCGTCGGGTAGGATCACGAACGGCTTCCACAATGGTCAAGCAGTCAGATTCCACAACAATCTTATCCATCTCTCGTCCTCTCTAAAGCAGAAAATGCAGGGTGTCTCTAAAGCAAAAAATGCAGGGTGAGATTTAGGACGATCGCCTCAGCTTGCAGGGCCGAGGAGGCACAAACAGAATGCACGAAGCCATTAATCAAGCGGCCGGATGAGTCTCTGCACACACAAGCCGCCGAGGCGTCGATGCAGGATGGGTGGTAAGCTGCATCAATGTTAAATTTTAAGACTCCTTGGTCCGGTGGATGCCATATGTGATTCGAAATACTCTATTTTGAAGTAGGCCGCGGCACTAGGGTATCGAAAATATGCTTGGATTGGGCATCTGCAATCGCCAACTACACAACTCGCTCGGCATTCGGCTACTGTTGATGGAAAAGGAAATCGTTCCGGGCTTTCCAAATGTGCTATAGGACAAACGTAATCGTTTCAAGATCCAGTAAGCCACCATTGCTGTCAATAAATTGAAGTAACTAGCTTTCTATTCGATGCACAGCTACTATAGGACTCTTTATAGCTAATTATGGATGCATCCAAACAACATGTGTCCATGGACATAACAAAAATAGATGTTCTAGGGTCTCGGGTACCTGATTAGCACACATACAGCAAGTCGGGGCTGTCAAGATGTGTTGCTTATATAGATTTTCTCTAGTCGCCAGTGCGTTATTGCAGAGAGACCAGATAAATGATCTTAGTTTAGGCATAGTGTGTAGTTTCCAGATTGCATTCCATAATCTGCGAGGCGGCTGAAAAGATGAAGAGGCCTGATTGGTGATATTGCTTTTTTTGCTGAGCTCTGAGCTGATTGTAGCAGTTCTTCACTATAAAAATTCCATTTTGCGTTCCCCTCCATATTAGTTTATCTTGAGTACAGTGAGGTCAAATAGGGATAGATAGGATCTCGTCAACTATTTGGCTATCCAAATGCTGATTCAAAAGTGAAGTATCCCATGAGTCAGAATCAGTTGATATAAAACTTGCAACCATTTCTGGTTCATCCCTAGGAGCTGGACCTCCAATAACACCACTAGGTAACCAGTTATCCTCACAAATTTTTATTTGTGTGCAATTTCCAACAAACCATAGAACCTTATCTGTGATAGATTCCCGGCCTAGTAATATGCTATGCCAACCCCAAGAGGATCTAGCACCTTTAGTGGCACGCCAAAAATCCTGAGATGGAAAATATAAACCTTTTAGTAGCCTGCTGTACAATGAAGTAGGTTCTTGGGCTAGGCGCCAAGCTTGTTTACCCAGTAGAGCTCTGTTAAAAACCATAAGATCGTGAAATCCTAAACCCTCTTCATCTTTCCTACTCTTAATGCAATCCCAGTTCTTCCAATGTATGCCTTTCTTGCTGTAATCAGACTGCCACCAGAATTTATCTATTTTTAGTTCTATGGCTTTGCAAATAACAGCAGGGATTTTGAAAATTGACATTGCATATTGGGGTATTGCTTGCACAACGGTTTTAAGAAGGACCTCCTTGCCTCCTTTTGAAATAAGTTTTTCTTTCCAACCTTCGAGTTTTGAATGCACTCGACCCATAAGCCAAGAAAACATTTTTCCCGTTTAGATTTGCCCCAATCTGAAGGTATACCAAGATATCTGCCAGTTTTGTGTAGTAAAGCAACTCTAAGTGCTCCGGCAAGATTTTCTTTCAAGCTGCTAGGACAATCTGGGCTACAGAATAAACCTGATTTGTTTCGGTTAATGGCCTGTCCCGTAGCTAGGCAATACTCATTAATTATAGCAACTAAGTTCTGACATTCAATAAGCTTCGCATCAAGAAAAAAGATGGCATCATCTGCGAAAAATAAATGGGAGAGAGTAGGACACCACCGGTTAAGTTTAATACATTTAAGGTTGCCAATGTCCACTGCATTGTTGATAAGAGTCGTTAAGGCATTAGCCATCAGGATGAACATGTACGGTGATAAAGAGTCACCTTGTCTGAGACCTCTAGTAGGATGGAAAAAAGGTAGAAATTCGCCATTGAATTTGACACTGTAAGAAACCGTAGAAACGCATTGGAATATCTAGTGAACCCATTTGGTATGAAATCCAAGCTTTAGGAGATAATCTCTGAGAAAATTCCATTCGACCCAATCATAAGCCTTCTGCATGTCTAGTTTAAGCATGGCGTGAAAGTTCTTTTTCCATTTTCTGATTCTGATTCTGATTTGGATACAATCTGCCACAGTAAGACATACCTCCGACGACACCATGCTCAAGCGCGAACCACTTGGCTGCCATGTGCCTCTTGTCTATTCATCACTCAATTGGAGAGGTCGAAGCAGCGCCGCTAAGGAAGGCCTTCGATAGCGAGTCCCAGACGAAGATCTCCAGCTTGAAGCTAGCCCGACTCAGCTTGTTGTGGCTGAACGCGAAGAACTGGTGTCACTCCAGCGAGTCGGTCCGCTTGCCAAGCCAGTGAATCGCCCACTTTGAAGAGACATAATGAGTCGACATGCTGATCTTCACGTAGGAGCTGCCATCGTGATCGAGACCTCGCAGCTTGACGATCTTGATAGACAGGTACTGCATTGGCTCCCCCAAATCGTGCGAATGGATCCTCTCTATCTTGGATGCGAATCTGAGGTGCGACAATATCTGCCTGTTTCGCCGGAAGTGGTCTTCAATGAGGCCTTATATAGCATTGTACAAAGTGTGACCATTGAAAGCAATTATCATTTAAATTCCAAATTCTAACTTCTCTGGAGATTCTAGGCCTCGATTTGATTTTATTGTAACCGCATGTTCTTATTCATAAACGGTTACAATTTGGTTTATATCTCTATTTTTGCATCTTTTACCGATCTTGTAATCAGCTGCCCCCTTTTATCACATGTTGATTTCTAGTCTTTGTCAATTGCCTTTCCCATATTACCCGCCAATTTGTAGTGATAGTTCGCAGCTGCCCTATTGATAATGCACTATGAACTCTCACCAGTCCATTAAATTCGGGTTATTTTTTTTGTTAACATATGCCCCTTTTAAAAAAATATACTAGAGTGTCGGGATTATCTTTTCAAATTTTGGGCAGAATACCGCCACCCTGATAAACACTTTATCTTCTCCCATGTTGATTGGACACGTAGCCCGATCGACGGAATTTCTTTGTTGCCATGATTTTCTACTAGCATGTAGAACTACTACTCGGAATTCGCTTAACCTTTTTACATCAACGCCACCCTCAAGCGCAAACCGCTAGGCTGCCATGTGCCTCTCGTCTATTCACCGTGACAATCTTGGTGATCACGTATTGCATTGGCTCCACCAAAACGTATAAGATCGATCCTCTCCATTTTGGACGCGAATCTCAGCTGCGATGATATCTACCTGTTTTTTGGAAGGTAGTCATCGATGAAAAGACGTTTTGCCAAATGTTTTGGATTTTTGATTTGTCAAATGAATTGAGTTCTACGATGACTCAAACATAAAGCAGCGATTATGAGATGAATTTATAATGCTAACCATCGTATAATTGTTTAACGGAGAGATTAACTTTTATGATGTGTAGCGCGAGTGTATTAGTAATTTAAATTTTTGTTTACTAAATTTATTCAATAAATAGAAATTTACGCACAAGCTTCCGCAAATTTCGTTCCAAAGAAAGTCTTAATCCGCGCTGGGGTTTGATTGGCGAATGTCGAAAAGATATTCGAATCATATTTGCTTTTTAAAACTCTGCAAGGTTCTTCATTTACCCCAAACTTGTCGACGTGTTTATCTAGCTTTAACTTTTGTTCTGTGACTTAGGGGTGAGCAGCGGTTTAAATGGACCCGGACCGGCCCAACCCTCCCGGGTCTTGTCCGGTTCCCAAGACGGGCTGGTCCTTGGTCCTGAAATTCCTGACCAACACTCATGCGGTTGGTCCTGGTCCCGAGAGTTTTGGATCGGTCCAATCCGGGACCAACCCTATATATTATATTATATTATATTATAATTCTTTTATATATTCAAACCTAAGTAAAATTTATGTTATATTATATTATATATAATTCTTTTATATATTCAAACCTAAGTAAAATGATGTTAAAGTTGTTGACTCCTCATGCTCATAGTCATGGACAGACGGCATCCAATTCCAAAAGGCGTGAAGTTTATGCCGTAAAGGTCTTCACGGCCTCCTCCTCCACAGTCTAGACTCCAGAGTACATTCTTCACCGTGAGGACCAAGGACTCCTCATAGTCATGGACTCGCGACATCCAAAATGGGCAAAGTTTATGCCGTAAATCTCCTCACGGCTTTCTTCCCTAAATACGTTCTCTTCCATTTTGTCTTCTTTGTTCTTCAATTTGCCAAAATCAAAAGTAGCAACATCCCGCTCGCCTCTGGTTGCCCGCGCCGCTCACCTTTGACCGTGCGCGCTGCTCACGCCGCTCGCCACTCACCACTCGCCCTTTGCTGTCGTCGCTGGCCTTGCTAAACGCTTGCCACTCACCACTCGCCGCTAGTCTCGCTCAACGCTCACCGCTTGCCGCCGGCCTCGCATGCGCTTGCCGCTTGCCGCTTGACGCTCACCCCACTCGACACTTGACGCTTGCGCTCGCCACTCGCGCCGATCACCTCACTTATCGCCGAGTAAATCAAAAGGAAAAAAGAAGAAGCCCTAATTAGAAGCCCTAATGCTCAGTTTACCCTTGCTTTCCAAACACAACTTGACTAGTGATATCTACTTTGTGCTTCATTTGAGATCTTGTATTGGTATTTATAGTTTAGTTGTATAATGCCGCATTGTCGATGGATGTGTAATTTGAATTTGTAGGTGTACTTTTTTAGGGAGTATAAAAAACAAGACGAAATAAATTATCGATCAGTCCCGGGTTGACCGCGGAACCCGACCGAACCCATTGGGTCGGTCCGGTCCTTAGTCCCGGCTCGATAGGTCGGTCCTCGGTCCTAAAAATGAGGACCGACACATCAGAGTTGGTCTAAGGTTAGGGGGTGGCCCGGACCAACCCGGACCATGCTCACCCCTACTGTGACTTGACTACGCAAGGAGTGGCCGACAGCTTGTTCGGCCGTGGAAAACTACACCCAACTTCCTTTTGAGGAGGCTCTTTGAACCACCCGATATTTGTTTTTCATATGATAAAGGCGCTCGAGAATAAGAACATAAAAATATGGGAAAATGTCACCAAAAATTTTAAATTTTGCTTATTGTAATATATTTATCTCTTTTTTTTTGTGACATAAAAAAGCACGAACTTTGTCACGTATGACGCATTTATTCTAAATTTTTTTCTATAACACCAAATACCTTAAATTTATGTTTATGTACCACATTCAATATAAATATTTCTTTTGGGACATCAAAAACCCCAAACTTTTTCTATGACACTAAATTTTAGGGATTAATGTGTTGCATGAATATAAATTTAGGTTTTTGGCATTGCAAGAGAGAAGTTTAAGGTAAATGTGTTACATTGGATAAATTTTTGATAAATATGTCACATAGGTATAAGTTTGAGATTTTTAGTGTTATAAAAAATGATTTGAGATAAAGGTATCACAGTTGGAAAAGGTTGAGATATTTTGTGGCTTTTACCCTAAAAATATTTTTCATTAAAACTCATTTATTGGGTCCTTTGATATTTCTAATTAATGCTTCTTGACAAAATCAGATGGAAAACTTGGGGTGGGGGGTTGGCGATTCCCAAGGAGGGGGTTGGAATTCAACCCTTACTTACGAAAGATCACGATGCATCTGCCCGCCGAGAGAAACCATTAAATCGGTCCACACACACCCACGAACTAAAAAAAAAAAAAAAAACCATTTAATTCAATGACGATTCCGCTGCTGGGGATAAGAAATATAAGGGCATGCTTTTTCCACGTCTCATTTGAGTGATGCACTTCCCAATTTTACCCATTGTGGATCCCACCTTCTAGCATCCTATGTAATTAAGGTTACGACTCGCTCTCCAAGCATCGAATTTTTGCATTGTACCTGAGATTCGTGTCCAAGATGGAGAGGATCCGTCCGTTGAACACAAGCCATCAAACTCCGTCAATCTTGACTCTTCGATATTTTCTTTCGAATGCATCATTTCAAATCCAACAGAGCTTGCAATTTGTACATTTTGTAACAAGTTTAAAATGCTTTGTAATGTTAAAAACTATGAATCGCGATGAAAACAATTGAGAAGTATAACATATGGAGAAGCATAAGAACACAATCTGTATAGGCATGAATTCAATGTCGATTCCAATGTTGGGGATAAGAAATACAAGGGCATACTTTTTCCACATCTCATTTGAGTGATGCACTTCCCAGTTTTACCTATTGTGGATCCCACCTTCCAACATCCTCGGTAATCAAGGTTTTGATTCGTTCTCCGATGTTGATTTCTTGCATTGCACCTGTGTTGACACTTAAGTTTTGGCTACCCAATTATTCATTACATAGAAAATTAGAGATAGCTTTTAATCCCTTAGAATTAATTTACATAGTATTTAGTTTTAGGAGCATTTATTATTTAGTTTCATTAATTGCGTTGGGCCGATGATAGGTGGTAAATGATTCTGAGTTCAATGCCGCCCGTAAGGTAGAGAATAAGACTGAGTCCACGAAAGCATGAAATTCAAGCCCATTGAATACCTCATATGGATGAAAATGGCCTGTGCTGCGCATGAGTAATCAAAATTGCAAAATTTTGAAGTCAAGAGATCATATTCTCGGCCAAGGAAAGACACGACAAGAGGAAACAAGGGCTGAATACGTGCGATCTTTGGCAAGAGAAGGACAGTGAGCAGATTTGGCGAGAGGGGATTTAGAAGTTCGACTAAAAATAAAAGGGAGAATTCAAAGAAGGAAACAATGTAAGGGAAACTCAAGAACGGAGATTGGCGCACGTGTGTGCCAGTGGAGAAAAAAAGCAAATTCAATGGGATTTTCCCATTATTCGAGGGAAATATTCAGCAATATGGAAAGGACCCATTTAGTGTGGAGGATCGTGTGAAATAATAAGAAAAAAATATGAATAAAAGAAAAGTGTGAGATTTACGTACTAAGAAGGGAGAAACGATCGTCACAAAGGCACCCACTCACACATGGCTGCACTAGTTGAAGCCTAGTATTCTGACTGCCAGGTCAGGGGTTCGACTCTTAGAGTCCGTCATAACAACCAGAGTAGTTCCATGACTTAAGTGGGGGGCCTCGGCTAGTGGGTTGTTGGGCTAAACTCCCCCGAGATATAGTCGGTACTGTACTCCTGTAAGGTGAGCTAGGCCGGATTCTCAGCATAAAAAAAAAAAAAAAAACCGATCATCATAAAGGCCACGCACAATCGAAGACACGGCTTTGAGAGGAAACACGTGGTGAGTAGAGAGAGGTCGGAGAGGGAGGGCACCCGAGCTGAACGAGAGGAGAAGAAAAGACCAGGGAGACTCGTGCCGCAAACCTGTCGTTGAAGATCTCCAGCTTGAAGCTAGCCTGACTCAGCTTGTTGTGGCTGAAGGCCAAGAACTGGTGCCACTCCGGCGTGTCAGTCGGCTCACCGAGCCGGTGAATCGCCGCCTTTGAACAGACATAATGAGTCGACACGTAGATCTTCACATAGGAGCTTCCGTTGTGAGCAAGACCTCGCAGCTTGACGATCTTGATGAACAGGTACTGCATTGGCTCCACCAAATCGTAAAAATGGATCCTCTCCATCTTGGATGCGAATCCCAGGTGCGACGATGTCTGCTTGTTTTGCCGGAAGTGGTTGTCAATGAAAGGCCTTCCATAATAGGTTGGATCTTTGATTTGTCGAATGAATTGGGTTATGTGGTGACACAAACATGAAAAAAAATGATTATAAGATGAATTTCTAATGCTAACAGAACTAAGTGAACTGGACAAAATAAAGAATTGCGGGTAAAGAATAGATAAATAATTTGCAGAAAAAATTGATAAGTGTGATTACTTGCAGATCATTTATAATTAACTCTTCTCGGCCTTATATAGTATTGTACAAAGTGTGACGTTAAAAGCGGTTATCATTCAAATTCCAAATTCTAACTATTCCCAAGATTCTAGGCCTCAACTTGTAAACGGTTGCAATTTGGCTATATCTCTATTTCTACATGGCTGCCCCTTTTCTATCGCATGTGGATTTCCAGTCTTTGTCAATTGCCTTTCCCATATTAGTCGCCAACTTGTAGTGATAGTTCGGAGCGGCCCTGTCGACAACGCAGTATGAAATCTCACCATCCCATTAAAATTCGGATTATTTTCTTGTGTGAACATATGCCCCTTTTAAATAAAATATATCGGAGTGCCGGGTTTTTTTTGTTTTTTTTTTTTTTGGGGTCAAAACAGCGGTTTTATATATTAACTCATGTTTGAACAACCACTGTACATAGCTTCGGAATACAGAAGATCCAACAGATAATGCGGAGCACCGGGTTTATTATGTCAATATATGGGCAGAATTGCAGCGCCTTGATAACTGCTTTATCTTCTCCTGTATTGATTAGACACGTAGCCCGATCAACAGGATTTCCTTACGATTTTCTACTAGCCTGTAGGACCTAGCCTGTAGAACCACTACTCGGAATTCACTTCACCTTAAGATAGTAGCTGGCAAGTTTTATTTTATTACTTTATTAAGATACATGCGATGATGTGAGACTCACCAAACCCCCCATCAGGAAAAAAAAAATCAAATCAAATATTTAAAAAAAAATACAATGTAAATTAGATTATAAAAATGAAAATAAAAACTTAAAAACTTAAAAAGGAAAAACACAAACTACACACTAGTGACAGTGGCCATCATTGTTAGGAAGGGTTAACAAAGGTCACTCGGGCCTTCCTGAAGCCCAACAATCCTCACCAGCCCCGATGAGGTCTTGTTGGCTTGGATCTGGCAATGAGCTTGCGAGCCTAGATTTGGGGGAGGGCGCGATCCTCGCCCCAGGTCTAAGCAAGGTTTGCCAGTGCTAGAGGATTCCACCACAAAGATTTGGAATGGTAGGTCCTTGCTAAGGACAAGCAAGTCAGCCTTCGAGAAGGCCCATGTGACCCTGGGCAATTGTGGCAACCACCAATGAGGACTTGCTCCTTTTTTTCTACTTTAATTTTAGAAAAAAATTATTCTTTTTAATTTATTCAATCTAACTTAAGTAAAATTTTAAAAAATAATTATAAAAAAAACCATGGAGGAGAGAGAAAGTGATAAAAAAATACCACATCGGCGATTTCTATTTGTCAAATTGAATGTAGTCTTGAATGCACTAACTTAATGAGTTCTATGATTTGATTGTACATTTTTAAAGATTTAGGATTCAATTATACTTTCGTAACAAGTTTTAAAATTTCTAGTGTACTTATCCTTAGAATATAAGCAATTTGTGTTTGCAACACAAAGTACAAAGACAATCTACTTAGAACAAATTCCCTTGGAAATAGATGTATTTCTCAGAAAATTGTTCTATTCATTTTGCCACACCTACATTGATTATAGCAAATTTTTCTAGCAACTCATATGATATTTAAACCACATAAAACAAGAGTGGGACTATGACATCCAAAATTTTCTTTATAGTTCATGATATTCAGATATATAATTAGGGAGATGGACACTAGAAATGCCAAAAAAAAATTAAGTACAATACTTACCTTAGTGTCAATTTTTTTTTTTTTCGAATCACTTAAGTGCTACTTTTTAAGAAAATAATCACTTTAATACCAACTCCGATCTGAATCGCTGGAATTTTAACGTGACATATTTTATTAATTTATCAATCCTATGTGGCTCGTTGGCATGCCTAATCAACATATAGCCCCTAAACAATGTCATATAAAAATTCTAAATCATGATAGTTTGAATGCCAAATTTTGTTTTAAATGATTACTTCAGTGCTAATTATTGTTAAAAAGCGACCACTTTAGTGCCAAATACTCCATGTGGACTAGATTTTTTTAAATAATATGCCAAGCTATATAAATTATTTAAATTTTAAAAGCCACATATTATTTTTGGCTGAAAATTCTTGCCGCTTGCACTTAATTGATTGTTTTTTTCCTCTTATTTGGAAGTGAAGTAATCTAGCGAAAATTTTGGCACTAAAGTAAACGCCATACATAAATTTTGACATTTTTAGTGTTCTTCTACCTATATATTTAGTATAGTAATTGTCAAAGGGGACTGATACGCTCCTTAATATGTATTGAGTAATTTTAAAATGTTAACTTTTTACTGAGTTAAAATCTCCTGATTGTCCTATATATTTTCTTAATAATTTTGGTGATTTAATATCGTCATTTCAAATGAATAATAATTTCCCGTTTATTTACTGCAATGTAGAGTATCTATCCAACCTAACATAATATCTCCATTCTTTTTAATCCAACCATGCAATTTGTCACTACTTTAGCTTGGACAAATGTCTTAATTCTCATCTTATGCTTTGCCCAAATGCCTTAATTGAATCTGTTGAACATAGCTCTTATAACCTCATGCGTGACATATTATTTTCAACTCGAGTAACTTTATATCTACTACTATTAACTATAGTTAATTGACATTATTTCTTTTAGCTCAAGCTAATAAATGTTATTTCAAAATTCTCTTCAATATAGAATAAATTTGGAAGACAAGAGATAAGATACATTCATTCCTCTCTTGAACGTGCAACTTCATCACTTTTACATCTTCAAGTTCAAAAAAATTTCTATTCCACTCTTTTTCAGGACGATCAAAGTTCAAACCCTCACTTTCAATCTAGTTTCTTACAAGTTATATTTATGGGTTCCCTTTATTTCTATCAAATTAGCTTTGTTGTTTTCAAAGAATGAGATTTGTTAATGTTAGTAATTATTTTGATTTCAAGGTGATTAAAGACTTGCTCTGTTGAATTTCACTCAATGTGAGTGAAAACTCTAAGGACTAAATTGGAATGATCTACTTGTTACTTGAGCTTAGTTGATTGATTGTTTGTTTATTTAGTTTAGATTTTACTCTATGTGTGGGTAAGTCTCAATAATTGTATGTTGAGCTATTGTGATTATTGGGTTTGAATTAAAAAGTCGTTCTCATGCCTATAATGTCTTAAAGAGATTACAAAAAAGGTTTTTGTTGCATCTTGAATGAAAAAATGAGAAAATAGTAAAACTAAGTATAAAAAGAGATATCTTGGTAAATTCATGATAAGGTTAGGGACAATTTTGAAATTTCTAGAACTGAGGTGGGGCTGTTAATAGAGTTATTTTATTATTATTAGTGCTAATTAGCGAATTCCTTAAGTAAAATTAATTAGAGGGTGTCATGACCTACTTTTTCCATCTGGAGGGGAAAAGACATAAGTTTAGGAATTTTGTCTAAAATGGGGCTTACAGCACTCGATTAGGTGCAAACTCTTTCAAGCCCATATCCCACCCAATGTTGGGGTATTCAATTTTAGCTTTAGTTGATGCTACAAGGATTTTCAAAAGAGGAGTCATAATTAGCCTATTAGAATTGGGTAAAAATCAATCGAAACATGGTAATATATCTCACTTCCTGCACAATGATAAAATCAAGGGTTGGAGACTTGGGTATACTAATTAATTAACTAGTGCCATTTTAGTATCTAATTTTGTTCATTTTAGAATTAATTTTAAACTTATTCACTAACATGTGAGTTGATCATGTAGGTGTGCGATAATTAACATAACAATTAGCAATCAAAGAAGCATTAAATAAATTGCAAGGAAAAGGTAGAAACTAACACTAAGAAATAAGAAATATGCCATTCCTAACTAGGCCAAAGGAAAACCACAATTAACATATCAAAAGTGCGCAATCAAGTGATGATCAAAATAGAATTGCGCAAATGACCTAACAGTTGTCTCTAAGATTTGAAATCCTACAATAAAGCCTTAAGACCTTATTCAATTTTGAATGCAATTTTTAACAAGGATTGTCACTCAATTTAAGAGAAAACTACATAACAACTGATTTTTTTTTTTAGCTTTTTCATAACTCTTAGAAAATATAATTTTTTTGCAATTTTAATTTTTTAAAAACATTTGATATTTTTTTTTTAAATAATCCGAAAATGGGATTCAAGCTGGGCCTATGGACAAGCATGGGCTGCCTTTTTCTATAGAATGGGCCAACGAACATCAAAGGCTTAAAGAAAGCAATGGGCTCAATGAAATAAAACCCAATCTAGCCACTATGGCTTTGTTTGGCAACGTTTTTTCTTTATTTTTCTATCATTTTGTTCTTGGAATAAAAATGTAATAAAAATTCATTTGGTAAAATCAATTAATTTTTATATTCCCGTAATAGAAAAGTGACTAGGGAATAAATTTGGAACAAAAAAAAGAAGTAGAAAAAAATTACTTCTTATTCCCAAGAACAATTTCTAAAAATAAGTTAGTTTTTCTTTTTTTGTCTTTTCTTCTTCCTTGCCAATAGCACTGCTGCTTGTCGTTTGCCAACTGCACCATCGTTGGCCACTTGCCATCA
Organism: Eucalyptus pumila; assembly: GCA_016097595.1. Taxonomy (NCBI): domain Eukaryota; kingdom Viridiplantae; phylum Streptophyta; class Magnoliopsida; order Myrtales; family Myrtaceae; genus Eucalyptus; species Eucalyptus pumila. The sequence goes on from CM027850.1 coordinate 43,751,815, forward strand.
ACGATCGCTACCCCCGCCAGCCGACCGTCACCATCAATAGCTGGTTGACCACCACCTACCGTCGTTATTTGTTGTCGTTGGCCGACCACCGCCGCCCTCGCCCACCATAGATGGCAAGCAACTGCGGATGGCGATAGTCAATGGAAGTTGACTAGCAGCGATAAGGAAGAATAAGAAAAGAAAAAATATTAAAAAATTAAAAAAATTCCACGTAACAAAAAAATTTGTGAATCATACTAAATACATTCCTATTATTTTTCCATTATGAGAATAAAAATTTTGTGTACTTACTAAATGCGTTCTTATACTAAGAAATTGTTTCGGAAAATAGAAATAGAAATAGAAAAAGACTATTTCTAAAAAAAAAATGTTGTTTTTAAGAACAAAAGTATTACCAAACAGACTTAATCCAAAACTCACTCAACCAAAAATAAACCCAAACACGCCAAAGCAAGCCCAACACTCACTACCCTTGTAGCAAAAACAAGCCCAATTTCACCAAATCAACATGTCAAGCTCAAGGCTCACTAAGTTTAAATGAGCCCAAAGTCCACTACTCTCCCTTACCCATTTTTCAATCCCGTCACTGCTGCTCGTCTTCTCCGAGCACGCCCAGAATACCAAAACTCCGGCCGTGAACATTGAATTTTGCAGTCGATTAATATACGCTCGTTCGTCAGGTCTCCACCATTGGCGACCATGTTCGACCATCATCACTAGTCACCGCAACAAACGCTCTATTAGGCCTCTCTCTCTCTCTCTCAACTTTCTAAGGGTTTAGCAAGGCCTATGACTTAGTGGGCAAGATGGAAATCCAGAGAACTTCTGAGAATTTCGTTGTCGACAAGGAAAGCTTGTTGAACATCGCCATGAAAGAGAGTGCCAAGAGTTCCTGGACCACGGTGAGCTTTTTTCTTTGCCTTTTCGGGCTTTTCAAATACCCTGAAACGTTGTTGTTTCTTATCTTGTTCTTTTTCCAGATTTTCTTCTCGGAAAGAGTAATGTTTTTGGCAGTTCCCACATATTCTTCTATCCAATTCTTGATTAATGTATGAATGACGATGAGCTCCCAAAGAACAGCAAATCGAAATGCCATTTCCAATTTGCCAACAGCATAAAAATTTCGCCAGACCCCGAACGTTTCTATGGGCATGAAATTTTCTCGAAAAATAACTCATTGTGTTCTAGCCTTCGTTTTCATATACGATATTCGTTACATGGTCAAATGTTCCTGCTCTCTTCATGGCGAGATAACACTTGAAAACTTGCGGACAGGGGTCATGAGGAAGAGCTTCAAGTGTGGAGCTGAGAAGAAGATTATAGCTACTTTTGCTAATGCCAATGCTCCGGATCATAAGACCAATGCAGAAAAAGCAGGTACAACGTAGTTTTTTTTTTTTTTTTTTTTTTTTTTTTGGTCAGAAACATCACATATATTAAGATCTCAGCATAAAAGTTACATTAAGTTCAGAATACACAATATCCTGCAAAAAAGGAGGAGGCTGAAGAACCCAATTCGGAGGGAGTAAGGAGGCCCGATGGGCCTTCGCAACTCGGTCCGCAACAGCATTAGCTTCTCTATGGCAGTGTACTAGTTGGAGATTAGGGCACCGAATCAGCAACGCTAGAGTTTCTTCGAAAATCGATCTGAGTTCCCACGGTCGTCGGGTAGGATCACGAACGACTTCCACAATGGTTAAGCAGTCAGATTCTACAACAATCTTATCCATCTCTCGTCCTCTCTAAAGCAGAAAATGCAGGGTGTCTCTGAAGCAGAAAATGCAGGGTGAGATTTAGGACGATCGCCTTAGCTTGCAGGGTTGAGGAGGCGCAAACAGAATGCACGAAGCCATTGATCAAGCGATCGGATGAGTCTCTACACACACAAGCCGCCGAGGTGTCGATGTAGGATGGGTGGTAAGCTGCATCGATGTTAAATTTTAAGACTCCTTGGTCCGGTGGATGCCATCTGTGATTCGAAATACTCTATTTTGAAGTAGGCCGCGGCACTAGGGTATCGAAAATACACTTGGATTGGGCATCTGCAATCGCCAACTGCACAACTCGCTCGACATTCGGCTACTGTTGATGGAAAAGGAAATCGTTCCGGGCTTTCCAAATGTGCCATAGGACAAACGTAATCGTTTCAAGATCCGGTAAGCCACCATTGCTGTCAATAAATTGAAGTAACCAGCTTTCTATTCGATGCACAGCTACTATAGGACTCTTTATAGCTAATTCTGGATGCATCCAAACAACATGTGTCCACGAACATAACAAAAATAGATGTTCTGGGGTCTCGGGTACCTGATTAGCACACATACAGCAAGTCAGGGCTGTCAAGATGTGTCGCTTATATAGATTTTCTCTAGTCGCCAGTGCGTTATTGCAGAGAAACCAGAGAAATGATCTTAGTTTAGGCATAGTGTGTAGTTTCCAGATTGCATTCCATAATCTGCAAGGCGGCTGAAAAGATGAAGAGGCCTGATTGGTGATATTGCTTTTTTGCTGAGCTCTGAGCTGATTGTAGCAGTTCTTCACTATAAAAATTCCATTTTGCGTTCCCCTCCATATTAGTTTATCTTGAGTATAGTGAGGTCAAATAGGGATAGATAGGATCTCGTCAACTATTTGGCTATCAAAATGCTGATTCAAAAGTGAAGTATCCCATGAGTCAGAATCAGTTGATATAAAACCTGCAACCATTTCTGGTTCATCCCTAGGAGCTGGACCTCCAATAACACTGCTAAGTAACCAGTTATCCTCACAAATTTTTATTTTTGTGCCATTTCCAACAAACCATAGAGCCTTATCTGTGATAGATTCCCGGCCAAGTAATATGCTCTACCAACCCCAAGAGGATCTAGCACCTTTAGTGGCATGCCAAAAATCCTGAGATGGAAAATATAAACCTTTTAGTAGCCTGCTATACAATGAAGTAGGTTCTTGGGCTAGGTGCTAAGCTTGTTTACCCAGTAGAGCTCTGTTAAAAACCATAAGATCGCGAAATCCTAAACCCCCTTCATCTTTCCTACTTTTAATGCAATCTCAGTTCTTCCAATGTATGCCTTTCTTGCTGTAATCAGACTGCCACTGGAATTTAGCTATTTTTAGTTCTATGGCTTTACAAATAGCAGCAGGGATTTTGAAAATTGACATTGCATATTGGGGTATTGCTTGCACAATGGTTTTAAGAAGGACCTCCTTGCCTCCTTTTGAAATAAGTTTTTCTTTCCAACCTTCGAGTTTTGAATGCACTCGACCCATAAGCCAAGAAAACATTTTTCCCGTTTAGATTTGCCCCAATCTGAAGGTATACCAAGATATCTGCGGTTTTATGTAGTATAGGAACTCTAAGTGCTCCGGCAAGATTTTCTTTCAAGCTGATAGGATAGTCTTGTGCTACAAAATAAACCTGATTTGTTTCGATTAATAGCTTGTCTTGTAGCTAGGCAATATTCATTAAGAACAGTAGCTAAGTTCTGACATTCAATAAGCTTCGCATCAAGGAAAAAATGGCATCATCTGCCAAAAATAAGTGGGAGAGAGTGGGACACCATCGATTAAGTTTAATACCTTTAAGATTGCCAATGTCCACTGCATTGTTGATAAGAGTAGTTAAGGCATTAGCCATCAGGATGAACATGTACGGTGATAAAGGGTCACATTGTCTGAGACCTCTAGTAGGATGGAAAAAAGGTAGAAATTCGCCATTGAATTTGACACTGTAAGAAACCATAGAAACGCATTGGAATATCCAGTGAACCCATTTGGTATGAAATCCAAGCTTTAGGAGATAATCTTTGAGAAAATTCCATTCGACCCAATCATAAGCCTTCTGCATGTCTAGTTTAAGCACGGCGTGAAAGTTCTTTTTCCGTTTTCTGATTCTGATTTGATGTAATACTTCCTGAACCATAATTATATTATCTTGGATTTGCCGACCTCCAACGAAAGCAGTTTGTTTTGGTGCTATCAACTGTGGCAGCTAGGGTTTAAGACAGTTAGCAAGAATCTTGGAAATCACCTTTTAAATAAAATTGCAGAGGCTAATAGGATGGAATTGGTCCAATCTTTTTGGATGAGGAATCTTAGGAATTAGGGAAATAGAGGTGCGATTATACTCAAGTAATAAGATCCCTGTATGAAAGAATTGTTGCACAGCTGATATTATGTCATCTTGCAGAATATCCCAATGGGCGCGATAAAACTAACCATTCAAGCCGTCTGGACGGGTGCTTTTGTTTCTCCTAATTGGAATACCGCAGTCTGGACCTCCTCACAGGTAACTGCAGCTGTTAGACTATCATTTATCTCCATCGTCACAAGTTGCTTGCAAAGATTTAGTGTTGGGCCATAGTCTCTATACCCTGCAGAAGAATATAGCTGCTGAAAATAATTAAAGGTCATCTCTTTAAGAACAGTACGGTCGCGTATCCAGTTTTGTTGATCATCCTGTAGCATTCTTATCTTGTTTTGTTGTCGTCTTTGAACTGTAGTGGCATGAAAGAATTTGGTGTTCCTGTCCCTCCATTTAAGCCAATTAAAACCGGGATCGCATTGCCCAAAAGGAATTTGTTCTAATTCTCATGATGTGCTTTTTCTAATATTGTTTGTGCTTATTCCAAAAGGAAATTATTAGGATTGATACACAATTTATCCAATTTTCTTATTAGATTTATTGTTTTCATACCAGAGGTAATGGCCTTCTTTAATGGTAGGTTAAAAAAAGTAAGATAGGTAGTGGGTAAAGGGTTAGGTCACAAAGTTAATATATTTGGCACCCTCTATTTTAAGGGAGGGAAGAATCTGTCTTTTGGCTTTCTGTCTTCTAAATCTCAAGGAATTGAGAGTTCAATGAAATTTAAGGAACTCTCTAACGAGTGCTATCCCACATGGAGGTCTCTCGGCTGGGTTTCCTATATTAGAGAATTTTCAAATTAAGTGGGGCTACCTAATTAAGATTTAGGGGTTTGATATAAGGATTTTTGTTTGGTATAGTGGACCAAGAAAGTTACACATTTACTATTAGATGAGTAGCGTGTGTTTGGAGTTTAGTTCTCTAACGGAATTTCTCTACACATCAATAATCGACTGGTTAGGATGTAAGTAATTTTTTTCTACCGGCAATGGATCTAATAAAAATTTGGTTCCAATAGTAGTTGTCTTTGATTGATACATCAATAGGTCTTGCCGTTCCTTTCTCTCTCTCTCTTTTTTCTTTAGATTATTTTAATTAATTATTTGGCAAAAGAACATTTTAGTTTATTAATAAACATTTTCAACATAAGAGGCTATCATCAGCACATTGAAAAATGCTAAAAATGGAGGCCGGTGGAATGACGGCTGAGCATCATAATGATTAACGAGCAGATCATCAGATTACTGTGACACCCCGAACCCTTCGCAGGTCGTCACCAGCGCCAATGTTACACCTTATTACCTTTCTCCTTTGAAGAAGTGTCCTAATTCGTAGACACGTTTTTTTTTTTTTTTTTTTAACAAAGCGGTCCCAGCGTGACTCATTAGAAGAAGCAAATTAAAACATCACGTCTCTCCCCCTACCAACCATGATACAAATACACACCACTAATCACCATGATTTTATAAACAAGCCACGACACTTTAATTACATATATATTTTCAAGATGAGACTTCTTTTGGGTCGGTACAACAAAAAGGAAAAGCTAGGACTCAGCCATGTCCAGCCTAAAACCTCAAAAAGAAACCTCGACCCTCTACATCACACGTGCACAATTCCCCATCATCGGTGTCGGCTAACTATCCCAAAAAAGAAACAGCTCCTACTTGTCGCGCATGGGTCTCACACCTAACCCGGTGCATCAGGCGGTGGTGGCGGCAACATCCCTCGCATCGCTCCATCCCGACGAACGTGTACGGATATGAACTCTTGAATGACAGGGCCCCCAGCTAGGCCTACGTCGTACATCACTAGACAACGTACTCAAATAAAAGTCAGTCCGAGAACAGAGGGACAGTCTATCTCAGCACACTCGACCTCTACATCGGATGGTAGACCGTAAAATACCCCCCTGTGTGACGGCAGGAAGCGGCATACTGCTAATCTGAAATGTGGGTCCCCAAAGGGGTGAGTACAACCACTCAGCAGATAGGGAAATCCAATAACAACTCAATGCATCATGCAAATCATACATGCATTGCAGGCATTACTTACCTTGAAGCCATGCGCATACTATCATGCATCATCATATCATATACATGTTCTCATCATCAAGACATCATCACATCACGCATGTCATCATCATCATGGCATCGTTATAATCATATTCATGTCATCATCATCATGACATCATCACATTACACATGTCATCGTGCCATATCATATATCATCATCATCATGCATATCATCGCATTGCACATGTCATCGTGCCATATCATATATCATCATCATCATCATCATCATCATCATATCATCATGCATACCATATCATGGGTGATCATCATTATTTCACATCATATATCATCATCATCATCATGCATATCATCATGCATATCATCATGCATACCATATCATGGGTGATCATCATTATTTCACATCACATATCATCATCAATATCATCATGCATATCATCATGCATATCATATCATGGTTTGATTTCCACTTTTAGTTTTTCAATTTGATCACCACATCACCCATTCCTCAAATCATCGATTTTATCATCCCCTCGGGCAAAGACCTCCGAGGCTTCCGGCATTCAGCCTCCTAGCCACCGGGCATTCGGCCCCCCACATTCTAGGCATCTCGCATGTCAATTAGCATCACGAGGCATTCCCTTCGGGCAAAAACCTCCGACAGGGCTTCCGGCATTTACACTCCCTGGCCGGGCATCCCGCACCCCAAATCCTGGCATCGCGAGGCATTCCTTTCGGGCAAAGACCTCCGACAAGGCTTCCGGCCCCCCACATTCCGGGCATCCTGAATCTCCCAAGGAAATCCGGCAATGCATCTCTATACATTCCGGCCTCATCCTCCACCACAACCACTTCCTCACTTATCATTATCCACATTTACCATTATTTTAATCTCAATTTAACATGGCATATGACGTGACATCAAACAAGTCATACTTGGCATAGCATTCACACATGCATCACAATTCAATGTCATACATACACCAATATCTCATCATACATGCAACAATGCATAATTATTTATTAATAAAATCAATGGAATTTATGGCCAATAAAATAATCCATTTTATTTTATTATTTTTTTTATAAATAAATATTAAATTCAATATCTATAAATTCCCAAAATTATAAAAATTCAAGCAATCATTAAGCAAACCAATAGGATGACAATTTCATGCAAAATTCATGGCCAAATTGAATTTCTCACAATTTCACAATTTCCACAAAACAGCACATAATATTCGGATAAAACCAGAATGCACAGTTTCCGAATAAATTCGATTAAAATATCCATATGGCCTACAAAAATTACGAAATTTTACAGAGTGATAGCCAAGAAATTTTCGTACAAATTTCATGATAACTCCAAGCCAGATTCTTTTTATATTATTTTATACAACCTCACGAAGCTTCTGGATCCATTACCGCATCGTCCAGTGTACACATCTCCGAAATATTGAGATTTCACCTACCTATTCTCTTTCGTTTCCTCTGAAATTTAGATATGTTATACATCAAGGTCTCCTCTACAAGTTTCATGAGGAGATCTAGGTCAAATAACCAGAATATAGTCATCATTTAGGTCCTTGAAGTCTCGGGTATCTCGAAATACATCACCAGAATCATCTTCTTCAAGATCTAGTCGATTTACTAGGCTATACTTTTTAATTTCACTTCAAATTTGAGTATGTTGTATTTTAAGATGTCTCATACAACTTTAATGAAGAAATCAAAGTGAGATTCTCAACAAAAACCGACATGCAACCACGAATCCAGCAAGAGGTCAGTAAAAACTCTCCAGATCTGAGGTCTTCGTATGATGAGACTTTAACCCCTCAAATCTCCATCATTTTCCACGAAATTTCAGTATGTTGTAGTTCAAGATGTTAGATACAACTCTCATGAAGAAATCGAAGCCAAAATCGGACTCTAAACACACATGCAAGCTCAAACAAGTTACTGACTCACACGATCCGAACACAAACAGCCATACCATTCACACACAACTCATCCATGCTTCGGTATTGCTCATCTAACACCTAAAAACTCAACATGAAAACGACATACAAGCATGCAAGAGAAGCTAGAGGACTTCCACTTGCCTCTAGGATGGACGGTCGACGGCGTAGGGCGGCGAATACGGCGGCACATAGCGGACGGACGGCGATTCCCTCCTCCTCTCTCTCTCGGCCGCTCCTCCCTCTCGCACGATCTCTCCCTCTCTCGCACAACTCTCTCTCTCTCTCTCTCTCTCTCTCTCCTTGGGCGAGCAAAATGGCCGGCCACCCTCTCTCTCTTCCCTTCGTATACCCCCAAAAGCTCATCATTGCTAATGATTACATGCCACTCAAATGGACCAATGCATGGCCTTCCCCTTTTGCCACTTGTCCAATTACATGCATCATGGGCCTTGGAGTTGGGCTTCTTGGGCTTGGGCCATCCGGCCACTTCTTGGGCCTCCTCTTGGGCTGGTCGACAGCCCACTTGCGGGCTTCAATGGGCCGGCCAACTTGGCCCATTAAGTTCCGCTCTTGGGCTTAAGGCCCAATCGAATTTTTACCCTCTTTTTCCCTTTTTTTTTTTGAATTTCTTCGATAAATATTTTTAAATTTCAATTTTCATCTTGGCCAAAGTCTTATTTCATTTATTGAAATTTAATTTATAAAGTACATGGCCAAGCATAAATTATTAATCTATCGAATTTAAATTTCCACACTCATATGCACAAATCATCTAATTAAAAGACTAATGGCTAAAGCATAAGCCATGGGAAATTCTATCACCTAATTAGAGACTTTAACACACCTTATGGCTTGGCTTTGAATTTTGGGATGCCACAATTACTATTGCCACCACCATCTCCGGCATCATCGGTGATGGCAAATGCACCATAGCCGGTGGCAAATGCATCATCTAGAGGAGTAGCTCGAGACGTACCTCTCTTTCATGGATTCTTGATCCCAAGATGATTTTCGTCTTCTTTGCTACCTTGTAAGCGATCGAGTATCCTGACCTAACCAATTTTCTACATTACTTTTCATGTCCATTGCCGATCTCAAAAGGCACTTACGCAACAATCGTATAATTGTTTCGTTGTATTAAACCAAAATTACGATTTGTCTAGCTATACATTAAAGTTATCAATTGATGATTATTCCCTTTCACTGAAACTTTTCCCTCTCTGTGGTAGATCAAGAATGGGAACAATCCTACTCATATATTCCACTCTTTCCATCCCCAAACCACAACCGGATGGCAATTCCCCTTGATCTTGAACCATCAAGTTGCAATCATGTTCGGACATTGAAACCCACCCGATTAATCCTCCATAATACTAAAGAAAATCATTTCTTTAGGATCTAGAAACAGCTTTGTTGCATCACCGTGTGTACATATGATTCAGTGGGCACTATCTCTGAGTAATCTTCTCTGAGCATGGAATTTGCAAGGCGTGGTGATTAAAGGTGAAGTCAATTGAAGAAAAGGAAGATAGTGGAAGGAGACGTGGTCACTTAAGGGACAGCTAAAAGGTCACATGTTTTTTGCTATTTAACAATCTATCTGAGCCTCACTTCTCTTTTTCTATGTTGTTTTTAATCCTTCTCTCCCCGTTCAGAGGAATTTTCCAAATGAGAACAAGGCCATGTGCCAGTGAGACAAATAGTGGGAATCTTGTATTTCTGATGGCATTGTAATATTATATCTCATAAATGGAGAGGTTGAGATAAGGTCTCTTTTTTGCCTTTTTTGGCCCCATAAATGGAGAGGTTGAGATAAGGTCTCTTTTTTGCCTTTTTTTGCCCCATACCTTGAGCTTCTATTGCACTTTTGGCAGTGAGGCTTCTTCAATCAAAACCTTTTTATTTCTTATTCATTTATCTATTTTAATTTTGGTTTCTATTTGCCTTTCATTGAGTGTTTGTAGGGGAAAAGTTTTTTGAAGCCAATCAAGTATTTCAAATTTGAGCTTGCATGCACAAGCTTGCACAAATTTACTTGCCTCCTTTTACATTTCATCCTAAAGAAACCCTTATTCCTCTATATAAAATGAGGCAAGAATGAACTGTCAAAATTGTAACAATGAATTGAGAACTACTGTCAGTGCTCTCCCTAGAGATATGTCCTTGAGCAAGTAAATCAAATTAAAGCAAGACCTAAATCAAGGGATCCATTTCTTTTCTTTTTTTTTGGACAGAAAATGGCGATATATTAGATAAAAGGAACATTACAAACTGGATGAAAAGCATCCAAGGCTAAAATATCGAGCAAAGGAGACAAGGGAAAGGAAGCCCATGAAGGCATCAAAAGACCATTGTCATGGGCCTTAGCAGCCCAATCCGCAACAGCATTGGCTGTTCTGCGGCAAAACCTAATTCGCGACTTTACGAGACGAGGGAGAAGGGCAGTAGCTTCTGTGATCAAAGGGCGAACCTCCCATGGAGATAGTTGGGATCTTTCACTGCTTCCACCATAACAAGGCAGTCTAATTCGATGATAAGGGGATCGGAGGTTCGGTTTGTGTTGATCAAGTGGTTGAGGGCGAAACACAGTGCTTGAGCCTCCACCTGCAAAGCAGAAGATGCAGGTACTGTCTTTGTAATTCCTTCAATCATATAGCCTTTATGATCTCGACAAATGAAGGCGACTGATCCTTGATCACTGCCTGGCTTGAAAGCCCCATCAACATTCATCTTCAGAACACCGGGATCAGGGGGACGCCATACACTATCCAGATCTGGGAGATGTCGATCTACAGAAGCAGAAGATATGACAGCAGTGCGAGCCTGGCTTTGAGCTTCAGCCATGACATAGGATGGAGCAGGAGTTTGATGGCGAAAGATAAACCTATTGCGAGACTTCCAGATATTCCACAGTAGTGTGGTGATGAGCTCAGATCCAGGTAACTGTTGTTTAATAGCAAGTATGTTAGCTAGCCAGTCTTCGATGTGTTTAATTTCTGCTGGTTGAATGGGGGTGCTGATCTGGGGGTCGGACCAGACCTGGGAGGTCCAAGGGCATAATAAAAAAAGTGCTCTGAGGTTTTGGGTTGCTGGGTTGAACAGAGGGTGCATATGGGATTGGGGCATAGTTTTCGTCGTAAAAGGTTATCCCTAGTGGGGAGGGCATTCTGGCATAACGACCAAAGAAAAAGTTTAACTTTAGGAGGTATTTGGAGTTTCCATATATTTATCCAGATGAGCTCAGGTGGCTGATAAGATGAAGATGGCTTAGATATAGGAGTAAAGAGACTAACATGCCTAAGAACAGAATAAGCACTTTTAACAGTGTAATTTCCTTGAGCTGTACACAGCCAAATGATTTTGTTAGATACAAAGCTAGGTCTAATAGGAATCTTAATGATTTCTGCGATAGTATCACCATCAAACAAACGACTCAGTAAACTCAGATTCCATAGGTGAGTATTAGAATCAATCAACTCAGATACCTTTTGAGGTTCCTATTCAGCAGCAGATCCTCCTATTTTTCCTTTAGGTAGCCATCGGTCTCTAATTCGGATGCTAAATCTGTTGCCCACAGACCATCGAATAGAAGGTAAGATAGAATCCCTTCCAATAAGAATACTCTGCCAACCCCAGGAAGAACGAGTCCCTTTTGGGGCTGTTAGGAAATCCCTTAGTGATAATATAGACCTTTGAACAGATTAGCCTATAACGTAGTAGGTTGATTTAGGAGTCGCCAAGCCTGTTTACCTAACATGGCTTTATTAAAAGCCACAAGGTCACAAAACCCCAGACCACCCATCTGTTTTTCAGTCTTTAATACTTCCCAGCTTTTCCAATGGATTCCAGACTTTCTACTATCATTTTGCCACCAAAATCTTGCTATCTTTTTTTCAATGGATTTACATAGCGAGACAGGGATCTTAAAAATAGACATAGCAAATTGAGGTATCGCCTGCAAGACGCTTTTAATAAGAACTTCCTTACCACCCTTAGAAATTATACTCTCTTTCCATCCATCTAACTTAGCATTGACTTTCCCTAGTATCCAAGCAAACATATCTCATTTAGATCTGCCCCAGTCCAACGGGATCCCAAGGTATTTTCCTGTTTTAGCTAAGACCGGGATTTGAAGTTCTTGTGCTAAGTTATCCTGTAGTTGGGAAGGGCAGCCTTTGCTATAGAAAATACCTGATTTATTTCGATTGATTGCCTGTCCCGTAGCCATACAGTACTGATTGAGAATATTGGCTAGCTCGTGACATTCTTGTCTTGATCCATCTAAAAAGAATATAGCATCGTCGGCAAAGAACAAGTGAGTCAACGTAGGGCACCGTCTGTTTAATTGGATACCTTTAAGATTACCCATATTGAGAGCTTGATGGATGAGAGTACTTAACAAGTTTGCAATTAGAATAAAGAGATAGGGAGATAAAGGATCTCCCTGTCGAATCCCCCTTGATGGTTGGAAATATTGTAGCTAAGTGCCATTGAATTTGACACTAAAGGAAACGGTAGTAATGCATTGAATAGTCCATTGAACCCAGATGGGATGAAAACCTAACCTGGATAGGTAGTCTTTGAGAAAGTCCCACTCAACACGGTCGTACGCTTTTGACATGTCCATTTTGACCACAGCCTGGAAGTTTTTCTTTCTAGTTCGTGTCTTAAGCTGATGTAGAGTCTCCTGCACGATTAAAATGTTGTCTTGTACTTGACGGCCACTAACAAATGCACTTTGTTCCATAGAAATGATGTCAGGCAGGAGAGGCTTTAGTCTGTTGGCTAACACCTTGGAAATAATCTTACAGGCGTAATTATAAAGGCTAATGGGTCGGTATTGATCCAGACATTATGGATTAGGGACTTTTGGTATGAGAGTGATGATAGTTTTGTTGAGATCAGGGGGTAATAAACCAGATTGAAAAAACTTCTTCACCGAGGAAAAGATGTCTTCTTTTAAGATTTCCCAGTACTGTTGGTAAAACAAACCATTAAAACCATCGGGACCGGGGGCCCGAGATTTACCTAGCTGAAAAACAGCGGTACGAATTTCCTCTTGAGTAACATCAAAAATAAGTTGCTGGTTCATAGCCTCTGTCACAACACACTCACATTTTTGTAGGATGGGCCCATAGTCACGATTGCCTTCAGATTTGTAGAGCATAGAGAAAAATTCCAGAATCATGTCTTTAAGAAGCTGATCATCTCGAACCCATCTTTGTTGTGCAACCATTAGCATCCTGATTCTGTTTTTGTTTCTCCTTTGAATGGTAGTGGCATGAAATTTTTTTGTATTTTTATCACCCGACTGAAGCCAATTTATCCTTGATCTTAGGGGTGTGCATGGTCCGGGTGGGCAGTTCCCGACCTAGAACCGGGAACCGCCCGCTAAGGACCGGTTCCGAAAAATCGGAACCGGGATCCACCCGTTTATTGCATGGATCCACCTGGGAACCGGACCGCCGGTCTGGTCCGGTTCCCGGGTGGATCCATGGAACTGATTTTGACGACAAAAATTCTGGTTTTCAACAGCGAAACAAAATGTTGAACACGTCGTGATGTGCCTTCTCAATCTCATCAAAGAGCACAACTGAATAAGGTCTTCGGCGAACCACTTCAGTCAGCTGCCCACCTTCTTCATATCCCACATAACCGGGAGGCGCACCCACCAAACGTGAAACTGCATGTTTCTCCATATACTCGCTCATATCTATTCTAACAAGAGCGTTTTCTGTGTTGAAGAGAAATCCAGCTAAAGCCTTAGCAAGCTCAGTTTTGCCAACACCAGTAGGGCCCATAAACTAAAACAATAATTAATAGACGAATAATAGACGAATTTCTTTTGCATTAGTCCTCCCTCTCAAGCTCATTATCCACCATGAATTCTTTCGAAAGAAAATAATGAAAACAATAATAAAATGAGCAAAAGGGAAAGAAAAAAAGCAAAGAGAAAGAGATAGAACAAGGGACAGCAGAACCAAGTTCCAACTGAGGCTACTTCAATTATCTTTCGTGATGCGACGACACCTTTTGAGCTAGCCGACACGCCATTGTGATTCGATCTTGGATCCTCCCCAATTCGTGTCTTTTTTTTTTTTTTTTTTTTTTTTATGTAGTCGTGTAGACATCTTGGAATTTTTTAATCACCCTTATGACATTAGTATCCGCACGAAGTTGTCGGATGATTTGCTCCTAGTTTTTTTCAAAAAGTTTGCACTTTGATGAAGATCGAGAAGGGTTTCCTTGCTTAAGCTTATTCACAAAATTTTATGTATATATACAGGCACACACATTAAAAATAATAGAAATCAAGAGTATTGAAGATTTTGGGAATCTAGATCTAATTTGTCGTGGATTACATCAATTGGCTTAAGTTCGAAATTGACGAATCCACAACTAAATAGATTAATAAATAAAATAAAAAAGCCAAAAGGAAGCCACACCACACCACACCACCTAAAGTATCGTGACTTCACCAAAATGCCCTTGCATCTTGTATGAAATAACGCATACACACTAACCAAACACCTAGGCCACCTCATATTAGAGAGAGAGAGAGAGAGAGAGAGAGAGAGAGAGAGGGGGGGGGGGGTCTCCATCAACATTAACTATTCAGTCAACTTGCTTTAGTCACTTACCCAGCAAGTACAACCTGCCATACATATGCTTACATTCTTTCACTTAAATAATTTAAGTTTTACAATTCCATTTGTTAAGCTAGTATTACATCCACTTAATAGCGCTAATTCCTTCTTTTCACTCATTTCGGATAAATGGTTGGAAAAGCTAGTATTTAAACCTTTGATATGAATTGGCCATTTGCAAAGCTTGTATTGTGCTCTATAACTGAGCTTAATAATCATACGCATACCCAATTGAGCTTTTGCCCTTTAATCTTACGTATAATTGACTCATGTTCATGATTATTAACACCGTTAAATGCACATTTCATTAAAGAAGCATGATTGTAATCCACCCACAATTGAATACCAACTTAAATGGAAATGAACAACTTAGAGCCAAAAATAACAATTTTAAAACTTTAGTGGGCTTAATAAATTTTGCGGAGTTCTCTTTGATAGTTTTGATCTGTTTAATACTAGAGGAGCTCAAGTATATGTAGAGATGGATATCATCTTTGCTTGTTTAACCACCCTAGAGTAATAGTGATAACAACCACAAGATTCCGTGATATACACGGTATAGAACATATTTTAGTTTTATCTAGATAGATAACGTAATAGCTCGTCGTCCATAAAGTTATATGGTGTAAAACGTTACATGCATAACAGCTTAAGTTTTTTAAGTGAAGTAAATTGATCAAAACTAAGAATTTTGAGTCCAGTGCTCCTCCATAATTTCCTGTTCGGCTTTAATATGGTCACATATATGACTCATCTGAAAAACAGAATATAAGTTAGAGCATAATGAAATGATCTTAGTCATTTAATCATAAAAAATTCCGTGCTCTCAGATTGATAAGTCTTGTCCATCTTTATATTAAATTATGTCTTATGTCATACGTACATAAGTTTGTTATATTTCAAAATGCCAAACCTAAAGTTGTAATATTCAAAGCCATGTGACCTTAGAAAAAGCAAGTGAGTCCAATACTTGGTTAGGTTAGAGATGGCTAGTGAATCTACACTACACAAAATGTCCAAACAACACTATACTGTTGCACAAGTATTAAATAAAAAGGTGAAGAACAAAGAAAAATAATACTCAAATTTAAGAAACAAAAAGGAAAGTGTGGTCCACATGTGAGAGTATAGCTTTGTCGCCACCTTCCTTTCAGGCTCCCTTACATGCGGGCGCGGCGGAGGCTAATGGCTCGCTAAGTATTAGGCTTAGTGTAGGGTCTCCCAAGCCCACCAATTCACGGTTTATGATTCGAATTTTTAACCTACAAGTCAATTTCAGATAAAAGTCACCATTCATCGATTTGGAGTGGGAAATTAGAGACCCAAGTGAGATATCGGGAGAATACTTCACTCCTGTGCATTTATAGAAATTAGGATCAGGAACTTAATTATATTAATTAATCATCAATGCCCTTCTAGTATCTGATCTTGCTTAAATATCAAGTAAAGCATTTATGTAGCATTTTATACTAATCATGAAATCTAGGATTCAATTCCTCGCCAAATTAAGGAAATATAAACCACTGGGGGTTCGCCCCAGTGGCCATCCTTCCAACATGGAAGGGGGAGGTGAGGGGTTCAAATCCCCACCTCCTCAGGAGAGGATGGGGGTAGGGACGCGTAAGTTTCGAGAGTGGGTTGCGACTCCCACGCCCTCGCAGAGGGCACAAGTCTGCGAGTGAGTGTAGAGTAGAAATAGAGTAGGACTGACCAAAAAAAAAATTAAGGAAATATAAATTCATGCATCATAATAGCGTAATTGGAATAAGTCAAGATTTGCTTCAAAGAACTTAAACATGATTTCTTTTTTCTTTTTTTTTTTTTTTTTTTCTAGGTGTTTCAATGCATTTATGGAGTAAACTAACCCAAAACTATTTTTTAGACCTTTCTGATTTTTTTTTTTTGGAAAATATAAATCATTTTTGGATTTTTTTTATTTTTACTAAAAAAAACTTTTTTCGGATTTTAATTAAAATAACAATAAAACAAAAGCAAACCTAGGTCAGTGAGACCAACGAGCCAGTCTGATTGGGATTCGGCCCGACTAACTCGAGTCGCCCCTACGGGGGGCTAGAGGTGAGAACCCCCATTTATTTTAAGGGTTAATACTCTGAAAATCCAAATCTGTACACTCATGACAAATTTATCCCAAACTAATATTTTTACTAAGAAAAATCCCAAACTTGTACAGTTATGACAAATTAGCCTGAATGATCATAAAAAACTCATAAACTTGTATATTTGTGACAATTATTTTTTCTAAAACTTTAGTTTGGTTGAAAAAGCTCTAGCAACAACATGGGCCGTGTACAGTTGTCCCGCGGCTACCGTGCGTGGCCACGGCACGGCTGCCACCACCTTTCCTCTTTGCCGGCTAAGAGTCGGTCACTTCCGAAAACACGATGTGCACAAAAAATATCGAAACAAAAACATCCAAAGCGAAGGCTAGCGGTGGGGATCTATCAAGCCTCTCTTGACAAATCATGAGCACCAAAAATGGAAGGAGGATCAAGGACAAGTGCATACTCGAACTTATGCCTAAATCGACAAACAATGGATAAGCGAGACCGACCTCAGTACAGGCACGAACGAAACAGAAAAAAAAACTTAGTAAAAGCAAATGATACTAATACCTAGGTGACGTAAAAAATATTTGTGTTAAGGTCAAATTGGTCCTTAAGTTTCTAATGCAATTTAATCCTAAATATTTAGCCAATATTTAGGTGTCAATAAGCTTTTAGGGTTCTCTCCACCATATGCCTTAACAATTCTTAACCTTACTGTATTTGCAAGAAGCCAAACCTTTGCTATGCAAAGGATTTATATATTTTCTATTGAAATATATTTGTGGCCCAATTAGTTCATATTATTTAAAAATTAATTCCCGATCTGAATCAGCATCTTTATAGTAGGTTTAGGACTAATTAGGTCATTTTGCCATTATAGTTGTTATAGTAATTTGAAGTGCTTACATCTTAACTAAATAATCATAATTTATATTTTATTACAGTGGCTACTATGATGATAATCTCATCTTATTGGGCCAGAAAAACACTTTGCTTATTTTATTAGTTTCCATATCTTAATTAAAAATGATCATTTAAATATCGCTGCAATAGATTTTACAACACTATGTTTAATTGGTTTCATCTCATTGATAGCTGTTTAATAAAGACTTAGCTCATTAATTATACTCCTTTAAGTGTCCAAATCTTGGCTTGCATTTTACATGATTCATGATATTAGAGAAGTATTTACTCCACTCAGCAAAGATAGCTATTGAAGATTAATTTTCCCGTTAACTATAGACGCACTAGCAAAATTAATTTCTCAAATTGAGAAATATATAATATGAGTTGGTCTTTGTTAATCTGTAGGGGCACCACAAGCCCGCGGGTAACGTAATGAAACACATCAGATGGAATCTTAGAAATTAAAAGATTTGACCGATTCACTGGCCTAACTGAAAGAAAATATGTTTAATTCAATTGAATTCACCTACGTAATAGAATAAATATCTCTCTCTCTCTCTCTCTCTCTCTCTCTCTCTCTCCACGAACCAGTAGCAGGATATATATCTTACATACAACTTCACAGAGTTAATGTAAAGCATAGGTATGCTGCAATAATGTGGTTATTGAATTGGATAATGTGATGTATCATGAAATATCGAACCATCGAATATTCTATTAGCGGATATAGAACTCAAGTAGTTAATTAGGTTAGCAAAAAGAAAAAAACATTGTTAATTAGGTTAGTCGAGCAACTAAATTTAATTAAGGGCGTTCAGTTATACATACATTATCCTTAAACCATTGTTTGAGCTTAGGCTTCTACATATGTGATGGAACTTGTTCTATACATTTTAACGACACGTAGGGGTGAGTATGATTTCAAGATAGAATTGAATCAATGAGAATGGGTCAAGTTCCAAATTCCAAAGTATATAAGGTAGGTTTCACATTTCAAAATTTGGGGAACTAGTCCAGCAACCTAAAACTCGGAACAAGTCTTTGTTTTTCTTGTTCTACATTTTTGCACGATCTTATGACATTCCATGACGTCCAACGATGTGTGTAATTTGGAACTACTAATTTGATCTTTCATATTTAGCATATCCATAACTGAGATTTTTACTTTATTAATGTTTCATATTTTTCATATGTTTGAATATGAGTTATGATTAATAGATTATAGCAACAGATAGTTGTCATTAGAGATAATAATTAACTACAATCGTTCAATTAAGAATACATGTAGAACATACGTTGACTCAAGAACCAATACCGAAACTTGCAACAAGGTGAGTTCCAAGTTCTAAAGTAAGGTAGGTTTTATGTTTTAAGAATTTGAGAATCAATTCCGATGAGTAAATTCTAGGTTGAAGTTTCAAGCAGAACCTGGACTAACCCTAAAATTGCCCACCCCTAATGCAATAGACATGCACCCTAATTATTCAAATTATGGAATTTTATCAACTTTAGGTACAGTAGGCTCCGAATTAGCTACTGCTGAATATGTGTCGGCCTAATTAGTGAAAATATGGAATTTCATCTACTTTAGGTTTTGTAGGCTCCAAATTGGCCACTGCTGAAGATGCGTCGGTATTAATTGAAAGTAATGTTAAGTGAGAATATTTTATTTTACTTCATAAGAGGAATATGTGGACAGGATTGCGTGCCTTGAACGGAAATAAGTGGATGAGGCGACGAATTTTCTCCTTTTTCTCCGCCGGGACTTTGTTTCCTCATCCATGTGCCTTGCAAATGCATTCGATGCCTCTTAAATAGGTACTACTGGAGAGAAAAGCTTATGCATAATTACTTCAATATTATCTGCACTTCATTATGGTATCCTCTACACTTTTAGTTT
Source organism: Eucalyptus pumila (assembly GCA_016097595.1). Taxonomy (NCBI): domain Eukaryota; kingdom Viridiplantae; phylum Streptophyta; class Magnoliopsida; order Myrtales; family Myrtaceae; genus Eucalyptus; species Eucalyptus pumila. The sequence continues at coordinate 43,771,469 of CM027850.1, forward strand.
TAGGGTTTAGTGACTTTAGACTAGCATGAGACTTGGGGCTAGGTTTTGCCGTGCATTTTCTTGCCGGGACTTGGGTGCATTGTCAATCGGATGAATCTCAACCATTGATAACAAAGGTCTCATGTATATTATGAAGTCATACAAAATCCAGCGGCGAATTGGATCTGAATAAGAATTCGGTGGTCAACGACCCACGCATTGTTTCAAATTCTTCTATACAAACATTCACCATGTCCTACCTCAACTTTCGTGGCCTCATGTTATGAACTTGGACTTGCACTCGCTCCGGTACATGGCGAACCAGAGGAAACAAATAAGAGATACAAGAAAAATCAGCACCACAAGTAGGGCAAATGAGGCGAGGTCAAGCCTCGCCGGAATCTGGCGAGTTCCAGCTCACCGGTTATGGCAAGGTTCAAGGAGAGCTCTTGCGATTGAGGTGAGGTCAAGTCGAGCTTAGGTCAAGGCAAGGTGAAGGAGCCTCTTGCTCGAGGCTCAATAGATTCCAGTGAGCTCGAGCCACACCCAAGGCTAATGAGGTCGAGCTCGCTTGTGACCAGTCAATGGCCGTCGCCATGGCCGGTGACTGGCCGAGGAAGAAGTATGATGGAAAAAAATAAAACAAAACAAAAATAAAAATAATTAAAATTTTGAATTTTTCTAGAAATATTTTTATAATTACTAACATTTCATTAACCAAGTACCCAAGCAAAGCACTGAGGGCTCATGCATAGCCATTGTGGACCTAAGCCAGAGTGTCAAGTACCCGAGCACAGCCTTTGTGGATCCGATTTTAGGTGTTGGGGGCATTGGGCATGGACACAAGCACCACAGGTCCGAACTCAGCCTTGATAGACCCGGGCCTAGTTGCTAGAAACTTGATCCTAAGTGCCCTGGACCAAGGAACCAACATTGGGGTTTCTGTGCCCAAATGTAGAGTTTTCAAGTTCAAGAGACGATACTTAGTCATATATCTAAAAACTGTTTTCTAACTTTATAAAGAGGAAATCAGTTTTCTGAATTTAAGCTTTTATATGAAAATATTTTTCATTGACTCATTTTCCTAAATGAACCAAATACCAAAAACTAAGGTATATGTTTTCCTCAAAACAAACGACGCCTAAAAATGATAATGTAGACATCGCTATAACAAATATTGAAACGCTATATACAATTGGCCTCATCTCATTAATATCTATCTAGTAAACATTTGACTCATTCATTTCAATTCTTTTAAGTGTCCACATCTTAATTAAAACCCAAATTATTTTTTTCATGCTTGCTATAATGATACTTTTGAGCGGCCTCATCTCATTGGGCCTAAGAAGTTGACTTCCAAGCCTTCCACTTTACAATAATTAGGAAAAGAGTACCCAATTCCCCACTTTGATATATTTACAATGATAATAATATTGATAATCTTTGGAACATATTGATTGGTCCATGAAATGCAGCAGCGACAGTACACAGTAATTATTCGATTCTCCATATCATCGTGTGAATGGAATTTCATGTTTGGATCGCGCACTAAAAGTTTGCCTTACATCTTATATGATTCGGGATATTAGAGAAGTATTTCGTACACTTAGAAATATTGATTAATTTTCCCGTTATTAAAAATGTACTAGCAAAATTAATTCTCAAAATGAAAACTATATGATATGAGTTGGCCTTCCTTAATATCTAGTGGCACCACAAGCCCGCGGGTAACGTAATCAAACACATCGGATGGAATCAGAAACTGAACTGCATGGTGATGAATCAAAGCATTTGACCAATTCGTTGGCCAATAATTGAAAGAAAATATATTTAATTCACTTGAATTCACCTTAATTAACTGAATAATTAATTTAAGATCTCTCTCTCTCTCTCTCTCTCTCTCTCTCTCTCTCTCTCTCTCTCTCAACTGATATAAGTGTGCAATAATAATGTGGTTATTGAATTGGATAATGTAATGCGCCATGAAATACTGAATCATTGAATATTCAACTCGTGGATATAGAAGTCAAGTTGTTAATCAGGTTAATGAAAAAAAAATGATGTTAATTAGGTTTATCGAGCTACTAAATTTTCTCTCTAGAGATGTTCAATTACACGGATATTACGCTTAAATCATTGTTTGAGTTTAGGGTCCTATATATGCGATGGAACTTGTTCTATACATTCTAAACCCATACACGTGCATTTGCTCCTTGAAATCCTAATTAGTCAACTCATGGAATTTCACCTACTTTAGGTACAGCAGGCTCCAAAGTAGCTCCTGCTGAAGATGCGTGAGCATTTAATTAAAATTAATAGTAAATTATATTTTTTTACTAGATATCATAAATAAATAAATAAAATGTGGGCAGGATTGCGTGCCTTGAAGGGAAAGAAGTGGATTAAATTTCACAATCATGTATTGCACGAGAATGCTACTAGCTTTCTCTCTCGAAATGCAGAGTCCCCTTCTACCGTTATGGTAGTTTCCGTCAAGACCCTCTTTTCCAAATTGTTTCCTTCCAAATCTGCTATATCGCAGTAATTCCAGTGCTGAATCCTCTCTACCCCTTGATAATTGACCCATTCCAATCGGCGATGAGGGCTTCAGTTAACTGTAACCCCTTTCTTCCAGTTTTTTGAGCGAGTTTTCCCGACGTTGATGTTATCCATTGGTCGCTGGGGGTTCGTGCGCGTTTTGGCCCTCTCTGCTTCAAGAACCACTCGGCATCTCCTCTTCTGGCCATGGGTTTCAGTTGGTCTCCTTGCTGCATGTCCCCGATGGTGCGATTTCAGGTGGTCCCAGGTACTTCAGCTTAGAAATTTTTTTCACATAGCATCGGATTAGGGTGGGTTGTATACGACCAGCTAAAGGACAATTTGCAAGAAATGACAAGTTTTACCTCATTTGCTGACAAGAGTGTCAAGTTGGTCGACGACTAGTAGTGTTGGTTTCTGAGTATCTATGTGCTTCGGTTGGCCTTTGTCGGTATAATCTGTCCGTAACTAGTCGCGAGCCTCAATCCATCCTCTTATCTCTTCGCTCCTGTCCTCATGGCTTATGAAGTCTGGAAATGGGCTGAGATGGCTTGCCCGGAAAAGCCATCAGTAGCAAAATGAAATTTCTATGTTGGAACTGTCAGGGACTCGGCTCATCCCTGACGGTTCAAGCCCTAAAGACCCTAGTGGTCAAAGAGAAGCCAGATGTGATTTTTTTTATGGAAACAAAGAATAGAGAGCAAGTTATTTCACGGGTTCAACGCAGAATTCAGTTTTCTCAATCCTATGTAATTAACCCAGAGGGCAAAGCAGGAGGGCTGACCTTGTTATGGCAGTCTAATATATCTATAAGTGTAGAACTAGCAACTCCAGACTTCATTGACACTATCTGTACAGACACAGGGAAAGGTATACCGATGAGACTGACCTATGTCCATGCCCCAACTCCTCAATTGCGCCTACCATTATGGACAGCACTTCGCAGAATTGCAGCGGCTAATTCCTTACCTTGGGTCTGCGCCGGGGACTTCAATGAAATCACCTATCCATGGGAGAAGGTTGGTCGAGATCCCCGACTTTTCTCGTATGCATTCATTTCGAGAAGTCCTACATGATTGTGCATTGCTGGAAATTGAAAGCAAGGGCTGCGCGTTTACATGGACGAATCAACGTGAGGGGGATGAGCTGGTGAAAGAAAGATTAGACCGAGTTCTTTGTACCTGGAATTGGAGAATCTTATTTCCAGAGGCTGAAGTCTTCGCTTTACCTGCAGTTGGATCGGATCATAGTCCCCTGGTGCTAAATACTGAAGTTAGAAAACCTCGTGCTGGCAAGACCTTCAAATTTGAAGCATATTGGTTAGAGAACCACACCTGTCGGAATGTCATTGCCAAAGCCTGGTCTTCCGTTCCAGCTAGGGGTAACACCCTACAATATAAATTAACACAGGTTAGACGGGCTCTTTTGCAGTGGAGTAAAGGTACATTCTCTCAAGCTCATGAACAGATTGCAAATCTACAACAACAGTTGCAATTGTTAACAAATCAGACCCATCCTTCCAACGAAAAACAGCTAGTCCATGAATTGAAAGCAAAGTTACACAATGCGTGGAAGCAGGAGGAACAGTATTGGGCTATGCGGTCAAGGATAAACTGGCTTCGGTGGGGTGACAGAAATACTAAATTCTTTCACGCGACAACTATTCAACGCAGAAATAGAAACAGAATTAGAATGTTGCTGGATGACAATCAACAATGGGTCTGTGATGACAATTGTCTTAAAGACATGACACTGGAGTTCTTCTCCAAGCTATACCAAACTGTAGGCTCTCGAGCTTATGTACCAATTCTAGAGAAGTGTGACAGTATGGTAACCTCTGTGATGAATGATCACCTCATCTCAAATGTTACTCGTGAGGAAGTGAAACAAGCCGCTTTTCAGTTGGGGAAAACTCAAGCACCGGGTCCTGATGGTTTTAATGGTCTCTTTTATCAACATCACTGGGATATCTTAGAAGATCAGGTATTTTCTACAGTACAGCTATTTTTTCAATCTGGTATCTTGTCCCCGGAGCTAAACCGTACCAATCTAACACTAGTGCCTAAAGTTCCCACTCCGAAGGTCTCGACCAAGACACGTCCCTATCGGTCTTTGCAACTATGCATACAAGATAATATCCAAGGTGCTAGCCAACAGACCAAACCTCTTCTTCCTGATCTCATCTCAAAAGAACAAAGTGCTTTTGTAAGCGGACGTCAGATACAAGACAATATTTTAATTGTACGGAAGTCCTTCATCAACTCAAGACGAGAAAACGTAAGCGAAAATTTCAGGCTATTGTCAAAATGGACATGAAAAAGGCCTATGATCGTGTTGAATGGGACTTTCTCAGAGATTATCTACTCAAGATCGGCTTTCACTCCACATGGGTACAATGGGTTATGCAGTGCATCACTACGACATCCATTAGCGTCAAATTTAATGGGGAACAACTGAACTACTTTCATCCGACGCGTGGCCTTCGACAGGGAGATCCTCTTTCCCCTTATTTGTTTATTCTATTGGCAAATCTGTTGACTACCCTTATTCACCAAGCTGTACGAATGGGAAACTTAAAAGGTATACAGCTTAACAGGTGGTGTCCAACTCTGACTCATTTGTTTTTTGCTGACGATGCTATTTTCTTCCTAGATGGGTCAGTATTGGAATGCCAAGAATTGGCCAATATCCTCAATCAGTATTGTCTTGCAACGGGACAGGCAATTAATAGAAATAAGTCTGGCATCTTTTTCAGCAAACCTTGCCCAGATGTTCTTAAAATTAGATTGGCACAGGAACTCAGAATCCCCGTGCTGGACAAAACTGGTAAATACCTAGGTATTCCGTCGGACTGGGGAAGATCTAAACGTGATATGTTTGCGTGGATTCTAGGGAAAGTCAATGCTAAGCTAGATGGATGGAAAGAAAATCTTATGTCGAAAGGTGGAAAGGAGATTCTGATAAAAAGTGTAGTACAGGTGATCCCCCAATATGCTATGTCAATTTTTAAAATCCCCGTGTCGCTTTGCAAAAGTATCGAAAGGAAAATTGCGCGCTTTTGGTGGCAAAATGATAGTAAAAGATCAGGAATACACTGGAAGAGTTGGGAGGCACTGAAGATTAGGAAGGAATTGGGAGGACTTGGGTTTAGAGACCTTGTCGACTTCAATAAAGCTATGTTGGGTAAACAGGCCTGGCGGCTATTGCAACAACCTACTTCATTATGGGCTACTCTATTTAAAGGCTTGTATTATCCTGACCAGGATTTTTTAAAGGCCTTACCGAGTTCTAAGCCTTCTTGGGGTTGGCGGAGTCTCCTAGCAGGACGGGACACTATATCATCAAAAATCCAATGGTCGATAGGAGATGGCACTAAAATAAAGATTCGAGAACACTGTTGGCTTCCGACTGGTAAGTTAAGAGGAAATGCAACTGTAGACGAACCTAAGAGAGTTGCTGATCTGATTGTTCCAGAATCAAATCAATGGAATAGGCCATTACTAGATCATCTCTTTGATGTTGAGACAATTGCTGAAATTATGAAGATTCCTATCCGACCTCAGTATATGACTGATCATATCATTTGGCCGTGCACAGCTAGTGGTACGTATACTGTTAAAAGTGCTTATAGTTTTCTTCGACAGGATCAAAATACTTCTATCCTAAACAGAGCTTCCTCATCCTATCAACCACCACCGAGCCTCTGGAAAAAACTCTGGAAACTTCAGATCCCCCCCAAACTTAAATTTTTCGTTTGGTCCTTACACCAGAATGCACTACCCACTAAAGACAATCTATTCCACATAAAAATTTGTGCTGATCATATATGCTCCCTCTGTTCAACTGAACAACCAGAAACCCTGGAACACTTATTTTTACTATGTCCATGGACATCACAAGTGTGGTCTCATTCCCAGATCAATATACCAATTCTTCCCACAGAAATTCACCGATTAGATGAATGGCTAGCAAGTCATATGAATGTAGGGCAGAGTGTACCTGGCATGGAGTTTCTCGTCAATCTGGTATGGCAAATATGGAAATCGCGCAATCGATTCATCTTCAACCAGCAAACTCCTGATCCTCTTCAAATTGTTGCAACCGCAACTGAACAAGCTCGACTGGCCCGTGATGTCTTCTCCCATGTTCCGGTGGATGGCTCAGGTTGTAGAGATCCCCATTCTCGCACAGGCAGCTCAACAGGATTAGCAACACAGTTGCCTACCGTGGTACCCACCAGCGGAGATTCGACTGCCTCAACGCGACGAGAACCCGATCCTGGTTCAGCTTGGAGGCCCCCCGATCCAGGTGCCCTGAAAATTAATATTGATGGGGCTTTTAACCCAGGAAGCACTACTGGATCAACTGCCTATATCTGTCGTGATCACGAAGGGAAGTTGATTGAAGGTTTCACACGAACACAATCTGCTCATTCGGCATTAGAGGTAGAAATCCAGGCGTTGATAGTTGCCTTGCAGCACTTGAAGCATGAGAATCACTCTGAGACTTCTCTTATCTTTGAAACCGATTGTCTTGCGCTGGTAATGGCAATGAACGTCCCTCGACGTCTCCATGGTTGGTCAAACCCTTGATTGCTGAAGCCGCAGCTTTGCTGCTCTGTTTTGCCCGTGCTTCGTTAGGTTTTGCGGAAGAGCAGCGAATGCCCTGCTGACCGGGCTGCCAAGGCCCAAAACAACGGCCATTTACCTTCTAACCGGGCCGCTTTCCCTCCCCCGCTTTGTTACATCTTCTAGCTTGTGATGTATGTGAAGCCGATTGTAACTTTCGGTATTAGCTAATGAATCGTTTATTTCATGACCAAAAAAAAAAAAAAAGAAGGGAAAGAAGTGGATGAGATGGAGGAGGATTTCCTCCCTGTTCTCCGCCGGGATTCTGCTTCCTCTTCCATGTGCTTTGCAAATTTTTCCAACGCCACCTAATTCTCAACCGTTGATAATATGGATCTCGTGTGAATGTTGTCATACAAATTCCGACGGCAGATATCGCCCGGTCCACAACGGATCGTATCTAGATAATTATTTCGGGGTCGATGGCACACGCGTTTCTTTCGAATTCTCTTATGCAAACATTCACCAGGTTCTCCCCTTCTCTCGTTGACTGGATCCGCACACGCCTAAATCCTTCAATTACTGATATAAAGAAAGCGCATTCTAGTTGGATGGGTGCACGATGCCTGCGATCCGGAATTTGCAAAGGAGATGTAACTTCCCCATATGATCCTAGGACTAATCCTAGGTTATGATTTGCGCATGTAGCTGTCTTACAATGCAAATGAGGCACTAATGAAGAAGTCGTGATCACGATTAGTGAACTGTACATGTAGACTTTTATATCTAGAAAAACGTTACAGCTATGCACGTAGAAGTATACTATTTTCTAGCAACAATTGGAGCATATGCATATCGCTGGGGAAAGTATCAAAAAAGTTATAAATCTATTGCATTAGTATGAATTCAATCATAAACCTGTCGATTTAACAAATTTAGACTTAACTTTTTTGTATTTGTGCTAATTGAGTCCATCCGGTTACTTTTGGTCGAAAATCACTAATGTGGGTGCTGGTTATCCTACATGATATGGCTGGCATCGACATGAATAATTTTTTAATAATATTTTGAATTCTGTGTTGACCATTTCTGCTTTGACATAATTTGAAAAAGGCCTGAATTGAAGCTAGGTTTAGGAAAATTTCCTCCTAATATCATCAATGTAACTTCTCCACTGCATTCGTGTCTAGCGTTCTTGGCCCCGGATGTTGCTGCCAAAATGAGGACGTGAATCATGCATGTAAGCCGGTCAGGCAACAAAGATTGGGTTAACTGATATGCTCGAACGTTACTTGGAGATAAAAAACACTATGAATGTCATAACTTTTATATGACGCTCACTTGAGCACTATAATTTTATTCACTCACTTAAGTGTCAAATCGATATAAAATTGCTTACTTGAGTACCTACTCCGACAATTCATTTTGCATGGCTTTTTTTACTAATTTTTTTCATTTTTACATGGCTTTTTAAAAAGAAATTAAAGTCAAACATGGAAAATCTTCATCCAACATGGCAAGAGTATAAAAAACATCATCGTTTTTCTCTTTTCTCTAAATGCTTCTTTTACAGAAACGACGATCTCTCTCTCTCTCTCTCTCTCTCTCTCTCTCTGTGTTGTGTTTCGTGAGGTGCATTTTTTGTTGTGTCTGGATGTAAATCCAAGCCAAGGTTGATGTGATCTCTAAAATAGTGTATTTTGTAAATGGTTACAGGATGTCTCTCAGAAAGTGAAATCAACAACTTATTTTTTTAAAAGTCGAGGAACCTAAGTCTTCACTTCTAACAAATTTTGACACTTAAACAATCACTCGTAAACTTATTGGAACTTCTACTATCCTTCAACCCAATATGAAAAATAGCCAAAACCACCCAAAAAAAAAAAAAATGTATAACCATCTCTGTTTTTTACTATAGAAGCTACATTACAAATTGCAAAGCATCTATTTTTTCTACAATAATCAACAATAATGCACAAATTACAACACAAAACGCCATTTCCACCAAATTGACCATATAACATGTCATTCAACCTAGGAACTTAATCATAAACGAGGCCATTCACCCTACATACACAAAATTGTCATAACTAACTACATTTCCAAAATAAAAACATGGCAATGAGTAACATACATTGCCCAAAATATGGTAACACATTTCATTATTCTTCAACTATGGTAGGCTCAGTAGCCTCTTCTTCTTACTTAGTTTAAAACAGACCACAAACCAAAAAAACACTATAATTTTAACACAAGCAACATTCAATAAAACACTTTTTCAATTTACATATTCTTCAAATGGTTGGCCAAAGATTCTAGACCCTTGATTTAGTCCTTGAAGTAGCTTCAAGATCACCTCTATTGCTTGATTCAAAAATTTTGCATCAACCCACCTGAAATATCCACAATTGAAGTATTGTTTATACTTAGGGCATCCATGGAATCTTCTCTCGGGATTATATCTCGTCCAAGCTATTCTTATTGGACTTTGCAATCCATAATAGTAAACCTATTAACCTTGGTCTTGGCTTTATTAATGCAATCATGAACTGTTTCTCCTGCTTCTTCTCTCCATTGCAAATATAATGAGGTGATTTGCCACAATTTGAAGCATTGCCGTTCGATTATATTTATTGAAGAAAGAAGTTGAATTATGCCCCAATTTCTTTAAACTGGGTTAGGATTCTACAATCAGATGTCTAAACAACATTGTTTGCCTTCTCAATTTCTGACTTCATCTTACCAACAAGCCACATTGGATGATTGATTTTTAATTAATGCCACATTAGATTTTGAAATAAGGCAAATTGTTAATGGCACTCAAGTGATCGATTTATAAAAAAAATTGCACTCAAGTGAGTAAAAAAAATTATTGCACATATTTGAGCATCATGCAAAAGTTATTGCACTCCTAGTGTTTTTATCTCATCTTATTTGAGACTAAGGTTGGTCACTTCGGGCCTTTGTTTGACATAAAGGCCACTCTAGTCCTTTTTTTTTAAAAGAAGATGGCTCAACTTCAAGCCCTTAATTGTGACAAAATCAAATTCAATAAAAAGGCTTCACTTAAGGCTCTTAGTAAAGAAAAGCCTACTATGAACCATTTTTCAAGAAAATGGCTCCATTTTGTGCGCTTATTTAAAATTTTCCCCACGTTATACAAACATATACAAATAGCGTACAGAATATTATAAATCTCATCATATCTTCATCTAACATAACCTTATCCTATCCAATAAAAAGTCTAGACAACCATATGCAGCCTAAAGGTGTGACTAGTTCTCCTTACTATTAAGTAAAAAAAAAAAAGTGAAAAAAAAAAAAAAAACAAGACAGTGACTTACTATAGGAATAAATGTATCAGATATTTTAAAACTTGTCATGAAAATACAAATAAATTTTGGAACTTGTTAAATTGGTACAATCAGGTCTTTTTCGTGACTCCATACATTGGCTAATAGAAAATGATTACGTGACTTTTTTTGTTATTTTTTTCTCTCCTACATGATAATGACATGACTAAAACACAAATCATAAGGTTAACATGACATTGTTTTGGTCAAAATCTAATTTTTTAATAAAATTTTATTTAAATTATATAAAAAATAAGTAAACTTAACAATTTATTTAATACAATTTAAATAAATTTGCTTCCTTGCCAAAGTTTAACGTTCTTTCTATTTTTTGTGTGTTTTTAAAATGTTCTTATTTTTAATATAATTTAAATTAATTTGTAGTAAAAAGTCATATTTACACTAAAATGACGTTATTTTAGCCACATAAACGCCATGTAGGAAAATATTATATAAAAAAACCACGTTAGCATTTTACATCAATCAAATTAGTCATGGTTAACCTGAAGAATGGATTGTACCAATTTGATAAGTTTTAATATATAATTTTAATTTTTGAAAGTTTTGGGACTCAACTACACTTTTATTATAAGTTGTAGGATTTACAGTGCACTTATTCCGGAGACTTACATACATTTTGTTGAAGAAGAAAAGATGAAGATGGCCACTTTGGAAGCACATCAACAGTCTCGGTCTTCACTCCTTCGCGTAGAATAAGGTTGTTTCCACGTCTCTAGCTTTGATCAAACCCATTGTTGGTGGTGGCGGCGGTGGAAGACAGAAGATCAACGTACGCATTTGAACAAGTCGTCTAGCTTCAGTTTCAATGTCCCTCATCTCTTCGTAGTCATGAGGTGCTATGCTAGGAATTGCGCCGTTCGGCGCGCCATTTCTACCGCAGTTGTCCAGCTTCTCTCTCTACAAAATGATAATTTATCCGTGAATCTAGTCCATTGTAATTGAGAGTTTCCCCGTTCTAGAAGCTGTCCTTTATTTTATTTCTATTTCACTGCTCTATTCAGCTTCCCTCCCTCCCTCCCTCCCTCCCTCTCTCTCTCTGTGACAACTTTCTCAAGATTTAGCAAGGCTTATGACTTAGTCCGCAAGATGGGAATCCAGAGAACTTCTGAGAATTTCGTTGTCAACATGGAAAGCTTGTCGAACATCGCCATGAAAGAGAGTGCTAAGAGATCCTGGATCATGGTGAGTTTTTTCTTTTTCTTTTTCCTTTTTTTCTTTTTGGGCTCTTCGATTACTCCAATACGTGGTGGTTTCTCATCTTGTTCCTTTTCCAGATATATCTTCTAGGAAAGAATAGTGTTTTTTCCAGTTCCCACATATTCTTCTCTCCAATTCTGGATTAATGTATGAATGATGATGAGCTCCAAAAGAACAGCAAATCGAAATGCCATTTCCAATTTGTCAACAGCATAAAAATTTCGCCAGACCCTCAAACGTTTCTATAGGCATGAAATTTCCTAAAAAAATAACTCATTGTGTTCTTGCCTTCGTTTTCATATATGATATTCGTTACATAATGAAATGTTCCCACGCTCTTCATGGCAAGATAACACTTGAAAACTTGCAGACAGGGGCCACAAGGAAGAGCTTTAAGTGTGGAGCTGAGAAGAAGACTAATGCTAGTGCTAATGCCAATGCTCATGATCATAAGACCGATGCAGAAAAAGCAGGTACAAGATATTTTTCCCTTCATAAAAACTTCAATTGAATTTTGGAAGAATTTGTTCTCATTCCTCATGATGTGCCTTTTTTTTTTTTTTAATATTGTCTATGCTTATTCCGGAAGGTAATTACCAGGATAAGGAAGCCATTTATCATGATAATTGATACACAATTTATTCAATTTTTCTTATTAAATTTATTCTTTTCATACCAGAGGTAATGACCTTCTTTAATGTTATGTCAAAAGAAGTAAGATAGGTAGGGGGTAAAGGGTTAGGTCACAAAGTTAATGAATTGGGCACCCTATATTATCGGGTAAGAAGAATCTTTCTTTTGGCTTTCCATCTTCTAAATTCTCTAGGAATTGAGAATCGAATTTTTTTTTTAGAAACTCTCTAGTGGGTGCTCTCCCACTTGGAGGTCTATTGGCTAGGCTTCCTATATGAGAGAATTTTCAAATTAAGTGGGACCACCTACTAAAGATTTAGGGGTTTGATATAAGGATTTGTTAGTTATAGTAGAACAAAAAAGTTACACTTCAATGTTAGATGAGTAGTGTGTATATTTGGACTTTAGTTCTCCAACCAAATTTTTCTACGCGTCAATAATCAACCGGTGAGGATATAAGTAATTTTTTCTACCGGCAATGGAACTAACAAAAATTGGGTTATAACAGTAGCTTTCTTTGATCGACACATCAATAGATCTTGGTTAGGGTTCCTGTCTTTTTTACCCGCTTATTTATAATTAATTATTTGACAAAGGAACATCATAATTTATCAATCGGCATTCTCAACAGAAGAGGCTATCATTATTAGCACACCGGAAAGACCAAACATGGAGGCCGGAGGGATGACAGCGGAGCATTCTAACGACACACGAGCAAATCATCAGAATACTATCACCACCACCATCTCCGCTGTCGTCAATGACGGCAAATGCACCATAGCCGGTGGCAAATGCATCGTTCGGAGGAGTGGCTCAAGACGTACTTCTCTTTCATGGATTCTTGAACCCAAGAGGATTTTCGTCTTCTTTGCTACCTTGTAAGCGCTCTTGAGTGTCCTCACCTGGCCATCTTTCTACAGAACTTTTCAGCTCCATTGCTGATCTTAAAGCACTTACACTACAATCGAATAATTGTTTAGTTGTATTGAACCAAAATTACAATATGTTTAGCTAGACATTGAAGTTACGCATTGATGATCATTCCATTTCACTAAACATTTCCCTCTCTATATGGCAGATCAAGCATGGGAACAATCCTTCTCATATATTTCACTCTTTCTATCACCAAACCCCAACCGGATGGCAATTCCCCTTGATCTTGAACCATCAATTTGCATTCATGTTCGGACATTGAAACACACCCAATTAGTCCTCCATAATGCCAAAGAAAATCATTTCTTTGGGATCTAGAAACAGCTTTGTTGCATCGTCGTGTGTCCATCTGATTCAGTGGGCACTATTTCTGAGGAATCTTCTCTGAGCATGGAATTTGCAAGACGTGATGATTAAAGGTGAACAATTCAAGAAAAAGAAGATAGTGGAAGGAGACGTGGTCACATAAGGGACAGCTGAAACCTCACATGCTTTTTGCTATTTAACAATCTCTCTCAGCCTCACTTGTCTTTTTCTTTATTGTTTTTAATCCTTCTCTTCCCTTTTGGAGGAATTTTTCAAATGAGAACAAGGCCATGTGCCACTGAGACAAATAGTGGGAATCTTGTATTTCTAAAGGCATGGTAATAGTTTATCTTATAAATAGAGAGATGAGACAATGTCTCTTTTTGCCTTTTTTGGCTCCATACCCCTAGCCTCTATTGCACTTTAGGCTGTAAGGCTTCATCAATCAAAACCTTTTTATTTCTTTATTCATTCGTTTATTTTTATTTGGTTTCAATTTGCCTCATTGAGTGTGGGGGGAAAGCTTTTTGAAGCCAATCAAGTGTTTCAACTTTGAGCTTGCACGCATAAGCTTGCGCAAATTTACTTGCCCTTTTAACATTTCGTCCTAAAGAAATCCTTATTCTTTGATATAAATGAGGTAAGAATATATTGTCAAAATTGTAACCATGAAGTAAGAACTACTATAAGTGCTCCCCCTTATAGATATGTCCTTAAGCACGTCAATCCAATTAAAGCAAGACCTGAATCAAGGGATCCATTCCAAGGTGGGCTGATTTACCGCCAAGACCCTAGAACCCACTCAATAAGGGTTGATTCTAATATTTTGGAACCAGAACCCGAATTGAGACCCTTTGGAACCAACCTGAAACTAGCCTAAAATTTGTCAACTTGTTTTAGAAATTACCAACCTCTATTAGAGTTATCACCAGCTTTTCTTTAATTGAGGTACCATCTAATTTATGTTACCAACTCTACTTTGAGTTAGTTATTGATGTTTATTTAGTTTTTTATATATCAACTTTTTTTTTAATCTCTAACAAAAGTAAATTCTATTATCTATTACCGACTTTTATTCTAATCTATTACCAATTTATTCAAATCTATTACCAATAACTTAATTTACCAATTTCATATGGAATTATCAACCTTCATTTTAGTACCCACTATTTTTTGTTTGATTAAGTTACCAACAAATTTTAAGTTACAGATTTTCATTTATGTTATTTTCAGATTTTTTTTTTTTTTGAGGTACAAACTTTTCTTATCGTTGAACAATTTTATTTGTCTCGCTTATCAACATTTTAAAACTCTTTTTAGAAATTACAAATCTCAATTAGGGTATCTACCGACTTTTCTCAGGTCTAATTAATAATGAATTTTGCAATATCAATTCTTATTTGAGCTAATTACCAACGTTCTAATGTTTGCTCATAATCTCAAATGATGAAATTCCTAATGTTGCGTGAATTCAAAATATACCTATATGCTATCTTTTCAATTTATGAGATAATTTTGCACAAAAATTCATAATCTTTCAGTCACGTGTTACAAAAATGGAATCGGCTATTCAATTACATGAACTCATAGGAAACTCTAAACATATAAACATATAAATATGCAAAATAGTTCATAGGATATCAAAAAAGAAATGAAAATAAATGAAAGGGATCAAATGTTATCTCTCAACTCTCTCTTGGCTAATTCCGTCTAATGATCTCGTTGAGACAAGACTTTGCTTGGGTCTTTCGACGCAATATAAGAAAAGTTAAAAAGGGGGGAAAAAATCATCTGTCCCAGAATCCAACCAACTATGGTGGTTTTAGCAATTATAATGGATAAGATTTCACTACAATTGTGTAAATGATTGGACCCATTTAAAAATTCCTTTAATTAGATCTATAACTTAGCTAGATATCACATTTCCCCGTTAAATCTTTGCCTCAAGTAACTTTGGTGTATATTTATTATTTGATATTGGTTTTTGATTCTACAAAACAGATTGTGTGAAGGCAACGACTGTAAACTACTTTACTTGTAGAATAAAATATTTCCCATAACCATTGTAATACGAGCAATAAGTTTAGTGACTTTTGATATGGATTGCATACTCAAAATGGCCTTGTGGCAAAATCTAGGGCTTAAGGGTAAGTTATGAATTTATACTCCATGTTTTGGATTTATCTGAATCCGTCATCACCACTTGACCTTATGCAGCATAAATCTTGGACCCAAAATAGTAAATTTAGGTTTTAAGCTATCGATAATCGCATGTTGTTGCCATTTAGGCTACGTTTGGTCATCCGGATTTCTAATCGGGATAGGACTGGATAGGACAGGATTTGAAATCCTTGGATTTTTTTATATCCTGTCCATTGTTTGGTGAATCGCAGTATTAAGTCGGATATATTTTCATCATATCATGTACATTTTTTTTTTTTATATAAACGGCATATCATTATAAATGAACTTAAATGTTTATAAACGGAGATGTTGAAAATCTCTCGTAACACTATTCTTTAATTTATTTTTATTTTATTTTTCCTCTTTTTTATATTATTTTCTTTATTATTTATTTTTTCCCCTTTCATCATTATTCAATAAAATTTTATCAAATAGTAAAATGTACTAAAATACCTAAAATACAAAAATACCTAAAATATATAATAAATATAAATATTTAATTTATAGATTGAATGTTTATTATAAGATAGAATTAAAATTGAATATATAAATTAAAATAGGATTAATTAAAAACGATTTTTTTTTATTTTTAATTTCTTAAATTATAATTCAAATATTATTTATATTGAAATATCATTTTAATTTTATTAATTTAATAAGTTTGTTATTCGAGAGAAATAACTTTCCTAGTATGGACATTAGAAATCCTATCCACCTTTATCCCACCTCCCCCATGGGATAATTTTATCCTGTCTATATCCCATTTATATCCGACTTTATCCTGTCCTGAGCAAGCACCAAACATAGGATAGGATAAATCATATCCTATCCTGAATTTTATCCTGACTGCCAAACGCAGCCAGGATAAAATGACCTAGATGGCATTTTGTTTGGTAGTTAGAAAATCTCGCTGGCTATTGTCCTCAAAACTAATTTGTAGCTCGTCACTCAATTAGAAACCCTAGTGCATTGTCGACAACTACTATTTTTCTTTTTGTTTTCCATGGATGTGATCTTCGAGCCTCAAAGAGGAAGACCTTTCTCAATCGAAGTTGGTTACTTCGACACAGTTCAAGAGATTAAAGAGAAGATCCAGAAATACCAAGGGATCCCCATGACGACACAAACCCTAATCTTCAATGGCCGAGTCCTTCGAGACGAGTGTGATGTCGAGAACTGCGAGATCCTACAGAAGTCTCACGTCTAGCTCGTCGTGGTCGACGCCACCTCGCCCCAAAACCCTAATAAGGCCGAAGAACCCTTGCCATCTCCGAGCACAAAACTCCAGCTCAACGTGAAGAGTGCTTCCTTGAAAGTGCACGTCCCAGTCGAGATTGACGTGAATGACACGGTAGCGCGGTTGGAGGAGAAGATCCACAAGATCGAGGGCGTGCCTATGGACCACTTGGCACTCCAGGTGAATGGTGCGGAGTTGCAAGTGTTGGATATATTATTAATATAGTCCAAAATAATATGTTCACATACAAGCCCAATAGGTGAAAGCATGGTTATTTTGGTCCATATGGACCGGAGCACAATAGCATGCATATAAAAACTCTAGGGTTTCCCTATGCTGAAGGTAACATTGTTGAGCGTTCCAAACTTAACTTCTCTTGGTGTAATACTTCAAGCAACCGCTTCTTCTCTCTCAAACCGATTACCTCCAACAATCTTAAAGTATTATGTTTGCGTGTTGGATTTGAGCAAGTAAGGTGTCTTCTTGAAGATTTCGTCAAGACAAACTCACGGGTGTAATTTACTTTCGATTTCGACGGTGATATTGGTCGGAATCTAAGTTTGAAGATTTGGGTGACCGAAATCTTTGATTCAAGAATCCAAAAATTATAGCCAATTTTAGAGGGTGAAACCACTTGGGCTTTGTTCTACTTGTCAATACGAACATTTTGAGTAGTCACTCTCATCAATCAGAGGTCGGAAGGAGAAGTTACGGCACCTGGAAGTTTCCATATGAATTTCTAGCGAATTTTGGAGACGAAATTTCAACGAATTTTGGCGGCAAAAATTTCCAGCGAGTTTCAGTGACAAGGGCAGTCCATCTTAAGGTTTTTGGGCGCTCCAGATCTATTTTTGGGGTTTGTTTTGGCAAATTCCATCACTACAGAGTAGTTTGATTAAGGTTAGGAGAGTTATTTGACTTTGTTGCTCTGAGGACTTAAGGTGCACTTTTTCTAACACTTTGCTTTGATTAAAATGGCAAAGCGTAGTTCGTATGATATTATAAAGTTGCAATCTTTTGATGTTACTGAATTTCATGGTTAGAAATTACATATTCAATTTGGCATGGAAGAACGTGACATATTTTATACCGTATTGAGTGATTTTGCATCTACCACTGAAGATGTGGATAAATATCAATGGAATAAAGATGAGGATTTTTTGTAGAGATTACTTGTTGAACTCTCTAAATCCTAATCTGGCTATGACTTATAGTGAGTATAAGATGGCGAAAGAGATATGGAATCACTTGAACGCTTAGTTCCAAAAACAAGAGGGGCTATCTAAAACTCTCCTAGCGGATAAATTTTTTTACTTTAAATTCACTATGAATTCAAGCATCACCTCTCAGTTAGTTGAATTTGAGAACATGAGAAACAAGCTGAAAGATGATAATTCTGATATGTCCGATAATCTCTTTGTCGGTCTTGTGTTGAGCAAACTACCAACTGAATGTAGTTCTTTCAAAACTGAAATGCACAGACTGAAGGTACAGATAAGACTGGATGAATTAAAGAGGTATATTCACATTGAGTATCAAAATATTATTAGGAAGAGTTTGAAACAAGTGGGACAACAAAAGTCAGTTGCCAACT
Organism: Eucalyptus pumila; assembly: GCA_016097595.1. Classification (NCBI taxonomy): domain Eukaryota; kingdom Viridiplantae; phylum Streptophyta; class Magnoliopsida; order Myrtales; family Myrtaceae; genus Eucalyptus; species Eucalyptus pumila. The sequence goes on from CM027850.1 coordinate 43,790,012, forward strand.
TAGTTTGACACTCCAATAAACCTCAGAAAAAGTCCAAGTCACCAAAAAATGAATCATCTTTACATTTAGAGGCCAAAAAGACTATCTTCAAAAAGAAGAAGAAGAGCAAGTGCCATAACTGTGGAAAGTGGGGTCACTGGGCAGCAAAGTGTAAGTTGCCGAGGAAGCCAAATAATGAGACACCACATAATGAGGCCAATATGCTAATTAGAGGATCTGAGCCTCAAGCGTTCATTGGAATGATGAAGAATGGAAAGGCCAGCGTCTCTTCTGAGTGGTGGTTGGACAGTGGCACTACTTGTCATGCTACAAATGACAAGAACTTACTCACTGAGGTCACATAAGTGAAAGACACTGTGGAAAATTGCAATGGTGGTGAGGCAAAGGTGACTCATGCTGAAACTGCAAATTTGGTGCTTTCTTCAAGTAAATTACTAACTCTGAAACATGTTAGAGTAGTACATTTACTTAAGGAGAAATTGATATCTATGAGTTTACTTAATAAAGCCGGTATGTCTTTTTCAACTATGAATGGTAGAGTAACTTTATCTATTAACTTATATTATTTTGGTTGTGCATTCATGGTTAATAATATGTATATGTTGAGTTTAAATGCTGATAGCATAAATCATGTGAATTCTACTTTGATTGATCCAAAGTTGTTACACAATAGACTTAGACATGTGAATTACAGGAAAATGCAACATCTAGCTAAAACTCACAACATTCTATTAGATACTTCTATTCAATTTGATAAGTGTGAAGTGTGTGCACAGGCTAAAATCACTAGAAAACCCTTTAAGTTAGTTTCTAAAAGCACACAACTTCTTAAGTTAATACATTCTGACATTTGTGACTTTAGAAATTACACTACTAAAGGTGGTCGGAAGTATCTAATAACATTCATAGACGATTTTTCTAGATATTGTCATGTATTTGTTGAAATCGAAAGATGAGGCTTTTGAAAAGTTTAAGATTTTCAAGTCTAGAGTAAAAAATCAACTCAACTTGAAATTTAAAAGGTTTAGGAGTGATAGAGGAGGAGAATATATTATTTCAAGGTTCAAGGAATTTTGTGCTTCAGAAGGTATAATACTTGAAACCACTGCTCCTTATTCACCCTAATCAAATGGTGTTGCAGAGCGTAAGAATAGAACGTTAACTGAAATGTTAAATTCTATGTTACTTACAGCCGGCATGCCTTCCTCTGACTGGAGAGAAGCAGTAACTGCTAATCATATCTTGAACAGGTTGCCGCACTCTAAGTTGTCTATGACACCTTATGAGATATGGCATAAGCGCCCTTGTAAATATGATACTCTTAAAACTTAGGGCTGTATTGCTTATGTAAGTATACCATATCCTAAGAAACCTAAGGTGAGATTTAGAACCATTACTTGTATATATCTAGGTAGTGTAGAAGATAGCACTGCAAATAGGTTCTTAGATCTATCTACTAACATAGTGATAGAATCTAAAGATGCAGTGTTCTTCGAAAACAAGTTTCTCAGAGATCAAAACTTGAATGTTTCTAGATCTAAAGATATGATTTCAGAATCTCCTGTAGAATTTGAAGCAAGCCCTTCTGATACTAATCCCACACAGTTGGCTATTGAACCAATTCTAGTTAGAGTATCTACAAAAGAGAGAATTCCCAAAAGTTTTGGTGTGGACTTTGTTGCTTACCATCTTGAGGATGATCCATTTTCCTATCAGGAAGCAATGAGATCTAGGGAATCTCTACTATGGACAGAAGCCATGGATGATGAAATGAGCTCTCTGCTGCAGAATCACACTTGGCAGTTAGTAAATTTGCCAAAATAGGCTAAAGCTATAGGCTGTAAATGGGTGTTGAAGAAGAAATTGAATAGTGATTGATCTATACAAAGCATGTTTAGTAGCTAAAGGCTATAAACAACAGAGTGAAATAGACTATTTTGATGTTTATTCACATGTGTGTCATCTATCAACTATAAGAATTCTTCTTGCTTTGGCATCTATTGAACACTTTGTAGTGCATCAAATGGATATAAAAACAGCTTTCTTAAATGGGGATTTAAATGAGAAAATTTACATGGAACAACCGGAAGAATATGTTATGAAAGGTCTTGAGGACAAAGTTTGTAAATTGAATAAATCCTTGTATGGTCTTAAACAAGCACCAAAGATATGGCATCTTAAATTTGACAAAGTGGTAAAGAGTTATGGCTTTCAGTATAGTTATCTAAATAAACGCATTTACCATCGTTCTATGTCAAATAAGATAGTCATCATTTGCTTATATGTTGATGACATGTTAATTCTTGGTTCCGATCATTCTGTAGTAAGTGACGTGAAAGCTACTTTAGCTAAAGAATTTGACATAAAAGATCTTGGTATTGCTAATACCATTCTCGGTATGAAAGTAAGCTTTAAACGGCAAGTCATCTCCCTTAGTCAGACTCATTATATTGAGCAGCTACTTTCTACTTGGATATATGATAAGTGTAAACCGAGTGAGACACCATGTGATTATAATAACAGACTGAATCCTAATGAAGGGACCAACGTGGATCAATTAAAGTACTCGAAACTGCTTGGTAGTCTCATGTATACTATGAGTTGCACTAGACCCAACATAACCTTTACAATTGGCATGCTGAATCATTTTACTAGTAATCCTAGTAAAGAGCATTGGGATGCCCTCGATAGGCTAATGAGATACCTTAAAGGTACTAAAGATTATGTTCTCTATTATTCTGGTTATCCTCCAATTGTGGATGGATATTCTGATGCCTTATGGTGCTCAGATATTAGAAATAGTAAGTCTACTAGTGGATATGTATTCACTTTGGGTGGAGCTGCTATTACTTGGAAATCCAAACGACAGACTTGTATTGCATTGTCGTCTATGGAATCCGAACTTTTTGCTTTAGCCTCAGCCGGTAAAGAGGCAGAGTGGATAAAGAATCTGATTATGGATATTTCTTTGACTCAGCTAAAGATCAATTCTTTAAGCCTATTCTGTGATAATCGAGTAGCTGTCCAAGTCGTCAAGAATGCTCTCTTTAATTCAAAAAGAAGACATGTGAGACTGAGACATGTGTTGTTAAATTATCTGAGAGAACAAGGGGTTATCACATTGATCGATGTGAGATCAAAAGATAACATAGCCGATACTCTCACCAAAGGTATGCCTAAAGATTGATTATTCAAAACAATTGGGGAACTGGGGTTAAAGACTATATAGGCAAGTCTTAACTACCATTTACTTACCTTCTAATTGTGTGTTTTGAATTATCGAATCTTTCTTTATTGGCTACAATGATAAGCACGGTTTATATGTTTCATCGATGTTCACAGTTGCTGACTAATTTGAAAAGTGTGAGTTATCTCATTCCAAACTTGATGAAAATGACTTTAACCTAATTCAAATGTTCTATCGGGAAAATTGTGTCATTCCAAACTTGATGATACAATTCAACTAGATTGGAATATCCTTTTTGGTTAAATGATCTCATTCCAATGATTATTTGACTTTAAGAAATCAGTGACTATGACATTCCAAATTGAAACATAGAAACAATTGTTTACATAAGAAGCCTGCTAGTCTTGTTCTTAATTGAAACTTAATGTCACACCCCGAACCTCGAGACACGTGAACAACCCACCATGGTCATGTAAATGCGACATTCCCAGATAGTGTCGCCGACCCCATTCATTTAATATACGCATACGGAACGTACTAAGAAACCCCTGACAAAACTTACGGGATAGGACAGCAGGAACAATCAATTCAAAAACAAACCAACATATTTTCATATATCATCATTCCAGAGATTACATACACCATCAAGATCAGAGATTATATGCACTAAAAATGGGTCAGAATTCATGTGCATCAAAAAGGGTCAGTCTGCACAACAGGGATCGGTCCACCAAAAAGAGGAATAGTCTTATGACTACTAGTCAGACTCGTTCGTCGATCCCACATCTTCCACATCTGACTACACTGGGTCCGGAGACGATGGGTTGTCCACCCTACCATCAGGAAGGTCAGCTACACCTTCACCCAAAATAGCATCCACCACAGTAAAGGGAATATCAAAACTATCGAGTGGACCAATCCTAAAGCCATTAGCCCCAAAACAGAACCATGCCTTAAACCTATGTGGTACCTTAACATCTTCGATCTCCTGAATCCAAACGGTGGTTCTGATCAGCTCGTAAACCTAATGGCTCCTAGGGTCAGGAAAACTGTGCACCTGCTCGATAATGTGCACTGGGATGCCATTCTTCTCTAGAGGTTCTACCATCTACAACCCTATATTATTTTCCCACAACGGGGTGAGACATTGTCTCAGCAAGTTCACCCCTCTTAAACCCCTATTAGAAAGAAAATACGCCCAAGAGTGGTCTAGCCACACAGCACAGAAGACTCACCTCGTCTTATTTCCTTCCTGCGGATTAGAACAGTTCATATCACTCAATCACAAGTAGTAATAAAAATTTAAACCATTAGAACATTATCAATTTCACATAATTCACAATCACAGCAAGCTTTCCAATTATTAATCACTGCCATACAAGGGCATAGCCTACTCGCAGTTCGGCTATCTATTGACATATAGCCAGGCATTGCCTCCCCACCTTGGAGCGCAGCTTCGTCAATACATCGACGGCGTTCTCGAAGGAGCATGGGCCTAAAATCAACTGCGACCCACATCCGTTGTATGGGGCATCCCATATAGGAGCAATTCCAGCTCAATAGCTCAAGACAATTCCTCTTAATTATCACACAATAATTCATACTCATCCCAAGGCACTTTGCATATCACTCAAACACTCCAATTACCATATCAATCCTTAAAAAATCCAATTTCGATGCCAAACCCGACACTTGGGATTTTTCTAAATAAAATCCATATTTTTCACAATAAACACTTAATTTGTATTAACCACTCATCAAATTTAAATTCTAATTACACAGCGGCGATCGGCACAAAATTATGAGCAATTGAGGTCAAAAATAATTTTTCGAATTTTTTTTAATAATAATATTTTAATAATTTTCAGAATATAATATATTATTAAATAATCCAATAATTTCGAACATTTATTTAAATTAGAAATAAATTCCTTTAAGTCACATCAAGGCTTATATTAAAATAAACCTACTTAACTTTAAACTAAACACATTTTAACTTAATTAAAACACTTTTATCTAATCCACAACTAAATAAATTAATCTAACCACCTAATCTCAATCAACCTAAGCTAAACACACTTAAGGCATCATTAACCCTTTAATTAAGGTTTAGTGAGGTAAACTCACTCAAATGACGAGCCGAGCGGACCAAAACGACGGGGACGCCAAGGGGAACAACTTTCTTCAAAGCGGGCCAAGCGTCCGGGGTTGGGAAGCCGGCCAAAACCGGGCTGAGAAACCCACTAAAACCAGCTGCTGTTTGAGGCCGACGGAGGGCTGCATGGCGGCGGTTCGGGCGGAGGAATGGTGGGGGAAAGACGGCGGCTACTTGGGGCAACGACAGCGACAACGAAGGAGGCTCCGGCGACTGCGCACGACCAAGGGCAGCGGCTGGTCGACGAGGCTTGGTCTTGCAAGCGAAGGGGAGACAGCGGAGCGACGAGCCGTCGTGCGGACGAGCGACGACCGCAGCGGCGACGGTGACGACGGCGAACGGGCGGACGGCGAGCAAGCGACCAAGCAGGCGAAGGGGTGGACGAAGCTTGCTGCAACCAGTTCCCTCCCTTTCCAAATTTTGAAAATCCTCCCCAAAAGCTAGAGGTTGAAGATGATGAGACAAGGGGGAAGTGACATCCCACCTTTCTAAGAGCCAATCCCCCACCATCCACTTGTCATCATCCTATCCATTCTTGCCCCCACACCATGACATCACTTGTGATGTCACAATCCACTAACTCCAACCTCTCACAACCTTAGTCCAATAAGTTCAATTTCATTTTCCGCCGGGACATGAAATCTTGTACAACAATTCCTTCAATCCCAATCAATTCTCTTCCAATTGAGTCTAATTAAAATCCATAAATTAATCAAATTCTCGAGTATGATGCATTAGAATCTCTTAACGGCTTCACTTGATAAACTAGTTTTCACATGAGTGGCCGACTCAAGGAAATGAACTATATGCGTGCCAACAAAATGCCCGTCTCAATTTATTGAAAATAAAATTGGAAAATCGGGATGTCACACTTAATATTACATGACTAGGTTATTGTAGGTGACTTGACTATTGGTCATATTCTTTGAAACTAGACAATAGTTATTCTCCTACAAATAAACTTAAGTTGATGGCTCTTTGTAAATCACATTGTTTAGGTCTTATTCATAATATATGAAACTTGATTGATGCTTATGAACATGATATGATGATGCTTTATGACATCAATATATGTTCTTCTCTACCTGATGGAATGTTGCTAAATTTTTATTCAAATGATTAAATTCATGATAATATGAAATTCAGATTTGACATTCTACAGGGGATGGCAGAGATGGAGGAGAGCTTAAAGAGTGGGATCTTGACCAGGATGACCTACTTGATGAATGAATATATATCATTTAAAGCGTGTAGGGACTTGATAGTTTACTTGCTATTACCTATTTTGATGAAGACCATTTACTTGAGACTTGCATTTTGCTATTTCTATTTTGTGGACATTATTATGCTTGTTTCTTATATTTGTAAGGCCTTGGACTATTTTGACTGACCTACTTATACTTGACTATTTGTAAGGCCTTGGACTATTTTGTGAACTGAGTCTAAGATTTATTTTGGATTTTGGATTTTGTTAATCTCATAACAGATTCATGATAAGAATGATGAGTAAATGATGATTTTGTTTAATACTTTACTGCTAAAATACTCTTTAACCGATCCGAATTGATTTTCTTGGACTGAATATGGATGATTCATGTTTGTGTGAACATTACACTGACCACCTTATTGGATTGTGCTGTGTGGTGAACATAGAAGGAGATTGTTGGATATATTATTAATATAGTCCAAAATAATATGTTCACATATAAGCTCAATAGGTGAAATCATGGTTATTTGGGTCCATATGGACCGGAGCCCAATAACATGCATATAAAAACTCTAGGGTTTCCCTACGCTGAAGGTAACACTGTTGAGCGTTCCAAACTTAACATTTATTGGTGTAATACTTCAAGCAACCGCTTCTTCTCTCTCAAACCTATTACCTCCAACAGCACGACCACCAATCGGTCAGGGAGTGCGAGCTCTTGGACAATTCCAAGGTTGAGGTCTTTGTGAAATAATGTTCCCCGACTGCATTGGCCGCGCCTAGCTCCTTCAAGAAGTTGAAGGTGATGGTGTCGCCAAAGTGCAGGACGAAGAGGATTGTGGTCAAGGTTAGCACATCGAATAATGTTAGGGAGCTGAGGAAGGAGCTCCAGAAGCTGCAAAAGTCGGACCAGTTGCATCTGCCACAAGAAGTCTATTTCTTCATATACAAGCAAAACTTAAGGGATGAAGGTAGGTCGTTTAGGTAACACCATGTTGGCCAGGGTAACACCGTTGAGATCTTCAATGGAAGCGTTGCGGGCTGATCATTGCTTCGTTTTTATTTGCCCCCTTTTTAACGTCTATTCTAGTTATGTTCTCCCAATCTCTAGGATGTACACTTAAATTTTAGAAAATCCAAAACCTCAGCCACCATAATACACCGAGGCACCATCACCGTATTCGACCACAAACGACCTCAAATCCTAGTTTTAAAACCCTAGTTTTAAAACCATTGATCTAAGCCTCTCTCTCTCTCTCTCTCTCTCTCTCTAACCCCTCCCCCTCGAGTCCGCATGCGCACACTTGCACAAACCAAATCAATGGAAACAATGAAGTTTCGTGATGGTCCTCATCCTCAAAAGCAAAGATTTCACAATTGTCTTCCACATAAGCAAAGCCTAAATCTAAAATGCCTTACCAATGAAAAGTCTAGAACACTGTCAATCACTCCCCTTTACCCTATCACATCTTCAGGAGAATGTGGACCTTTAAAGGGCTTACATCCAAACATCTGACTGGGAAACAGGGCAATGCTCGTCGATCTCCAGCGAAGAGGGTGGGCATGCCACGCTGTATGCATAGGGTTGCAATAACAAAGTGAGGGATATCCCGGAGAAATGTCATCATTGCTCTCTTCCCTGGCAAGTTCACTACACACCAAACCTATAGGGGAGGATTTGCTTCAATCTAGCTTCGATTGTGTTTGGTTGGTGTATATGCACATTTCACTTTTAGATTCTACAAGTTACCCACTACCCACCCTCCCAAAAAGAAAAGGGTGTATATCTTGACCCTAAAAACACGAGTTCACTCTTCCCCACCAGCTGTAAAATGTCCATGAATGGGATTGATATCACACATGGCAATTGCTTTGGTTTTGGTTAGGTTATCCAGTTTTTCAATATGAAAGTTAGGAGAAGAGTCTTGCGAACCTCAAAGCCTGCTGATGAAGTTGCTTCTAGCCTTGATCTTAGTAAGGCTGGACATTTTCCACCTTTATCCTGAAGTAGCGTTTCCGTTCTCTTTCCTCGGCCAACCCCTCCTATAGAATTCTTTTGTTATCAGTAGGATCGCTATCATCTCTATTCAACAAAGAAAAGAGGACCACTATCTTGGGTCCATACTTAAAGGAAATTGAGGCTTAGACCGTTGGTGCGAGTTCCGTTTGACGCACATCAACTTTGAGTTTTGGTTATGGGGTAAGCCTTTCCTTTTGGCTGAGTTAACTTTTTTTAATGTCTCTTTGCCGCATAAGTCATTTTGCCAATTCGGAACTATATAGAAGCATGAATTACTTCTTCTGCTTCTGCGATTTCTATCGAAGGTGCATAGAGCAGCTTCATTGCTAAGTGGTCTTTCCTCAATTAGCATAGTTTATATGCAAATCGAATGATTTTCGAAGATAAACTGATCCTTTGTGTGCAAGGTAGACGGGAAGCACCGGTAATGTGGATTCAATCCAAGGTCATCCCAGAAAATGAAGCTACGTCCTTTAGCTTGAAGTAATAAGTAAGAATGCGAGGCCACATTCTTTTTCCCTTTTACTAGAATGTGGAAGAACGAGAGACCAGGAACCGCTGCCGCTGCTTACTCAGTAAAGCTTGGCCTCCTCTTCCTCTCTACATCACATATGCACCTTCTTACAGATAAGAATATTTTATGTTCCTATTTGGTTGAGCATTTATTATAGGGAAAATTGTCCAGAAAATCCTAATTCTATCGTATAGCAGCTAATTTAATCTTAAACTTTTCAATTTTACCAATTCAGTTCTAAATCTTTTGACAACTTGCCAATTAAGTTCTAAACCTTTCAATTGTGCTAATTTAGTTGGGCTAAGAATAATGCAAGTACCATAACTTTCGTACGGAGCTCACTTAAGTGCCATAACTTCTTTCTTTTCCACTCCCTTGAGTTTCGCAAATTTAAAAAATCGATCATCTGAGTGCTAGCCGATTTGACTTGTTGGAAAATCTAATGTGGATGCCAATCGCCCTACGTGGCTACCCTAGCATTGACGTGAACAATTTTATAATTTTTTTATAATTTTTTTTTTGTTTGAATTTTTATCTTTATTTATTCTTTTCCTTTTTATTCCCAAATTGGGCAAGGGCCGCCTCGCTAACGATAGGTGAGGCCACGAAGGCCCTCGCCAAGTTTGGGTGGTCGTGAGCAAGGCTGCCTTGCCCGGTGAGGCCGTGAAGGCCTTGGGCGAAGGCCATCACAACCTCATTGGACATACTTGAGGCCGTAACGGCCCTCGCCAGATCTAAGTGAGGCAGCCTCACCTGCGGCCACCCAGACTCAGCAAGGGTCATCGCAACCTAGCCCCTGGCTAATGAGGCCGCGATAGCCTCACCTGGGGCCTTTGCAACCAAGGGCAAGGTGGCCTTCGCTAGGTTTGCGGGAGGGTTCGTAGCCAACAAGGATATTTTTTTTAAAAAAAAAAAAAAAAAAAATTCAAAATAAAATTCAAAATAAAATTCAAAAAAATAAATCAAAAATTTTTAAATTTAAAAAAAAAATTAAAAGGAAAAAACCATGTAGGATGATTTGCCAAAAATGACACTTAAATGATCCATTTTACTCCGAGAATGAAGATAGACTTACTTTAAAACAAACAATTATAAACTTTTTGTGCAATCTCCTCTATCTTTAACCTCTTGTTTGCTATTTTTCATAGACTTTGGTACACTAGTGAATATCATCACATCACTGTCTACATTCAAATTCAAACTTTTGTGTTTTGGTGAAAATCATATACAGATGTAGATTTCACTTGAGTCTGACAATTCTTGTCTTGACTTTTTTTTTTTTTTTTGCGCTAATTGTAAAATCATCTATTCACCCCATTTTAGGTGATACTACTAGCTATAACAGAGAGGAAATTTGATATGCAAATCCATGTTACTTACTTATTAAGCAGTGAGCACATTCCTTCATATCTTTCTCTTTCAAAGGTAGAATGTTCTTTGTAGCGAGAGTTTCAAGCCCCTTCTTGCTAAGATGACTAAGTCTCATATGCCATAGCTCAATTAAAGAGTCCTCCATTGCATTTATCTCCTCCTATATCAACTTAGTTTGCATGGTTTGGAGTGAAAGTCTTTTTGCCCTTTGCCACCACCATTGAACCTTTGATAAATGTCCTTCATGAAATGAGGTTGCGGAATTAATAAATTAGCTAGACTCTTGATATTAAGGTTCGCACAAGCATCGTTAGATTAATACAACATCGTCATTGGATGCAACTGTCATTATAATTTGCTTCTCTTCTTTCTTTCCTTCTCCGTTTCTATCTTGGGATTAAACTCTCTTTGTAAACTTGCATTTTCTAGCATTATGTCCCATCTTGCTGCAATTATATCAATTCAAGTTTCAATGCATCTGAGTTATTTACTGCCATTCCCAATGTATCCCAACTATTAGGAAAAGTACCAAGCAATAAACATACTCACAACTCATCTCTAAAATCAATTTCCAAATTTGTCAACTAATTCACGACATCTTGAAATTCACTCAAATGCTTTGACATATTTCTCCCTTCCTGGTACCACAAGTTTACAAGTCTTTTAACTAGGAAAAATTACCAAAAATCCTAAACTCATTACAATTTTTCCAAATCAGTCATAAACCTTTTCTTTCTTTCTTTCTTTCTTTCTTTTGGTCAATTCAATCCTAAACCTTTTGCAATTATGTTGATTAAGTCCATCCAACCAAATTTGGCTGGCTAGCATCGACATGGACGCCAGCTGGCATTGGTAGATGATTTTTTAATAATTTTTTTTTCTCTTTTTTTTTTCCTCTTCCCTCCTTTTTCTTGCTCTAGTGACCGACCATAGGGGAGGGCCGATTGTCAGACTGATGCAGCCAGATAGCTTGCCTTGCCATCATTGGGCAAGGGCGAGCTCGCCGAACCACTGGCAAGGCAAGCCCTCGCCCAATTCAATGAGGGCTCGCCTCACCTAGCAATGGCGAGGTGAGCCCTCACTAGATCTGGGTGAGGTCGGCCTCGCCTAGTGACGGCAAGGTCAAGCTTGCCTTACCCAACAATGGCGAGGCGAGCTCGTCACTAGCCGACCACGTCAATCCAGTGATTGGTCCTCCCGTTTGGCCGATCACCAACATAAGAGGATGAAGGAGAGAGGAGGGAAAAAAAAAGATAGAGAGAGAGAGAGAGAGAGAGAGAGGAAAAATAAAAGAAAAATTAACAAAAAATTTTGAAAAAAATAAAAATTGTTCGTTGGCAACGGTCGGCGTCCATGTTAGCACCAACTAGCCAAATTTGGCTGAATGAACTGAATTAGCACAATTACAAAGGGTTTAGGATTGAATTGACAAAAAAAAAGTTTTATGCCTGATTTAAAAAATTTATAATAGCTTTAGGACTTTTTTGATAATTTTCCCCTTGTTAACTAAAAGTGCTTTATTTTGTGTCCTCTCGTAGAGATTTTGTAATTTCCTTCGCAATGTTTCAGCATTTGTTTTTTGAGCAACATGAAAAAAAAAAAAAAAAACCATTATCATCAATCCATTATCAAATAAAGCCGACCATTTTTTGATTCATTCGCTCCCATTCTTTATCTTCCTTCTCTTTTAGCCCCATCACTATCGATGGATCATACAAATCTTTATTATATAAGATGCCTTCCATTCAAGACTTCTTAATAGAATAATTTAAGGCGTTTAACTTAAATATGATGCCGCTAGTTTCCTTCATTTAACAGTAGCTCTATTTCACCACCTAAGTCGAATATTTGTCTATTTTGGCATGCGAACTGGTCTCTAATTTGGGCCAACAGAGCCATATACAATTCTACGGTAAAAAGAAATAATAAATTTTGACCAAAAAACAATATTAAAAAAAAAAGCTAGTATTTTCTCAGACAATATTAGTGAAGGCCAGTTCAACGAGCGTAGAGTTTTAGAATTTTACCTTATCTTTTTTCCCCCCGAAAATACTGATCTTTATATATATAATAAAAATCTATCATAACCAAAACCAATATTATGCTCAGCACCACCTTCCAGCACATATGCACCTCGTTACATTTAAGAACGTATTTATGTTCTTGTTTGGTCCGGAGCGTTCATCATATGAAAACAAAGATCGGTCGTGGCTTCAAAGACCCGACTCAGAAGGAAGTTTGGTGTAGTTTTCCATGGCCAAAGGATCGTCGGTTGCAGCAAATTCACCATTCCATGGGATAATCAAGTCAATGAACAAAGGTAATGCTGGGCAAGACATTCAAGCAATCGAGCAAGAAGAGAAATGAAGAACCTTGTGAAGTTTAAGAAGCCCAGCGAAAAAGCTAATCGCTGCAACAGCCGAAGGAAGAAGAAAGCACCACCATCTCAACACAAGCATCCACGAAGAGAGACCAATGCACAGACGATAGATAGGATATAGACTATTTATTCCATTGAAACTAGGATTTATTCACAAGCCCCAAACGATCAGGAACCCATCGGCCCTGATTTTACACAAACACTTTCAAAGAAATGCATTCATAACAACCCTCGTTTATAAAGACACCAAGTTTCGAGCGGACACAACCACTTAGAATCCACCATGAAGACGGAGCACGAGGTGAAGGGTCGACTCCTTCTGGATGTTGTAGTCCGTCAGGGTGCAGCCGCTGGTCTGGGGGAACGCCTTCCTTGTCCTGGATCTTAGCCTTGACATTGTCGATCATCTCGGAGCTCTCGACCTCCAGAGTGAGGTCTTCCCGGTGAGGGTCTTGGCAAAGATCTGCATTCCTCCCATGAGTCTCAGCACGAGGTGGAGGGACGACTCCTTTTGGATGTTGTAGTCGGCGAGGGTGCGGCTGTCCTCCAGCTGCTTTCCAGCGAAGATGAGATGCTACTGGTCTGGTGGGATCCCTTCCTTGTCCTGGATCCTGGCATTGACGTTGTCAATGCTGTCGGAGCTCTCCACCTCGAGGGTATAGTCTGGCCGGTCAAGGTCTTGACGAAGATCTGCATGCCTTTACGGAGAGACGGAAGATGAGGTGGAGGGTCGACACCTTCTGTATGTTGTAGTCGGCTAGTGTACAGCCATCCTCGAGCTGCTTGCCGGGGAAGATGAGACGTTGCTAGTCTGGAGGGATGCCCTCCTTGTCCTGGATCTTGGCCTTCACGCTGTCGATGGTTTCGGAGCTCTCGACCTCGAGGGTAGTGGTCTTGCCAGTGAGGGTCTTGACGAAGATCTGCATACCTCCGCAGAGCCTAAGCACAAGGTGGAGGGTGGACTCCTTTTGGATGTTGTAATCGGCAAGGGTGCAGCCATCCTCGAGCTGCTTGCCGGCAAAGATCAGACGCTGCTGATCCAGCGGGATGCCTTCCTTGTCCTGGATCGTGGCCTTGACGTTGTCGATGGTTTCGGAGCTGCCCAATGAGGGTATTGACGAAGATCTGCATCTGCAAAGCCAACAAAACACGAATTTGAGCCTTCCTTTCGACCGTGGGAACTAAGAAATCAAGAATATACCAAGAACAAGAAACGAGAACCAGATTCAAGATCAACAGATCGGGAAAAACCCATTCACAATGAACAATGAACGACGGAAAGATCAGAGATCGAGAAGCCGACCTTGAGAGAATTCGCTAGGGCTTGGAAAGAGAGAGAGAGATGAGACACATAATACCAACTAAAGAGTTGTCGTATTGGACTGGTGCCGTGGTAAAAACGATCTTCTGTAGGAGGACCTTTGCCCTTAGAATACGAAGCGGAACATGTTGCATGGATGTACACTAATAATAATATCAGGTTGATACTTCATTAGCCCTTTAGCAACCTGTCTGCAAATAAGGAACAGGATAAGATGAGTATTCATCATCGTCATGACATAGCCTCAAAAAACCATATAATTAAATCAATATAAACACCTCTCTAACATTATGCGTGCATTCGAAAGTCAAAACAAATGTTTTGTCGTAAAACATAACTGCTTGATCACCAAGCATATCTGATTATCGTTCTTCTCTTCTTTAAGATGGTTTGAACAATTTTCCCTTGACATTCCAAGTCAAGTAGGACTCCTCATTTGTGACAAGTGATCCAGAGATCTGCCTTTGTTTACCATAATGCAGCCACAAATTCAAGTTTAACTTGCAGCAAATGATCCTATCAACTGACCGGACAGGCTCTAAAAGTAGTTAACCTTGTCATCTTTAATTCTTAAAACTTGAAGAATTAGATATAAAGGATAGGGAAGAGCGCCACCATTGGCTGAAGCAACAAGTTGCAAGTCTTCGAAGAAAGATGGTCAAAATTAATTCATCAATCAAAGAGAATCCTCCAACCGTCCATCTCATGAGATTACCCAAATAAAATAGTGCTGGTTCGGATAAATCTATTCTACTCTTGCGGATAAATGCAGCAGTAAAGTTCAATTTATAATGCATGTTGCATAAACAACTCAGACGAAATTGGAGAGGAGAATATATAGAAAAACTACGATGCCTTACTTCTAGGAAGCAAAAGAGTAAGATTAGGAGAAATAATGACAAAACATATTCTGCTAAAAGAATATCATTTATATATCACAGTGTGCCTATACATGAATTCAACATGGTAAACATTTTTTTTCTGTCTATATTACTCTAATTCTCAACTCTTTCTCAAACTTTTATCCTGCAAAATGTGGAAGTCAAACCATCCATAAAACTAAATGTCCCTACCCCCAAGATGGTCAAAATAATTGATCAATCAAAGAGAATCCTCCAATTGTCCATCTCATGAAATTACCCAGATAAACTAGTGCTGGTTCAAATAAATCTATTCTACTCTTGCGGATAAATGCAGCAGTAAAGTTTAATATATAATGCATGTTGCACATATAACTCAGATGAAATTGGAGATTAGAATATATAGGAAAACTACGATCCCTTACTTCTAGGAAGCGAAAGAGTAAGACTAGGAGAATTAATGACAAAACAAATTCTGCTAAAAGAATACCATTTATATATCGCAGTTTGCCTATACATGAATTTAATGTGGTAAACATTTTATTTTTTTGCGCTACTCTAATTCTCAATTTACTCTCGAACTTTTATCCTACTTCATTACAAAGTGTGACATTCGAATTCACACCTAAAACTAAACGTCCCCACCCCAACGATGGTCAACATCAATTGATCAATCAGAGAGAATACTTCAATTGTCCATCTCATGACAAATAGACTAGTGCTGATTGGGATAAATCTATTCTACTCTTGCGGGTAAATGCAATAGCAAAGTTCAATTTATAATGCATCTTACATAAACAACTCAGATGAAATTAAAGAGAAGAGGATATAGGAAACTACAATGCCTTACTTTTAGGAAGCAAAAGAGTAAGACTAGGAGAATTAATGACAAAACAAATTCTATTAAAAGAATGTCATTTTTGTATCACAATGTGCCTATACATGAATTCATGTGGTAAACATATTGACTACCATATTTGCAGAAAATACACCAACAGAAACTCGAAGTACTTCCGTGAAAGCAAAAGCTTGCAAGGCCGTAGTTACTAGTTCTACTCTTAGTACATCTAGATTTGGGCTTTTACTAAGTATGAACAATATCTGTAGATGCCTAGCAATAGTGAGACCAAAGGCTCAACAAGAGTAAGTGTGGCTAAGCGAGATAAAGTTTTTTTTTTTTTTGGTCAATCCTATTATCCTATTCTAGCTCTCATCTCACTCTTAGATTTTTGTTCAACCTCTTTGCAAAGCGTAGAAGTTGAACCTGTTAGGGAAATCCCTTATGATGTTTTGAAGATGACAAAATAAATCAAAGGCTACTAACATGTTTAATGGTTGAGTAATAGACCATGCAGATAATAGAACATGTAAAGGATATTATCAAAGTCTCGAAGACCGCTAGACTCAAGACTCAAAGTCCGAAGACGCGACTCAAGACTCAAAGTCCGAAGACCGCCAGACTCAAGACTCAAAGTCTCGAAGACCGCTAGACTCAAGACTCAAAGTCGAAGACCGCGGACTTTAATGTCAAAGTCTGTTCTACATCGAAGTCCGCTCACTCGACTAATTCCGCACGAACGTGAATGATGAACCGAAGACGACTCTATGCCGAAGCTTAACCGGGTACGCACCCGTTATTGTAAAGTCTACGACCCGTTGTAAAGTCTAAAGACTCGATTCTAAAGTCTAAAGACCCAAATTGTAAAGTCTACGAGACTCGGACTTTACATCCGAGTTCGATGAATCGTAACTCAAGCCCAATCATACAACGGCTAGTGATCTGGTTTGGATTCCACATCAAGATTGATTTGATTGATTCAATCTAATTGATTGACGATTGGATCTTGAAGACAAGAACTTTCTACACGAAGAAGCTTTACTTATGGAAACCAAGATTTCGTTTGTATGGGCGATCGGAATCAATTTGGGATTCTACCTTTGTCACTCAACGGCTACCAAATCTTCTAAGATACAGAGCTGTCCAATGGGTATATTGGAAGACGATTCTCCGGGATGCTGTCCAACGGGTAGTTTGGAAGTGGAGGAGTATTTAAGGAGATCATGGACCGATGAGCAAGTAAGAGACGGAGCGTAGAATTTATAATTCCAAAGTCTAAGCGACTTTAGATCATATACTTGTCTCTTGAGAGCTTAAACATTTGTAATCGTGAGAGAAATACCAAGAGAGTGACTTAGTGAGATAGTGTGATCTACTACTAAGTGTTTGCACTCGAAGTTGTAATCTCTTGTTGATTGCATAGTGGAATCCAGCCAAGAAGGCTGTTATCGTGGGAGAGTGGACGTAGGCTTGGATTAAGCCGAACCACTATAAATCTCGTGTTCTTATTCTCTTCCTTAACTCCTTTATTTTGTTCATACTAGCACTCTCAATTGGTATCAGAGCCAAGTGCTCGGTTTATAAAAGTGTTTTTACTTTTGAGCTAAAGATCTTTTATGGCTAGTATGTTGGCACCAGGACTTATGGAAGGGCAAAGCAACACAAGGCCACCATATTTTGATGGAAAGGAATACGACGTGTGGAAGAACAAAATGAAAGCATTCCTAAGATCCAGAGATCTCTTACAATGGGATGTTGTGGAAAGAGGAATCAACCCCATCGCTCCTATGTCTCGGATGGAGATGTCCAAAAGAGAAGCGCTTGATGCGAAATCAATTTATTCTTTATATTGCGCTTTATCTCTTGCTGAATATAATAGAATCTCTTCATGTGAAACAGCAAAAGAAGTTTGGGATAAACTTCATGTTACATATGAAGGAACCGATCGTGTAAAAGAGACAAAAGTAAACTTCTTGCTCGGCAAATATGAATCCTTCAAGATGAAGCAAGGAGAGTCGATTGGAGATATGTTTAATCGTTTTACAGAAATTGTAAACGGTTTGGCATATCAAGGCCATCCAATTTCTTCCCCAATGAAGGTCAACAAACTCTTGCGAGGTCTCTCAAAAGATTGGAACCATGTCAAGACCTCAATCCGGGAGACTCAAAGGATTATGCCACTCACCGTTGATGAATTGATCGGCACTCTTCAATCCTATGAAGTGGAGCAACTTAACGATGAAGATCCCGAAGGTAAGAAGTCCATTGCTTTAATATCTAATGCTGTTTTTGATGAAACAGACTCAGAAAATGACATGGACGATGAAGAATTTGCCTTTATGGTCGAGAAATTCAAAAAGCTGAGTAGAAAAGAAAGGAAATTCAGTGGAAGAAGTCAATACAAGCATAATGGCCAGAAAAGAATCATGAAAGAAGATGATGAGCAAAGAAATCTATGCTTGATGGCACATTCAGAATCTGAGTCTAACTCGCATACGCACTCGACGAGTCGATTCGAACTGGACTCGAATCCGATGAGGAAATCAAGGGGAGAAAGCAAATCCAAAAGAAAAGGAAAAGAATCGTGATCATCTCAAAAAAGGCAACAAATTGAGGGGAGCTTTGATCAATTATGGAAAAATCTTTTTTGATTGATCGTGATCTTATTATGGATGGAAGGAAAGGTAATTGTGTCAGAATTTATTCTACAAAATCCGGTTAGTGCATCTCTTATTACCTTTTGTCATTAACAAATCTCATATTGATATTATCATTTTATTATGACAAAAATGGTACGTGAATTTTATGATGCATCCGTGATTTTTATTGGATATTTACTGATATGATCGAAGTGAGCTATATTGCATATCTTTAATATTCGATACAAGCTGATTTTTGGGAATTGTGATTCATGCAAGATATTTGTTATCATTCTCTACGTGAATCCATTATCGCTTTTTGATTATGACAAAAAGGGGGAGAAGATATGAATATGCATATGTGCTGATTGGTTGATATTATTTATTGCATAATATTGAGCTGCAATTATTTTCTATCTTCTCGATATCCTTTGATTTAAATTTTTAAATCTGCATATTCAGAGATTGTTTTGTCATCATCAAAAAGGGGGAGATTGTTAGGGAAATCCCTTATGATGTTTTGAAGATGACAAAATAAATCAAAGGCTACTAACATGTTTAATGGTTGAGTAATAGACCATGCAGATAATAGAACATGTAAAGGATATTATCAAAGTCTCGAAGACCGCTAGACTCAAGACTCAAAGTCCGAAGACCGCGTACTCAAGACTCAAAGTCCGAAGACCGCCGACTCAAGACTCAAAGTCTCAAGACCGCGACTTTAATGTCAAAGTCTGTTCTACATCGAAGTCTGCTCACTCGACTAATTCCGCATCGAACGTGAATGATGAACCGTAAGACGACTCTATCTTGAAGCTTAACTGGGTACAGACCCAGTTGTAAAGTCTACACTGCCAGATTGTAAAGTCTACAGACTCAGATTCTAAAGTCTAAAGACCCAAATTGTAAAGTCTACGACTCGTACTTTACATCCGTTCGATGAATCGTAACTCAAGCCCAATCATACAACGGCTAGTGATCTGGTTTGGATTCCACATCAAGATTGATTTGATTGATTCAATCTAATTGATTGACGATTGGATCTTGAAGACAAGAACTTTCTACACGAAGAAGCTTTACTTATGGAAACCAAGATTTCGTTTGTATGGGCGATCGGAATCAATTTGGGATTCTACCTTTGTCACTCAACGGCTACCAAATCTTCTAAGATACGGAGAGCTGTCCAATGGGTATATTGGAAGACGATTCTCCGGGATGCTGTCCAACGGGTAGTTTGGAAGTGGAGGAGTATTTAAGGAGATCATGGACCGATGAGCAAGTAAGAGACGGAGCGTAGAATTTATAATTCCAAAGTCTAAGCGACTTTAGATCATATACTTGTCTCTTGAGAGCTTAAACGTTTGTAATCGTGAGAGAAATACCAAGAGAGTGACTTAGTGAGATAGTGTGATCTACTACTAAGTGTTTGCACTCGAAGTTGTAATCTCTTGTTGATTGCATAGTGGAATCCAGCCAAGAAGGCTGTTATCGTGGGAGAGTGGACGTAGGCTTGGATTAAGCCGAACCACTATAAATCTCGTGTTCTTATTCTCTTCCTTAACTCCTTTATTTTGTTCATACTAGCACTCTCAGAACCCACACCTAAAACTAAACATTCTCACTCCCGACCCCTTTAAAAAGGTGGGGAATCGAACTTCGCATCTCCCCTTCTCAAATGGAAAGGTTGAAGTTGCAGCAATTTAGAATCATGTCAACCTTATTTTACATTCCTTCAGCAAGTACTACACTCCAATCAAAATGAATCTCATGCATATGCCCACGATATATTAGCCATTACTATCTATCAACACTTCCCAATAATAACTTAATCCAAATAAAACCAGGCAATCATTGCACGCAGAATTAAATTTGACATAATTCAACCACAAATTCTAACTTGCAACAAATGATCCTATCAACTAACAGGATGGGCTCAAAAAGCAATTGACGTTGTCATCATGAATTCTTAAAACTTTCAGAACTAGTTATAAAGGATAGAGAAGGGCTCCACCATTGGCTGAAGCAACAAGTTGCGAGTCTTCAAAGAAAGATGTCAAAATATTATCGATCAATCAAAGAGAATCCTCCAATTGTCCATCTCATGAAATTACCCAAATAAACTAGTGCTGGTTCGGATGAATCTATTCTACTCTTGCGGATAAATGCAGCAGTAAAGTTCAATTTATAATGTATCTTGCATAAGCAACTCAGATGAGATTGGAGAGAAGAGGATATAGAAAACTACGATGCCTTACTTCTAGGAAGCAAAAGAGTAAGACTAGGAGAATTAATTACAAAACAGATTTTGCTAAAGAATGCCAAATATATATCACAGTGTGTCTATACATGAATTTAATGCGGTAAACATATTAAATGCCATATTTGCATAAAATACACCAATGGAAACATGAGGTACTTCAGTAAAAGCAAAAGTTTGCAAGGCCCTAGTCACTATTCCCACTCCTAGCACATCTAGATATGGGCTTTCACTGAGTATGAACAATATGTGCATATGCCTAGTAATAGTGGAACCAAAGCTCAGCAAGAGTAAGTGTTAGCACACACAAAAGAGACTAAGCGAGATACTTTTTTTTTAATTTTCGTACGTCCTACTTTAACTCTTATCTCATTTTCAGACTTTTGCTCGATCTCTTTATAGAGTATAAGAGTCGAATCCCACACTTGAAACTCGACATCATCACCTCCCTCTTCCCAAGAGGGAATGTTGAAGTTGCAGCAAAGTTTGATTGATGAATAATTCTCGGAGCACTTCCATGTTAAGTCATCTTCCACAAGGGCCGTGTTTCACCAAGAAGTTACAGCTTCTAGGCAAGTGGTCAATGGCCAAGGTGCATGGTCTGACCACAAATCAATAACAAATGCCCAGAATGAGAACTCTTTAATGCACAACATATTTCACCTAACTAATCTGCCACTGGCAACACGTCATTTTCCCTAAAAATCAATTTGGTCAGCAAGAATTTGCAAGCTAGTGAAAGATCGTGGATATTGAAGAGAGGAGAAAAACATAAAAACTTCTTTCCACTTCTGACTTAAATCCCACACGCAGCTTTGGTTGTAAACAAAAGGATCTTCATTTCTTTTGTTTTTTCATCAGACATACAAAGTTCCTGCCACCCTGTTGAGCATTAGCCAAAGTCTATAGTTGATTTTGGACCTCATATTTGAAGACTCAACAATTTAGAATCATGTCAACCTCGCTTTGGATTCCTTCAGCAACTACCATACTCCAATCAAAATGAATCTCAAGGGCATGCTAAACTTCTACGATTTATTAGCCACTAATATTTATCAACACTTCCCTGTAATAACTTAATCCAAATAAAATCAGGCAATCCTTGCTAGCAGAATTAAATTTAACACTAACAGGAATTAAAACTTGACATGGCATACCTTTTTCCTCTCATGGACTTCAGACGATACTAGCCAGTAAGCAAACAAAATCTGAATACCAAAACCAAGTGTCCTGTAAATTAGTTCACCAATAATTATTAGTGTACATCCACTTAGTTGCGCCCTTTAACTTTCTTTGATCGCATTCCATGGCACCAGGAGTCGTCGTATTGGACCGGTGCGAGCCACCTCGTGATCGCCGCGTGTCGATTTCCCATTGGGTTGTCTTCGCTGGTAGATGTCGGTTGACGGTGGCCCTGCCTCAACTGGAATCTTGAAAATGTCAATAAAGTTAAGTAATTAGTCGTCAAAAAAAAAATGAGTAATTAAATTTTGTGCAAAAAAAAGGAATTCATTTTTTTTTTGCCGAAATTAATTGACCTTAGTTGCCCTTTACCTTTTTTTAGTCGCTTCCCCTGGCACCGAGAGTTGCCGTATTGGACTGGTGTGAGCCACGTCATGACCACCACGTGTCGGCCTCCCATTGGTTTCTTCACATATATAAAGGAATAGCTTTCAACAATTCGTCAAATGGTTTCTTAACTTGTCGCCCATTTCTCTTTCTCTCTCCTCTCTCTCTCTCTCTCTCTCTCTGATTTCATCTCTGTTCTTCACGATCTGGATGCGGGTTCTTCTCCGATCTGTTGATCTTGAATCTGGATTCTCGTTTCCCGTTCTTCGCGTTTTCTTGATTTCTCGGTTCCGACGGTTGAAAGGAAGGCTCGAATTCGTGTTTTGTTGGCTTTGCAGATGCAGATCTTCGTCAAGACCCTCACCGGGAATTTCCGACACCATCGACAACGTCAAGGCCGAGATCCAGGACAAGCAAGGCATCCCGCCGGACCAGCAGCGCCTGATCTTCGCCGGCAAGCAGTTCCAGGACAGCAGCACCCTTGCCGATTACAACATCCAGAAGGAGTCCACCCTCCACCTTGTGCTCAGGCTCCGGGGAGGCATGCAGATCTTCCTTAAGCCTCACCGGCGAGACCATTAACCTCGAGGTTGAGAGCTCCGACACCATCGACAACGTGAAGGCCAAGATCCAGAACAAGGAGAGCATCCCTCCGGACCAGCAACTTCTCATCTTCGCCGGCAAGCGGCTCGAGGATGGCCGTACGCTAGCCGACTACAACATCCAGAAGGAGTCGACCCTCCACCTCGTCCTCCGTCTCTCCGCGGAGGCATGCAGATCTTCGTCAAGACCTTGACCGGCAAGACGATCACCCTCGAGGTGGAGAGCTCCGACAGCATCGACAACGTCAAGGCCAAGATCCAGGACAAGGAATGGATCCCACCAGACTAGCAGCATCTGATCTTCGCTGGAAAGCAGCTCGAGGACGGCCGCACCCTTGCCGACTACAACATCCAAAAGGAGTCGACCCTCCACATCGTGCTGAGGCTCAGGGGAGGAATGAAGATCTTTGTCAAGATCCTCACCAGCAAGACCATCACTCTGGAGGTCGAGAGCTCAGACACAATCGACAATATCAAGGCTAAGATCCAGGACAAGGGAGGAATTTCCCCAGACCAGCGGCCACACCCTGGCGGACTACAACATCCAGAAGGAGTCGACCCTTCACCTCGTGCTCCGTCTTTGTGGTGGATTCTAAGTGGTTGTGTCTGCTTGAAAGTTGGTGTCTCTATGGACGAGGGTTGTTATGAATGAATTTCTTTGAAAGTGTTTATGTGAAATCAGGGCCGATGGGTTCCTGATCGTGTATGGCTTGTGAATAAATCCTACTTTCAATGGAATAAAATAGTTTACTCTATCTATCGTCGGTGCATTGGTCCCTCGGTGGGTGCTTGCGTTGAGAGGGTGGTGCTTTCTTCTTCCTTTGGCTGTTACAGCGATTAGCTTTTTCGCTGGGCTTGTTGAACTTCACAAGGTTCTTCATTTCTCTTCTTGTTCGATCGCTTGAATGTCTTGCCCAGCATTACCTGTTGTTCATTGACTTGATCATCCCATGGAATGGTGAATTTGCTGCACCCGACGAGCTTTTGGCGTGGAAAACACCACAAGATCTTTGTTTTTCATGTCATAAAGGCTCCCGATCAAACAAGAACAGACAAATATAAATATAGGGCGAGCTTTTTCCACATCTAATTTGAATTATATGTGGAAAGGAATGAGAAGTGATGTGAAGTGACGTGTTGAGGTTGGTGCTTGCTTCTTCCTTCGGCTAAGGCCACCGATTTGCTTTTTTCGCTGGGCTTTCTAATTTTTCTTTTCGGCAGGAAAGGGGCTCTCCACTAGCGAAATTTCTTCGCTCCACTGAAACTTTTTGACCCAAGACTTTTGCGTACTCAAAAGTCTATACTTCTAAATTTCAAAGACTTGATTAGCAAGCACGCTTGTTTTCTTTTTTTTTCTTTTCTCTCTCTCTTCTTTCTTCTCCTCTAGTCTGCAGCCTAGGACCGGGGTAATCATTGTTCGAGTTGGACCAATCTAGCACCTAACTCAGGGACTAATCAGCACAATATTAACCCTCAATTTTTGCAATGGAGGATTAGATCAACTCTATGGGTATGATTCAATTTCAGAGTTAAGCGGGACCAATTGATAATTTTTTTGTTTCATTTTTTATATTTCCTAAAAAATATATATTATTTCAAGTTATATATCCATCAACAAAGGTGAGCCACGAGACCATGGTGAGCCATGAGGCAAGTGAACAGAGGCAAATTGCGAAGCAAGTAGCGAATGAACGAAAAGGGTTTCTAGTTAGGGCTTTGTTTCTTTATGATTTACTTAGTGACGAGCAAGGCCAGCGAAGAAAGGCGAATGGCAGCGTTGAGCAACGCGGACGTTGAGCGACAATAGGGGCGAGCATCGAGCGTTGAGGGGCTAATAGGGCAAGCATCAAGTGATAAGCGGCACAAGTGTTGCACGACAAACAAGGCAAGGTTGAAGAGGATAAAGAAGAAAGAAGATGACAAAAAAGAAAGGAAAACAAGAGTGAGGATGAGGATATGTTAGATGACATTTAATACCATTTTAAGTTAGGGTTTGTTCTTTAAAATAGATATAATAATATTATATATATGTATATATATATATATATATAGTTAGTTAGTTAGTTAGTGTTAGCCCGAGTTGAACTAACCCTAAACTCCAGGAACCAATGACTAATTTACACAATACTGATCTAAGGATCTTAGGATCAATGACCGACCCAATTCCTCTTGAATCGGACTAAGATCGGCAAGGTTAGGCCGATCCAACCTTAAATCGATGCTCACCCCTACTATCATGTGCCTCTTGTCTATTCGCCATGATGATCTTCATGATCAAGTATTGCATTAGCTCCACCAAATCGTACATATCGATTCTCTCCATGTCAGATGCGAATCCCAACTACAATAATATCTACTTGTTTTTCCGAAAATAGTCATCAATCAAAGACTTCTCACCAAATGTTGGATTTTTAATTTGTTGAATGAATTGGGTTTTATGATGAATCAGACATGAAACAGTGGTTATGAGATGATTTTCTAATGCTAATAATCGTATAATTGTTTAACGGAGAGATTAATTTTTACGATGTGTAGCACAAAAATTTTGTTTTTTAAATCCACTCAATAAATATAAATTTACGCACGAGCTTCCGCAAATTTCGTTCCAAAGAAAGTCTCAATCCGCGCTGGGGTTTGAGTGGTGAATCTGAAAAGATATTCGAATCATATTTGCTTTTGAGCTGGTGGGGCCGCTCGTTCATTTTCTCATTTCTTGCACAAAGAGAGAAGAGAACGGATGGAATCCATCCAATGCTCACTTTACGATTTTTTTTTCCATTCTGTTTTTTTAGGTCAGAATAATATGGCTTTTATTACAAATCAAAATTGAACACCACGAAGTTTCAACATCTAAACATAAAATTAACCATGGAGAATGGAGAGGGCTAGTAATCTAGTTCGGTGGAAGCTCTCCTACCCGGTGGGCTTTTGCAGCTCAATCAGTCACTCGATTGGCTTCTTTAGGCTCGTGGATCAGATTGACGCCTCGCTACTGGGCCAAGAGGACTCTGCAGTCATCCATAATAGATCTGGCAGCCCATGGAGCTTCTTAATGGCCCAAGATGCACTGAACGACTTCATTTTCTCATTTCTTGCACAAAGGAGAGGAAAAAAAAAAAAGAGGGGGTGGAATCCAGTGCTTACTTCACGATTTTTATTTTTTATTTCCAAGGGAGCTAGCTAATTTCGACGTTGGGAATAACATATACAAGGGCATGCTTATTTCATTGGGAAAAGTATCAAAAAAGTCTTCAACCTATTACATTTATGCTAATTCAGTTCTTAACATTTCAATTAGATAAACTCAGTCTTAAACTATTTCACATTGATACAAATTCAGTCCATTTTTGAGTTAATATTTTACTCATAGGGAATATCCTTTGCCTCATCCCATGCATTCTCAAGAGTGACATGAGATGAAAGAGAGGCCATAGCCACCCTTGCCCCTTCTCTAGGCTAAGAAAAGAGAAAGAGATGCTTTGATCCCCAGATTTAATGACACCCAATCGTAATCTTCATAATGATTGCACTTTATTTTTAACTGACGGTTCGGCTTTTCCTATTCTTAGTCTCCATCTCGTGCGGCTCCCTTTTCATCCTTACTTTTCTCATCCTCCCCATTTCTCCCCATGGGTCATGGCGGCAACGTTTTCCATTTCTTGTACGTCCGTGTGTACATCTACGATTTATTGCATATGGAGCATGACATGATTGACCAGGGCAAATCTTATGCGCGCCTAATTAAGAACATGATTTCCCTCCACCAATGCTTCGCGTTTTGATTGCTGGTGCACTATGCAATGTGAGGTAGAAACAGTAATACAAGATATCGGATAATACTAATAGGATTGATTTAGTAATCTGTCTTATGTGCGGTCGATTCCTCGCACCCCCGAATACAAACAAGTTCGTGTTTTTTGACTATCCACTCAACTTGAATCTTACTTGGCTCATGAACTTAGTGAGTTATTTCATGACTCGAGTTTAACTACCTAATTAAGTGACCTTCATTGTCCTATTAAAAAAGATGTTGGATGGGATTTTTATATTTTAAAGACAATCACAAGCACCGATTTTAACTAAAAGTACTGACTAATGGTGGGTAGATACAAGGAAAAAAAGAACAGCTAATAGATGGGGCAATATGACTAGTGATTATGGATAAGATTAGAAGAGGTCGATATCAATGATTCTTGGTGGCCAAGATGGGAGTACATAAAGGTCATCAGATTGGTGAGTCACAAGTTGGATCTTGTAAAGAAGATAAACTAAAATTAAATATATGGATGATATTCCATTAAACAAAACATTTGTTGGAGGAAGTTTCCCTCCAATCAAGAATGGAGGAAGACATCATTTGATAAAGAATATTCGTGTACCAATGACAACGATGATGGTCCTTACCCACCCGTGATAAGTGTTAATTAGTGTCCAAGTTTTGGGGGGGGGGGGGGGGGGTGGGGGGTCAGGCACACAATGATTGATACAATGATGTGTGTTTTTCTCTGAAACAACAATGACAATCTTTCACCACCGGCCGCGGTGGCCCCATTTAGATAAGGCGCCCCGCGATCCTCGGCCAAGGTGAAGGGTTCAAAACTTAGGGGAGGCGCTAGGTTTATTAAGTGTGACTCAGGGGTGGTGGGTCCTCCTGCTTAAGTGTCACCTGAGGGTTTACGACGCAGCTGTCGGTTGCAAGTCGGTTCCTCAAAAAAAAAAAAAAAAAATGACAATCTTTCCTTGGCAAACTGATTTTAGTGTAGGAGCACTTGTGGATTCCACCTAAAGTATGTCTTTCATATAATGGGGAAATTACATTAACAAAGCATGCTCATAGTGAATTTTTTAAATGGAAAAAGGTTATAACACTAATCGGTTTTAGTATGAAAATTTAGTAGGAATTGACTCAAATGTGGACAAAATGTTGATGTCTTCACTAAATTCTTGAGAGATCGTGACGCTTCCGAACAAGAGGAGTCTAGATGGTCATGTATGGTAGCGAGCATAGTAGTGATCATCACCAAAACGTCCATCCTAGGACCTAGGCAAAGGCCGCCATGGCCTTGCCAGCTGTGGGTGAGGCCACCTTTGCCCATGGCCCTTGGCAAGGCCAAGACGAGGTTGGCCTCGCCTAGATCTAGGCGAAGTTGCCTCGCTTGCAACCTTAGGTAGGGTCGAATGAGGGCCGCGACTGTCGCCGGCAGCCAATGAGGGCTTCACGGCGCTTGCTGGCTGGCCACTGCAAGGAAAGTCTAGGAAGTAAGAAGAGAGAAAAGAAAAGGAAAAAGGAAAAAAGTAAAAGAAAGTAAAAAAAAAAATGGAAAAAAAAATGGATAAAAAAATAATTAAAAAATTGCCCAATCGACAACGTCAAGGCTAAGATCCGGGACAGGGAAGGCATTTCCCCAGACCGGCGGACTACAACATCCAGAAGGAGTCTACCCTTCACCTAGAGCTCCGTCTTCGCGGTGGATTCTTGGTGTTCACGTGAAATCAGGGCCGATGTGTTCCTCATTGTGTGGAGCTTTCAATGGAATAAATAGTCTGTCGTCTGTGCATTGGCCTCTCTTCGTGGATGCTTGAGTTGAGACGGTGATGCTTTGTTCTTGCTTTGGCTGTCGTAGCCGATTAGTTTTTTTTTTTTTTTTTTTTTGGGCTTTTTAAAACTTCACAAGGTTCTTCATTTACCCCAAAACTTGTCGACGCGTTTAACCGGCATTAACTTTTGTTCCTTGACTTGATTGCGCAAGGAGTGGCCGACAGCTTGTTCGGCCGTGGAAAACTACACCCAACTTCCTTTGAGTAGGCTCTTTGAACCACCCGATATTTGTTTTTCATATGATAAAGGCTCCCGAGCAAATAAGAACCTAAAAACAGGGGAAAAAGTCACCAAAAATTTCAAATTTTGTCAATTGTAATATATTTATCTCATTTTTTTATGACAGGAAAAACCACAAACTTTGCCACATGTGACGCATTTACCCCAAATTTTTTTCTATAATACCAAATGTCTTAAACTTATACTTATGTGATGCATTTAGTATAAATTTTTCTTTATCCCAAACTTTTTCTATGACACTAAATTTTAGGGATTAATGTGTTGCATGGATATAAGTTTAGGTTTTTGGTATTATAAGAGAAAAGTTTAAGGTAAATGTGTTACATTGGACAAATTTTTGATAAATATGTCACATAGGTATAAGTTTGAGATTTTTAGTATTATAAAAAATGATTTGAGATAAAGGTATCGTAAAGTTTGAGATATTTTGTGGAATATTTGTTATTAAAGCTCATTTATTGGGTCATTTGATATTTTCTAATTAATGCTTTTTGACAGAATCAGATGGAGAACTTGGGGTGGGGGTTTGGCGATTCCGAAGGAGGGGGTTGGAATTCAACTCTTACTTACGAAAGATCACGATGCATCGACCGCCGAGAGAAACCATTAAATCGGTCCACACACACACACACACACACACACACACACATATATATATATATATATATATTCCGCTGTTCGGGATAAGGAATAAAAGGGCATGCACTTTCCGCAACTCATTTGAGTGATGCACTTCCCAATTTTACCCATTGTGGATCCCACCTTCTAGCATCCTATGTACTTAAGGTTACGACTCCCTCTCCGAGCTTTGAATTTTTGCATTGTACCTGAGATTCGTGTCCAGGATGGAGAGGATCCGTCCGTTGAACACAAGCCATCAAATTCCGTCAATCTTGACTCTTCGATATTTTCTTTCGAATGCATCATTTCAAATCCAACAGAGCTTGCAATTTGTATATCTGGTAACAATTTTAAAATGCTTTGTAATGTAAAAAATTATGAATCGCGATGAAAACAATTGAGAAGTATAACATATGGAGAAGCATAAAAAGACAATCTGTATAGGCATGAATTCAATGTCAATTCCAATGTTGGGGATAAGAAATACAAGGGCATACTTTTTCCACGTCTCATTTGAGTGATGCACTCCCAATTTTACCCATTGTGGATCCCACCTTCCAACATCCTCGGTAATCAAGGTTACGACTCGTTCTCCGACGTCGATTTCTTACATTGCACCTGTGTTGACACTTAAGTTTTGGCTACCCAATCATTCATTACATAGAAAATTATATATTAGCTTTTAAGCCCTTAGAATTAATTTGCATAGTATTTAGTTTTAGGAGCATTTATTTTTAAGTTTCATTAATTCCATTGGACCAATGATAAGTGGTAAATGATTCTGAGCCCAATGAGGCCCGTAAGGTAGAGAATAAGACTGAGTCCACGAAAGCATGAAATTCAAGCCCATTGAATACCTCATATGGATGCAATTTGCCTGTGCTGCGCACGAGTAATCAAAATCGAAAAATTTTGAAGTCAAGAGAGCACATTCTCGGCCAAGGAAAGACACGACAAGAGGAAACAAGGGCTGAATACGTGCGATCTTTGGCAAGAGAAGGACAGTGAGCAGATTTGGCGAGAGGGGATTTAGAAGATCGACTAAAAATAAAAAGGAGAATTCAAAGAAGGAAACAATGTAAGGGAAACTCACGAACGGAGATTGGCGCACGTGTGTGCCAGTGGAGAAAAAAAGCAAATTCAATGGGATTTTCCCATTATTCGAGGGAAATATTCAGCAATATGGAAAGGACCCATTTAGTGTGGAGGATCGTGTGAAATAACAAGAAAAAAATATGAATAAAAGAAAAGTGTGAGATTTACGTACTAAGAAGGGAGAAATGATCGTCACAAAGGCACCCACTCACACATGGCTGCACTAGTTGAGGCCTAGTATTCTGATTGCCAGGTCAGGGGTTCGACTCTTAGAGTCCGCCATAACAACCAGAGTAGTTCCATGACTTAAGAGGGGGGCCTCGGCTAGTGGGTTGTTGGGCTAAATTCCCCCGAGATATAGTCGGTCTTGTCTTTCAGAAGGTGGTAGAGCCGGATCCCGGCGTAAAAAAAAAAAAAAAAAAACCGATCATCATAAAGGCCACGCACAATTGAAGACACGGCTTTGAGAGGAAACACGTGGTGAGTAGAGAGAGGTCAGAGAGGAGGGCACCCGAGCTGAACGAGAGGAGAAGAAAAGACCAGGGAGACTCGTGCCGCAAACCTGTCGTTGAAGATCTCCAGCTTGAAGCTAGCCTGACTCAGCTTGTTGTGGCTGAACGCCAAGAACTGGTGCCACTCCGGCGTGTCAGCCAGTGAATCGCCGACTTTGAACAGACATAATGAGTCGACACGTAGATCTTCACATAGGAGCTGCCGTTGTGAGCAAGACCTCGCAGCTTGACGATCTTGATGAACAGGTACTGCATTAGCTCCACCAAATCGTAAAAATGGATCCTCTCCATCTTGGATGCGAATCCCAGGTGCGACGATGTCTACTTGTTTTGCCGGAAGTGGTTGTCAATGCAAGGCCTTTCATCATAGGTTGGATCTTTGATGTGTCGAATGAATTGGGTTATGTGGTGACACAAACATGAAAAAAATGATTATAAGATGAATTTCTAAGGCTAACAGAACTAAGTGAACTAGACAAAATAAAGAATTGCGGGTAAAGAATAGATAAATAATTTGCAGAAAAAATTGATAAGTGTGATTACTTGCGGATCATTTATAATTTACTCTTCTCGGCCTTATATAGCATTGTACAAAGTGTGACGTTAAAAGCGGTTATCATTCAAATTCCAAATTCTAACTATTCCCAAGATTCTAGGCCTCAACTTGTAAACGGTTGCAATTTGGCTGTATCTCTATTTCTACAAGGCTGCCCCTTTTCTATCGCATGTGGATTTCCAGTCTTTGTCAATTGCCTTTCTCATATTAGTCGCCAACTTGTAGTGATAGTTCGGAGCTGCCCTGTCGACAACGCAGTATGAAATCTCACCATCCCATTAAAATTCGGATTATTTTCTTGTATGAACATATGCCCCTTTTAAATAAAATATATCGGAGTGCCGGGTTTTTTTTTTTTTTTTTATCTTTTTGGGGAGTCAAAACAGCGGTTTTATATATTAACTCATGTTTGAACAACCACTGTACATAGCTTCGGAATACAGAAGATCCAACAGATAATGCGGAGTGCCGGGTTTATTTTGTCAAAATCTGGGCAAAATTGCAGCGCCTTGATAACTGCTTTATCTTCTCCTGTATTGATTAGACACGTAGCCCGATCAACAGGATTTCCTTACGATTTTCTACTAGCCTGTAGAACCACTACTCGGAATTCACTTCACCTTAAGATAGTAGCTGGCAAGTCTTATTTTATTACTTTATTAAGATACATGCGATGATGTGAGACTCACCAAACCCCCCATCAGAAAAAAAAAATCAAATCAAATATTTTAAAAAAAATACAATGTAAATTAGATTATAAAAATAAAAATAAAAACTTAAAAACTTAAAAAGGAAAAACACAAACTACACACTAGTGACAATGGCCATCGTTGTTAGGAAGGGTTAACAAAGGTCACTTGGGCCTTCCTGAAGCCCGACAATCCTCACTAGCCCCGATGAGGTCTTGCTGGCCTGGATCGGCAATGAGCCTGCGCGAGCCTAGATTTGGGGAGGGCGCGATCCTCGCCCCAAGTCTAAGCAAGGTTTGCCAGTGCTAGAGGATTCCACCACAAAGATATGGGATGGCAGGTCCTTGCTAAGGATAAGCAAGTCGACCTTCGGGAAGGCCCATGTGACCCTGGGCAATTGTGGCAACCACCAATGAGGACTTGCTCCTTTTTTTCTACTTTGATTTTAGAAAAAAAAAATTATTCTTTTTAATTTATTCAATCTAACTTAAGTAAAATTTTAAAAAATAATTATAAAAAAACCATGGAGGAGAGAGAAAGTGATAAAAAAAATACCACATCGGCAATTTCTATTTGTCAAATTGAATGGAGTCTTGAATGCACTAACTTAATGAGTTCTATGATTTGATTGTACATTTTTAAAGATTTAGGATTCAATTATACCTTCGTAACAAGTTTTAAAATTTATAGTGTACTTATCCTTAGAATATAAGCAATTTGTGTTTGCAACACAAAGTACAAAGACAATCTACTTAGAACAAATTCCCTTGGAAATAGATGTATTTTTCAGAAAATTGTTCTATTCATTTTGCCACACCTACATTGATTATAGCAAATTTTTCTAGCAACTCATATGACATTTAAACCACATAAAACAAGAGTGGGACTATGATATCCAAAATTTTCTTTATAGTTCATGATATTCAGATATATAATTAGGGAGATGGACACTAGAAATGCCAAAAAAAAAATTAAGTACAATACTTACCTTAGTGTCAAATTTATTTTTTTCGAATCACTTAAGTGCTACTTTTTAAGAAAATAATCACTTTAATGCCAACTCCGATCTGAATCGCTGGAATTTTAACGTGACATATTTTATTAATTTATCAATCCTATGTGGCTCGTTGGCATGCCTAATCAACACATAACCCCTAAACAATGTCATATAAAAATTCTAAATCATGATAGTTTGAATGCCAAATTTTGTTTTAAATGATTACTTCAGTGCTAATCATTGTTAAAAAGCGACCACTTTAGTGCCAAATACTCCATGTGGACTAGATTTTTTAAATAATATGCCAAGCTATATAAATTATTTTAATTTTAAAAGCCACATATTATTTTTGGCTGAAAATTCTTGCCGCTTGCACTTAATTGATTGTTTTTTTTTTCTCTTATTTGGAAGTGAAGTAATCTAGCGAAAATTTTGGCATTAAAGTAAACACCATACATAAATTTTGACATTTTTAGTGTTCTTCTACCTATATATTTAGTATAGTAATTGTCAATGGGGACTGATACGCTCCTTAATATGTATTGAGTAATTTTAAAATGTTAACTTTTTACTGAGTTAAATCTCCTGATTGTCCTATATATTTTCTTAATAATTTTGGTGATTTAATATCATCATTTCAAATGAATAATAATTTCCCATTTATTTACTGCAATGTAGAGTATCTATCCAACCTAACATAATATCTCCATTATTTTTAATCCAACCATGCAATTTGTCACTACTTTAGCTTGGACAAATGTCTTAATTCTCATCTTATGCTTTGCCCAAATGCCTTAATTGAATCTGTGAACATAGCTCTTACAACCTCATGCGTGACATATTATTTTCAACTCGAGTAACTTTATATCTACTACTATTAACTATAGTTAATTGACATTATTTCTTTTAACTCAAGCTAATAAATGTTATTTCAAAATTCTCTTCAATATAGAATAAATTTGGAAGACAAGAGATAAGATACATTCATTCCTCTCTTGAACGTGCAACTTCATCACTTTCACATCTTCAAGTTCAAAAAATTTTTATATTCCACTCTTTTTCAGGATGATCAAAGTTCAAACCCTCACTTTCAATCTAGTTTCTTACAAGTTATATTTATGGGTTCCCTTTATTTCTATCAAATTAGCTTTGTTGTTTTCAAAGAATGAGGTTTGTTAATGTTAGTAATTATTTTGATTTCAAGGTGATTAAAGACTTGCTTTGTTGAATTTCACTCAATGTGAGTGAAAACTCTAAGGACTAAATTGGAATGATCTACTTGTTACTTGAGCTTAGTTGATTGATTGTTTGTTTATTTAGTTTAGATTTTACTCTATGTGTGGGTAACTCTCAATAATTGTATGTTGAGCTATTGTGATTATTGGGTTTGAATTAAAAAGTCGTTCTCATGCCTATAATGTCTTAAAGAGATTACAAAAAAGGTTTTGTTGCATCTTGAATGAAAAAAATGAGAAAATAGTAAAACTAAGTATAAAAAGAGATATCTTGGTAAATTCATGATAAGGTTAGGGACAATTTTGAAATTTCTAGAACTGAGGTGGGGCTGTTAATAGAGTTATTTTATTATTATTAGTGTTAATTAGCGAATTCCTTAAGTAAAATTAATTAGAGGGTGTCACGACCTACTTTTTCCATCTGGAGGGGAAAAGACATAAGTTTAGGAATTTTGTCTAAAATGGGGCTTACGGCACTCGATTAGGTGCAAACTCTTCCAAGCCCATATCCCACCCAATGTTGGGGTATTCAATTTTAGCTTTAGTTGATGCTACAAGGATTTTCTAAATAGGAGTCATAATTAGCCTATGGGATTGGGTAAAAATCAATCGAAACATGGTAATATACCTCACTTCCTACACAACAATAAAATCAAGGGTTGGAGACTTGGGTATACTAATTAATTAACTAGTGCCATTTTAGTATATAATTTTGTTCATTTTAGAATTAATTTTAAACTTATTCACTAACATGTGAGTTGATCATGTAGGTGTGCGATAATTAACATAACAATTAGCAATCAAAGAAGCATTAAATAAATTGCAAGGAAAAGGTAGAAACTAACACTAAGAAATAAGAAATATGCCATTCCTAATTAGGCCAAAGGAAAACCACAATTAACATATCAAAAGTGCACAATCAAGTGATGATCAAAATAGAATTGCGCAAATGACCTAACAGTTGTCTCTAAGATTTCAAATCCTACAATAAAGCCTTAAGACCTTATTCAATTTTGAATGCAATTTTTAACAAGGATTGTCACTCAATTCAAGAGAAAACTACATAACAACTGATTTTTTTTTTAGCTTTTTCATAACTCTTAGAAAAGATAATTTTTTTGCAATTTTAATTTTTTTTAAAAACATTTGATAATTTTTTTTTTTAAATAAACCGAAAATGGGATTCAAGCTGGGCCTATGGACAAGCATGGGCTGCCTCTTTCTATAGAATGGGCCAACGAACATCAAAGGCTTAAAGAAAGCAATGGGCTCAATGAAATAAAACCCAATCTAGCCCACTATGGGCTTTGTTTGGCAACGTTTTTGTTTCTTTATTTTTCTATCATTTTGTTCTTCGAATAGAAATATAATAAAAATTCATTTGGTAAAATAAATTAATTTTTATATTCCCCGTAATAGAAAAGTGACCAGGGAATAAATTTGGAACAAAAACAAGAAGTAGAAAAAAATTACTTCTTATTCCCAAGAACAATTTCTAAAAATAAGTTAGTTTTTTTTTTTGTCTTTTCTTCTTCCTCGCCAATAGCACCGCTGCTTGTTGTTTGCCAACTGCACCATCGCTGGCCACTTGCCATCGACGATCGCTACCCCCGCCAATAGACCGTCACCATCAATAGCCGGTTAACCACCACCTACCGTTGTTATTTGTTGTCGTTGGCCGACCACAGCCGCCCTCGCCCACCATAGATGGCAAGCAACTGCAAGGACGGCGATAGTCAATGGAAGTTGACTAGCAACGATAAGGAAGAATAAGAAAATAAAAAATATTAAAAAATAAAAAAATTCCACGTAACAAAAAAAATTGTGAATCATACTAAATATATTCCTATTATTTTTCCATTATGAGAATAAAAATTTTGTGTACTTACTAAATGCGTTCTTTTACTAAGAAATTGTTTCGGAAAATAGAAATAGAAAAATACTATTTCTAAAAAAAAATGTTGTTTTTAAGAACAAAAGTATTACCAAACAGACTTGATCCAAAACTCACTCAACCAAAAATAAACCCAAACACGCCAAAGCAAGCCCAACACTCACTACCCTTGTAGCAAAAACAAGCCCAATTTCACCAAATCAACATGTCAAGCTCAAGGCTCACTAAGTTTAAATGAGCCCAAAGTCCACTACTCTCCCTTACCCATTTTTCAATCCCGTCACTGCTGCTCGTCTTCTCCGAGCACGCCCAGAATACCAAAACTCCGGCCGTGAACATTGAATTTTGCAGTCGACTAATATACGCTCGTTCGTCAGGTCTCCACCATTGGCCACCATGTTCGACCATCATCACTAGTCACCGCAACAAACGCTCTATTCGGCCTCTCTCTCTCTCTCAACTTTCTAAGGGTTTAGCAAGGCCTATGACTTAGTGGGCAAGATGGAAATCCAGAGAACTTCTGAGAATTTCGTTGTCGACAAGGAAAGCTTGTTGAACATCGCCATGAAAGAGAGTGCCAAGAGTTCCTGGATCACGGTGAGCTTTTTCTTTGCCTTTTCGGGCTTTTCAAATACCCTGAAACGTTGTTGTTTCTTATCTTGTTCTTTTTCCAGATTTTCTTCTCGGAAAGAGTAATGTTTTTGGCAGTTCCCACATATTCTTCTATCCAATTCTTGATCAATGTATGAATGACGATGAGCTCACAAAGAACAGCAAATCGAAATGCCATTTCCAATTTGCCAACAGCATAAAAATTTCGCCAGACCCCCGAACGTTTCTATGGGCATGAAATTTTCTCGAAAAATAACTCATTGTGTTCTAGCCTTCGTTTTCATATACGATATTCGTTACATGGTCAAATGTTCCTGCTCTCTTCATGGCAAGATAACACTTGAAAACTTGCGGACAGGGGTCATGAGGAAGAGCTTCAAGTGTGGAGCTGAGAAGAAGATTAAAGCTACTGCTAATGCCAATGCTCCAGATCATAAGACCAATGCAGAAAAAGCAGGTACAACGTAGTTTTTTTTTTTGGTCAGAAACATCACATATATTAAGATCTCAGCATAGAAGTTACATTAAGTTCAGAATACACAATATCCTGCAAAAAAGGAGGAGGCTGAAGAACCCAATTCGGAGGGAGTAAGGAGGCCCGATGGGCCTTCGCAACTCGGTCCGCAATAGCATTAGCTTCTCTATGGCAGTGTACTAGTTGGAGATTAGGGCACCGAATCAGCAACGCCAGAGTTTCTTCGAAATTCGATTTGAGTTCCCACGGTCGTCGGGTAGGATCACGAACGGCTTCCACAATGGTCAAGCAATCAGATTCCACAACAATCTTATCCATCTCTCGTCCTCTCTAAAGCAGAAAATGCAGGGTGTCTCTGAAGTAGAAAATGCAGGGTGAGATTTAGGACGATCACCTCAGCTTGCAGGGTCGAGGAGGCGCAAACAGAATGCACGAAGCCATTGATCAAGCGGCCGGATGAGTCTCTGCACACACAAGCCACTAAGGCGTTGATGTAGGATGGGTGGTAAGCTGCATCAATGTTAAATTTTAAGACTCCTTGGTCTGGTGGATGCCATCTGTGATTCGAAATACTTTGTTTTGAAGTAGGCCGCAGCACTAGGGTATCGAAAATACGCCTGGATTGGGCATCTGCAATCGCCAACTGCACAACTCGCTCGGCATTCGGCTATTGTTGACGGAAAAGGAAATCGTTCCGGGCTTTCCAAATGTGCCATAGGACAAACGTAATCGTTTCAAGATCCGGTAAGCCACCATTGCTGTCAATAAATTGAAGTAACCAGCTTTCTATTCGATGCACAGCTACTATAGGACTCTTTATAGCTAATTCTGGATGCATCCAAACAACATGTGTCCATGGACATAACAAAAATAGATGTTCTGGGGTCTCGGGTACCTGATTAGCACACATACAGCAAGTCGGGGCTGTCAAGATGTGTCGCTTATATAGATTTTCTCTAGTCGCCAGTGCGTTATTGCAGAAAGGCTAGAGAAATGATCTTAGTTTAGGCATAGTGTGTAGTTTCCAGATTGCATTCCATAATCTGTGAGGCGGCTGAAAAGATGAAGAGGCCTATTTGGTGATATTGCTTTTTTGCTGAGCTTGAGCTGATTGTAGTAGTTCTTCACTGTAAAAATTCCATTTTGCGTTCCCCTCCATATTAGTTTATCTTGAGTACAATGAGGTCAAATAGGGATATATAGGATCTCGTCAACTATTTGGCTATCAAAATGCTGATTCAAAAGTAAAGTATCCCATGAGTCAGAATTAGTTGATATAAAACTTGCAACCATTTCTGGTTCGTCCCTAGGAGCAGGACCTCCAATAACACCGCTAGGTAACCAATTATCCTCACAAATTTTTATTTGTGTGCCATTTCCAACAAACCATAGAACCTTATCTATGATAGATTCCCGGCCTAGTAATATGATTTGCCAACCCCAAGAGGATCTAGCACCTTTAGTGGCATGCCAAAAATCCTGAGATGGAAAATATAAACCTTTTAGTAGCCTGCTGTACAATGAAGTAGGTTCTTGGGCTAGGCGCCAAGCTTGTTTACCCAATAGAGCTATGTTAAAAACCATAAGATCGCGAAATCCTAAACCCCCTTCATCTTTCCTACTCTTAATGCAATCCCAGTTCTTCCAATGTATGCATTTCTTGCTGTAATCAGACCGCCACTAGAATTTAGCTATTTTTAGTTCTATGGCTTTACAAATAGCAGCAAGGATTTTGAAAATTGACATTGCATATTGGGGTATTGCCTGCACAACGGTTTTAAGAAGGACCTCCGTGCCTCCTTTTGAAATAAGTTTTTCTTTCCAACCTTCGAGTTTTGAATGCGCTCGACCCATAAGCCAAGAAAACATTTCCCGTTTAGATTTGCCCCAATCTGAAGGTATACCAAGATATCTGCCAGTTTTATGTAGTATAGGAGCTCTAAGTGCTCCGGCAAGATTTTCTTTCAAGCTGATAGGATAGTTTGTGCTACAAAATAAACCTGATTTGTTTCGATTAATAGCCAGTCCTGTAGCTAGGCAATATTCATTAAGGACAGTAGCTAAGTTCTGACATTCAATAAGCTTCGCATCAAGGAAAAAAATGGCATCATCTGCGAAAAATAAGTGGGAGAGAGTGGGACACCATCGATTAAGTTTAATACCTTTAAGATTGCCAATGTCCATTGCATTGTTGATATGAGTAGTTAAGGCATTAGCCATCAGGATGAACATGTACGGTGATAAAGGGTCACCTTGTCTGAGACCTCTAGTAGGATGGAAAAAAGGTAGAAATTCGCCATTGAATTTGACACTGTAAGAAACTGTAGAAACGCATTGGAATATCCAGTGAACCCATTTGGTATGAAATCCAAGATTTAGGAGATAATTTCTGAGAAAATTCCATTCGACCCAATCATAAGCCTTCTGCATGTCTAGTTTAAGCACGTCGTGAAAGTTCTTTTTCCGTTTTCTGATTCTGATTTGATGTAATACTTCCTGAACCACAATTATATTATCTTGGATTTGCCGACCTCCAACGAAAGCAGTTTGTTCTGGTGCTATCAACTGTGGCAGCCAGGGTTTAAGATGGTTAGCAAGAATCTTGGAAATCACCTTATAAATAAAATTGCAGAGGCTAATAGGACGGAATTGGTCCAATCTTTTTGGATGAGGAATCTTAGGAATTAGGGAAATAGAGGTGCGATTATACTCAGGTAATAAGATCCCTGTATGAAAGAATTGTTGCACAGCTGATATTATGTCATCTTGCAGAATATCCCAATGGGCGCGATAAAACTGACCATTCAAGCCGTTTGGATCGGGTGCTTTTGTTTCTCCTAATTGGAGTACCGCAGTCTGGACCTCCTCACAGGTAATTGCAGCTGTTAGACTATCAGTTATCTCCACTGTCAGGAGTTGCTTGCAAAGATTTAGTGTTGGGCCATAGTCTCTATACCTTGCAGAAGAATATAGCTGCTGAAAATAATTAAAGGTCATCTCTTTAAGAACAGTAGGGTTGCGTTTCCAGTTTTGTTGATCATCCTGTAGCATTATTATCTTGTTTTGTTGTCGTCTTTGAACCGTAGTGGCATGAAAGAATTTGGTGTCCTTGTCCCTCCATTTAAGCCAATTAACCCGGGATCGCATTGCCCAAAAGGAATTTGTTCTAATTCTCATGATGTGCTTTTTCTAATATTGTTTGTGCTCATTCCAAAAGGAAATTATTAGGATTAATACACAATTTATCCAATTTTCTTATTAGATTTATTGTTTTCATACCAGAGGTAATGGCCTTCTTTAATGGTAGGTTAAAAAAAGTAAGATAGGTAGTGGGTAAAGGGTTAGGTCACAAAGTTAATATAATTGGCACCCTCTATTTTACGGGAGGGAAGAATCTGTCTTTTGGCTTTCCGTTTTCTAAATTCTCAAGGAATTGAGAGTTCAATGAAATTTAAGGAACTCTCTAACGAGTGCTATCCCACATGGAGGTCTCTTGGCTGGGTTTCCTATCTTAGAGAATTTTCAAATTAAGTGGGGCTACCTAATTAAGATTTAGGGGTTTGATATAAGGATTTTTGTTTGGTATAGTGGACCAAGAAAGTTACACATTTACTATTAGATGAGTAGCGTGTGTTTGGAGTTTAG
The DNA here is from genome assembly GCA_016097595.1 of Eucalyptus pumila. NCBI lineage: Eukaryota > Viridiplantae > Streptophyta > Magnoliopsida > Myrtales > Myrtaceae > Eucalyptus > Eucalyptus pumila. The sequence continues at coordinate 43,831,102 of CM027850.1, forward strand.
TTCTCTAACGGAATTTCTCTACACATCAATAATCGACTAGTTAGGATGTAAGTAATTTTTTTCTACCGGCAATGGATCTAATAAAAATTTGGTTCCAACAGTAGTTGTCTTTGATTGATACATCAATAGATCTTGCCGTTCCTTTCTCTCTCTCTCTTTTTATTCAGATTATTTTAATTAATTATTTGGCAAAAGAACATTTTAGTTTATTAATCGACATTTTCAACAGAAGAGGCTATCATCAGCACACTGAAAAATGCTAAAAATGGAGGCCGGAGGAATGACGGCTGAGCATCATAACGATTCACGAGCAGATCATCAGATTACTATCGCCACCACCATCTCCGGCATCATCGGTGATGGCAAATACACCGTAGCCAGTGGCAAATGCATCATCTAGAGGAGTAGCTCGAGACGTACCTCTCTTTCATGGATTCTTGATCCCAAAAAGATTTTCGTCTTCTTTGCTACCTTGTAAGCGATCGAGTATCCTGACCTAACCAATTTTCTACATTACTTTTCATGTCCATTGCCGATCTCAAAAGGCACTTACGCAACAATCGTTTAATTGTTTCGCTGTATTAAACCAAAATTACGATTTGTCTAGCTATACATTAAAGTTATCAATTGATGATTATTCCCTTTCACTGAAACATTTCCCTCTATGTGGTAGATCAAATGGGAACAATCCTACTCATATATTCCACTCTTTCCATCCCCAAACCACAACCGGATGGCAATTCCCCTTGATCTTGAACCATCAAGTTGCAATCATGTTCGGACATTGAAACCCACCCGATTAATCCTCCATAATACTAAAGAAAATCATTTCTTTAGGATCTAGAAACAGCTTTGTTGCATCACCGTGTGTACATATGATTCAGTGGGCACTATCTCCGAGTAATCTTCTCGAGCATGGAATTTGCAAGGCGTGGTGATTAAAGGTGAAGTCAATTGAAGAAAAGGAAGATAGTGGAAGGAGACGTGGTCACTTAAGGGACAGCTAAAAGGTCACATGCTTTTTGCTATTTAACAATCTATCTGAGCCTCACTTCTCTTTTTCTATATTGCTTTTAATCCTTCTTTCCCCGTTCGGAGGAATTTTTCAAATGAGAACAAGGCCATGTGCCAGTGAGACAAATAGTGGGAATCTTGTATTTCTGATGGCATTGTAATATTATATCTCATAAATGGAGAGGTTGAGATAAGGTCTCTTTTTTGCCTTTTTTGGCCCCATACCTCGAGCTTCTATTGCACTTTCGGCTGTGAGGCTTCTTCAATCAAAACCTTTTTATTTCTTTATTCATTTATTTATTTTAATTTTGGTTTCTATTTGCCTTTCATTGAGTGTTTGTAGGGGAAAAGTTTTTTGAAGCCAATCAAGTATTTCAAATTTGAGCTTGCATGCACAAGCTTGCGCAAATTTACTTGCCTCCTTTTACATTTCATCCTAAAGAAACCCTTATTCCTCTATATAAAATGAGGCAAGAATGAACTGTCAAAATTGTAACAATGAATTGAGAACTACTGTCAGTGCTCTCCCCAGAGATATGTCCTTGAGCGAGTAAATCAAATTAAAGCAAGACCTAAATCAAGGGATCCATTTCAAGGTGGGCTGATTTACCTAGAACCCATACAATAAGGGTCGGTTCCAATTTTGGTTGACCCCTGAGCCTTTGTCAGTCGAAATTTTGGTTGCCCGGGCCCAAGTGAGGAAACCATGATGTCTGTTAGGGGTGATCGGGTCCGGGGTGGATAGATTCCAGACCTGGACCCCGTACCCGACCCTGTTTGCATTGGACCCTGTACCCGACCCACCATGTTTTTCCGGTCCGGTTCCAGGGTTAACCCTGTTTATATTGGAACCTGTTTTGCAACCGCCAATCTGTACGACTTCGAATTTTATTTTAATACGTGAGAAAACAACATAATTTTTCTAATTTATATTGGAATATTAAGCGTAATTAATAAGTAAATTTCTACCTCATTTCGTATGTATTAACCAAACCGATTTACCCGAGATTAGGTCACGATAGTTTGGCTACTCCACTAGGTTTTTTTTGGGATCACTTGGCAGGGGGCCTTCGTTCCTTGGAAAAAAAAGAAACACAAAAAAAGGAGGAAAAGCTTGAGAGTCAAGGTCAATGTCAGGAGGCAGAGGAGACGTGGGCAGCGTAGAGAGGGAAGGGAGGGAGACGTGGCAAGCCAGGGAGAAAAGAAAAAAAAAAAAAGAAAAAGAAAAAAGAAGAAATAGAACAGTGCACTGTTCATCTTCTTCACAGGCTCCCTCCGCATGCCATAGCTACTGACTGCTGCGCCTGCGTCGCCTCGGCTGCACCACCGCGCCACCGCCGGAGCCCCCTCACACGCGAGCTCACACTGCCACTCGTCGCCCCTGCTGTGGCCGCGATGACTCGACACCTTTGACCGCCCGAAGCTCCGTCGCCGTCGCCCTTGTTACTATGAAGCCACCACTGCACCAGCACTGCCGCTTGGCTTCGCGACACCAGCAACTAGTGAAGCCGCAAGGTTGACAAGAAGGCGTACAATCCAGTTCTCAAACCGGTTCTCGAACCGGTCCGGTCAATCCAGTTCCCGGGTGGGTAAACCCTCGAAACCGGTTCCCGGACCAGTTCAAACCGGTTCTGACTTTTAGGAACCGGTTCCCGGACCGGTTTCAACGGGAACCGTTTCCTGACTCTGTTTTCCAGGTGGGCCGGTCCGGGAACCGAGTTTACCCAGTCCGGTTGTACACCTCTAATGTTTGTAGTTTAAAAGTGCAGAATAAGTTTGGCAGGAAAAATAAATGCTAGATGATGAAACGACGGCATTTTCAATTAAAGATGGAATTGCACTATCATTGGCGTGTTGGATCCTAGCATTTTCTTTTCTAGAAACACATGATGAGTTTGCTAGTAAAATTTGGGTGTCAACAGATGCAATACTATCTCTCTCATCTATATTATTTGTCATGCAACCTTAGTTATAATAGAAGCAACTCTCTTCAATAGAAATATATTGAAGAGTGACGTAAGTACCTCTCCAACATGACATGTGTTACATTTTTTGACTAATTGTCATCTAAGTAGTACCACTACCAAGACGTGACACGCAACATGACATGGCATGATACGTCAATACGTCGTTTCTTAAAAAATAGAGTATTTCAACACATTAGAACATGTATATATGCATGACAAATTATCATTTTTACGATGATTTTAATCAAATTAATTTGATTCAAATTCACAAATGACTAAATAAAAAAGAGTTTAGAATGAATTTACACTAAAAAATTAATCCACCATTTGTTTATATCATTCATTGTTTCAATTTGATAAATTCAATTACAATTCAATAATCCATAAAATTTGGAGGACCAAAAAGCAAGCAATCCATATTCTGAACTCTAGTGTCAGAGTATATTGGAAGAGAAGAGGAAAAAAAAAACTTGGGGGATGAATTGTGTATCATAGGAAGTGAGAATCAAAATAGAAGGGAAGACTATATGTTTCTTCTTTCACAATTTATTATTCTTATTTTTTATTTTTGTACATATTTACATTTTGACTCCTTATTTATTCAAAAAATTTAAAATTGACCCCTGCATTCAGAATTACGTGTTGGAATTTCGAAATCACATGACAAGAAAGTGTCGAGAAAGTGTCGAGAAAGTTAATCAGGTATCAGATTTTTCGACATATATTAACCAAATATCGGAGAATATCGGACATTTCAACATGACAAGAAAGCTCCCAAAAAGTGTCGGTGCTTTATAGATTATTACTTTTATACATATTTTAGTGACATTCTTGTGGAAAATCAAGAATTCCCTTCATTTTAATAAGTTCACTAGTGTTATTATTTGTTATGATATTTTTATTATCCTGTAAAAAGAGATCGATCAATTGAGTAAAGGTTAGTTTATCACGTGATATGACAATCACTCTAAAGTACTTTAAATCTTTTTCTCGTAGCAAAATTGCTAGTAGTTAATTAGATTCTCGAAATACGAGCATCAAATGACTCCAACATTGTATTTCCCTTGGTAATTCAAGCTCTGTGGAGCTATAACAAATCAAACATGCATGCAAGCAGCAGCAGTAGAGAACACGTTCATATTCTTGAAGGTACACAAGCTTGTGAATAGGTTATTGTTAGAAAATCCAACTAAAAAGCTTAAGATAATAGGTGTAGGGAGATTACAAGCATATAAAAAGTATATACACCATATAGTCAGACGTGTGAAATATTTCAACATATATCCTCTTTTATTGTTCAAAATCAAGAATCTGCCTACCCGAAAATTTAACAAAACCAAATGAATAAATAGTTGCCACGGGAAACCAATGAGAGGAACCTAACATAGAACGTGCAACAAACAGATAATACAAAAAAAACAAATGATAGACCAACAAACAAAGTAAACACCAATAATCGACTATTTCCAATTATTCCATGCTTCATCATGCATCCTCCTCGTAGAGTTTTAGTTAACCTTTGCACACACTTTCCTGACTTCACCAGCCGTTCCGGTGAGCACGCCGATCCGACCCATGTTCACCATTGACACTCCAAAGTCCTTGAAGAAGGTGGATCCACCGGTCTTGATCTGGAGGTCAATGTATGCCTTGGTTTGGCTATCATCAAGAAGTGCAGCGTCCGAAGTGAAGAGGCCTCTTCTCTTCGGGATCAGATCGAAGTACTTGATGTTGAAAGTCCTCACGCTTCCTGGGTCCATCTCAACGAGGGTGGTTTGGTCATTCGGCTTGCACTTGAGCTTTAGTCTTGCTATGTAGTTAGAGTCGAGCTTGGGGTCAGTGTCGCCCTTTCCGGTGAAGTTGTAGAGGCGGTCGGAGAAGGAAGAGCAGTGTGAAGTTCCAAGGGTGTGGCCACCTGGTCAATAGAAATCAGAATTAGCATGATCTGACTTTACAAATTACGTTTTCTCCTTGCAGTGTAGACTGTTTATGAATCTCGCGGTCAAATTATAGTTTCTTCCTATTAATTTATGTCAATTTCCACAAAATAATTGATAAAGCATATGAAGCAATAATTGAAGATTAGGTGTTACCTGATAGGACGACAAGGTCCTTCACACTGAGGCCTCTCATTGCAAAATCTGCTTTCAGGGTTGTAATGTTGGCATTAGGTGGTACTAAGTTGTTAAGCGCCTCATTTAAACTAGAGACGTTCCCATCTCTTCGTCCAGTTTCCACATCATAGGAAAGTCCTCTGGTCTAAAGTGACAACAAAAAGAAACTCAATTCCTATATAAATATGTTTTTCTCTTATGGAAAAATCATTGAGTTTTATGATGCACGACGAAAAAATAATCTCGGTTTTGACAAGCAGTAATTAGATCCGAAGATAAGTATGGGCAGAGTATTTTTTCCAACGAGAGAGCATGGATTGTTTGTGAAAATCGAGATTTCTACAGATGTCATATGTAAATGAGGAACATTAAAATTAGAATGAATAAATAATGCATGTGACATATGCATATGCGCACCGCGACGATGACATCTCTTGCGACGATGGCCAAAACGTCAGCACACGAAACGATGCCGGGACATGCCTTCTCCAACGCCGTTTTGACTCTATCGATCACCTGGTAACCGTGAAGGCTGAAATTCGGTGGCGCGTCCTTCTCGGCTTGATTGGTCGAAGAGTTCAAGAGTATTGAACCTTCGCAACCCTGTGGAAAAACCCAGAAAGAAACACTATTCAACTGTGAGTTCACGCAGAAAACAGTTCGTATCCACGGACGAATCTAGAGAAGTATGTTGAGGGGCTAAACACCATTCGTTAGATTATAACCTGTTCTAATTGATGTTTAGCAGATGGTTCGACGAAAGTAAAAACCATTCTTTTCAGTCATTATACAGGTGCTCATAAGATAGTACTCTTCCTAAGCACAAGTAGGAAGAGAAGTACGTGCGCTCATTCATTCACTTACCCTAACGAAACAGTCGTGAAAATGCATCCTCAAGAGAGGGCCAGAGAGACTCGGAGCGACGGACATGACTTGACCAATGACCTTCTTCACGATGGCCTCTGCATTTGGGCATGTCTTCTGGTAAAACCCTACTTTGAGACCCTGACCGTGAGCGACCTCAGGGACAAGGAACAAGAACATCAACTGAACCAACAAACAAGACAAGAAGAGCTTCGGACAAGCCATTGCTTTGTGCCAAGAACGATGACTACTATCGCTTGATCTTAGTAAAAAAAGTAAGATAGGCAGTGTATAAAGGGTTAGGTCACAAAGTCAATGAATTTGGCACCCTCTATTTTACGGGAGGGAAGAATCTGTCTTTTGGCTTTCCGTCTTCTAAATTCTCTAGGAATTGAGAGTTAAATAAAAGTTAAGGAACTCTCTAACGGATGCTATCCCACATGGAGGTCTCTCGGCTGGGTTTCCTATATTAGAGAATTTTCAAATTAAGTGGGGCTACCTAATTAAGATTTAGGGGTTTTTTTTTTTTTTTTTGGTCAGTCCTACTCTAATCCTACTCTACACTCACTCGCAGACTTGTGCCCTGCCTCCTGCAGGGCGTGGGAGTCGCAACCCACTCTCGAAACTTACGCGTCCCTACCCCCATCCCCCCCTGAGGAGGTGGGGATTTGAACCCCTCACCTCCCCCTTCCATGTTGGAAGGGTGGCCACTGGGGCGAACCCCCAGTGGTTAGATTTAGGCGTTTGATATAAGGATTTTTGCTTGGTATAGTGAACCAAGAAAGTTACACATTTACTGTTAGATGAGTAGCGTGTGTTTGGAGTTTAGTTCTCTAACAGAATTTCTCTACACATTAATATTCAACTAGTTAGGATGTAAGTAATTTTTTCTACCGGCAATGGATCTAATAAAAGTTTGGTTCTATTAGTAGCTTGCCGTTCCTAGATCTTGCCGTTCCTTTCACTTTTTTTTTTCCAGATTATTTTAATTAATTATTTGACAAAAGAACATTTTAGTTTATTAATCGACATTTTCAACAGAAGAGGCTATCATCAGCGCACTGGAAAGGCCAAACATGGAGGCCGGAGGAATGATTGCTGAGCATCATAACGATTCACGAGCAAATCATCATATTACTATCGCCACCACCATCTCTGGCATCATCGGTGATGGCAAATAAACCGTAGCCGGAGGCAAATGCATCATCTGGAGGTGTAGCTCGAGACGTACCTCTCTTTCATGGATTCTTGATCCCAAGAAGATTTTCGTCTTCTTTGCTACCTTGTAAGCGATCGAGTATCCTGACCTGCAATTTCCTACATTACTTTTCAGGTTCATTGCCGATCTCAAAAGGCACTTACGCGACAATCGTATAATTGTTTAGCTGCATTAAACCAAAATTACAATATGTCTAGCTATACATTAAAGTTATCAATTGATGATTATTCCCTTTCACTGAAACATTTCCCTCTCTATGTGGCAGATCAAGCATGGGAACAATCCTACTCATATATTCCACTCTTTCCATCCCCAAACCACAACCGGATGGCAATTCCCCTTTATCTTGAACCATCAAGTTGCAATCATGTTCGGACATTGAAACCCACCCAATTAGTCCTCCATAATACTAAAGAAAATAATTTCTGTAGGATTTAGAAATAGCTTTGTTGCATCACCGTGTGTACATATGATTCAGTGGGCACTATCTCCGAGTAATCTTCTCTGAGAATGGAATTTGCAAGGCGTGGTGATTAAAGGTGAAGTCAATTGAAGAAAAAGGAAAATAGTGGAAGGAGACGTGGTCACTTAAGGGACAGCTAAAAGGTCACATGATTTTTGCTATTTAACAATCTATCTCAGCCTCACTTCTCTTTTTCTATATTGTTTTTATTCCTTCTTTCCCCTTTCGAAGGAATTTTTCAAATGAGAACAAGGCCATGTGCCAGTGAGACAAATGGTGGGAATCTTGTATTTCTGATGGCATTGTAATATTATATCTCATAAATGGAGAGGTTGAGATAAGGTCTCTTTTTTGCCTTTTTTGGCCCCATACCTCGAGCTTCTATTGCACTTTCGGCAGTGAGGCTTCTTCAATCAAAACCTTTTTATTTCTTTATTCATGTATTTATTTTAATTTTGGTTTCAATTTGCCTTTCATTGAGTGTTTGTAGGGGAAAAGTTTTTTGAAGCCAATCAAGTATTTCAAATTTGAGCTTTTTTTTTTTTTTGGTCGAAATATAACTTGTATTATATTAGATAACATTACAAGCAAGAGCCGAAGCATCCGTAGAGAGAATATTTAGGAAAATAGAAGGAGGGAAGAGTAGCCGGTTTGTAGGTGGGCCTTGATCCCCGTGGGCTTTAGCGGCCCGATCCATTTGCACCGTTTGCTTACGCCGAACGTGTTGAAGCGAAAGATTAGGGCATTGCTGAAGAAGATCGCTGAGGATCGCAAATAGATGGCGTTCCATCCATGGCGGCGGCTGGTTTGTCCGAATTATCTCCACCAATTTTAAGCAATCGGATTCGATCACAACGTGTTGAAGATGGAGATCTGCTGGAACGATCGTTGAAGTGCAGATATAAGGGCGTAGATCTCAGCTTGGAATGGCGATTGGGTAGGCACAGATCTGGTAAGCACATCCGTTAAAATGCCTTTACTGTCTCTGAAAATACAAGCGATTGATCCTTTCTCCGATTCTTGCCAAAAAGCCCCATCAATATTACACTTTATATGTCCTTCCGCTGGTGGTTTCCATCCCTAGTCTAAACTGACCAATGGATTTTCCATCTTCTGTGGCGAGGACTGTAAAACCTTGAAGATGGTGCTTTGGGTGAGGGCATCATTGACGGCTTGGAGGGGATCCAGTGGGATCTGACGAAAGATAGCATTATTTCGTTGGCGCCAGATCTCCCACAGAATATGAGCAATCACGGCAAACTCAGGAGATGCTTGTGGGAGGGAAACTCTGTCGACAATCCAGGCATCAAATCGGCTAACTGAGGTAGGTAAGATATTGACTCCAATGTCTTCGTGATTCCAAATATCATTTGTCCACGGGTAGAAGAAAAACAAATGCTCTATTGATTCAGGAACAGAAGAATTACATAGAGAACAGTAGGGATGCGGTATGATATGGCGTTGATAAAGATTGAGTTTTGTAGCATTTGCATTTTTGCAAGCTAACCGAGAAAAAACCTTAAGCTTTGGGGCTGTACACATATGCCAAATTTTCCTCCATAACATGGGTGGGTTAGTATAAGAGGATGAGGGTTGATGTATTGGTTGCTTTGAGATTGTATAGATAGAGAATGATAACAACTCTTTACTGTATAGGTACCAGAAGGTGTTTCTGTCCAAACCAGTTGATCCTAAAGGAGAGACGGATTGATGGGAGTATTGAGTATTGCTGCACTGACCTGGGCATCGAAGAATGCAGTAACAAGGGAGGATTTCCATTCAGAATGCTGTAAATCAATGAGATCAGCAACTAGTTCAGGTTCTCCCTCCTCTGGTAAGCCTCCTATCGGACCTATTGGTAACCAATTATCTTCTCTGATGTGTATATGCGATCCATCCCCGACTAACCAACGTAGTTTAGGAGTAATTGCTTGACGACCTTTCAATAAACTCTGCCATCCCCAAGAAGGACGATGTCCTGAGGGAGCAGATTGAAAAGAGGAGTATCTAAAATATAAACCCTTAAAGAGCTGACTCCATATAGCTTGAGGTTGCTGAAAAAGACGCCACGCTTGCTTTCCAAGCATTGCATTGTTAAAGTTGATTAAATCTCTGAATCCCATCCCCCCTGAAACTTTCGAGAGCTTTAATTCTGAACAATGTTTCCAGTGAATTCCAGATTGACTATTTTGTTTACTCCACTAGAATGCTGCGATCTTCCTTTCGATCAATCTGCAGAGAGATAGCGGAAGCTTGAAGATAGACATGACATACTGCGGTAAGGCCTGAATTACGGATTTCAGTAAGATTTCCTTGCCACCTTTCGATAAAAATTTTTCCTGCCAACCTGCTAACTTAGCATTTACTCTTGCCAGGATCCAGGAAAACATCTCCTTTTTGGAACGGCCCCAATCCAAGGGAATGCCCAGGTATTTACCATACTTACTGATAATAGGGACTCTGAGTTCTTATGCAAGATTATGTTGTAACGAAATAGGACAGTATTTGCTAAAGAACACACCGGATTTGTTTCTATTAATGAGCTGGCCTGTAGCGAAACAATATTGATTTAGGAGATTGGCAAGGTTATGGCATTCAGAAAGAGTGGCTTTAAGGAAAAATACTGAATCATCAGCAAAAACTAGGTGAGATAACTTAGGACAGTCTCTATTGAATTGAATCCCCTTTATATGGCCAATAGCGACAGCTTGAGTGAGAGTAGTGGATAGGGCATTGGCAATTAAAATGAAGAGATATGGAGAGAGGGGATCTCCTTGGCGAATTCCTCTAGTAGGCTTAAAATAAGGGAGCTATTCACCATTAAAACGAATACTAAAAGAGACTGTAGTAACGCAAGCCATTACCTGAGTAACCCAACTGTCATTGAATCCCAATTGCTTCAAATAGGCTTCCAAAAAGTCCCATTCAACCCTATCGTAGGCTTTCTGCATGTCTGTTTTGAGAATAAGATTAAAGCGTTTCTTGCATGCTCGCACTTTAAATTGATGCATGACTTCTTGAACCACCATAATATTGTCTTGTATCTGTCTATCGCTAATAAAAGCTGCTTGCTCTTTGGAAATCAAAATAGACAGCAGAGGTTTAAGTCTGTTGGCCATAATTTTTGAAATGATCTTATAAGCGAAGTTGCAAAGACTTATGGGTCGGTATTGTTCAATACTTTCTGGATGCTGGACTTTAGGGACTAGGGCAATGATTGTTCTGTTTAGTGTAGGGGCATACAACCTGTGGTAAAGAACTCTTGTACTGTTTGAATAATAGTTGCTTTGATAACATTCCAGTGATGCCGATAGAAGAGGCCTGGAAGACCATCAGGACCAGGAGCCTTTGAAGCTCCCAACTGGAAGGTAGCCTAGTAAATCTCCTTCTCTGTTACCCTGCTCATCAAGTGTGTATTCATTTCAGGAGTTACCACTGGTGGACATTGGTCTAAGAAAGGCCTAAAATCCCTGTAGCCCACAGAGCGGTATAGCTGAGAGAAGAATCCCTGAGTGAGTTCTTTTAGCTGTTCTGGTTCTCTGATCCATTGCTGGTGAGTATCCACTAGCATAGTTATTCGATTCCGTTGTCTCCTTTGCATAGTGTATGCATGGAAGAACTTTGAGTTATGATCGCCCCACTTCAACCATTGAATGCGAGAACGCATAGCCTAGAACTGTTCATCTTGAGTCCATAGTTTCTGAATTTCACATCGTATTGCATTGGCGTGCTCCTTATCCCCTTCCTGATAGGATGTTCTATTTATAATCGTCTGCAGTTGAGATTGCAAGTGATAGATTTGTTGATGACAATTGCTGAAACGTGCTCTACTCCATCTTGTTAATCGCGTTGCAACTGCCTGTAATTTGGACATCAATGAGGTATTACTATTTTCCCATGCCTGTTGAACCATGTCTTGACACTCTTTATCTTGGTTCCAGAATGCTTCATATTGAAAAGTCTTTGCACGCTTGACAAATGGTGGCCGAGCTTGCAGCAATAGAGGACAATGATCCGAACCAACAGATGGAAGGGCAAATGCTTCTGCAGAAGGGTAAGACATCAGCCATTCCAGTGAACAAAACACACGATCAAGCTTCTCCTTTACTAGAGCATCCCCTTCACGATTATTGGACCAGGTGAATTCGCAACCTTTACTTTGTAGTTCTAATAATGCACAATCATTGATTACATTCCGAAAGGAGGTCATGCGCGAAGTGATTGCAGGTCGCTTGCCCATTTTCTCCCAGGGAGAAAGGAAGTCATTGAAATCACCTATACACAGCCACGGTAAATGATTTGCAGCATGAATAATTCTAATGGTATTCCAGAATTCCTGACGTAGCTGATATATTGGAGGTGCGTGCAGGCAAGTGATATGCATGGAAAAGTTCGTCCTAGGATCAAGTGCCATAAAATCAACAAACTGAGCATCCGAGTGTACCAAAGTAACTTCGAAGTTATCATTCCAGAACAGAGCAAGACCACCCTTAAATCCAACTGGGTCCTTCACAAAAGAGTGAGAAAATTTAAACTTACGCTGTAGCTTAGACACGAAGTGTTGATCTTTCTTCGTTTCCATTAAAAACACAAAATCGGGCTTATCACAGGTTAACATAGCCTTCAATGCTTGAATTGTCAGGGGATTGCCCAACCCCTGACAATTCCAACTCAGGAGCTTCATTTGGAACACGGTGGCTGTTGAGGGCCAGCCGCCAAAGCCCAAAGATCAGGGATATCTGCTTCCAAAACCGGATATCAAGAAGGAGGGACTCATCAAAAGCTGTTGAGGATGGAAGTTTAATGTCATAGGGTGTGTATCCTTTTGTTTTCTTACTGGAACCCCCAAGTGGCATTGGCCGAGGAATCTTCGGCCTCTTCTGTTGATGTTTATCCACTGGAAGGGCCTGAGTGTTTTTCATCTTTACTGCTGCAGGTATTAAATCAGTAGTGATAGTAGTTGAAGTGACAGGATACATTTGCTTGGAAGTCCCTTGAGGCATATCAGGGTTCGAAGTAACAACCTCTGTAGCAGGGATAGGAGGGAGAGCTGGGAGGGCAGGCTGCATTTGAGGAGGAGTTTCAGGTACTGTCTCTTCCATTGACTCAATTTGTATTTTAGGATGATAAAAGGCATCCCAGTAAGGGCTAAATTGTTTAATCTCTACTCTGAGCCAAGGTCCATAGATCATCGTGTCACGTCCATCAAATTGTGTTTCAACATATGGAAACTCTGGACAGGAAGCTGCATAATGACCAAGCCTTCCACAGGAGTAACAATAATGGGACAGTCTCTCATACCTAAAATCAAGCCATAAGGTTTTGCCTTCAATACTGATAAGTTTGCCATTTTTCAAAGGTTCTTTCAAATCTAATTCAATCCGTATTCTTGCAGAAATATCAGTTTTGACCTCCAGTACTTTACCTATCTGGGATGCAGCTTTACGCAGAATAGGAGGAGAAGTCCACTCCAAAGGTAAGCCAATAACATGCACCCAAAACATACATTTTCCAAAATCATAATGTTGCAAAGGAGTATTAGGTTGCCATGGTCGTAGGTTAACTAAGTGACTAGAAAATAACCAAGGGCTACCATCCAGAATGCGACGTTTTTCCACTTCAGTTCTAAATTTGATTATATATAGCCCTGTATCTGCCGAAGTAATGTCTACATGATCCACTCGCCAGGCTTTCCTCATTGCAACTTGAAAGGCTGATAAATTCACAGAAGGATTGGTAAATATATTACCCACCAGAATGAGGCGACAATCCTTTAGTTTGGCCGACGCAGGGATGTCATCCCAAACCTCCAACTCCTGTTCTGAGCATAAACGTCCCAGGCGAGTGCATAGGGAAGCAATTCGTGAGGTATTATCACTTTCTTCCATTAGTAAAGTAAACAGAAAAACACTAATATGGATAATTTGAAGAACAGATGACTGAAACTAAGAGTTGCAAGGATTGCATGTTACAGATCGGCAACATGCAAAGCAGGAATGGCGGGTAATTGAGAGATAGCGGAAGAACGGCGGAACCAGGGAACGGTGAGAGTTGAAGGGGGTAGAAGAAATTGTGCATTCGGAAAAATTAAAGAGGAGGAGAAGCAGTTAAGGTGAAATTGGCGAAGAACGTCGGTGATGCAGATGAACCACAAAGATCAGAAGAGGAGCTGAGGAAAACGAAGACATGGTGAAAAATCTCGAGCATCACGCGAGAGAAAACTCTAACATAATCGAGAGAGTTGATATATTTTCAAATTTGAGCTTGCACGCACAAGCTTGCGCAAATTTACTTGCCTCTTTTTACATTTCTTCCTAAAGAAACCCCTATTCCTCTATATAAAATGACGCAAGAATGAACTGTCAAAATTGTAACCATGAATTGAGAACTACTGTTAGTGCTCTCCCCAGAGATATGTCCTTGAGCAAGTAAATCAAATTAAAGCAAGACTCGAATCAAGGGATCCAATTCAAGGTGGGCTGATTTACCTAGAACCCATACAATAAGGGTCGGTTCTAATTTTTTGGAACAAGAAACTGAATTGGGAGCCTTTGGAATCGACCTAAAACTGACCTAAAATTTAACAACTCAAAAAAAATTACCAGCCTCAATTAGAATTATTACGAACTTTTCTGTAATTGAGTTATCACCTAATTTAAGCTACCAACTCTCATTTGAGTTAGTTGTTGATGTTTATTTTTTTATTTTTATGTCAACTTTTCTTATCTCTAAGAAAAGTAAATTCTATTATCTATTACCACCTTTTATTCAAATTTATTACCAACGCCTTAATTTACCAATTTCGTATGGAATTATCAACCTTTATTTTAGTACCTACTTTTTTTGTCCGATTAAGTTACAATAAATATTAAGTTACGAACTTTCATTTAAGTTATTTTCAGATTTTTTTTTAAGAGTACAAACTTTTCCTATCGTTGAACAACTTTTATTACCCTTGCTTACCAACTTTTTAGAATCTTTTCTAAAAATTATAAATCTCAATTAGAGTATCTACTGACTCTTCTCTGGTCAAATTATCAATGAATTTTGCCTTGTCAATTCTTATTTGAGCTCATTACCAATATTCTAATTTTGCTCAATAGATGGATGATCTCGAACGATGAAATTTCTAAAGTTGTGTGAATTCAAAATATAACTTAAATATAAGTAGGTAGTTGCTTTCTTTTCAATTTATGAGATAATTTTGCACAAAAATTCATAATCTCTCCGTCAGTGTTGCAAAAAAGGAATCGGCCATTCAATTGTATGAACTCATAGGAAACTCTAAACGGATTAGTATGCAAAGTAGTATATGGGATATCAAAAGAGTAATGACAAGAAGTGAAAGGGATCAACTATTATCTCTCAACTCTCTCTTGGCTAATTCTATCCATCGATCTCGTCGAGACTAGATTTTGCTTGGGTCTTTCCACGCAAAAGAAGAAAAGTTAAAAAAAAAAAAAAATCATCTGTCCCGGAATCCAACCAATTATGATTGTTTTAGCAATAATAATGGATAAGATTTCATTACAATTGTTCAAGTGATTGGACCCATCTGAAAATTCCATTAGCTAGATCTTTAACTTAGCTAGATATCACATTTCCCCGTTGAATCTTTGTCTCAAATAACTTTGTTATACATTTATTACTTGATATTTGTTTTTGATTCTACAAAACAGATTGTGTGATGGCATCGAATGTTAACTACTTGTATAATAAAACATTTCCCCTAACCATTGTAATAAGAGCAATAAGTTTAGTGACTCTTGATATGGATTGCATGCTCAAAGTGGCCTTGTGGCAAAAATCTGGGGCTTAAGGGTTAAGTTATGGATTTAAACTTCGAGTTATGGTTTGGAATTGTTGGGAATGACTGATCCTCGAAAAACCGGATTCGACACTAAATCGAACCCCTAAACTCAAGCGGAAGACAAGCCCAGGAATTCTAACACACATCACCGATCCTAAAGCACACCACGGATTCGAGCGTACCTTTTAGCCACAGATTAAACACCGACGTTGATGGAGGAAGAGAAACTGAGCAATCCGATCCGATGAAGCCTTGAAGGGAGGAAGAACAAGCCGTATGCTTATGTCTTTTCTTTTGGGAGAGAGAGAGCTTGGAGAGAACGTACGTCTTTTTCTTTTCTAAAAAAACGGTATGTTTTCTCTCTCTCTCCTCCCTTTATACCTCTCCTTCCCACGGGCCCTATTCCCGTGGGCCAGGCCTTTTGGGCCCAGCATGGGCGGACGGGCCTTAAGCCCATCTAATAAAGCTTTCATCTCCCACTCGCACATGGTGGGCCGAACATGATTCTCTTTACCTCTCTTCAACATTCATACTGGTGAATAATCCGTGCGACCAGCATACTTTGAGAGCTCGTTGCTATACATCTGTTAGGAATATATAGCAGCTCATAATGGGCATCACACTTTGAGTAGAATTAGTATGCAGTACCCTAGATCGATCGATCACATTTATATCTCCCTTGATCTCTTTTAAACATGATATATATATTGTATTCACAATTATAATTATCACAAAGACAGTCATAATTGGTCGACCAGTGAATACAAAACCACAATGTGATTCTCCAAAATCGATCTTCCTCTTTCCTTCAAACTCTCAATTTCAGTCCAGCTTACTTTTCTAGAAATGCCCCATTAGATCGAATCACCTCATGACCATTGGCAACACCCTAAGATAGCAAACACTAAATAGAAATCTTGAGAATAAGTAAGAGTCATGAGGGGACTTAAAAAATTGAGGAACTCTTTTCCTCAAGAGTCTCACACGTCATAAAAGTTGAGATCAAACTTTTTGCCACTCTTATTGGTCGTCTCATGCATACGTAGTATGAAATACGTATTACGGTACTAACTCCTTTCCCATGGAGCGTATGTCTACACCTTTCAATACCGTACAGATGATAGTTCAGACATACCCAATGTCTAACTTGAGTTCACGTATCTACTCTTTTTACAAAAATCATCAGAACTCACATCTGGCATCTTAGATAGATAAAGTAAAATATGTGGGGTATTTTACTTTCGGACATAGTAAGTATTATGTCCTCATCTTAACACTCAGTTAAGGCGACATACGTATTTTAAGCTTGAGCTCTCGATTATCACCTAGATAATAAGCTTAAAAACAGTCTCATCTCTATTTATCACACAGTAAATAGAGCGATTACCCGTGTGAGTGGGCTAATCTTTTATCTCCCGACATACTTCCTCAACTTAAAATAATGCACTGAGCATCAAGATACATAAAGATCATACAAAGATTCATAGGCATTAATAATGAAACAACACAAGTTCATAAATGTGAACAAATCTGGGAAATTACAATCTAGTACATCAGACTCTACGCAATCCTAGAGATTTTACATGACCACAAAACACATCTCCGGGTATTGGCTTTGTCATAGGATCTGCTACCATTCTATGCGTAGATATGTACTGTAAGTTCACATCCTTTCGTGCAACCATATCCTTGACAAAGTTATACTTGGTATCTATATGTTTGGTCTTGCCATGATATTTTGGATCTTTGGTGTATGCTATAGTTGCTTGGCTATCACAGTTAACCAACAATGGATTTGCAGCTTTCTCAATAACACCTAAATGATCCAAGAATCTCTTAAGCCAAACTCCTTCTTGCACTGCTGCTGATAACGCCACGAACTTAGCTTCCATCGTGGATAAGGCTATACACGTTTGCTTCTTACTGCTCCATGATATGGCGCCATTGCTAAGTAAGAAAGCAAATCCAGAGGTAGATTTTCTTTCATCTAAATCTCCTCCCCAATCAACATCTGAATAGCCTTCAAGTCGCAGATCCTTTCCTTGGTAATTCAACTTGAAATCAGCAGTTCCCTTCAGATACCTCGGTATTCTCTTGACGGCTTTCCAATGTCTTGGACCTGGATTGGATTGGTATCTACTCACCATTCCAACTGCAAAACATATGTCGGGTCTTGTACACATCATAGCATACATCAAGCTCCCAACAGCACTAGCATAAGGAACATGTTTCATTTGTTTCTTCTCTTGTGGAGTCACTTGGACACGATCTATGGCTCAATCCTTCACCTTTTGCAATAGGAGTGTCTATAGGTTTACGGTCTTGCATACGAAATCGTTCAAGAACCTTATTTATATAGGTTTCTTGCGAAAGAGACAACGATCTCTTCGAACGATCTCTCGAAATCTTAACTCCAAGAATGTATGCAGCCTCACCCATATCCTTCATCTCAAAGTTGGAAGACAACCAACTCTTGACAGTCTTAACAAACTCCATATTGCTTCCAGCAATTAGTATATCATCAACATATAATGATATGATCACAAATTGATCCTTGGATCTTTTGATATATACACAATGATCCTCATCAATCATTGTAAAATCATATGCCATTATGGCATTATGAAAACGTATATACCATTGTCTTGATGATCTGCTTAAGACCATATATCGACCTCAAAAGTCGACATACTTTTTCTTCTTGGCCTTTCACTATGAAACCAGCAGGTTGTTCCATATATATTTCTTCCTCTAATTCTCCATTGAGGAAAGCAGTCTTTACATCCATTTGATGTAAATCAAGATCCAAACTAGCCACTATTGCCAGAATAATGCGAATCGAGGTAAATCTCACTATAGGAGAAAACGTACCTTCATAATCAATTCCTTCCTGTTGATTGTACCCCTTCGCCACAAGGCGAGCCTTATGCCTTTCAATCGAGCCATCAGCCTTTCGCTTTATTTTGAGAATCCACTTGTTCCCAATAGCTCTGCGTCCTTTTGGAAGATCAACCAGTTCCCAGACTTGGTTTGATTTCATTGACTCCATTTCCTCTTCCATTGCATGAATCCACTTTTCCTTGCTAGGGCAATTCAGAGCCTCATTGATATTTCTTGGCTCATCCTCATCTTGTGGAGCAACCATAAAAGTTTCCCCTTCAATGTCAAAACGTCGACGATGAATACTTTGGCGACTTGTTCGCCGTATGGGAGATTGTACAATTTGCACATCATTTCCCATTATGCTCCCACTTGGATGAAGTCCACTAAGGTCATTATCTTGATCCAAGGTTTCAAATAGGGAGTGATCTTCCCTTATTTCGCCCTTCTTAGGAAACTCATCCTCTAAGAATGTGACATCTCGTGATTCAAATTCAGTTATACTCCCACTTTCCTGCTCACCAATGAACACATACCCTTTCGAGTGTTCCGAGTATCTTATGAAAATACTCTTCTTTCCTCTGGGACCCAATTTCCCAAACTTGTGAGAGGACTCATGTGTATAGGCAGCACAACCCCATGGCTTAAGAAAACTTAAGCCCGGTTTTCTACCCGTCCATAACTCATATGGAGTGGAAGCAACTGATTTGGAAGGCACACGGTTAAGTATATACGCAGTAGTTAACAATGCATCACTCCAAAAGGTGATAGGCAAGTTAGCATGCGCCATCATGGACCTAACCATTTCCAGTAGGGTTCTGTTTCTTCTTTCCGCAACACCATTTTGTTGAGGAGTGTACGGAATAGACAACTGTCTTTCTATTCCTTTTTCATCACATAATTTTATGAACTCATCAGATAAATATTCTCGACCTCGATCGGATCTCAATGCTTTTATTTTCTTGTCTAATTGATTCTCTACCAGGTTCATAAACCTTTTAAAACAACTTATTGCTTCAGATTTATGAGAAATCAAATAGACATATCCGTATCGAGTATAATCATCTATAAAAGTGATGAAATAAACAGCCTCATGCCTTCCTTTCACATTCATTGGACCACAGAGACATCGAATGGATTAAATGCAGAGGAAATTCAGCTCTTTTTCCTTTTCCAAATGGTTTCCTTGTCGTTTTCCCTTCTAGGCAATACTTACATATGGACAAATCGACTTTTTCAATATTACCCAACAAGCCCTCTTTGGCTAGTCTATTCATACGCTGTTGGCCAATGTGACCAAGTCTAGCATGCCACACATTCACATCATTATCATATTTATTAGGAGACGTGAGAAGGGAATAACAAACATTAGCATTAACATAATCAATATCTAATACAATAAAACCATCCAGAAAATAACCACAACCATAGTAATTTGTATCCAAAAACAAATT
This sequence comes from Eucalyptus pumila, assembly GCA_016097595.1. Lineage (NCBI taxonomy): Eukaryota > Viridiplantae > Streptophyta > Magnoliopsida > Myrtales > Myrtaceae > Eucalyptus > Eucalyptus pumila. Next base: position 43,850,887 of record CM027850.1, read on the forward strand.
CACACCTCTACTATAGAAGTTCATATTGAAACCTAATTTAACCAACACTAATACGAGACACTAAATTCCGACGAATCTCCGGAGCATACAGCACATCATAAAGGAACAAAGTGCGTCCACCACGCATATTCGTTGGCATGTGCCAATTCCTTTCACTTCAGCTGCGGAGTTGTTTCCCACATAGATCCACTTAGTTCCGTTGGTACTCGTCGGAATTCCACGAAGGATCCTCTATCCTTCGCTACATGGTCCGTCGCTCCGAATCCACAGTCCACAAAGGATTAGACTCGATTAAGAACACGGAACTCGACACAAAAGTAAAGTTCTGAAGAGTACAAGGGTGCTTACCTTCTTCGGCTCACGACGGTCGTGAGCATAGTGACCCTTCTTGTCACGGTTGTAGCATTTCACCCTTGCAAGCTTTTTCATGTGGGGACGCTTCCCTCTTTCATGTTGGTTAAACTTGGGCTTCTTCCCTGAAGGACCTGCTTCTTCCTTGCCTTTCCCTTTATCAAACCAGTTAGGGCGCTTGCGCTTGGAGCTCGAAGCTCCATGTGAGCTAGAACTAGCATGATAGAGTTCAGCATCCGGCTTAGCCGCCAACAGGCGGTCCTCTTCCAGCTCAAGATGACGCATTGCATCCTCAAAGGTTTTGATATTTTCATTGTGAGTCAGGTGTACCTTCATGTGCTCCCAACTCTGAGGCAATGAACGAATCACTGCTTGCACCTGCTGCTCATCTGTGAGGACATGGCCAGCATCTCTCATCTCCGTTATCATGTTTGACATCTTTCTAAGATGTTGCTTCATGGTCTGACCATGAGGCTTCTTATAGGAGTCAAACCTGATAGTGAGCTGCCTCAGTCTAGTCACTGAAGTATGACCAAATCTAGCTATCAATGCCTCCCACATTTCCTTGGCATTGTCAAAACGCCGAAACTCTCGCATGACGTCATTTTCCATGCTGCTCAGCAACGTGATGCGAGCTAGAGAGTTCATTCTTTTCCACGCAGAAAAATCTTCTTTGTCTCTTTTGTGCTTTGTGCGGTGGTTCCCTCTTCGGGTTCTACCATGGTCATGACAAGAGCCTCAAGTGCTTCTTGCTCTTCCAAAGACATACTTGGATTTTCATTTGCCAAATTTCATAGTTGTCACCATTGAGCTTTTCACCTTTGTTCAGCTCGGCAACTATGCTCTTTATGGCTGAAGCCATTGATCTGAACAAATCAGACAAATATGCACGAATTATTAATACCTATCATTTATGCATCCCTATTACATAGACCCATCATATTAATGAATAATTTTAAGTAAGGTTTTAGAATCAAAAGGTCACTATGTTTCCAATCATCCTCCAAAATCCTAACTTAAAACTATCATCAATATAATTATCTTATGCAAAATCAATTCTATGAAGCTACAAAAACTTCTAAAACTACCCATAGCTAATTACCCACAGACAACCAGCCAGATAATGAAAAGCAACAGATAATTGACATACAATTAAAACAATAATGCTTTCAATTAACACAATTAGGTAGTAATCATTACATAAAATGTCCACAAATCACACTTAACATACATAAGCCAATACAACTAACACCAAGTCAGCACACGAACTCGGGAAAGATCCTCTTTTGTTCAATTTCTTGATCTTTTCCCTTGAAACAATACAGTAATATTCATTTACAAAATCCATTACAATTTTCTTATAGGAAGCAGCTCCGTTGACATCCCATATGTGATTCAACACATCTTGCCATTCAGGTGGAAGAGTGTTTATGAACAATCGCACCATCTCTGACTGTGACATTGGACGACCATTCCATATGACCTATTGAATTTTCCCGTTGACTTCAAGGACATGATCAATTAAGTCACCTCTCTCCCATCGATGATCGATCATTCGGCTATCAACTTAGACAAATATCCTTTTGCTCATCGAATTGCACGAATAGGTGCGCGTAATCTCAGAGGAGGCATTGTTCCTGCAACAAATGCAGAACAAACAAGGGATCACATTATAATCCACATAGACTTAATTGAAAAAGAAACACATTCTTTTCCTCATTTTTTTTTTTTTTTGTCAACGGTCAACGGTCGTCGGTCAACGGCGGTCAACGGTCAACGGAGGTCAACGGTCAACGTCGGTCGTCGGACGTCGGACCGGTCGGGCCGGCCGAGCAGGTCGGGCCGGTGGGCCCGGCTCCCGCTAACCGACGCACGTGCCGCACGAGTGCGCGGGCTGACGTCACGCAGACGTCAGCCGGCACGTGCCGCGTGCGTGCCGGGTCTCGCGCGGGTCGGGTCGCCGGTCGGGTCGTCGGCCGGTGACCGTCCGGCGAACTGTCGCCGTGCTGACGTCATCGATGACGTCACCCTAGCGGTTATTTACCGTTGGGTGACGTCATCGGACGTCGCACACGCGTCGGTCCGCGGACGGCGCGTGCCCGGCTCGCCGGCCGGCCGTCGGTACGCACGCACCGGTTCGCCGACCGGTGCGTGTGCCGCACGCGCTGGGCGACGCAACGCTTCCGAGCGCGTCGCGCCCACGCGCAGCGGCTTCTGGCCGCGCGTGTGGGCGCGTGCGGCGTCGCCCGGCGGCGCACGACGTACCCCCAGACTCGTCTCGACGTCGCCTTTCTTCCCATCTTTTCAGAAAATAGTTTCGACATACAAAAACCCAGTAAAAAGGCTGAAGAACGCTCGGGTGTCGGGATTTTTGTCCCGATCCGTACGGCCGAAACTTTCTTCGCGAAAACTCAATCAAAAAACATCAAATTGATCGGGAAAACGTGAACTAGGGCTCTGATACCAATGTTGGGAATGACTGATCCCCGAAAAACCGGATTCGACACTAAATCGAACCCCTAAACTCAAGCGGAAGACAAGCCCAGGAATTCTAACACACATCACCGATCCTAAAGCACACCACGGATTCGAGCGTACCTTTTAGCCACAGATTAAACACCGACGTTGATGGAGGAAGAGAAACTGAGCAATCCGATCCGATGAAGCCTTGAAGGGAGGAAGAATAAGCCGTATGCTTACTGTCTTTTCTTTTGGGAGAGAGAGAGCGTGGAGAGAACGTACGTCTTTTTCTTTTCTAAAAAAAACGGTATGTTTTCTCTCTCTCTCCTCCCTTTTATACCTCTCCCTTCCCACGGGCCCTATTCCCGTGGGCCGGGCCTTTTGGGCCCAGCATGGGCGGACGGGCCTTAAGCCCATCTAATAAAGCTTTCAGGAATCATCCGAAACTATTGCGAGGGACTGAGTTCATCATCCTCACTTGACCATATGTAGCATAAATCTTGGACCCAAAATAGTAAATTTAGGTTTTAAGCTTTCGAAAATCGCATGTTGTTGCCATTTAAGGTTCGAATCAAAGGATTGTATTTTGTTTGTCAGTTAGAAAATCTCGCAGGCTGTTATCCTCAAAACTAATTTTTAGCTCTACACTTAATTAGAAACCCTAATCACTATTTTTCCTTTCGTTTTCCATGGATGTCATCTTCGAGCCTCAAAGAGGAAGACCCTTCTCAATCGAAGTGGGTTACTTCGACACAGTTCAAGAGATCAAAGAAAAGATCCAGAAATACCAAGGGATCCCCATGACGACACAAACTCTAATCTTCAACGGCCGAGTCCTTCAAGACGAGCGCAACGTCGAGCACTGCGAGATCCTACAAAACTCTCACGTCCAGCTTGTCGTGGTCGACGCCGCCTCGCCCCAAAACCTTCATAAGGCCAAAGAACCCTCGCCATCTCCGAGCACAAAACTCCAGCTCAACGTGAAGAGTGCTTCCTTGAAAGCACACGTCCCCGTCGAGATCGACGCGAATGACACGGTAGTGCGGTTGAAGGAGAAGATCCATGAGATTGAGGGCGTGCCTGCGGGCCACTTAGCGCTCCAGGCGAATGGCACGGAGTTGCAAGACCACCAGTCGGTCAGGGAATGCGAGCTCTTGGACAATTCCGAGGTCGAGGTGTCCGTGAAACAATGCTCCCCGACTACATCGGCGGCGCCCGGCTCCTCCAAGAAGTTGAAGGTGATGGTGTTGCCAAAGTGCGGGACAAAGAGGATTGCGGTCGAGGTTAACGCGTCAGACAATGTTGGGGAGCTGAGGAAGGAGCTCCAGAAGCTGCAAAAGTCGGACCAGTTACATCTGCCACAAGAAGGCTATTTTTTCACATACAAACAGAACTTGAGGGATGAAGGTGGGTCGTTTAGGTGGCACCATATTGGCCAGGGTAACACCATTGAGATCTTCAATGGAAGCGTTACGTGCGGATCATAGCTTTGTTTTTATTTGCCCCCTTTTAACTTCTATTCTAGTTATGTTCTCCCAATCTCTAGGATGTACACTTAAATTTTAGAAAATCCAAAACCGCAGCCACCATAATACACCGAGGCACTATCACCGTATTCGACCACAAATGACCTCAAATGCTAGTTTTAAAACCATTGATCTAAGCCTCTCTCTCTCTCTCTCTCTCTCTCTCTCTCCCTCCCTCCCTCCCTCCCTCCCTCCCTCCCTCTCTCCCCCCCTCTCTCCCCCCAACCCCTCCCCCCGGGTCCGGGTGCGCACGCTTGCACAAACCAGATCAATGGAAACAATGAAGTTTCGTAATGGTCCTCGTCCTCAGAAGCAAAGATTTCGCAATTGTCTTCCACAAAAGCAAAGCCTAAATCTAAAATGCCTTACCAATGAAAAGTCTAGAACACTGTCAATCACTCCCTTTTACCCTATCACATCTTCCGTAGAATGTGGGCCTTTAAAGGGCTTACATCCAAACATCTGACTGGGGAACGGGGCAATGCTCGTCGATCTCCGGTGAAGAGGGTAGGCATGCCACGCTGTATGCATAGGGTTACAATAACAAAGTGAGGGATATCCCGGACAAATGTTGTTATTGCTCTCTTCCCTACCAAGTTCACTACACACCAAACCTATAGGGGACGATTTGCTTCAATCTAGCTTCGATTGTGTTTGGTTGCTGTATATGCACATTTCACTTTTAGATTCTACGAGTTACCCACTACCCACCCTCCCAAAAAGAAAAGGGTGTATATGTAGGTTCACTTCTATTCAATCTTGACCCTTAAAACACGAGTTCACTCTTCCCCACCAGCTGTAAAATGTCCATGAATGGGATTAATATCACACATGGCAATTGCTTTGGTTTAGGTTAGGTTATCCAATTTTTCAATATGAAAGTTAGGAGAAGAGTCTTGCGAACCTCAAAGCCTGCTGATGAAGTTGCTTCTAGCCTTGATGTTAGTAAGGCTGGACATTTTCCACCTTTATCCTGAAGTAGCGTTTCCGTTCTCTTTCCTCGGCCAGCCCATCCTATGGAATTCTTTTGTTATCGGTAGGATCCCTATCATCTCTATTCAACAAAGAAAAGAGGACCACTGTCTTGGGTCCATACTTAAAGGAAATTGAGGTTTAGAACGTTGGTGCAAGTTCCGTTTCAGGCACATCAACTATGAGTTTTGGTTCTAGGGTTAGCCTTTCTTTTTGGCTGAGTTAACTTTTTTTAATGTATCTTTGCCGCGTAAGTCGTTTTGCCAATTTGGAACTATATAGAAGCATGAATTACTTCTTCTGCTTCTGCGGTTTCTATCGAAGGTGCATAGAGCAGCTTCATTTCTAAGTGGTCTTTCCTCAATCAGCATAGTCTATATGCAAATCAAATGATTTTTGAAGATGAACTGATCCCTTGTGTGCGAGGTAGACGGGAAGCACCGGTAATATGGATTCAATCCAAGGTCATCCCAGAAAATGGAGCTACGTCCTTTACCTTGAATTGATAAGTAAGATTCCGAGGCCACATTATTTTTCCCTTTTACTAGAATGTGGAGGAACGAGAGACCAGGAACCGCTCCCGTTGCTTACTTAGTAAAGCTTGGCCTCCTCTTCCTCTCTACATCGCATATGCACCTTCTTACAGTTAAGAATATTTATGTTCCTATTTAGTTGAGCGTTTATTATAGGGAACATTGTCCAAAAAATCCTGATTCTATCGTACAATGGCTAATTTAATCCTAGACTTTTCAATTTTACCAATTTAGTCCTAAACCTTTTGACAACTTGCCAATTAAATTCTAAACTTTTTTTCCACTCCCTTGGGTATCACAAATTTAAAAAATCAATCTTTTGATTGCCATCGCCAATTTGCCTTGTCGGAAAATCTAATGTGAATGCCAATTGCCCTACGTGGCTACACTGGCATTGACATGGACAATTTTTAATTTTTTTTTTTATAATTTTTTTTCTTTGTTTGAATTTTTATCTTTATTTCTTCTTTTCCTTTTTATTCCCAGATTGGGCAAGGGCTGCCTTGCTAACAATGGGTGAGGCCACGAAGGCCATCGCCAAGTTTGGGTGGTTGCGAGCAAGGTTGCCTTGCCTGGTGTGGCCGTGAAGGCCCTAGGCGAAGGCCATCACAACCTCATCGGACGCAGTTGAGGCCGTAAAGGCCCTCGCCAGATCTAAGCGAGGCAGCCTCACCTGCAACCACCCAAACTCAGCAACGATCATCGCCACCTCGCCCCTGGTCGATGAGGCCGTGATAGCCTTACCTAGGGCCTTTGCTACCAAGGGCAAGGCGGCCTTCGCTGGAATATGGGGGAGGGTTCATAGCCAACAAGGATATTTAAAAAAAAAAAGGAAAAAGAAAAATCACAAATAAAATTAAAATTAAAAAAAAATTAAAATTCAAAAAAGAAAAAACCACATAGGATGATTTGCCAAAAATGGCACTTAAATGATTGATTTTACTCTGAGAGTGAAGATAGACTTACTTTAAAACAAACCATTATAAACTTTTTGTGCAATCTCCTCTATCTTTAACCTCTTGTTTGCTATTTTTCATATATTTTGGTATGCTAGTGAATATCATCACATCACTGTCAACATTCGAATTTAGACTTTTGTGTTTTGGTGAAAATCATATATAGATGCAAATTTCACCTGAGTCTGACAATTCTTGTGTTGGCTTTTTTTTTTTTTTGCCGCTAATTGTAAAATCACCTATTCACCCCCTTTTAGGTGATACTACTAGCTATAATAGAGAGGAAATTTGAAATGCAAATCTATGTTACTTACTTATTAAGTAGTGAGCACATTCCTTCGTATCTTTCTCTTTCAAAGGTAGAATGTTCTTTGTAGCGAAAGTTTCAAACCCCTTCTCGCTAAGATGACTAAGTCACATATGCCATAGCTCAATTAAAGAGTCCTCCATTGCATTTATCTCCTCCTTTATTAACTTAGTTTGCATGGTCTTGAGTGAAAGTCTTTTTGCCCTTAGCCACCACCATTGAACCTTTGATAAATGTCCATCATGAAATGAGGCTGCGGAATTAATAAATTAGATAGAGTCTTGATATTAAGGTTTGCACAAGCATCGTTAGATGAATACAACATCATCATCGGATGCAACTGTTATTGTAATTTGCTTCTCTTCTTTCTTTCCTTCTCCGTTCTATCTTGGGATTAAAATCTCTTTGTAAACTTGCATTTTCTAGCATCATGTCCCATTTTGCCACAATTATATCAATTCAAGTTTCAGTGCATCGAAGTTATATACAGCCATGCCCAATGTATACCAACTGTTAGGAAAAGTAACAAGCAATAAACATACTCACAACTCATCTCCAAAATCCATTTCCAAATTTGTCAACTAATTCACGACATCTTGAAATTCACTCAAATGCTCTGACATATTGCTCCCTTCCTTGTACCACAAGTTTACAATTCTTCTAACTAGGGAAAATAACCAAAAATCCTAAACTCATTACAATTTTTCCAAATCAGTCCTAAATCTTTTCTCTTTTTTTTTTCTTTTTTTCTTTTTGTCAATTCAATCCTAAACTTTTTGCAATTATGTCAATTCAGTCCATCCGCCCAAATTTGGCTGACTAGCACCAACGTGGACGCTGACGCCGACTGGCACTGGCAGACGATTTTTTTAATAATATTTTATTTTTTTTGAATTTATGATTAATTTTTTATTTACTCTTTTTTCCTCCTCCCTCTTTTTTTTTTTCTTGCTTTGGCGACCAACCATAGGGGAGGGCTAATCGTCAGACTAATGCAGCCAAGCAATGGCGAGCTTGCCTTGCCATCGATGGGCAAAGGCAAGCTCGACCAACCACTAGAGAGGCAAGCCCTCACCAATGGATCGGTGAGCTTAACCTCACCATCATTGGGCGAGGGCAAGCTCGCCCAACCACTGGCAAGGCAAGCCCTTGCCCAATCCAGTGAGGGCTCGCCTCACCTAGCAATGGTGAGATGAGCCCTCACTAGAGCTGGGTGAGATCGGCCTTGCCCAGTGACGCAAGGTCGAGCTTGCCCTTTCCCAACAATGGCAAGGTGAGCTCGTCACTAGCCGACCACGTCAATCCAGTGATCATTCCTCCCCTTTGGCCGATCGCCGATGTTCGACGAAGAAAGAGAGAGACAAAAAAAAAAAAAAAATAGAGAGAGAGAGAGAGAGGAAAAACAAAAGAAAAAATTAACAAAAAAATTAAAAAAAATTATTAAAAAATCGTTCGTCAACAAGGGTCGGCGTCCGCATTAGCACCAACCGACCTAATTTGGTCGGATAAACTAAATTAGCATGATTACAAAAGGTTTAGGGCTATATTATGCTCAAAACCATCTTCCAGCACATATGCACCTCGTTACATTTAAGAACGTGTATTTATGTTCTTGTTTGGTCCGGAGCGTTCATCATATGCAAAACAAAGATCGGTTGTGGCTTCAAAGACCCGACTCAGAAGGAAGTTTGGTGTAGTTTTCCACGGCCAAAGGGTCGTCGGTTGCAGCAAATTCACCATTCCATGGGATAATCAAGTCAATGAACAAAGGTAATGTTGGGCAAGACATTCAAGCAATCGAGCAAGAAGAGAAATGAAGAACCTTGTGAAGTTTGAGAAGCCCAGCGAAAAAGCTAAACGCTGCAACAGCCGAAGGAAGAAGAAAGCACCACCATCTCAACACAAGCATCCACGAAGAGAGACCAATGCACAGACGATAGATAGGATAATAGACTATTTATTCCACTGAAACTAGGATTTATTCACAAGCCCCACACGATCAGGAACCCATCGGCCCTGATTTCACACAAACACTTTCAAAGAAATTCATTCATAACAACCCTCGTTTGTAAAGACACCAAGTTTCAAGCGGACGCAACCACTTAGAATCCACCATGAAGACGGAGCACGAGGTGAAGGATCGACTCCTTCTGGATGTTGCAGTCCGCCAGGGTGCAGCCGCTGGTCTGGGGGAACGCCTTCCTTATCCTGGATCTTAGCCTTGACGTTGTTGATTGTGTCGGAGCTCTCAACCTCCAGAGTGATGGTCTTGCCGGTGAGAGTCTTGACAAAGATCTGCATGTCTCCCCTGAGCCTCAGCACGAGGTGGAGGGACGACTCCTTTTGGATGTTGTAGTCGGCGAGGTGCAGCTGTCCTCCAGCTGCTTTCCGGCGAAGATGAGATGCTACTGCTCTGGTGGGATCCCTTCCTTGTCCTGGATCTTGGCATTGACGTTGTCAATGCTGTCGGAGCTCTCCACCTCGAGGGTGATCGTCTGGCCGGTCAAGGTCTTGACGAAGATCTGCATGCCTTTACGGAGAGACGGAGGGTGAGGCGGAGGGTTGACACCTTCTGTATGTTGTAGTCGGCTAGTGTACGGACATCCTCGAGCTGCTTGCCTGGGAAGATGAGACATTGCTGGTCCGGAGGGATGCCCTCCTTGTCCTGGATCTTGGCTTTCACGTTATCGATGGTTTCGGAGCTCTCGACCTCGAGGGTAGTGGTCTCGCCAGTGAGGATCTTGACGAAGATCTGCATGCCTCTGCAGAGCCTAAGCACAAGGTGGAGGGTGGACTCCTTCTGGATGTTGTAATGGGCAAGGGTGCAGCCATCCTCGAGCTGTTTTCCGGCAAAGATCAGACGCTGCTGATCCGGCAGGATGCCTTCCTTGTCCTGGATCTTGGCCTTGACGTTGTCGATGGTTTCGGAGCTGCTCAGTGAGGGTCTTGACGAAGATCTGCATCTGCAAAGCCAACAAAACACGAATTTGAGCCTTCCTTTCGACCGTGGGAACTAAGAAATCAAGAATATTCCAAGAACAAGAAACGAGAACCAGATTCAAGATCAACAGATCGGGAAAAACCCATTCACAATGAACGACGGAAAGATCAGAGATCGAGAAGCCTACCTTGAGAGAATTCGCTAGGGCTTGGAAAGAGAGAGAGAGATGAGACATAATACCAACTAAATAGTTGTCTTATTGGACTGGTGCCGTGGTAAAAACTATCTTCTTTAGGAGAATCTTTGCCCTTAGAATACGAAGCGGAACATGTTGCATAAGTGGATGTACACTAATAGTAATGTCAGGTTGATACTTCATTAGCCCTTTCGCAACCTGTCTGCAAATAAGGAACAGGATAAGATGAGTATTCATCATCGTCATGACATAGCCTCTAAAGACCATATAATTAAATAAATATAAACACCTCTCAAACATTATGCGTGCATTCAAAAAAAAAAAAAAATGTTTTGTCGTAAAACATAACTGCTTGATCACCAAGCATATCTGATTATCGTCCTTCTCTTCTTTAAGATGGTTTGAACAGGTTTCCCTTGACATTCCAAGTCAAATAGGACTCCGCATTTGTGACAAGTGATCTGGAGATCTGCCTTTGTTTACCATAATGCAGCCACAATTCAAGTTTAACTTGCAGCAAATGATCCTATCAACTTACCGGACAGGCTCTAAAAGTAGTTAACCTTGTCATCTTTAATTCTTAAAACTTGAAGAATTAGATATAAAGGATAGGGAAGAGAGCCACCATTGGCTGAAGCAACAGGTTGCAAGTCTTCGAAGAAAGATGGTCAAAATTAATTCATCAATCAAAGAGAATCCTCCAACTGTCCATCTCATGAGATTACCCAAATAAAATAGTGCCGGTTCGGATAAATCTATTCTACTCTTGTGGATAAATGCAGCAGTAAAGTTCAATTTATAATGCATGTTGCATAAACAACTCAGACAAAATTGGAGAGGAGAATATATGGAAAACTACGATGCCTTACTTCTAGGAAGCAAAAGAGTAAGATTAGGAGAAATAATGACAAAACATATTCTACTAAAAGAATGTCATTTATATATCACAGTGTGCCTATACATATATTCAACATGGTAAACATTTTTTTCTGTCTATATTACTCTAATTCTCAACTCTTTCTCAAACTTTTCTCTTGCCTCTTTGCAAAACGTGGAAGTCGAACCATCCCTAAAACTAAATGTCCCTACCCCAAGATGGTCAAAATTAATTGATCAATCAAAGAGAATCCTCCAATTGTCCATCTCATGAAATTACCCAGATAAACTAGTGCTGGTTCAAATAAATCTATTCTACTCTTGCGGATAAATGTAGCTGTAAAGTTTAATATATAATGCATGTTGCACATATAACTCAGATGAAATTGGAGATTAGAATATATAGGAAAACTATGATCCCTTACTTCTAGGAAGTGAAAGAGTAAGACTAGGAGAATTAATGACAAAACAAATTCTGCTAAAAGAATACCATTTATATATCGCAGTGTGCCTATACGTGAATTTAATGTGGTTTTGCGCTACTCTAATTCTCAATTTACACTCAAACTTTTATCCTACTTCATTTCAAAGTGTGACATTCGAATTCACACCTAAAACTAAACGTCCCCACCCCAAAGATGGTCAACATTAATTGATCAATCAAAGAGAATACTTCAATTGTCCATCTCATGACAAATAAACTAGTGCTGGTTCAGATAAATTATTCTACACTTGCGAGTAAATGCAGTAGCAAAGTTCTATTTATAATGCATCTTGCATAAACAACTCAGATGAAATTGGAGAGAAGAGGATATAGGAAACTATGATGCCTTACTTCTAGGAAGCAAAGGAGTAAGACTAGGAGAATTAATGACAAAACAAATTCTGCTAAATGAATGTCATTTTTATATCACAATGTGCCTATATATGAATTCAATGTGGTAAACACATTGATTGCCATATTGCAGAAAATACACCAATGGAAACTCAAGGTACTTTCGTAAAAGCAAAAGCTTGCAAGGCCATAGTTACTAGTTCTACTCCTAGTACATCTAGATTTGGGCTTTTAGTAAGTATGAACAATATTTGTAGATGTTTTTACCAAAAAAAAAAAAACAATATTTGTAGATGCCAAGTAATGGTGAGACCAAAGGCTTGACAAGAGGAAGTGTGATTAAGCAAGATAAAGTTTTTTTTTTTTTTTAATCCTATTCTAACTCTCATTTCACTCTTAGACTTTTACTCTACTTCTTTGCAAAGCGTAAGAGTTGAACCCACACCTAAATTAAACATTCTCACTCCCAACCTCCTTGAAAATGTGAGGAATCGAACTTCTCACCTCCCCTTCCCAAATGGAAAGGTTGAAGTTGCAACAATTTAGAATCATGTCAACCTTACTTTACATTCCTTCAACAACTACTATACTCCAATCAAAATGAATCTCATGTGTATGCTAAACTCCCACGATATATTAGCCATTAATATCTATCAACACTTCCCAATAATAACTTAATCCAAATAAAATCAGGCAATCATTGCAAGCAGAATTAAATTTAACATAATGCAATCACAATTCAAGTTTAACTTGCAATAAATGATCCTATCAACTGACAGGACGGGCTCAAAAAGTAATTGACGCTGTCATCATTTATTCTTAAAACTTTCACAACTAGCTATAAAGGATGGAGAAGAGCTCCACCATTGGCTGAAGCAACAAGTTGCAAGTCTTCGAAGAAAGATGGTCAAAATATTATTGATCAATCAAAGAGAATCCTCCAATTGTCCATCTCATGAAATTACCCAAATAAACTAGTGCTGGTTCGGATGAATCTATTCTACTCTTGCAACAACTCAGATGAAATTGGAGAGAAGAGAATATAGTAAACTACAATGCCTTATTTCTAGGAAGCAAAAGAGTAAGATTAGGAGAATTAATGACTCAAAAAATTCTGCTAAAAGAATGCCGTTTATATATCACAATGTGCCTGTTCATGAATTCAATGTAGTAAACATATTAACTTCCATATTTGCAGAAAATACACCAACGGAAACTCGAGGAACTTCCGTAAAAGCAAAAGCTTGCAAGGCCATAGTTTCTAATCCTACTCCTAGCACATCTAGACTTGGGCTTTCACTGAGTATGAACAATATCTACACATGCCTAGTAATAGTGGGACCAAAGGCTCAGCAAGAGTAAGTGTTAGCACACACGAAAGGGACTAAGCGAGATAATTTTTTATTTTCGTCTGTTCTACTCTAACTCTTATCTCATTCTCAAACTTTTGCTCGGTCTCTTTATAGAGGATGAGAGTCGAACCCCACACTTGAAACTTAACATCATCACCACCCCCTTGCCTAGAGGGAAGGTTGAAGTTGCAGCAAAGTTTGATTGATGAATAATTCTCGGAGCACTTCCATGTTAAGTCATCTTCCACAAGGGCCGTGCTTCTAGGCAAGTGGTCAAATGGCCAAGGTGCATGGTCTGCCCACAAATCAGCAACAAATACCCGGAATGAGAACTCTTTAATGCACAACATATTTCACCTAACTAATCTGCCACTTGCGACACACATCATTTTCCCTAAAAATCAATTTGGTCAGCAAGAATTTGCAAGCCAGTGAAAGATCGTGGATATTGAAGAGAGGAGAAAAACATAAAAACTTCTTTCCACTTCTGACTTAAATCCCACACGCAGCTTTGGTTGTAAACAAAAGGATCTTTATTTCTTTTGTTTTTTCATCAGACATACGAAGTTCCGGCCACCCTGTTGAGCATTAGCCAAAGTCTATAGTTGATTTTGGACCTCATATTTGAAGACTCAACAATTTAGAATCATGTCAACCTCGCTTTGCATTCCTTCAGCAACTACCATACTCCAATCAGAATGAATCTCAAGGATATGCTAAACTTCCACGATTTATTAGCCACTAATATTGATCAACACTTCCCTGTAATAACTTAATCCAAATAAAATCAGACAATCAATTGCTAGCATAATTGAATTTAACAGTAACAGGAATTAAAACTTGACATGGCGTACCTTTTTCCTCTCAAGGACTTCAGACGATACTAGCCAGATGAGCACATTAACTTTACACCCGCTTGTTCATGGTCCCTCAGTAACCAAACAAAATCTGAATACCGAAACCAAGTGTCCTGTAAATTAGTTCACCAATAATTACTAGTGTACATCCACTTAGTTGCGCCCTTTAACTTTGATCGCATTCCATGGCACCAGGAGTCGTCGTATTGGACCGGTGCGAGCCACCTCATGATCGCCGCGTGTCGATTTCCCATTGGGTTGTCTTTGCTGGAAGATGTCGGTTGACAGTGGCCCTGCCTCAACTGGTAATCTTGAAAATATCAATAAAGTTAAGTAATTAGTCGTAAAAAAAAATGAGTAATTAAATTTTGTGCAAAAAAAAGTAATTCATTTTCTTTTGCCGAAATTAGTTGACCTTAGTTGCCCCTTACCTTTTTCTAGTCGCTTTCCCTGGCACCAAGAGTTGCCGTATTGGACAGGTGCGAGCCACGTCATGACCACTTGTCCGTCTCTCATTGGTTTCTTCAATGGTGAAAATTTACCCCCTCCCCTCGAGAGAGAGAAAATATTGGGTACGTCTTATGTAGACAGCCTGGCAAACAAGAAGGCGGTGGGAGCGCGACACGTGTCCATGTGGGACCCACAATTTCAGGCGCTCATTTTGAAAATTTTCGTGTACTGTAGCTCTGGAGAAAAAGGGTTTTCTGTCGCGGGTTCTTTCTTTGCGCCTTTCTCTCTACCCTCGCTCTCTCTCCCCGACGAACTCCCTCTCTCTCTCTACCCTCGCTTTTTCCGACCGGCGAACCACCGCGAGCAACCGACGAACCGGAGGATACCGGTGAGACGACCGCGAGCAACCGACCGGCGTGCGACCTCCTTCTCTCTCTCTGCCCTCCCTCTTTCCGACCGGCGAACCACCGCGCCGCCCCTCTGGCTCCGGTTCCGGCCCCGACTCGTCCGTCCTTTACTCTTTCTCTCTCCTCGCGTCTCTGTCTGCCCTCCCTCTCTTCGACGAACGAACCACCGCGTGACCGGCGAACCACCGCGCCCCCTTCCGGCTGCGGATCCGGCACCGGCTTGTCCGGGTAATTTCTCGCTTTCTCTTTTCTCTCTTCTCTCTGTCGACGGTGTGACGGAAGGGATTTTATATGAGTGTAGCGATGCACGAAGAGTCATTAGTAGTATGCTTTTCGCCTGTAATTTTTCTTTAATCTTGAGTCTGGCTATTCATTATGCCAGTAGGACATACTCCGAAAAGGCTCTAAAAATGATTATATGGTGCATCATGTTAAAGTTTGTTGTAATGTCTGGTTTATTAGTTTTCAGTGATTGTAATTTCTGTCAATATCCCGTCTCTATGGAACTAACAGTTGTTACGTGTGTTGATGCAGTGGAAGTTTGTTTTGCTTACTGCAGAGGAACACAGCCAAGTTGGATTGGAGACGCCGTGTTCATATGGCTTTGGATGTGGTAAGTATTTGCTTCTTATTCGTGTAACTTAATCCATTGTTTTCTAAGTCCAGTATTTTACATTTTGGTCACCTGAATGTTTTTTTTTTCATCTGTTTCTCAGTGAGCATTTGTTTTGCTCCTTTTTATACCGCCCTCATTTTGTTCTTGTTGATATCTTTCACATGTACATTCAGCATGTAACCAAATTCATCCTCTTGTAGGTGCAGTGTTTTACATTTTGCTCACCTGAATGTTTTTTTTTTCATCTGTTTCCCTGTCAGCGTTTGTTTTGCTCCTTTTTATATTGCCCTCTTTTCGTTCTTGTTGATATCTTTTAAATGTACATTTTACCTTCATGCTGATAAAAATTTGAGACGAGTGTCTTGAACCTTAGCATTCCTAACTTCCCGAGACTGCTTGGCCCGTGAACTTTTGGCCTCCAGAGTTTGTCAGTTATTTGAATTCTACTATCTCTTGTATGTTATCTTGCTGCTTTTAACGTGTAATTATTGAATTGGATACTTTTCAGGCTAGGGGCATGAATTATCTGCATCATGACAATCCACCTATCGTTCATCATGATTTGAAGTCCTCGAACCTCTTAGTTGACAAGAATTGAAATGTGAAGGTGTGGCTACAATTACAGAGTTCCGTCTTTCTGTTTCAAGATATATCCCTTTTTTTTAGATGCAATATATGGGTTTTTGCTTATGAGCTCATTTATGATTTGCTAAAATTGTAATTTAGGTGAGTGATTTTGGTCTATCACGTCTGAAATCTAAAGCATATCTCACAACAAAAACTAGGAAGGGAACGGTATGAAAATTTTACTTACTATTTCTTCAATAACTCTTATTAGTCATCATTTGTAACTTTCCTCTTTAACTATCTGAAATTATAATTCTTGGCTGACTTGACCTGCGATCTCTCTCTTTTTCTCTAGCCTCAATGGATGGCACCGGAAGTTCTCCGTAATGAAGCCTCAGATGAGAAGTATGTTTTTGTCTGTTGAGTTTTATTTTGAAGACTACTACCTTTATCTATCTAAAGATAGATTTGGTATCCTCATTTACTTCTAATATTTCTCTGCATCTCCAGATCTGATGTGTACAGTTATGGAGTGGTCTTATGGGAAATTGCCACCCAGAAGATCCCGTGGGATAATCTCAATGCAGCGCAGGTATTTTTTTTCTTTTCTGTCACCACATTCCATTTCGTCTGACAATTGCACCTTTTCGATCAGTAAAAAGATCCATTGAAAAAGGCATCGTGGCGTCTTGGATCTCTTTTTCACTTCTCTGTGGAGATGGACTTGGCAGGCTTTGTTTTTAGCAACATTTTATGTGAACATGAAGGGGGGCTGAATGACTATGCCCGATCTGCCGTCTTTTTCTCTCCCTTTTGTTTCTGTTAGGAATTACATGAAATCTATTATTCGGAATGCTTTGAACAATGCTTTACTCAGGATACTTGCAGGTAATTGGTGCTGTGGGGTTTTATGAATCAGCGGCTAGATATCCCTCATGATGTTGATCCACAGTGGGCATCTATAATTGAGAGCTGTTGGCACAGGTGCTTCTTCTCCTTTAGTGTTTATCAAGCCCTAAGTACACTAAACAGAAGCATGGAGTCTGCAAAGGATAATTCATTCATCTTGGGTAGAAAATGGAGAAGCATTTTTCTGGTCACTGATGCAATAGAATTGGACACAGAAAATGATGCTCCATCTCCAATGAGCATTCGACATTTACCACTTGTAGTTAGGCAGTTTCATGACCTTTTTTTCTTCTGGCATAAGTTGATGTCATTCAGGAGCCTTTTTTTTTTTTTTTTTTTTTGTGAGGACAAAAATTGTCAATTTGTTACAATTCGATACTGATGTGAGAACTGCATTTTCTTCTAACCAGTGATCCAAAGTGCCAACCGACGTTTTAGGAAATACTGGAAAGATTCAAAGAATTGCAGAGACAGAACGCACTTCAATTCCAGGCTTCCCGCTCTGCTGCCGGCGACAGCACTCCAAGGGAAACGTGAACCATCCGATGCATCAAGAGGATTTATCTATTCATTACATTGGTGAACAGTCCAAGCAAACCTGGCTATTTGCTAGGAAGTTGATGTTGCCAACCAATCTCGGTTTGCTTTGCTGCTTCTGGACCATGAAATTTGGCGACCATATTTTTGGGACCATTTTGAGAGGATAGAATGTTTGTCCTTTGTTTGAGCAATTCAATTGCGGGTGGATCTAGGACGATTGTATGTCGCTTTTGTGCATTTACTGGAAAAGTCACAAAGGATCCTGTAGATATGTTGCAAAGTGTTGTGGAGATCGGAGGCTGAGCACATTAGGCATTGCCATCCATTTGTTTGTGATACATTTATAGGGGAACATTAGATTCTCATCATAAAGTTGTACAAATCAAATTGACTTTGATGGCTCTTAGTGGTGAAACAGAGCTTTGCAATTGTAACAGGGGTTGCGCACTACTAAAGCTCAAGGCAGATTCTGCTTCTAAATCGCTGTTAGCCCATGTTGTTCGCCCCATGGAAGTCCATCAATGAAGATATCCATGCCTGTTCTACAGTCGTTAGCCGATTGTGCCAGGGGCTACTTCAACAAAATTTTACATGCAATCAAAGGTCTTCAGTTTTCCAGAAAGTTTGATGCTTTAGTTTCTTGAATTAAATTCAGTCTAATGAGCTTGGACTTAGGGTCGCCATCCAACCAGGCAACAACCCAACAACTCTTCGAAGCTTTGTATCAGAAATCAACCTCACATTATTGAGCATAGGCTCGTGGATTTATGATTTTTTGTTCGTCGAAATTGTACATGATTTTTGTACCGTCCAAAATTCCCAGCATGAACTACATGGAAGGGCAAAAACGCAGGGCTGAACATTAGCAACCAAAATCGGCGAGAGTACAAACAATCTCCCAGAAAGCAAGTCATGTATCCCCAAAAGAAGCACGACTCATACAGCTTTTTGATCCTACTTGGACAATGTTATGGGCAAGTCGCTATGTCCTCAGAAAAATCACAAATCCCATTTTTCGTGCCACCAATTCTTTATCGAAGCAAGGAACGAATTGCAGCAACAGTATCACCTTTATGCTCACATAAGGTCCTTTCAGCCACCTTCCGGTCCAGCTGTTTTCAGAATTTACCATACAATATTAGAAAGCTCAGGCCAGTGAGAATAAATGCGTTCAAGCACATGGCATAAGCTAACTGACCTCAGTTTCATTAGCGATTATATCAACGTCAGCTGCATTGATCTTCACAGCAGCCAATTCTTTCTCCCTAGGGAACAATGGGCCACAAGCGAATAGTAAGTCAAATGAGACGACAAAAAACCATAAAGAAATTTATGCATTGAGTACCTATGAAACAGCACCAGAGATGCACAAGTTAACACAAGCCAGAAACTAGATGAAACGCTTCCCTGAAAAAGGGATGATAATGCATGGATGCATTTTTGCTATGGACAACCTTTGAGCCTAATAGTTGTAACGAGTACCAACCTCAACACACAGAAGATCTTACATCCTCCACAGCTCAAATGTGGTAATGTGGTGTCAACCAAACTATATGATTGTGGTGCCATGGGAATTTCCATTTGTCAGAGGGCATGTTCTACTTGAAATGAAGGTGCGCAATGAAACCATAAGCTGAATTTTTTTTATAAAGAAACATGAAGCATCTGTGCACACAGTACTCCAATTACACACTCCACTGCGTAGCGGACACTCAAAGCCACTTTCATCTCTATTTCTCTTTCAGTTAACTTCTCTCCTGCAAAGCCTATATGTGCCAGAATTGCTTGCATACACACTGTTTATTCCAAAAATGCTTGCTAGCTTCTTGATTGTGTTTGCTCGCTGAAAAACTAAAAGCAAACGACCCCTTTGATATCAGTTGCATAACTAAATACTTGGACAGGAGAGACCACATAGCCACGTAAGTGAAAGGCCAAATTTAAAGAAGATTAAAGCCGAAAGACCAACTCCACAAAATCCTTCCTCATGGGGAGAGATTAAACTCTTCAAGAAGCCAGCAAGTTGGTTGTTATTGTTAACACTCCTTCCAACCTAATTCAGTTTTGCTATCAAGCCAAGTATTCTCTGAATGTTGCCAACTTTGCAGAGGGAAAGAACTTGCTTCTGTTTCGACAACTTCACCTCTATTTTACCTTCAAGTACTCTCTCTAATAAAATGGCAGTCAAACTCGACATGTTTTCCTTGAATATGAAAGCAGGCAATTTCCATGAGACATAAAGCCAATCAAAGGAGTGTATGAAGAAACCAACAACTTAGGTCTAAATCTCTCAGACTTTGCGGGTCACTATCATTACTATTCTATACTCTGCCTCATAAGTTGATAAGGATACAAATGATTGTCTCCCACTAGGCTACTATACCAAAAAAATTGCCCAGAACCCAAATTAAATACTTAACAATTGGTTGATAGACAAGTGCAAAAATCCTACATTGTTAGCATCACAACATCTGTCAAACTTTTGGATTTCACTACTTTTTGGTTAAAAAAAAAAATTACCACACTCTAAAGTTCCCTACAGGTTTTAGATTAGTTCCACATCTAGCTAATGAGGTTTCATAAAATTCTACATGAGCGTACTTGCAACTTTAACTTGCAAGTTTATCGAAATTTTTTTAGCTTTTTATCATATGAAAAAATTATTTTATAATGGGTCTTTAACCTCCTCTTGAGAATGGCCTTTCATGAATGCAAAGACCTCAATTTTCTCAAAATCTTATGTGACTATACGGCCTCAAATTATCCAGCTATTGCAGTATGAAACTAGCATGAATAGGGTACTTTGCACTTAGCTTTTGATCAAGTAAACACTAGCAAGAGCTTGCAAAATAAACACGAGTAACAATACATGTGAGTCCCACATGAGTGAAGTTCACTGAGAGAATGTATCAATTGTTTTTTCTGCTGTGAGTGACTTTTGGTGACTGAAGAAGTGAACTGCAGTGAAGTGCTTGATCTCAATGTTAGCCAAGCTTTCACTCTTGTATCTTTTGCGTGGTTGACATTGCGTATTTTCATTTGCCTCATGGGACTTAGTGCTACTTTCCTCAAAACCAATTTTAGTTTCTGTGATTACCATCAAATCAGGTATTCAGTTGCACCTTCCTTTCATCCAATAGTATGAATTCGTGGCCTACAAACATGTTGTAATAAAGATATACACACGTAAGAATGCAAGAAATGGCTGCATCCGTTTCCCAAAATTGAGTTCACAAACTTTAGACTTCTATTTGCTTGCTAAATAAAGCCAGAATGTTCAGTTAGTCTTCGCTTCCCATTTTGACATGACCAATCTTTAACCGGTGACAGTTCTTGATGCTTATTCAACCCAAAATTCCAACTATTATTATTTTTTTATAACTTCACATTAGTTTGTCACCAGATAATATTTAAGTAAGCTCATGAAGGATGGCCATTTCTGATCTCAGGGGTTATCTATTTTGCATTCTTCAATGACTATCTGTAACTCTTCTTTATTTCTTTTTTCGATTTCCTTCTTTGCAATTATGTTTTGCTTTCTAGGCAGGACATCTTTGGGACCAAGTGAAAGCTTTGCCTACGGTAAAAATTGGTACCCATGCGATAACAACTTAACTAATGACTTTTCAGGCATCGCTACACTCATATAAAATCCCTTCCGTCACACCGTCAGACAGAGAGAAGAGAGAAAAGAGAAAGCGAGAAATTACCTGGACAAGCCGGTGCCGGATCTGCAGCCGGAAGGGGGGCGCGGTGGTTCGCCGGTCACGCGGTGGTTCGCTGTCGAAGAGAGGGAGGGCAGACAGAGACGCGAGGAGAGAGAAAGAGTAAGGGACGGACGAGTCGGGGCCGGAACCGGAGCCAGAGGGGCGGCGCGGTGGTTCGCCGGTCGGAAAGAGGGAGGGCAGAGAGAGAGAAGGAGGTCGCACGCCGGTCGGTTGCTCGCGGTCGTCTCACCGGTATCCTCCTGGTTCGTCGGTTGCTCGCGGTGGTTCGCCGGTCGGAAAAAGCGAGGGTAGAGAGAGAGAGGGAGTTCGTCGGGGAGAGAGAGCGAGGGTAGAGAGAAAGGCGCAAAGAAAGAACCCGCGACAGAAAACCCTTTTCTCCAGAGCTACAGTACACGAAAATTTTCAAAATGGGCGCCTGAAATTGTGGGTCCCACATGGACACGTGTCGCGCTCCCACCGCCTTCTTGTTTGCCAGGCTGTCTACATAAGACGTACCCAATATTTTCTCCTCTCGAGAGTCTCCCTCTCCCTCTCTCTCTATTCACATATATAAAAGGAATATGTGTATTGGCTTATAGGAATATGCTTCGAGATGTCTCATAATGGTGAAAATTTACCGCCTCCCTCTCTCTCTCCATCTCTCTAGCGAATTCTCTCAAGGTAGCCTCCTAAATCTATGATCTTTCTGTTCTTCACGATCTGGATACGGGTTCTTTTCCGATCTGTTGATCTTGAATCTGGATTCTCGTTTCCTGTTCTTCGCGTTTTCTTGATTTCTCGGTTCCGACGGTTGAAAGGAAGGCTCGAATTCGTGTTTTGTCGGCTTTGCAGATGCAGATCTTCGTCAAGACCCTCACCGGGAAGCTCCGAGACCATCGACAACGTCAAGTCCAAGATCCAGGACAAGGAAGGCATCCCGCCGGACCAGCAGCGCCTGATCTTCGCCGGCAAGCAGCTCCAGGACAGCAGCACCCTTGCCGATTACAACATCCAGAAGGAGTCCATCCTCCACCTTGTGCTCAGGCTCCGGGGAGGCATGCAGATCTTCCTTAAGCCTCACCGGCGAGACCATTACCCCCGAGGTCGAGAGCTCCGACACCATCGACAACGTGAAGGCCAAGATCCAGGACAAGGAAGGCATCCCTCCGGACCAGCAACTTCTCATCTTCGCCTGCAAGCAGCTCGAGGATGGCCGTACGCTAGCCGACTACAACATGCAGAAGGAGTCGACCCTCCACCTCGCCCTCCGTCTCTCCGCGGAGGCATGCAGATCTTCGTCAAGACCTTGACCGGCAAGACGATCGCCCTCGAGGTGGAGAGCTCCGACAGCATTGACAACGTCAAGGCCAAGATCCAGGACAAGGAAAAGGATCCCACCTGACTAGCAGCAGATCTTCGCTGGAAAGCAACTCGAGGACGGCCGCACCCTTGCCGACTACAACATCCAAAAAGAGTCGACCCTTCACATCGTCCTGAGGCTCAGGGGAGGCATGCAGATCTTTGTCGAGACCCTCACCGGCAAGACCATCACTCTGGAGGTCGAGAGCTCCGACACGATCGACAATGTCAAGGCTAAGATCCAGGACAAGGAAGGCATTCCCCCAGACCAGCGGCCACACCCTGGCGGACTACAACATCCAGAAGGAGTCAACCCTTCACCTCGTTCTCCGTCTTCGTGGTGGATTCTAAGTGGTTGTGTCTGCTTGAAAGTTGGTGTCTCTATGGACGAATGAATTTCTCTGAAAATGTTTATGTGAAATCAGGACCGATGGGTTCCTGATCGTGTATGGCTTGTGAATAAATCCTAGTTTCAATGGAATAAAATAGTCTATTCTATCTATCGTCTGTGCATTGGTCTCTCTTCGTGGGTGCTTGCGTTGAGACGGTGGTGCTTCTTCTTCCTTTGGCTGTTGCAGCGATTAGCTTTTTCCCTGGGCTTCTTAAAACTTCACAATGTTCTTCATTTCTCTTCTTGCTTGATCCGCTCGAATGTCTTGCGCAGCATTACCTGTTGTTCATTGACTTGATCATCCCATGGAATGGTGAATTTGCTGCACCCGACGAGCTTTTGGCGTGGAAAGCACCACAAGATCTTTGTTTTTCATGTCATAAAGGCTCTCTAGTAAACAAGAACAGACAAATATAAATATAGGGCGAGCTTTTTCCACGTCTAATTTGAATTCTGTGTAAAGTAATGACAAGTGATGTGATGTGTTGAGGTTGGTGCTTGCTTCTTCCTTTGGCTAAGGCCACCGATTTGCTTTTTTCGCTGGTCTTTTTAATTTTTCTTTTCGGCAGGAAAGGCGCTCTCCACTTGCGAAATTTCTTCGCTCCACTGAAACTTAGGGCGCGTTTGTTTGCGTTTCTGTTTAAAAATTGTTAGGGAATGAAATAGAAAAAAATGTTTACGTTCCTAACAATTTTTGAACAAAACAACGCGTTTGGTAAACTTGTTCTAGGGAATAAAAAATAAACGAAACACGTTTTGGTAAATTTGGATAATTTTTTTATTTCTTTTATTTTTTCTATTTTTTTCTTATTTTTCCTTTTTTTCTTTTTTATTTTTTTCTTCTTTTGGCCGGCCGCCGCCAAGGCCTTGGCCGGCGACCGGCCGGCGAGGGTCGGCCTCGCTTTGATCCAGCAGGCCGAGCTCGCCCGGGCGGCGGCGAGGCGCGGCCTCGCGGGCCACCGCCAGCGACTCGCCCGATCCGGCGAGGCCGAGGCTCGCCGCCGGCCGGGCGAGCTCGGCCTCGCCGGATCCGGGTGAGATCGAGCTCGCCCGGCCGGCGAGGCTCGGCCTCGCCTTGATCCGGCGAGGCCGAGCTCGCCCGCGGCGGGCGAGGCGCGGCCTCGCCGGCCACCGCCGAGGCCGAGGCTCGCCGGCCGCCGGGCGAGGCGGCCTCGCCGGATCTGGCGAGATCGAGGTCGCCAGTGCCGGCGCGAGGACCCTCGCCCGGCCCATGGCCGGGCGAGGGCGGCCTCGCCATGAGCTGGGCGACGGCGAGCCTCGCCGTGGCCGGGCGAGGCCGCCCCTCGTCCCGGCCGGTCCGGCCATGGCCATGGCCGGCGACGGCCAAAAAGAAAAAAGAACAAGAAAATAAGAGAAAAAAAAAAAAAAAAGTGTTCTCAAAAGTGTTTGAAACAAAAACACAAAATTTGTGTTTTGTTTACTTTTTTTTTGTTCGCGGGAACAAAAAAAAAAACAAAAAAAACGCGTTTGTTCTTTTTGTTAAAAAAAAACAAAAAAATGTTTAAAAACAAAAAAAAGAAATACAAACAAACGCAGCCTTATTGACCCAAGACTTTTGCGTACTCAAAAGTCTATACTTTCTATTCAAAGAACTTGATTAGCAAGCACGCTTGTTTTCTTTTTTATTTTTCTTCCTCTCTTCTTTCTCCTTCTCTTCTTTCTCCTCCTCTAGTATGTGTGGCCGGTGACCAGCGGCGACTGGGGGTCCTAGGCTGCCATGTAGGGGTAATCATGATTCGGGTTGAGCGCGGTCCTAGTCTGCCATGTAGGGGTAATCATGATTCGGGTTGAGCTAGTTCAGTACCTAATTCAGAGATTAACCTACATAGTATTAACCTCCAATTTTTGGGTTCGAGGATCAAACCAACTCTATGGATACAATCCAGTTCCAAAGTTAATTATGACCAATCAATAATTTTTATTTTTTTATTTTTTATATTTTTTAAAAAGAAAATTTTATTATTTCAAATTATATATCCATCAACAGAGGTGAGCCGCGAGACCATGGCAAGCCATGAGGCAAGCGAACAAAGGCAAATCGCGAAGCGAGCAGCAAACAAACAAAAGGAGTTTCTAGTTAGGATTTTGTTTCTTTATGATTTACTCAGTGGCAAGTGAGGCTAGCGAAGAAAGGCGAATGGCAAGCATCGAGCAACGATAGGGGCATTGAGCGACAATAGGGGCAAGCAATCAAGCATTGAGGGGCCACCAAGGGAAGCGTCGAGCCACAAGCGGCACGAGAAGCGAGGCAACGTTGAAGAGGACAAAAAAGTCTCAATACATGCTGGGGTTTGAGTGGCGAATCTCGAAAAGATGGAGTCATATTTGCTTTTGAGCAGGTGGGGCCGCTCGTTCATTTTCTCATTTCTTGCACAAAGGAGAGAGAAGAGGACGGATGGAATCCAATGCTCACTTTACGATTTTTTTTCCTTTCTTTTTTTTTTGAGGTCAGAATCATATAGCTTTCATTACAAATCAAAATTGAACACCAAGTTTCAATATCTAAACATAAAATTAACCATAGAGAATGGAGAGGGCTAGAAATCTAGTTCGGTGGAAGCTCTCCTATCCGGTGGGCTTTTGCAGCTCAATCAATCACTCGATTGGCTTCTTTAGGCTCGTGGATCAGATTGACACCTCGCTACTGGGCCAAGAGGACTCTGCAATCATCCATAATAGATCTGGCAGCCCATGGAGCTTCTTAATGGCCCAAGATACACTGAACGACTTCATTTTCTCATTTCTTGCACAAAGGAGAGGAAAAATAAAAATAAAGAGGGGGTGGAATCCGGTGCTTATTTCACGATTTTTTTTTCCAAGGGAGCTAGCTAATTTCGACGTTGGGGATAACATATACAAGGGCATGCTTTTTTCATAGGGAAAAGTATCAAAAAAGTCTTAAACCTATTACATTTGTACTAATTTAGTTCTTAACATTTCAATTGGATAAATTCATCCTTAAACTATTTCACGTCAATACCAATTCAATCCATTTTTTAGTTGATATTTTACTCATAGGGAATATCCTTTGCCTCGTCCCACGCATTCTCGAGAGTGACGTGAGATGAAAGAGAGGCCACAGCCACCCTTGTCCCTTCTCTAGGCTAAGAAAAGAGAAAGAGATGCTTTGATCCCCGGATTTAATGACACCCAATCGTAATCTTCATAATGATCGTGCTTTACTTTTAACTGACGGTTCGGCTTTCCTTATTCTTAGTCTCCATCTCACGCGGCTCCCTTTTCATCCTTACTTTTCCCATCCTCCCCATTTCTCCCTCGTGGGTTGTGGCGGCGACGTTTTCCACTTCTCGTACGTCCTGTCTACATCTACGATTTAGTACATATGGAGCATGACATGATTGACCAGGGCAAATCTACGCGCGCCTAATTAAGTCCTTTCCATTTCCGCCATTGAATAATAACATGATTTCCCTCCACCAATGCTTCACGTTTTGATTGCTGGTACACTATGCAATGTGAGGTAGAAACAGTAATACAAGATATCGGATAATACTAATAGGATCGATTTAGTGATCTGTCTTATGTGCGGTTGATTCCTGGCACCCCTGAATACAAACAAGTTCGTGTTTTTTGACTATTCACTCCGCTTGAATCTTACTTGGCCCATGAACTTAGTGAGTTATTTCACGACTTGACTTTAACTACCTAATTAAGTGACCTTTATTGTCCCGTTAAAAAAGATATTGGACGGGATTTTTATATTTCAAAGACAATCACAAGCACCGATTTTAACTAAAAGTACTGACTAATGGTGGGTAAATACAAGGGAAAAAAGAACAGCTAATAGATGGGGCAATATGACTAGTGATTATGAATAATATTAGAAGAGGTCAATATCAATGATTCTTGGCGGCCAAGATGGGAGTACAGAAAGGTCATCAGATTGGTGACTCACAAGTTGGATCTTGTAAAGAAGATAAACTAAAAATAAATAAATGGATGATATTCCATTAGACAAAACATTTTGTTGGAGGAAGTTTGCCTCCAATCAAGAATGGAGGAAGACATCATTTGATAAAGAATATTCGTGCACCAATGACAACGATGATGGTCCTGACCCACCCACGATGAGTGTTAATTAGTGTCCAAGTTTTGGGGGAAGGGGAGGTCCAGGCACACAATGGTTGATAGAATTATGTGTTTTTCTCTATGGTAATGAGAAATAGCAATGACAATCTTTCCTTGGCAAACCAATTCTAGTATAGGAGCATCTGTGGATTCCACCTAAAGTTTGTCTTTAAGATAATGGGGAAATTACGTTAACAAAACATGCTCATAGTGAATTTTTTAAACGGAAAAAGGTTATAACACTTATCTGTTTTAGTATAAAAATTCAGTAGGAATTTATTCAAATGAGAACAAAATGTTGATGTCTTCACTAAATTCCTGAGAGATCTCGACGCTTCCCAACAAGAGGAGTGTAGATGATCACGTATGGTAGCGAGCATAGCGGCAATCGTCACCAAAACAGCCATCCCAAGGCCTAGGCGAAGCCGCCATGGCCTCACTAGCAGTGGGCAAGGCCGCCTTTGCCCACGGTCCTCGGCAAGGCCAGGGCGAGGCTAGCCTTGCCTTGATCTAGGTGAAGTCGCCTCGCCCACAGCCTTGGGCAAGGTCAGGTGAGGGCCCAATTGTCGTTGGCGGCCAGTGAGGGCTTCACAGAGCTCGCTTGCTGGCCACTGCAAGGAAAGTTCGGGGAGGAAGAAGAGAGAAAAGAAAAGGGAAAAAGAAAAAGATAATAAAAAATTCGAAAATATAAAAAAATTATTAAAAAATTGCCCAATCGACAAAGTCAAGGCTAAGATCTAGGACAGGGAAGGCATTTCCCCAGACCGGCGGCCACACGCTGGCGGACTACAAGATCCAGAAGGAGTCTACCCTTCACCTAGAGCTTCGTCTTCGCGGTGGATTCTTGGTGTTTATGTGAAATCAAGGCCGATGTGGATTCTTGGTGTTTACGTGAAATCAGGGCCGATGTGTTCCTCATTGTGGGGGGCTTTCAATGGACTAAATAGTCTGTCGTCTGTGCATCGGTCTTTCTTAGTGGATGCTTGAGTTGAGATGGTAGTGCTTTGTTCTTGCTCTGGCTGTTGTAGCTGATTAGTTTTTTTTTTTGTTTTTTTTTTTGCTTTTTAAAACTTCACAAGGTTCTTCATTTACCCCAAACTTGTCGACGCGTTTATCCAGCATTAACTTTTGTTCCTTGACTTGATTACGCAAGGAGTGGCCGACAGCTTGTTCGGCCGTGGAAAACTACACCCAACTTCCTTTGAGTAGGCTCTTTGAACCACCCGATATTTGTTTTTCATATGATAAAGGCTCCCGAGCAAATAAGAACATAAAAATATGGGAAAAAGTCTCCAAAAATTTCTAATTTTGCCAATTTTAATATATTTATCTCTCTTTTTTTTACAGAAAAAACCACAAATTTTGCCACATGTGACGCATTTACCCCAAATTTTTTTCTATAACACCAAGTACCTTAAAAGTTATACTTATGTGACACATTTATTATAATTTTTTTTGTGATATCAAAAGCCCCAAACTTTTTCTATGACACTAAATTTTAGGGATAAATGTGTTGCATGAATACAAGTTTAGGTTTTTGATAAATATGTCACACTGGACAAATTTAAGGTAAACGTGTTAACACTAGACAAATTTTTGATAAATATGTCACGTAAATATAAGTTTGAGATTTTTAGTATTACAAAAAATAATTGGGGATAAATGTGTTACAGTTGGTAAAGTTTGAGGTATTTTGTGGTTTTTACCCTTAAAATATTTGTTATTAAAGCTCATTTATTGGGTTCTTTGATATTTTCTAATTGATGCTTCTTGACAAAATCAGATGGGGCACTTGGGGTGGGGGGTTGGCGATTACGAAGGAGGGGGTTGGAATTCAACGCTTACTTACGAAAGATCACGATGCATCCGCCCGCCGAGAGAAACCATTAAATCGGTCCACACACACCCACGCACAAAAAAATAAAAAAACCAATGAATTCAATGCCGATTCCGCTTTTGGGGATAAGAAATATAAGGGCATGCTTTTTCCACGTCTCATTTGAGTGATACACTTCCCAATTTTACCCATTGTGGATCACACTTTCTAGTATCCTTTGTAATCAAGGTTACGACTCGCTCTTCATCGATTTTTGGCATTGCACCTGAGATTCGTGTCCAAGATGGAGAGGATCCGTCCGTTGAACACAAGCCATCAAACTTTGTCAATCTTGACTCCTTGATATTTTCCTTCGAATGCATCATTTCAAATCCAGCAGAGCTTGCAATTTGTAAATTTGGTAACAAGTTTAGAAAGCTTTGTAACGGTTTAAACTATGAATCGTGATGAAAACAATAGAGAAGTATAACATATGGAAAAGCATAAGAACACAATCTGTAACCTAACCACGGGCAGTGCAGTTGGTGTGAGTTCTCTTCCTCATCATAGAGGTTGAGAGTTCGAACCCTCTTATTGCTAAAGTGTCTGAAGTGAGGGGTCCAGGTGTTGGGGTCCTGGGCTAGTCTCCCGAGGTTTACGTCTAAATAGCGGCTTGCGGTGAGGCCCAACGGTGCAACCGGGCACTGGAGGGTCGTGTGATCTCCAAAGGGTAATCTCCGGCAGTTCCTCGGTCAACAAAAAAAGAAGAAGAACACAATCTATATATGCATGGATTCAATGTTGATTCCAATGTTGGGGATAAGAAATACAAGGGAATACTTTTTCCACGTCTCATTTGAGTGATGCACTTTTACCCATTGTGGATCCCACCTTCCAACATCCTTGATAATTAAGGTTACTACTCGTTGATTTCTTACATTGCTCCTGTGTTGACACTTAAGCTTTGGCTACCCAATTACTTAATGCATAGAAAATTAGAAATTAACTTCTAACCCCTTAGAATTACCCTTATAATTAATTTGCATAGTATTTAGTTTTAGGAGCATTTTTATTTAATTTCATTAATTGCGTTGGACCGATGATAGGTGGTAAATGATTCTGAGCTCAATGAGGCTTGTAAGGTAGAGAATAAGATTGAGTTCATAGAAGTATGAAATTCAAGCCCATTGAATACCTCATATGGAGCAGCAAGAGATGCGTGGTGAAGAGCTGCTCTCGCTGGTAGAGTTTTTCCTCTCTCCTTTGGGAAGAGATTTCTTCTATCTCTTCAATGGGTTATAGAGTAAACAAAACCCTAAAACCTCCGTAATCCTCATATGGCATCTTCCCCACAAGGATTTCTCCACTCTCCAGATTTGGTAAGATGTCTCCCCCTCACAACCCAAGCCTTTCCGATGATTATAATCCCACATGAAAAACCCTAACTCCATAATCGACCCATCCCTTCCCTTTGGTCGATACACAACCTATAAACTTTCAACCTCACCACAGTCTAGCCCACCAATCTATCAAAGCAGCCTTGCGACCCTGCCATTTCCATCACAAAGCTCCCTTCAATATGTTCTTCTATCGACATACCTCCAAAACTTCGAATAAACCACTTAACAATCTTGCCTGCCTTCATAGTTCGGTCCAATCCCCTGCTCTTAGGTGCCTTTGCGCGAAGATTACAACCAGCAGTAAACCTCATACCTGCATAAAAGAAGAATAGAAGGTAAAATGGAGAATGATATACGAATGGCTGCCTTATGTAAAAGCCTGGGCCACTTGTGGTCGGAGAATGATGTAGTAGAAGCGATCAAAGAAATCCCCCCAGAAAAAAGAGAGGAATGCAACCATACCCTATTTGGTAAGTTATTTTCCAAACCTAATGTCAACTTCAAAGCTTTTCTTAATACAATGAAGAAAGCATGGAAAACAGAATCGGTGGTCTGCTCCCAAAAGGAAGTAGGTTTTTCTCTTTCGTTTTTCAATCAGAGGAGGAAAAAGAGAGAATCATGAAATCCGGACCTTGGTCTTTTGCCAGTAATCTATTAGTACTCAAACAAAGTGAACCTGAAATCCCAGAGAATTGTTATGATTATTCTCGATGCGCTTTTTGGGTGCATATTGGAGGGATATCCCCTGGATGGATACTAGAAGAAGTGTTCACTGATCTGGCAAAAAAGGTAAGCAAAGTTCTGGAAATTCAGGTGGACTCAAAAGGAAACGGACAACAAAAAGGCGGAAAAGGAAGAGTGGAAGTAGATATGTTAGCTCCATTGAAATCAGGTGCCATTCTGGATATAGGAAACAAGAAGTTATGGGTGGAATTTAAATATGAACGCCTACCGCACTATTGCTATTCGTGTGGAAAAATTGGTCATTATGCTACTAATTGTGAAGAAATTCCTTATGAGCAAACAAAATGGGCTGAAAATAAGGCAGGAAAATATGGCCCATGGCTTAAGGCGGAAGTGCGAGACCATAGCCCCCACTGGGAAGCATTCTATGGCAAATTAGAAGAAGAAATTATTGTTGAAGATACAGACCCAGAAATTCCTCCTACAGCTTCTGAAATGGACATAGTGGCTAGAGACGAAATTGATAACAAGGTAGCCCCAAATCGCAACAAGAAAAGGGCAGAAAGCTCAAACGTGCAGGAGGCACCAGAAGAATCATCAGATACCACTATGAAGACTACAGATCATGGCAAACGAATTATGTGCTTCGAAGCTACTAGGCCGATCCTATTGAAGGTTAGGAATTGCAGCAAGAAAAGTATGAAGGGTGCATAGGGCAAAAAAGCATAAATGCATAGTAGGACCAGTTCCCCTTATGATCGATGATACGACGCTTTTGGAGACCCCAATTCAGTTGATCAAAGATGGCAATAAGTGGGCTTTAGTGGCTAGCCCTAATAAGCCACCAGCGACGATATGAAAATTATAAACTGGAATTGTCAAGGGTTGGGCAATCCCCTGACATTCCAGGAGCTAAGAGCTCTAGTAGCTCTTGAAAGGCCCAATCTGGTCTTCTTGATGGAAATAAAGAACAAAACAACAATGGTGGAGGGTGTAAAAAGGAGACTTAAGTTCCAAAATCTGTTCCTAGAAAACCCGGAAGGAATTGCGGGAGGCTTAGCAATTTTATGGAGTGGGGAAGTGATGTTAAAGGTAAACGCTAGCACTAAAGAGTTTATTGACTTGAAGTGCAAAGATCCGGCTAGTGGCTATCAAATGATGATAACTTTCCTCCATGCATCAACGAACTTCGGGGAGAGACTAAAGCTATGGCAAAAGCTAAAGGATTTCCAATCGACAAACCAACTATCGTGGATTTGCATGGGAGATTTTAATGAAATTTTATATGTTTGGGAGAAGGTAGGGAAAAGAGAAGCTGATAATCACCGAATAGTAGCGTTCCGAGAACTTTTAAACGAGTGTTCTCTAATGGATATGGACAGCAAAGGTTGTGCCTACACTTGGGCAAACAATCGGGAAGGGCAGGCCTTTGTTAAAAAGAGACTAGACAGAGTTCTATGCACAATGGACTGGAGAATTACCTTTCCTAATGCTGAAGTACAGGCTCTATCAGCAATTGGCTCGAACCACAGCCCTCTCCTCCTTGTGTTGCATCCTCAAAGTAAGAAAAGGAAGAAAGAATTTAAGTTTGAAACATACTGGTCAGAAAATCAAGAGTGTGGAGAGATTATCAAGAGAATATGGAACAAAACGCCATTAAGCCAAATGAGTTTCTCAATGAAAGTCAATGATATCTCTAAGGAGCTTGCAAAGTGGAGCAAAGATAAGTTTGCCAATGCACCATGTTGTATTAGGGAGCTAAAAAGAGAATTAACAGAGATAACTAACAGGAATTCCGAAAATTCCAGCAGGAAGAAATCCCAGAACATTGTCGACCAAATTGACAAGCTTTGGCAACAAAAGGAAAAATTTTGGGGGATGAGATCACATGTCAATTGGTTGCAATGAGGAGATAGGAATACTAAGTTTTTCCATGCTGCTACAGTGTAGAGAAGGCAGAGGAATAGGATTACAACGCTACAAATGGAAGATCAAAGCTAGTGTAGGGATCCATCGGCACTCAAAGAACACATAGGGTCATTTTACCGGAATCTATACAAATTGGTAGGTCCCAGGAACTATTAGCCAATCCTAAACCAATGCCCCGGCCCAGTAAAAGAGGAAATAAATGAACATTTGATAGCAAACATTACCCTTGAAGAGGTGAATGGTGCGGTTTTCCAACTGGGCTCATTAAAGGCCCTAGGACTCGACGAACTAAATGGCCTTTTTTCTCAACAGTTTTGGGAGGACATCAAGCTAGATTTGTTCCAGCTCGTGCAGAACTTCTTTGAATGAGGTACCCTCAACCCCCTCCTAAACAAAACGCACATATCCTTGATACCAAAAGTAAAAAACCCAAAAAATATAGGCCAATTCAAACCTATCAGCTTGTGCAATTTCAGCTACAAAATCATCTCAAAAGTCATGGCCAATAGACTAAAGATTTGGCTTCCAGAGATTATAGCACCTGAACAAAGCGCCTTTGTACAAGGTAGGCAAATCCAGGATAAATTTTAATAGTTCAGGAAGTCCTACATCAGCTGAGAATAACAAAAAGGAAGAAAAAGTTTCAGGCGATCTTGAAACTAGATATGCAGAAAGTCTATGACATATTTGAATGTGATTTTTTTAGGGATTGCATGCTGAAAATGGGTTTCTGTGAGAGGTGGATATCTTTAATCATGCAATGTGTCTCAATGGTGTCCCTAAGTGTGAAGATAAATGGGGAGCCTACTCAATACTTCACCCCTTCAAGAGGAATTAGACAAGGCGACCCTCTTTCCCCATACTTATTCATCTTAAAAGCAAATGTTTTGTCTTGGATGATGAACAAAGCCCTAGAAGATGGAAGCCTCAAGGGTATAACGTTAAACAGGTTCTGCCATACACTGTCTCATTTACTCTTTGCTGATGATGCCATATTTTTTTTTTTTCTAGATGGGACTATCGTAGAATGCCAAAACTTAGCAACTATTCTTAACCAGTATTGCTTTGCAACTGGCCAAGCCATAAATTTAAACAAATCAGGTGTATGTTTCAGCAGCAATTGTCCTTTATCTCTGAAAAGAAACTTAGCACAAAAACTCAGAGTCCCAATAATAGACAAAACAGGGAAATATCTTGGAATACCAATAGATTGGGGTCACTCAAAAAAAGAGATGTTCGCTTGGATTCTAACAAGAGTAAACTCGAAGCTAGAGGGATGGAAAGAAAAGTTATTATCCAAAGCAGGTAAAGAAATTCTGATAAAGAGAATTGTACAAGCCCTCCTTCATTATGCGATGCCAATTTTTAAATTGCCTATTTCTATTTGCAAAGCCATAGAAAAAAGAATTGCTTTATTCTTGTGGCAAAAAAGTGATTCAAGAAGAGACTTGCATTGGAAAAAATGGGAAGCATTAAAAACTAGAAAGGATGAGGGAGGTTTGGGGTTCAAAGATCTGATTAATTTTAATAAAGCAATGCTCGGCAAGCAAGCTTGGCAATTATCCAAGTCCCCTTTAGCATCGTGGAGTAGAATATTGAAAGGCATCTACATTCCAAATGGAGACCTGTGGAAGGCAAGAAAAGGGCCGCGACTGTCTTGGGGATGGCAAAGCATTTTAACAGGAAGAGAAGCCATAGAATCAGAGGTTAAATGGTCAGTGGGGGATGACAAATCTATCAACATACGAGAAGACAAATGGCTAAAGTCTGGAGTGCTGGGAGGCCCAGCCAACCAAAATGAACCAGTTATGGTGGCAGAGCTTATCAATGAAGACTTGCGGGAACGGAAGGAAAGTTTGATTCTGAATCTTTTTGAAGAACAAGTAGCAAACGAGATACTTGCGATAACCATTAGCCTGATCCCAAAGAATGATTGTTTAGTTTGGACAGGTAACAAATCAGGGACATATACTGTGAAGAGCATGTACAATATGGCCTATTCTAACACCACAAAAACAGAACCAAACAAAGCCTCATGTTCTTTCAAGCCTCCAAGAACCCTGTGGACTAGAATCTGGAGTCTAGCTATCCCCCCGAAAATGAGAACTTTCCTCTGGAGTCTATGTCAAGACGCCATACCAATGAGGGAGAATTTGCATAAAAGGAAAATGCCACCCGACCTTTTTTGTCCGTTTTGCTCCACCCATATGGAAACAACAGAACACCTATTTCTACTATGCAAGTGGACCAAAAAAATATGGGCAAACCCACGAATCAATCTCAGTAGGAACTCACGCAACATAACAAGGTTTGATAAGTGGCTAACGGAAGTGTTTGAAGGAAGGGAAGTTTTACCCAAAAATAGAACTCGTTGCTGCTGTACTGTGGAACATTTGGAAGACCCGCAATAATTTTATTTTCCGAGCAAAGCCTCCAAAACCGATTGATCTTGTAGATCTTGCACAAGCACAACAAAAGAATTTCAGCAGGTGGCAGAATCAGAAAGGGCAAAAACCCACAAATCAAAGCTTACTGATTTGATGGATGCCACCGGAGAGAGACAAGATGAAGCTAAACGTTGACGCTTCATGGGTTCCGGGCGAATTCCTTTGCTCAGCTACTGGTATTTTGCGAGATCCGTCGGGTCTTGTCGTCAAGTGTTTCACCACAGAGGTTTGGGCATCCTCTTCCCAGCAAGCAGAAGCCCTATCTCTTCTACATAGGCTGAAGTACTTGAGAAGAAGAAAAGAAAGGCACGTGGGAACAAAGACAGGTCAAAGTGGAAGCTGGGTGTGCGAAAGCGACAGTTTAAGCTTGGTTGAAAGTGTTCTGGGCCGGGCCGAAGCACCATGGGATTTGAAGGAGATAGTGGAACAATGTAAAGAAAATTTAGCCCATTTCAAATCAGCAAGGGTAGTATATTGTCCCTAAGAGGCAAACCGAGCGACGGATTGGCTAGCTAAAGTCCACCGAACCAAAATTCTCCCTCCAAATTGGATGACTTTTCCTCCCCTCTCCCTTTCGGAAATTCTACGTTTGGAATTTTATCCATCGTTGCCTTGTAAGTCTCGCTTATTTTCATGAATGGATGCAATATCTACTTTCGATGCAAAAAAAAAAATACCTCATATGGATGAAAATTGCCTGTGCTGTGCATGAGTAATCAAAATTGCAAAATTTTGAAGTCAAGAGATCATATTCTCGGCCAAGGAAAGACACGACAAGAGGAAACAAGGGCTGAATACGTGCGATCTTTGGCAAGAGAAGGATAGTGAGCAGATTCGGCGAGAGGGGATTTAGAAGATCGACTAAAAATAAAAAGGAGAATTCAAAGAAGGAAACAAAGTAAGGGAAAATCATTAAAGGAGATTGGCGCACGTGTGTGCCAGTGCAGAAAAAAAGCAAATTCAATGGGATTTTCCCATTATTCGAGGGAAATATTCAGTAATATGGAAAGGACTCATTTAGGGTGGAGGGTCAGAGAGGAGGGCACACGGGCTGAACGAGAGCAGAAGAAAACACCACAGAAAGAGAGAGAGAGAGAAGAAGAAGCTCTCGGCTAAGCCTTGGCCAAGACGCCTCTCCTGCGGCGCTACCTCCCCCGTGCTGCCAAGCCCGACGCGTGCCATCACCAGCGCCGCTCGTGCCGCAAACCTGTCGTTGCACACGAGCACGGGATACAGGACGTCGACTAGGACAACAATGGTCCGAAAGTCGCTTAACATGTGCGCCGCCTCGTCAAGCACGTGATAACGCCTTCCAAGCACAGCCTAGAATACAATCTGCCACAGTCAGACCTACCTCCCTCGACACCACATCCAAGCGCAAGCCACTTGGCTGCCATGTGCCTCTCGTCTATTCACCACTCAATTGGAGAGGTCGAAGCAGACGCCGCCAAGGAAGGCCTTCGATAGCGAGTCCCAGACGAAGACCTCCAGCTTGAAGCTAGCCTGACTCAGCTTGTTGTGGCTGAATGCCAAGAACTGGCGCCACTCCGGCGTGTCAGTCGGCTCACCGAGCCGGTGAATCGCCGCCTTCGAACGGACATAATGAGTCGACACGTAGATCTTCACATAGGAGCTGCCGTTGTGAGCGAGAGACCTCGCAGCTTGACGATGATCTTGATGAACAGGTACTGCATTGGCTCCACCAAATCGTAAAAATGGATCCTCTCCATCTTGGATGCGAATCCCAGGTGCGACGATGTCTACTTGTTTTGCCGGAAGTGGTTGTCAATGCAAGGCCTTTCATCATAGGTTGGATCTTTGACGTGTCGAATGAATTGGGTTATGTGGTGACACAAACATGAAAAAAATGATTATAAGATGAATTTCTAGTGCTAACAGAACTAAGTGAACTGGACAAAATAAAGAATTGCGGGTAAAGAATAGATAAATAATTTGCAGAAAAAATTGATAAGTGTGATTAATTGCGGATCATTTATAATTAACTCTTCTCGGCCTTATATAGCATTGTACAAAGTGTGACGTTAAAAGCGGTTATCATTCAAATTCCAAATTCTAACTATTCCCAAGATTCTAGGCCTCAACTTGTAAACGGTTGCAATTTGGCTATATCTCTATTTCGGCATGGCTGCCCCTTTTCTATCGCATGTGGATTTCCAGTCTTTGTCAATTGCCTTTCCCATATTAGTCGCCAACTTGTAGTGATAGTTCGGAGCTGCCCTGTCGACAACGCAGCATGAAATCTCACCATCCCATTAAAATTCGGATTATTTTCTTGTGTGAACATATGCCCCTTTTAAATAAAATATATCGGAGTGCCGGTTTTTTTTTTTTATATATATTTTTTGGGGGTCAAAACAGCGGTTTTATATATTAACTCATGTTTGAACAACCACTGTACATAGCTTCGGAATACAGAAGATCCAACAGATAATGCGGAGTGCCGGGTTTATTTTGTCAATATATGGGCAGAATTGCAGCGCCTTGATAACTGCTTTATCTTCTCCTGTATTGATTAGGCACGTAGCCCGATCAACAGGATTTCCTTACGATTTTCTACTAGCCTGTAGAACCACTACTCGGAATTCACTTCACCTTAAGATAGTAGCTGGCAAGTCTTATTTTATTACTTTATTAAGATACATGCGATGATGTGAGACTCACCAAACCCCCCATCAGAAAAAAAAATCAAATCAAATATTTAAAAAAAAAATACAATGTAAATTAGATTATAAAAATGAAAATAAAAACTTAAAAACTTAAAAAGGAAAAACACGAACTACACACTAGTGACAGTGGCCATCGTTGTTAGGAAGGGTTAACAAAGGTCACTTGGGCCTTCCTGAAGCCCGACAATCCTCACCAGCCCCGATGAGGTCTTGTTGGCCTGGATCTGGCAATGAGCCTTCGAGCCTAGATTTGGGGGAGGGCGTGATCCTCGCCCCAGGTCTAAGCAAGGTTTGCCAGTGCTAGAGGATTCCACCACAAAGATTTGGGATGGCAGGTCCTTGCTAAGGACAAGCAAGTCGGCCTTCGGGAAGGCCCATGTGACCCTGGGCAATTGTGGCAACCACCAATGAGGACTTGCTCCTTTTTTTCTACTTTGATTTTAGAAAAAAAAATTATTCTTTTTAATTTATTCAATCTAACTTAAGTAAAATTTTAAAAAATAATTATAAAAAAAAAACCATGGAGGAGAGAGAAAGTGATAAAAAAAAATACCACATCGGCAATTTCTATTTGTCAAATTGAATGGAGTCTTGAATGCACTAACTTAATGAGTTCTATGATTTGATTGTACATTTTTAAAGATTTAGGATTCAGTTATACCTTCGTAACAAGTTTTAAAATTTATAGTGTACTTATCCTTAGAATATAAGCAATTTGTGTTTGCAACACAAAGTACAAAGACAATCTACTTAGAACAAATTCCCTTGGAAATAGATGTATTTTTCAGAAAATTGTTCTATTCATTTTGCCACACCTACATTGATTATAGCAAATTTTTCTAGCAACTCATATGACATTTAAACCACATAAAACAAGAGTGGGACTATGACATCCAAAATTTTCTTTATAGTTCATGATATTCAGATATATAATTAGGGAGATGGACACTAGAAATTCCAAAAAAAAATTAAGTACAATACTTACCTTAGTGTCAATTTTTTTTTTCCGAATCACTTAAGTGCTACTTTTTAAGAAAATAATCACTTTAATGCCAACTTCGATCTGAATTGCTGGAAGTTTAACGTGACATATTTTATTAATTTATCAATCCTATGTGGCTCGTTGGCATGCCTAATCAACATATAACCCCTAAACAATGTCATATAAAAATTCTAAATCATGATAGTTTGAATGCCAAATTTTGTTTTAAATGATTACTTCAGTGCTAATCATTGTTAAAAAGCGACCACTTTAGTGCCAAATACTCCATGTGGACTAGATTTTTTAAATAATATGCCAAGCTATATAAATTATTTTAATTTTAAAAGCCACATATTATTTTTGGCTGAAAATTCTTGCTGCTTGCACTTAATTGATTGTTTTTTTTCTCTTATTTGGAAGTGAAGTAATCTAGCGAAAATTTTGGCACTAAAGTAAATGCCATACATAAATTTTGACATTTTTAGTGTTCTTCTACCTATATATTTAGTATAGTAATTGTCAATGGGGACTGATACACTCCTTAATATGTATTGAGTAATTTTAAAATGTTAACTTTTTACTGAGTTAAAATCTCCCGATTGTCCTATATATTTTCTTAATAATTTTGGTGATTTAATATCGTCATTTCAAATGAATAATAATTTCCCGTTTATTTAATGCAATGTAGAGTATCTATCCAACCTAACATAATATCTCCATTCTTTTTAATCCAACCATGCAATTTGTCACTACTTTAGCTTGGACAAATGTCTTAATTCTCATCTTATGCTTTGCCCAAATGCCTTAATTGAATCTATTGAACATAGCTCTTATAACCTCATGCGTGACATATTATTTTCAACTCGAGTAACTTTATATCTACTACTATTAACTATAGTTAATTGACATTATTTCTTTTAACTCAAGCTAATAAATGTTATTTCAAAATTCTCTTCAATATAGAATAAATTTGGAAGACAAGAAATAAGATACATTCATTCCTCTCTTGAACGTGCAACTTCATCACTTTTACATCTTCAAGTTCAAAATTTTTTTCTATTCCACTCTTTTTCAGGACGATCAAAGTTCAATGTCACGCCCCGAACCCCGAGACCCGTGAACAACCCGCCATGGTCATGAAAATGCGACATTCTCATGTAGTGTCGCCGACCCCAATTTATTTATTTATTAAAGCGCAAGCGGAACGTACTAAGAAACCCCTTATAAAAGCATACGGGATAGGACAGCAGGAACATCAACTCAAAATCAAACAACATACTTTCATATATCATCAACAATCCAGGGCTTACATACATCAATCGGATCCAGGGCCTATGCACCAAAAATGGGTCAGAGTCTATGTGCATCAAAAGAGGGTTAGCCTACACAACAAGGATCAGCCCACCAAAAAGAAGAACGGTCCTGTAACTACTAATTGGACTCGTTCTACGATCCCACATCCTCCACGTCTGACGGCGCAGGGTCCGGAGATGATGGGTTGTCCACCCTACCATCGGGAAGGTCAGCCACACCCTCTCCTAGAAGAGCATCCATCACAACCAGGGAATGTCAAACCGTCAAGCGGACCAATCCTAAAACCATTGGCCCCAAAACGGAACCAAGCCCTATACCTATGGGGCACCCTAACATCTTCAGTCTCCTGGATCCACACGGTAGCCCTGATCAGCTCATAGACCCAATGGCTCCCAGGATCAGGGGCTCTGCGCACCTGCTCGATGATCTGCACTGGGAGGCCATTCTTCTCTGGGGGTCCCGCCATCTACGGTCCTGTAATGATTTTCCCCAAACCGGGATGAGACTTTGTCTCAGCAAGTTCACCCCTCCTAAACCCCTATTAGAAAGTAAATACGCCCCGAAGTAGCTTAGCCACAACATCAAGAAGACTTACCTCGGCTTGGCCCTCATCTGCAGGTTAGCACAATTTATATAATTCAACCACGTACAATTATGATAACCAACCAACCATGGCACAATCACATCATCAAAACAATTCAACCACTTGGATCGTCTCAGCGATCAATTGACTCGGCCGATTACATGTCATTCTAGCAAATCAATCATTGCTCTCAATCCCAGCCCTATTAGAAAGGTTTAACAAACAGTGGCAATCACGGCCCCACTCGGCACGACCTTTAATTAGGTGGTCCATCACGGCCTCACTAGGCACGACCTCTCCTAGGTGGTACATCACGGCCCCAATTAGGCATGACCTCTCATAGGTGGTTCACCATGGCCTCACTAGGCACGACCTCTCATAGGTGGTTCACCACGGCCCTATTAGGCACGACCTCTCATAGGTGGTTCATCACGGCCTCACTAGGCACGACCTCTCATAGGTGGTTTATCACGGCCTCACTAGGCACGACCTCTAATAGGTGATTAATCACGGCCAATCTCCCATCAATTTCTACACTTAGGATTTTATAAAGAATCCCTATCTATCGCAATCACACTCAATTTGCCACAATCAATCATCAAATTCAAATTTTAAATACACAGCAGCGATCGACACGAAATTCTGAGAGTTTAGGGTCCCAAAATAATTTTTCAGAATTTATTAAATAATTAAATTTATTCCGAAAATCAATATAATAATAATATCCATATTTTTCACGATCCACGCTCAATTTATAATATCCAATCATCAATTTCAAAATCCAACTACACAGCAGCGATCGGCACGAAATTCTGAGCAACCGGGGTCAAAAATAATTTTTCCCTTTTTTTTTTTTAATAATATTTTAATAATTTCGGAATATAATATAATATTATAAATTCCAGAATTCGAAATCATTAAATAATTCAAAAGTAAAACCCTATTATGTCACATCAAGGCTTTATATTAAAATAAACATACTTAACCATTAAACTAAACACCATTTACCTTAAATAATCACCTTAATATAATCCACAACTAATTAAGCCAATCTATCCACCTAATCTCAATCAACTTAAGCTAAACATACTTAGGGCATCATTATCTCGCTAATCGCGGATTAGTGAGGTAAACTCACCGGAATCGCTTTCCGACGGGTCTCCGGCGAAGAGCACGACGACGCCGACG
The DNA here is from genome assembly GCA_016097595.1 of Eucalyptus pumila. Lineage (NCBI taxonomy): Eukaryota > Viridiplantae > Streptophyta > Magnoliopsida > Myrtales > Myrtaceae > Eucalyptus > Eucalyptus pumila. The sequence goes on from CM027850.1 coordinate 43,893,135, forward strand.
ACAAACCTATACGGATCAACACCAAATGAGGACTAAAAGTGGACCAAAATGAGCTCGGAAGGAACTAGGTCTTGCTGGTTTTTCCAGCACTAACCGAGCTCGAGAGATGGTGGAACGGCGGTTGAACGGGCGGAGAGACGACGGAGAATGACCGGCGAAGGAAGCTAGGGCTCGGGGCGGTGGCTTACGACGACGGACGGCGGCGACGGAGCTTCGGCGATGACGAGCAGCGGGCGGCTTGGAGCTGCGACGGTGCGGGACTCACGGCGAAGACGGAGGCGAGCGGCTCGGCGCGGGAGGTCGTGCGGTCGCGCGCGGGCGAGCGGCGACGGCGACGCGAGCTCCGGCGAACGGAGGGTGAGGCGGCGGCGACGGTCGAGCGGCAAAGGAGCGGACGGAGAGCTTCGGTTCCGCTGGCTTCTCACGCACACTTCCCTTTCTCTCTCCTCCAAATTCCAAGGTTGAAGATGATGGGGACAAGAGGGGAAGTGACATCCCCACTTTTGGTGAGCCAATTGGCTTGTGACACTTGTCAAGCTCTCCTTGAATTTGGCCCACCACCATGACATCACCTGCGATGTCATTCTCCACTAACTCAAACCCTCCATAACATTTTCCAATAGGTTCAATTTCCTTTTCCGTCGGGGTCCAAGTTCTTGTACATTCAATTTCTTCAATTTCCATCAATTCTCTTCTAATTGAGTCCAAATTAAAGTCCAGAAATTAATCCAAGGTTCCTAATAGGGTATGTGACATGACCGGCTTCCAACTTCTAAGTTCAATCCCAAATTTTACGGTTGAATTCAACCCGGTGCGATTTCAGCTCGCCTAATCCATTGAGTAGCTTTTGGGGAAATTTTCTTGTATCCAACCCGAGGGTGATCAGTCCCCAAGTCTGACGCGGTAAAATTCCTTAATTACTTCACTCAATAAACTAGTTCCCTCGTGAGTGGCCAACTCTAAGAGACGAACTACATGCACGGATGAATTGCCCGACTCAATTGACTGAAAATAAAATCGAGAAAAATCGGGATGTCACATTCAAACCCTCACTTTCAATCTAGTTTCTGACAAGTTATATTTATGGGTTCCCTTTATTTCTATCAAATTAGCTTTGTTGTTTTCAAAGAATGAGATTTGTTAATGTTAGTAATTATTTTGATTTCAAGGTGATTAAAAGACTTGCTTTGTTGAATTTCACTCAATGTGAGTGAAAACTCTAAGGACTAAATTGGAATGATCTACTTGTTACTTGAGCTTAGTTGATTGATTGTTTGTTTATTTAGTTTAGATTTTACTCTATGTGTGGGTAAGTCTCAATAATTGTATGTTGAGCTATTGTGATTATTGGGTTTGAATTAAAAAGTCGTTCTCATGCCTATAATGTCTTAAAGAGATTACAAAAAAGGTTTTGTTGCATCTTGAATGAAAAAATGAGAAAATAGTAAAACTAAGTATAAAAAGAGATATCTTGGTAAATTCATGATAAGGTTAGGGACAATTTTGAAATTTCTAGAACTGAGGTGGGGCTGTTAATAGAGTTATTTTATTATTATTAGTGTTAATTAGCGAATTCCTTAAGTAAAATTAATCAGAGGGTGTCACGACCTACTTTTTCCATCTAGAGGGGAAAAGACATAAGTTTAGGAATTTTGTCTAAAATGGGGCTTACAGCACTCGATTAGGTGCAAACTCTTCCAAGCCCATATCCCACCCAATGTTGGGGTATTCAATTTTAGCTTTAGTTGATGCTACAAGGATTTTCTAAAGAGGAGTCACAATTAGCCTATTGGGATTGGGTAAAAATCAATCGAAACATGGTAATATACCTCACTTCCTACACAACAATAAAATCAAGGGTTGGAGACTTGGGTATACTAATTAATTAACTAGTGCCATTTTAGTATCTAATTTTGTTCATTTTAGAATTAATTTTAAACTTATTCACTAACATGTGAGTTGATCATGTAGGTGTGCGATAATTAACATAACAATTAGCAATCAAAGAAGCATTAAATAAATTGCAAGGAAAAGGTAGAAACTAACACTAAGAAATAAGAAATATGCCATTCCTAACTAGGCCAAAGGAAAACCACAATTAACATATCAAAAGTGCGCAATCAAGTGATGATCAAAATAGAATTGCGCAAATGACCTAACAGTATTGTCTCTAAGATTTCAAATCCTACAATAAAGCCTTAAGACCTTATTCAATTTTGAATGCAATTTTTAACAAGGATTGTCACTCAATTTAAGAGAAAACTACATAACAACTGAATTTTTTTTTAGCTTTTTCATAACTCTTAGAAAATATAATTTTTTTGCAATTTTAATTTTTTTTAAAACATTTGATAATTTTTTTTTAAATAATCCGAAAATGGGATTCAAGCTAGGCCTATGGACAAGCATGGGCTGCCTCTTTCCATAGAATGGGCCAACGAACATCAAAGGCTTAAAGAAAGCAATGGGCTCAATGAAATAAAACCCAATCTAGCCACTATGGCTTTTTTGTTTGAACGTTTTTGTTTCTTTATTTTTCTATCATTTTGTTCTTCGGAATAGAAATATAATAAAAATTCATTTGGTAAAATCAATTAATTTTTATATTCCATGTAATAGAAAAGTGACCAGGGAATAAATTTGGAACAAAAACAAGAAGTAGAAAAAAAATTACTTCTTATTCCCAAGAACAATTTCTAAATATAAGTTAGTTTTTTTTTTTTTGTCTTTTCTTTTTCCTCGCCAATAGCACCACTGCTTGTCGTTTGCCAATTGCACCATCACTGGCCACTTGCCATCGACTGATCGCTACCCCCGCCAATCGACCGTCACCATCAATAGCTAGTTGACCACCACCTACCGTCGTTATTTGTTGTCGTTGGCCGACCACCGCCGCCCTCGCCCACCATAGACGGCAAGCAATTGCGGACGGTGATAGTCAATGGAAGTTGACTAGCAGCGATAAGGAAGAATAAGAAAAGAAAAAATATTAAAAAATTAAAAAAATTCCACGTAACAAAAAAATTTGTGAATCATACTAAATACATTCCTATTATTTTTCCATTATGAGAATAAAAATTTTGTGTACTTACTAAATGCGTTCTTTTACTAAGAAATTGTTTCGGAAAATAGAAATAGAAAAAGACTATTTCTAAAAAAAATGTCGTTTTTAAGAACAAAAGTATTACCAAACAGACTTAATCCAAAACTCACTCAACCAAAAATAAACCCAAACACGCCAAAGCAAGCCCAACACTCACTACCCTTGTAGCAAAAACAAGCCCAATTTCACCAAATCAACATGTCAAGCTCAAGGCTCACTAAGTTTAAATGAGCCCAAAGTCCACTACTCTCCCTTACCCATTTTTCAATCCCGTCACTGCTGCTCGTCTTCTCCGAGCACGCCCAGAATACCAAAACTCCGGCCGTGAACATTGAATTTTGCAGTCGATTAATATACGCTCGTTCGTCAGGTCTCCACCATTGGCCACCATTTTCGACCATCATCACTAGTCACCGCAACAAACGCTCTATTCGGCCTCTCTCTCTCTCTCAACTTTCTAAGGGTTTAGCAAGGCCTATGACTTAGTGGGCAAGATGGAAATCCAGAGAACGTCTGAGAATTTCGTTGTCGACAAGGAAAGCTTGTTGAACATCACCATGAAAGAGAGTGCCAAGAGTTCCTGGATCACGGTGAGCTTTTTGCTTTGCCTTTTCGGGCTTTTCAAATACCCTGAAACGTTGTTGTTTCTTATCTTGTTCTTTTTCCAGATTTTCTTCTCTGAAAGAGTAATGTTTTTGGCAGTTCCCACATATTCGTCTATCCAATTCTTGATTAATGTATGAATGACGATGAGCTCCCAAAGAACAGCAAATCGAAATGCCATTTCCAATTTGCCAACAGCATAAAAATTTCGCCAGACCCCCGAACGTTTCTATGGGCATGAAATTTTCTCGAAAAATAACTCATTGTGTTCTAGCCTTCGTTTTCATATACGATATTCGTTACATGGTCAAATGTTCCTGCTCTCTTCATGGCGAGATAACACTTGAAAACTTGCGGACAGGGGTCATGAGGAAGAGCTTCAAGTGTGGAGCTGAGAAGAAGATTAAAGCTACTGCTAATGCCAATGCTCCAGATCATAAGACCAATGCAGAAAAAGCAGGTACAACGTAGTTTTTTTTTGGTCAGAAACATCACATGTATTAAGATCTCAGCATAAAAGTTACATTAAGTTCAGAATACACAATATCCTGCAAAAAAGGAGGAGGCTGAAGAACCCAATTCGGAGGGAGTAAGGAGGCTTGATGGGCCTTCGCAACTCGGTCCGCAAGAGCATTAGCTTCTCTATGGCAGTGTACTACTTGGAGATTAGGGCACCGAATCAGCAACGCCAGAGTTTCTTCGAAAATCGATCTGAGTTCCCACGGTCGTCGGGTAGGATCACGAACGGCTTCGACAATGGTCAAGCAGTCAAATTCCACGACAATCTTATCCATCTCTCGTCCTCTCTAAAGCAGAAAATGCAGGGTGTCTTTGGAGCAAAAAATGCAGGGTGAGATTTAGGACGATCGCCTCAGCTTGTAGGGCCGAGGAGGCGCAAACAGAATGCACGAAGCCATTGATCAAGCGGTCGGATGAGTCTCTGCACACACAAGCCGCCGAGGCGTCGATGTAGGATGGGTGGTAAGCTGCATCAATGTTAAATTTTAAGACTCCTTGGTCCGGTGGATGCCATCTGTGATTTGAAATATTCTATTTTGAAGTAGGCCGCGGCACTAGGGTATCGAAAATACGCCTGGATTGGGCATCTGCAATCGCCAACTGCACAACTCACTCGGCATTCGGCTACTGTTGATGGAAAAGGAAATCGTTCCGGGCTTTCCAAATGTGCCATAGGACAAACATAATCGTTTCGAGATTCGATAAGCCACCGTTGCTGTCAATAAATTGAAGTAACTAGCTTTCTATTCGATGCACAGCTACTATAGGACTATTTATAGCTAATTCTGGATGCATCCAAACAACATGTGTCCATGGACATAACAAAAATAGATGTTATGGGGCCTCGGGTACCTGATTAGCACACATACAGCAAGTCGGGGCTGTCAAGATGTGTTGCTTATATAGATTTTCTCTAGTCACCAGTGCGTTATTGCAGAGAGACCAGAGAAATGATCTTAGTTTAGGCATAGTGTGTAGTTTCCAGATTGCATTCCATAATCTGCGAGGCGGCTGAAAAGATGAAGAGGCTTGATTGGTGATATTGTTTTTTTGCTGAGCTCTGAGCTGATTGTAGCAGTTCTTCACTATAAAAATTCCATTCTGCGTTCCCCTCCATATTAGTTTATCTTGAGTACAGCGAGGTCAAATAGGGATAGATAGGATCTCGTCAACTATTTGACTATCAAAATGCTGATTCAAAAGTGAAGTATCCCATGAGTCAGAATCAGTTGATATAAAACCTGCAACCATTTCTGGTTCATCCCTAGGAGCTGGACCTCCAATAACACCGCTAGGTAACCAGTTATCCTCACAAATTTTTATTTGTGTGCCATTTCCAACAAACCATAGAACCTTATCTGTGATAGATTCTCGGCCTAGTAATATCTGCCAACCCCAAGAGGATCTAGCACCTTTAGTGACATGCCAAAAATCCTGAGATGGAAAATATAAACTTTTTAGTAGCCTGCTATACAATGAAGTAGGTTCTTGGGCTAGGCGCCAAGCTTGTTTACCTAGTAGAGCTATGTTAAAAACCATAAGATCGCGAAATCCTAAACCCCCTTCATCTTTCCTACTCTTAATGCAATCCCAGTTCTTTCAATGTATGCCTTTCTTGCTGTAATCAAACTGCCACCGGAATTTAGCTATTTTTAGTTCTATGGATTTACAAATAGTAGCAGGGATTTTGAAAATTGACATTGCATATTGGGGTATTGCTTGCACAACGGTTTTAAGAAGGACCTCCTTGCCTCCTTTTGAAATAAGTTTTTCTTTCCAACCTTCGAGTTTTGAATGCACTCGACCCATAAGCCAAGAAAACATTTCCCGTTTAGATTTGCTCCAATCTGAAGGTATACCAAGATATCTGCCAGTTTTATGTAGTATAGGAACTCTAAGTGCTCCAGCAAGATTTTCTTTCAAGCTGATAGGATAGTCTGTGCTACAAAATAAACCTGATTTGTTTCGATTAATAGCTTGTCCTGTAGCTAGGCAATATTCATTAAGAACAGTAGCTAAGTTCTGACATTCAATAAGCTTCGCATCAAGGAAAAAAATGGCATCATCTGCGAAAAATAAGTGGGAGAGAGTGGGACACCATCGATTAAGTTTAATACCTTTAAGATTGCCAATGTCCACTGCATTGTTGATAAGAGTAGTTAAGGCATTAGCCATCATGTGAACATGTACGGTGATAAAGGGTCACATTATCTGAGACCTCTAGTAGGATGTAAAAAAGGTAGAAATTCGCCATTGAATTTGACACTGTAAGAAACCATAGAAACGCATTGGAATATCTAGTGAACCCATTTGGTATGAAATCCAAGCTTTAGGAGATAATCTCTGAGAAAATTCCATTCGACCCAATCATAAGCCTTCTACGTGTCTAGTTTAAGAACGGCGTGAAAGTTCTTTTTCTGTTTTCTGTTTCTGATTTGATGTAATACTTCATAAACCACAATTATATTATCTTGGATTTGCCGACCTCCAACGAAAGCAGTTTGTTCTGGTGCTATCAACTGTGGCAGCTAGGGTTTAAGACGGTTAGCAAGAATCTTGGAAATCACCTTATAAATAAAATTGCAGAGGCTAATAGGACGGAATTGGTCCAATCTTTTGGATGAGGAATCTTAGGAATTAGGGAAATAGAGGTGCGATTATACTCAGGTAATAAGATCCCTGTATGAAAGAATTGTTGCACAGCTGATATTATGTCATCTTGCAGAATATCCCAAGGGGCGCGATAAAACTGACCATTCAAGCCATTTGGACCGGGTGCTTTTGTTTCTCCTAATTGGAATACCGCAGTCTGGACCTCCTCACAGGTAACTGTAGCAGTTAGACTATCATTTATTTCCACCGTCACGAGTTGCTTGCAAAGATATAGTGTTGGGCCATAGTCTCTATACCCTGCAGAAGAATATAGCTGCTGAAAATAATTAAAGGTCATCTCTTTAAGAACAGTAGGGTCGTGTATCCAGTTTTGTTGATCATCATGTAGCATTCTTATATTGTTTTGTTGTCGTCTTTGAACCGTAGTGGCATGAAAGAATTTTGTGTTCCTGTCCCTCCATTTAAAATTAACCCGGGATCGCATTGCCCAAAAGGAATTTGTTCTAATTCTCATTATGTGCTTTTTCTAATATTGTTTGTGCTCATTCCAAAAGGAAATTATTAGGATTGATACACAATTTATCCAATTTTCTTATTAGATTTATTGTTTTCATACCAGAGGTAATGGCCTTCTTTAATGGTAGGTTAAAAAAAGTAAGATAGGTAGTGGGTAAAGGTTTAGGTCACAAAGTTAATATATTTGGCACCCTCTATTTTACGGGAGGGAAGAATCTGTCTTTTGGCTTTCCATCTTCTAAATTCTCAAGGAATTGAGAGTTCAATGAAATTTAAGGAACTCTCTAACTAGTGCTTTCCCACACGGAGGTCTCTCGGCTGGGTTTCCTATATTAGAGAATTTTCAAATTAAGTGGGGCTACCTAATTAAGATTTAGGGGTTTGATATAAGGATTTTTGTTTGGTATAGTGGACCAAGAAAGTTACACATTTACTATTAGATGAGTAGCGTGTGTTTGGAGTTTAGTTCTCTAACGGAATTTCTCTACACGTCAATAATCGACTGGTTAGGATGTAAGTAATTTTTTTCTACCGGCAATGGATCTAATAAAAATTTGGTTCCAACAGTAGTTGTCTTTGATTGATACATCAATAGATCTTGCTGTTCCTTTCTCTCTCTCTCTCTCTCTCTCTCTCTCTCTTTTTCAGATTATTTTAATTAATTATTTGGCAAAAGAACATTTTAGTTTATTAATCGACATTTTCAACAGAAGAGGCTATCATCAGCACACTGAAAAATGCTAAAAATGGAGGCCGGAGGAATGACGGCTGAGCATCATAACGATTCACGAGCAGATCATCAGATTACTATCGCCACCACCATCTCCGGCATCATCGGTGATGGCAAATGCACCGTAGCCAGTGGCAAATGCATCATCTAGAGGAGTAGCTCGAGACGTACCTCTCTTTCATGGATTCTTGATCCCAAGAAGATTTTCGTCTTCTTTGCTACCTTGTAAGCGATCGAGTATCCTGACCTAACCAATTTTCTACATTACTTCTCATGTCCATTGCCGATCTCAAAAGGCACTTACGCAACAATCGTATAATTGTTTCGCTGTATTAAACCAAAATTACAATTTGTCTAGCTATACATTAAAGTTATCAATTGATGATTATTCCCTTTCACTGAAACATTTCCCTCTCTGTGGTAGATCAAGAATGGGAACAATCCTACTCATATATTCCACTCTTTCCATCCCCAAACCACAACCGGATGGCAATTCCCCTTGATCTTGAACCATCAAGTTGCAATCATGTTCGGACATTGAAACCCACCCGATTAATCCTCCATAATACTAAAGAAAATCATTTCTTTAGGATCTAGAAACAGCTTTGTTGCATCACCGTGTGTACATATGATTCAGTGGGCACTATCTCCGAGTAATCTTCTCTGAGCATGGAATTTGCAAGGCGTGGTGATTAAAGGTGAAGTCAATTGAAGAAAAGGAAGATAGTGGAAGGAGAGGTGGTCACTTAAGGGACAGCTAAAAGGTCACATGCTTTTTGCTATTTAACAATCTATCTGAGCCTCACTTCTCTTTTTCTATATTGTTTTTAATCCTTCTTTCCCCGTTCGGAGGAATTTTTCAAATGAGAACAAGGCCATGTGCCAGTGAGACAAATGGTGGGAATCTTGTATTTCTGATGGCATTGTAATATTATATCTCATAAATGGAGAGGTTGAGATAAGGTCTCTTTTTTGCCTTTTTTGGCCCCATACCTCGAGCTTCTATTGCACTTTTGGCTGTGAGGCTTCTTCAATCAAAACCTTTTTATTTCTTTATTCATTTATTTATTTTAATTTTGGTTTCAATTTGCCTTTCATTGAGTGTTTGTAGAGGAAAAGTTTTTTGAAGCCAATCAAGTATTTCAAATTTGAGCTTGCATGCACAAGCTTGCGCAAATTTACTTGCCTCCTTTTACATTTCATCCTAAAGAAACCCTTATTCCTCTATATAAAATGAGGCAAGAATGAACTGTCAAAATTGTAACAATTAATTGAGAACTACTGTCAGTGCTCTCCCCAGAGATATGTCCTTGAGCAAGTAAATCAAATTAAAGCTAGACCTAAATCAAGGGATCCATTTCTTTTTTCTTTTTTTTTGGGACAGAAAATGGCGATATATTAGATAAAAGGAACATTACAAACTGGATGAAAAGCATCAAAGGCTAAAATATCGAGCAAAGGAGACGGGGGAAAGGAAGCCCAAGAAGGCATCAAAAGACCATTGTCATGGGCCTTAGCAGCCCAATCTGCAGCAGCATTGGCTGTTCTGCAGCATAACCTAATCTGCAACTTTACAAGACGAGGGAGAAAGGCAGCAGCTTCGGCGATCAAAGGGCGAACCTCCCATGGCGATAGTTGGGGATCTTTCACCGCTTCCACCATAACAAGGCAGTCTGATTCGATGATAAGGGGATCGAAGGCCCGGTTTGTGTTGATCAAGTGGTTGAGGGCAAAACACAGTGCTTGAGGCTCCACCTGCAAAGCAGAAGATGCATGTATTGTCTTTGTAATTCCTTCAATCATATAGCCTTTATGATCTCGACAAATGAAGGTGACTGATCCTTGATCACTGCTTGGCTTGAAAGCCCCATCAACATTCATCTTCAGAACACTGGGATCAGGGGGACGCCATAAACTATCTAGATCTGGGCGATGTCAATCTACAGAAACAGAAGATATGACAGCAGTGCGGGCCTGACTTCGAGCTTCAGCGATGACATAGGATGGAGCAGGAGTCTGATGGCAAAAGATAAAGCTATTGCGGGACTTCTAGATATTCCACAGTATTGTGGCGATGAGCTCGGATCCAGGTAACTTCTGTCTATTAGCAAATATGGTAGCTAAACAGTCTTCGATGCGTTTAATTTCTGCTGGTTGAATGGGGGTGCTGATCTTGGGGGGGGGGGACCAGACTTGGGAGGTCCAAGGGCATAATAAAAAAAAGGTGCTCTGAGGTTTCGGCTTGCTAGGTTGAACAAAGGGTGCATATGGGATTGGGGCATAGTTTTCGTCGAAAATGTTTATCCCTAGTGGGGAGGGCATTCTGGCATAACGACCAAAGAAAAAGTTTAACTTTAGGAGGTATTTGGAGTTTCCATATTTTTCTCCAGATGAGCTCAGGTGGCTGATAAGATGAAGATGGCTTAGATATAGGAGTAAAGAGACTAACCTACCTAAGAACAAAATAAGCACTTTTAACAGTGTAATTTCCTTGAGTTGTACACGGCCAAATGATTTTGTCAGATACAAAGCTAGGTCTAATAGGAATCTTAATGATTTCTGCGATAGTATCACCATCAAACAAACACTCAGTAAACTCAGATTCCATAGGTGAGTATTAGAATCAATCAACTTAAATACCTTTTGAGGTTCCTGTTCAGCAGCAGATCCTCCTATTTTTCCTTTAGGTAGCCACTGGTCTTCTCTAATTCGGATGCTAGATCCGTTGCCCACAGACAATCGAATAGAAGGTAAGATAGAATCCCTTCCAATAAGAATACTCTGCCAACCCCAAGAAGAACGAGTCCCTTTTGGGGTTGTTAGGAAATCCCCTGAGTGAAAATATAGACCTTTGAATAGATTAGCCCATAACGTAGTAGGCTGATTTAGGAGTCGCCAAGCCTGTTTACCTAGCATGGCTTTATTAAAAGCCACAAGGTCACGAAACCCCAGATCACCCATCTGTTTTTCAGTCTTTAATACTTCCCTGCTTTTCCAATGGATTCCAGACTTTCTGCTATCATTTTGCCACCAAAATCTTGCTATCTTTTTTTCAATGGATTTACAGAGCGAGACAGGGATCTTAAAAATAGACATAGCAAATTGAGGTAGCGCCTGTATGACGCTTTTAATAAGAACTTCCTTACCACCCTTAGAAATTATACTCTCTTTCCATCCATCTAACTTAGCATTGACTTTCCCTAGTATCCAAGCAAACATATCTCGTTTAGATTTGCCCCAGTCCGACGGGATCCCAAGGTATTTTCTTGTTTTAGCTAAGACCAGGATTCGAAGTTCTTGTGCTAAGTTATCCTGTAATTGGGAAGGGCAGCCTTTGCTACAAAGAATACCTTATTTATTTCGATTGATTACTTGTCCCGTAGCCATAGAGTACTGATTGAGAATATTGGCTAGCTCGTGACATTCTTGTTTTGATCCATCTAAAAAGAATATAGCATCGTCAGCAAAGAACAAGTGAGTCAACGTAGGGCACCATCTGTTTAATTGGATACTTTTAAGATTACCCTTATTGAGAGCTTGATGGATGAGAGTACTTAACAAGTTTGCCATTAGAATAAAGAGATAGGGAGATAAAGGATCTCCCTATCGAATCCCCCTTGATGGTTGGAAATATTGTAGCTGAGTGCCATTGAATTTGACACTAAAGGAAATGGTAGTAATGCATTGCATAGTCCATTGAACCCAGATGGGATGAAAACCTAACCTGGATAGGTAGTCTTTGAGAAAGTCCCACTCAACACGGTCGTAAGCTTTTGACATGTCCATCTTGACCACAGCTTGGAATTTTTTTCTTTCTAGTTCGTGTCTTAAGCTGATGTAGAGTCTCCTGCACGATTAAAATGTTGTCTTGTATTTGACGGGCACTAACAAATGCACTTTGTTCCATAGAAATGATGTCAAGCAGGAGAGGCTTTAGTCTGTTGGCTAACACATTGGAAATAATCTTATAGGCGTAATTACAAAGGCTAATGGGTCGGTATTGATCCAAACATTCTGGATTAGGGACTTTTGGTATGAGAGTGATGATAGTTTTGTTGAGATCAGGGGGTAATAAACCAGATTGAAAAAACTTCTTGACCGAGGAAAAGATGTCTTCTTTTAAGATTTCCCAATACTGTTGGTAAAACAAACCATTAAAACCTTCGGGACTGGGGGCCCGAGATTTCCCTAGCTGAAAAACAGCAGTACGAATTTCCTCTTGAGTAACATCAGAAATAAGTTGCTGGTTCATAGCCTCTGTCACAACACTCACATTTTTGTAGGATGGGCCCATAGTCACGATTGCCTTCAGATTTGTAGAGCGTAGAGAAAAATTCCAGAATCATGTCTTTAAGAAGCTGATCATCTCGAACCCATCTTTGTTGTGCATCCATTAGCATCCTGATTCTGTTTCTGTTTCGCCTTTGAATGGTAGTGGCATGAATTTTTTTTGTATTTTTATCACCCCACCAAAGCCAATTTATCCTTGATCTCATTGCCCAATATTGTTCTTCCTGCTGCCATGCACTATGGAGTAAACCTTTCAACTCAGAGATTTTCTGTTGATCTATTGTAGTGGTAGTCTAGTTAGTTAACATATCTCTTGATCTATTGTAGTGGTAGTCTGGTTAGTTAACATCTGGATCTGCTGCTGTAAGGATATAATTTGCTCGCTTGCTTTTGAAAAAGTGGTTTTATTCCACCTCAGAAGAGCCCAACTGACTTGTTGTAGCATTTTTGGCAGGTTATAGCCGTTTGCCCCAGCCGAAGCCCAAGCTGTGTTGATGACTCCTTGGCATTTCGGATGTTGCAACCAGTAAGCTTCGAAGTAAAAAGTCTTCCCTTTTCTGTGTTTGGAAGCTTCAGTTGAAAGAACCAGCGAACTGTGATCTGAACCCACTACTGGTAAAGCACATACTTCTGCCTTAGAAAAAGCAATTGTGACATCCCGATTTTCCACTTCTATTTTCAATAAATTGAGATGGGCATTTCGTTGGCACGCATATAGTTCCTTTCCTTGAGTTGGCCACTCATGTGAAAACTAGTCTATCGGGTGAAGCCGTTAAGAGTTTCTAATGCATCAAACTCGAGAATTTGACCAAGAAGCGATCTTCCGACCGAGCTAATCTACAAGGGTCATTACGGCACAATTAAAAATCGATTAGAGATCGGAGATAGGTCGACTCAACAGAGGCATGCGATCGAGTGTGGGTGATTCCACCAGATCGCACAATTCTTGTCGATCGGCACTAGGCCGACTTTTCTGTCGATTGGGTACCCTGTGTTCGTATTTGAAATCTTGAGATTACCTCGACAACCGAAAGTCGCTAATGTTTCAAAGATGTACATTGTGGCTTGAGATGATCAACCACAGGTCAAATGCATGAAAATTTCTAAAGGCTACCCGGTAGGTTGGGCCGCGCTAGTATCGTGCCAAAGTGAAATTAACTGTGAAATTGAGATCAAATTCAGAAATTGGAAGTTTGGGTGTGTCACAAATCATTTTAGGAATATTGATTAATCTTCGGAAGATTTTTCATGCAAGCCGAGTTTTTCAGCAAAATAATCAAAGAATGACTTATTTGGCTCGAGAAATTAGTAGGCCCGCCTTTGGTATTGCTATTAGGACTTAAGTTGGTTCTATGGACAAGTGAAGATGATAATTGAAGTGTGGTGACATTGGATTAATTTTATGGACTTCAATTTGATTCAATTGGAAAGGAATCAAGTGGAATTGGAGAATTGATTGTACAAAATTTCATGCCCCGGCGGAAAAATAAAATGGACCTATTGGAAGATGTTGTGGAGGATTGGGTGAGTGGATTGTGAGGTCACCCTAGGTCATGGTGGGCCACCTTGATTTGGATGAGGGAAAAAGAGAAAAAGAAAAGGGAAAAGAAAAAGAAATGGCTCCCCTTCTCTCTCCTCTCTCTCTCCTTCCTCTCCCTCGACCGCACCCCCATCTTCCTTCGGTTGCTCGGTTCCATGGAGACCGAAGACCAGAGGAAGCAGCAGCCGCCGTCGCACGGCCCCTCCGCCGCTCGCCGCCGCCGCGTCCGCTCGCTCGCCGACCAGCTCGCCGCTCCGCCTTAGCTCGTTTCCCCAGCAGATCTGAGATCTCTTGCAGCAGCTAATCGAGACCAGCCAAGCTCGATGCCGCCGCCCGTGTCGTCCCGCACCCGCGCACCCATGCGTCGCCCCGCACGCGCCTCACCTGGACCGCCGCCTCTCCCTTCGCTTCGCCCAGCCGCCTCCGTCTGCCCCTGCTCGCGTATTTCAGGAAGTTCCGGAGCTCGTCCCCGCTGCCGTGAGGCCTCCCCTGGCCGCCACCCAGCCCGTCCAAGCCCCGTCGGTCCTCCTCCGCCGTTCCTCCGCCCGGATCGGCGCCGGATCCACCATTCTCGGCCCCAAATCAGAGGGCTGGAAAAATGGGTATGGCAGCACCTATTTGGCTCATTTCGGCCGCCTTCCCGAGCCCAGATGCTCGGCCCACTTTGAGGAAAGTCAATCCTTGCATCGTCCTCGTCGTTTTGGTCCGCTTGGCTCGCTAATCCGGTGAGTTTAGCTCACTAAACCTTGCTTAGATGGTTAATTATGATTTAGGTGTGCTTAGCTTAGCTTAATTAAGCTTTGGTGGTTAGTTTGGTTTATTTAATTGTGAATTAGATTAAGAGGTTGGTTTAACTTAAAGTATATTTAGTTAAGGTTAAATTGATGTTTATATTAGTATAATAGTGATTTGACATAAATGAATTACTTTTGGGATTAAATAAATATTTCGAAATTCTTTAATGATTTAATAATATTTTATTATTCGAAATTATTAAAATATTATTATTTCATTTTTCGGAATAAATTTAATTATTTATTAAATTCCGAAAATTTTGTTAGGACCCTAAATTCTCAGAATTTCGTGCCAATCGCTGCTTTGTGTAGTCAGATTTTGAAATTGATGATTGGATATTATAAATCGAGTGTGGATTGTGAAAGATAGGGATATTATTATTTAATTAATTTTCGAAATAAATTTAATTATTAAATAAATTCCGAAAATTATTTTGGGACCCTAAATTCTCAGAATTTTGTGTTGATCGCTACTGTGTATTCAGATTATGAATTTGATTATTAGATATTACAAATTGAGTGATGATTCGTGCAATTGATTATTGAATTGTTGTGGGCTGGTTGAAAGACTCGGGTCGCAGTAGTGGCTAGGCTAATTGGATCCTTATTCTGCTAGAAATGCCGTAAAGAGAGTGACGTGGCTCGGGTCGTAGTAGTGGCTAGGCCGACTGGACCTTTGTTCTTCTAGAAATGCCGTCAAGAGAGTGACGTGGCTCGGGTCGCAGTAGTGGCTAGGCCGACTGGACCTTTGTTCTTCTAGAAATGCCGTCAAGAGAGTGACGTGGCTCGGGTCGCAGTAGAGGCTAGGCCAACTGGACCCATGCTCCTTCGGGAATGCCGTCGATGTACTAACGAAGCCGTGCTCCAAGGTGGGGAGGCGATGCCTGGTTATATGCCAGTAGATAGCTGAACTGCGAGTAAGCTATGCCCTTGTTTGGCCGTGAATGACAATTGGAATGCATGTTGAGTGTTGTTGATGGGTCGGATTATGGGACGGAATTGTGCGGCATGGAATGTGACGTGTCATAACAATTTAGTCTTATAATCAGAACCCCCGTGGTTCTTGGTTATATGAAAGTGAATGCGTTTCTGTTGTTTATGTTCCTATTACTATCTGTGATTGAGCAATTTGAGTTGTGCTAACCTGCAGGAAAGAATTGAGGCGAGGTAAGTTCTCTGTGTGATGTGGCTAGGCCACCCTTGGGCGTATTTTCTTTCTAATAGGGGTTTAGGGGGTTGAACTTCCTGAGACATTGTCTCATCCCGGTTGTGGGATTAAAATTTCAGGTCCCTGGTGAACGGAGCGGCCAGATAGCTTTGGTTAGCCTTGAGGAGTTGCAGAGGTGAAGTCATAAGGATTGGAGAGCGTGTCCGACTTGTAGGTTGTAGGACAGTTCATTTTTAAGAGCCGGTCTTTTGTAGACTTTTGGCTGTAGGCCTTCGTCTGTAACTCCGTTGGTTTGTTTAAGTGATTGGTTGTGATTTTGCTTTCTGCTTTTCTATCCCTTATTTTATTGTCAGGGGTTTTATAATATGCTTCCGCATGTGCATTAAAGATTTGATTGGGTCGGCGACTTAACCTGGGACGTCGCATTTGATCGACCGCAGTGGGATGTGCTCACGCTCGGGGTTCGGGGCGTGACAGCAATCCTCCAGGTCCAGTTACAAAGAACCCTGTCCAGTCTCTCTTTAACCATCTCATTCCCCTCTCGATAATTCATCCAGGTAAAGGTGCATCCCTTGCTGTTGATATCCATTAATGCACAGTCATGTAGTACCTCTCTAAAGGTTTGCATTTGACAAAAATCAGGGGGGTGTTTGCCTACTTTCTCCCAAGGATAGACTATTTCGTTGAAGTCCCCGGCGTAGATCCAAGGTAATGAGTTGATGGATGCCATTCGACAAAGAGCTATCCAAAAGGGCTGACAAGATTGAGGAGTTACTGGAGCATGTACACAGGTGAGTCTCATAGTAGTTCCTTTCCCATATTCAGTGCATATAAAATCAATAAAGTTGGATGTAGAAAGTTCCACCTGAAGAGATATTTGAGAATGCCAAAAGATAGCCAATCCGCCTGCGATGCCTACTGGATTAACGATATGAGAAAAAGGAAACTGAAGTTGACGCTGCATTTTGGAAAGAAATGGATTTCGGTTCTTGGTTTCCATTAAAAAAAGTACATCTGGCCTCTCTTTGGCCACTAGGGCCTTTAGTGCATGAACTGTCAGGGAAGAGGCCAAGCCCTGACAATTCCAGCATATAAGCTTCATTGTTCTACCGGTGGCTTTTTAGGGCAAGCCACCTCAGCCCGGTTCCGAACTTTGTCTTCCATTAAAACATGAGTATCCAATAACTTACTATCATCAATTGAGTCCAATCCGTGGGTACCAGCATCATATGGATTTTATCGCTTCAATTTCTTCGATGTCCCTGTTTTGGTTGTAACACAAGATGGTTTAGTATTCTTGGCATTCGCCGGCCGTTGAACCATTTCTTGCTGGACATTGTGCACCATAGATTGTAGAGCAGGGACCATGATCACAACACCTCTGGTGGACTCTGTCAAGGGAGGAGGGATGGCAGAAGAATCCTGATACGTTCTCACACCGTTCCCTATGTCTACAATCGGTAAGTACTGGTACCTTGGTTCAGTTCGCTCCTTAGGAAAATTTGGGATACTTGATTCGTTCTTTTGATATACTGGTAGGATGCCTTTCTGTTTGGATGAACCTGGAATCATATCAATAGTGATTTGCTGTCTGCTTTCAGTAACTACCTGATAGTCGACCTTAGAGGTGATGACTTCCGGTGGGGGTAGAGCATGTACTTGTGATGTTATGAATGGAGGAGTTTCTGGCACATCATCTGTGTCGTCAGAGAAAGGGTTGCCTTCATAGAAAGTGTTCCAGTACGGACTATGCTGATTAACTTCAGCTTGCAACCTGTGATCGAAGGCCATCTTCTCCTTACCTTCCATCTTGGCTTCAGTAAAAGGTATTGTTGGACAGTACATGGCATAGTGTCCCATTATTCCACATGAATAACAAAAGTGGGGAAGCCGTTCATAACGGAAGTCTAGCCAGAGTGCTTTGCCTGCAATCCGAATCAATTGGCTAGGTTTTAAAGGATCACTTAAGTTAAGTTCTACTCTAACCCGACCAACTTTTGAAGTAGTTCCATCTTTGGTGTCAAACTGACCTTCCAGCATTCTTCCAATACTTCTGACTGCTCTGCTTAACATCTGGGTTGTGCACCATTCCAGGGGAAGGCCAAATACTTGGATCCAGAATGCACATTTAGAAAAATCATAACAGTGAAGAGGTGTGTTCGGCTTCCAGGGTTGAAAAAGCGCTAAATTATTAGAGAAACGCCAAGGTCCTCCCTCTTCTATTCTCCTTTTATCACTTTCTAACTTGAATTTCACGACATAGATATTCATTTCCTGTTGAGTGATTTGCACATAATCTGTACGCCATGCACATTGCATTGCACTCTGAAATGCTGGTAGATTAATAGAGGAGTTTGATAAAACCTTACCGACTAATATCCTTCGGCATTCTTCAAGTTTTTCCAGGGGAGGCGACTCATCCCAGGTGTCGATGTCTTGCTCTGACCATAATCGACCCAATCTGTTACAAAGGGCAGCAATACGAGCTCGCTCTTCCTTTTTGGGAAGTTCCATGAGGATAGTCTTAATTCAGAATCCAGAGGAGGTAAGGGCTGTGGTCCGCATGTTAAGGATAGTATAATGCTGGGTATGTGGTAGAAAGAAAATTAACATATGTGATGGGGAAATTGGGCTAGTTCAACAGAGAGGTAACGATCTTAAATGTTCAGCATAGAGGGATCCATTTCAAGGTGGGCTGATTTACCTAGAACCCATACAATAAGGGTCGGTTCCAATTTTGGTTGACCCCTGAGCCTCTGTCAGTCAAAATTTTGGTTGCCCGGGCCCAAGTGAGGAAACCATGATGTCTGTTAGGGGTGATCGGGTCCAGGGTGGGTAGATTCTAGACCTGGACCCTATACCCGACCCTGCTTGCATTGGACCCTGTACCCGACCCACCCTGTTTTTCCGGTCCGGTTCCAGGGTTAACCCTGTTTATATTGGAACCTGTTTTGCAACCGCCAATCTGTACGACTTCAAATTTTATTTTAATATGTGAGAAAACAACATAAGTTTTCTAATTTATATTGAAATATTAAGCGTAATTAATAAGTAAATTTCTACCTCATTTCGTATGTATTAACCAAACCGATTTACCCGAGATTAGGTCACGATAGTTTGGCTACTCCACTAGGTTTTTTTTGGGATCACTTGGCAGGGGGCCTTCTTCGTTCCTTGGAAAAAAAGAAACACAAAAAGAGGAGGAAAAGCTTGAGAGTCAAGGTCAATGTCAGGAGGCAGAGGAGACGTGGGCAGCGTAGAGAGGGACGTGAGGGAGACGTGACAAGCCAGGGAGAAAAGAAAAAATAGAAAAAGAAAAAAGAAGAAATAGAACAGTGCACTGTTCATCTTCTTCACAGGCTCCCTCCGCACGCCATAGCTGCCGACCGCTGCACTTGCGTCGCCGCGGCCGCACCACCGCGCCACCGCCGGAGCCCCCTCACACGCGAGCTCACACTGCCACTCGTCGCCCCTGCTGTGGCCGCGACGACCTGACACCTCTGACCGCCCAAAGCTCCGTCGCCGTCACCCTTGTTACTATGAAGCCGCCACTGCTTCAGCACCACCACTTGGCTCCTCGCGACACCAGCAACTAGTGAAGCCGCAAGGTCGACAAGAAGGCATACAATCCGGTTCTCGAACCGGTCCGATCAATCTAGTTCCCGGGTGGGTAATCCCTTGGAACCGATTCTCGGACCAGTTCAAACCGGTTTTGACTTTTAAGAACCGGTTCTCGGACCGGTTTCAACGGGAATCGTTTCCCGACGCTGTTTTCCGGGTGGGCCGGTCCGGGAACTGGTTTTACCAGTCCGGTTGCACACCCCTAATGTCTGTAGTTTAAAAGTGCAGAATAAGTTTGGCAGGAAAAATAAATGCTAGATGATGAAACAACGGCATTTTCAATTAAAGATGGAATTGCACTATCATTGGCATGTTGGATCCTGGCATTTTCTTTTTCGAGAAACACATGATGAGTTTGCTAGTAAAATTTGGGTGTCAACAAATGCAATACTATCTCTCTCATCTATATTATTTGTCATGCAACCTTAGTTATAATAGAAGCAACTCTCTTCAATAGAAATATATTGAAGAGTGACGTAAGTACCTCTCCAACATGACATGTGTTACATTTTTTGACTAATTGTCATCTAAGTAGTACCACTACCGAGACGTGACACGCAACACGACATGGCATGATACGCCAATACGTCGTTTCTTAAAAAATAGAGGATTTCAACACATTAGGACATGTATATATGCATGACAAATTATCATTTTTACGATTATTTTAATCAAATTAATTTGATTCAAATTCACAAATGAATAAATAAAAAAGAGTTTAGAATGAATTTACGCTAAAAAATTAATCCACCATTTGTTTATATCATTCATTGTTTCAATTTGATAAATTCAATTACAATTCAATAATCCATAAAATTTGGAGGACCAAAAAGCAAGCAATCCATATTCTGAACTCTAGTGTCAAAGTATATTGGAAGAGAAGAGGAAAAAAAAACTTGGGGGATGAATTGTGTATCACAGGAAGTGAGAATCAGAATAGAAGGGAAGACTATATGTTTCTTCTTTCACAATTTATTATTCTTATTTTTTTATTTCTGTACATATTTACATTTTGACTCCTTATTTATTCAAAAAAATTAAAATTGACCCCTGCATTTAGAATTACGTGTCGGAATTTCGAAATCACATTTTAGAATTCCAAACACTAGTATCAGAAAGTGTCGAGAAAGTTGATCAGGTATCAGATTTTTCGACATATATTAACCAAATATCGGAGAATATCGGGCATTTCAACATGACAAGAAAGCTCCCAAAAAGTGTTGGTGCTTTATAGATTGTTACTTTTGTACATATATTAGTGTCATTCTCGTGGAAAATCAAGAATTCCCTTCATTTTAATAAGTTCACTAGTGTTATTATTTGTTATGATATTTTTATTATCCCGTAAAAATAGATCGATCAATTGAGTACAGGTTAGTTTATCACGTGATATGACAATCACTCTAAAGTACTTTAAATCTTTTTCTCGTAGCAAAATTGCTAGTAGTTAATTAGATTCCCGAAATACGAGCATCAAATGACTCCAACATTGTATTTCCCTTGGTAATTCAAGCTCTCTGGAGCTATAACAAATCAAACATGCATGCAAGCAGCAGCAGTAGAGAACACGTTCATATTCTTGAAGGTACACAAGCTTGTGAATAGGTATTGTTAGAAAATCCAACTAAAAAGCTTAACATAATAGGTGCAAGGAGATTACAAGCATATAAATAGTATATAAACCATATAGTCAGACATGTGAAATATTTTAACATATATCCTCTTTTATTGTTCAAAATCAAGAATCTGCCTACCCGAAAATTTAACAAAACCAAATGAATAAATAGTTGCCGCGTGGAAACAATGAGAGGAACCTAACGTGGAACGTGCAACAAACAGATAATACAAAAAGAACAAATGATAGACCGACAAACAGAGTAAACACCAATAATGGACTACTTCCAATTATTCCATGCTTCATCATGCATCCTCATCGTAGACTTTTAGTTAACCTTTGCACACACTTTCCTGACTTCACCAGCCGTTCCGGTGAGCACGCCGATCCGACCCATGTTCACCATTGACACTCCAAAGTCCTTGAAGAAGGTGGATCCACCGGTCTTGATCTGGAGGTCAATGTACGCCTTGGTTTCGCTATCATCAAGAAGTGCGGCGTCCGAAGTGAAGAGGCCTCTTCTCTTCGGGATCAGATCGAAGTACTTGATGTCGAAAGTCCTCACGCTTCCTGGGTCCATCTCGACAAGGGTGGTTTGGTCATTCGGCTTGCACTTGAGCTTCAACCTCGCTATGTAGTTAGAGTCGAGCTTGGGGTCGGTGTCACCCTTTCCGGTGAAGTTGTAGAGGCGGTCGGAGAAGGAAGAGCAGTGTGAAGTTCCAAGGGTGTGGCCACCTGGTCAATAGAAATCAGAATTAGCATGATCTAACTTTACAAATTACGTTTTCTCCTCGCAGTGCAGACTGTTTATGAATCTCGTGCTCAAATTATAGTTTCTTCCTATTAATTTATGTCAATTTCCACAAAATAATTGATAAAGCATATGAAGCAATAATTGAAGATTAGGTGTTACCTGATAGGACGACAAGGTCCTTCACACTGAGGCCTCTCATTGCAAAATCTGCTTTCAGGGTTGTAATGTTGGCATTAGGTGGTACTAAGTTGTTAAGCGCCTCATTTAAACTAGAGACGTTCCCATCTCTTCGTCCAGTTTCTACATCATAGGAAAGGCCTCTGGTCTAAAGTGACAACAAAAAGAAACTCAATTCCTATATAAATATGTTTTTCTCTTATGGAAAAATCATTGAGTTTTATGATGCACGACGAAAAAATAATCTCGGTTTTGACAAGCAGTAATTAGATCCGAAGATAAGTATGGGCGGAGTATTTTTTCCAATGAGAGAGCATGGATTGTTTGTGAAAATCGAAATTTCTACAGATGTCATATGTAAATGAGGAACATTAAAATTAGAATGAATAAATAATGCATGTGACATATGCATATGCGCACCGCGACGATGACATCTCTTGCGACGATGGCCAAAACGTCAGCACACGAAACGATGCTGGGACATGCCTTCTCCAACGCCGTTTTGACTCTATCGATCACCTGGTAACCGCGAAGGCTGAAATTCGGTGGCGCGTCCTTCTCGGCTTGATTGGTCGAAGAGTTCAAGAGTATTGAACCTTCGCAACCCTGTGGAAAAACCCAGAAAGAAACACTATTCAACTGTGAGTTCACGCAGAAAACAGTTCGTATCCACGGACGAATCTAGAAAAGTATGTTGAGGGGCTAAACACCATTCGTTAGATTATAACCTGTTCTAATTGATGTTTAGCAGATGGTTCGACGAAAGTAAAAACCATTCTTTTCAGTCATTATACAGGTGCTCATAAGATAGTACTCTTCCTAAGCACAAGTAGGAAGAGAAGTACGTGCGCTCATTCATTCACTTACCCTAACGAAACAGTCGTGAAAATGCATCCTCAAGAGAGGGCCAGAGAGACTCGGAGCGACGGACATGACTTGACCAATGACCTTCTTCACGATGGCCTTTGCATTTGGGCATGTCTTCTGGTAAAACCCTACTTTGAGACCCTGACCGTGAGCGACCTCAGGGACAAGGAACAAGAACATCAACTGAACCAACAAACAAGACAAGAAGAGATTCGGACAAGCCATTGCTTTGTGCCAAGAACGATGACTACTATCGCTTGATCTTAGTAAAAAAAGTAAGATAGGTAGTGGATAAAGGGTTAGGTCACAAAGTCAATGAATTTGGCACCCTCTATTTTACGGGAGGGAAGAATCTGTCTTTTGGCTTTCTGTCTTCTAAATTCTCTAGGAATTGAGAGTTAAATAAAAGTTAAGGAACTCTCTAACGGGTGCTATCCCACATGGAGGTCTCTCGGCTGGGTTTCCTATATTAGAGAATTTTCAAATTAAGTGGGGCTACCTAATTAAGATTTAGGGGTTTGATATAAGGATTTTTGTTTGGTATAGTGGACCAAGAAAGTTACACATTTACTGTTAGATGAGTAGCGTGTGTTTGGAGTTTAGTTCTCTAACAGAATTTCTCTACACATTAATAATCAACAAGTTAGGATGTAAGTAATTTTTTCTACCGGCAATGGATCTAATAAAAATTTGGTTCTATTAGTAGCTTGCCGTTCCTAGATCTTGCCGTTCCTTTCACTTTTTTTTTTTCCAGATTATTTTAATTAATTATTTGACAAAAGAACATTTTAGTTTATTAATCGACATTTTCAACAGAAGAGGCTATCATCAGCACACTGGAAAGGCCAAACATGGAGGCCGGAGGAATGACGGCTGAGCATCATAACGATTCACGAGCAAATCATCAGATTACTATTGCCACCACCATCTCTGGCATCATCGGTGATGGCAGATGCACCGTAGCCGGAGGCAAATGCATCATCTGGAGGTGTAGCTCGAGACGTACCTCTCTTTCATGGATTCTTGATCCCAAGAAGATTTTCGTCTTCTTTGCTACCTTGTAAGCGATCGAGTATCCTGACCTGCAATTTCCTACATTATGATTATTCCCTTTCACTGAAACATTTCCCTCTCTATGTGGCAGATCAAGCATGGGAACAATCCTGCTCATATATTCCACTCTTTCCATCCCCAAACCACAACCGGATGGCAATTCCCCTTTATCTTGAACCATCAAGTTGCAATCGTGTTCGGACATTGAAACCCACCCAATTAGTCCTCCATAATACTAAAGAAAATAATTTCTGTAGGATTTAGAAACAGCTTTGTTGCATCACCGTGTGTACATATGATTCAGTGGGCACTATCTCCGAGTAATCTTCTCTGAGAATGGAATTTGCAAGGCGTGGTGATTAAGGTGAAGTCAATTGAAGAAAAGGAAAATAGTGGAAGGAGACGTAGTCACTTAAGGGACAGCTAAAAGGTCACATGATTTTTGCTATTTAACAATCTATCTCAGCCTCACTTCTCTTTTTCTATATTGTTTTTATTCCTTCTTTCCCCTTTCGAAGGAATTTTTCAAATGAGAACAAGGCCATGTGCCAGCGAGACAAATGGTGGGAATCTTGTATTTCTGATGGCATTGTAATATTATATCTCATAAATGGAGAGGTTGAGATAATGTCTCTCTTTTTGCCTTTTTTGGCCCCATACCTCGAGCTTCTATTGCACTTTCGGCAGTGAGGCTTCTTCAATCAAAACCTTTTTATTTATTTATTCATTTATTTATTTTAATTTTGGTTTCAATTCGCCTTTCATTGAGTGTTTGTAGGGGAAAAGTTTTTTGAAGCCAATCAAGTATTTCAAATTTGAGCTTGCACGCACAAGCTTGCACAAATTTACTTGCCTTTTTTACATTTCATCCTAAAGAAACCCTTATTCCTTTATATAAAATGACACAAGAATGAACTGTCAAAATTGTAACCATGAATTGAGAACTACTGTCAGTGCTCTCCCCAGAGATATGTCCTTGAGCAAGTAAATCAAATTAAAGCAAGACTCGAATCAAGGGATCCAATTCAAGGTGGGCTGATTTACCTAGAACCCATACAATAAGGGTCGGTTCTAATTTTTTGGAACAAGAAACTGAATTGGGAGCCTTTGGAATCGACCTAAAACTGACCTAAAATTTAACAACTCCTTAAAAAAAATTACCAGCCTCAATTAGAATTATTACCAACTTTTCTGTAATTGAGTTATCACCTAATTTAAGCTACCAACTCTCATTTGAGTTAGTTGTTGATGTTTATTTTTTTATTTTTATGTCAATTTTTCTTATCTCTAAGAAAAGTAAATTATATTATCTATTACCACATTTTATTCAAATTTATTACCAACACCTTAATTTACCAATTTCGTATGGAATTATCAACCTTTATTTTAGTACCTACTTTTTTTGTCCGATTAAGTTACCAATAAATATTAAGTTACGAACTTTCATTTAAGTTATTTTCAGATTTTTTTTAAGAGTACAAACTTTTCCTATCGTTGAACAACTTTTATTACCCTTGCTTACCAACTTTTTAGAATCTTTTCTAAAAATTATAAATCTCAATTAGAGTATCTACTGACTCTTCTCTGGTCAAATTATCAATGAATTTTGCCTTGTCAATTCTTATTTGAGCTCATTACCAATATTCTAATTTTGCTCAATAGATGGATGATCTCGAACGATGAAATTTCTAAAGTTGTGTGAATTCAAAATATAACTTAAATATAAGTAGGTAGTTGCTATCTTTTCAATTTATGAGATAATTTTGCTCAAAAATTCATAATCTTTCCGTCAGTGTTGCAAAAACGGAATCGGCCATTCAATTGCATGAACTCATAGGAAACTCTAAACGGATAAGTATGCAAAGTAGTATATGGGATATCAAAAAAGTAATGACAAGAAGTGAAAGGGATCAAATATTATCTCTCAACTCTCTCTTGGCTAATTCTATCCATCGATCTCGTTGAGACTAGATTTTGCTTGGGTCTTTCCACGCAAAAGAAGAAAAGTTAAAAAAAAAAAAAAAAAGCATCTGTCCCGGAATCCAACCAATTATGATTGTTTTAGCAATAATAATGGATAAGATTTCATTACAATTGTTCAAGTGATTGGACCCATCTGAAAATTCCATTAGCTAGATCTTTAACTTAGCTAGATATCACATTTCCCCGTTGAATCTTTGCCTCAAATAACTTTGTTATACATTTATTACTTGATATTTGTTTTTGATTCTACAAAACAGAGTGTGTGATGGCATCGAATGTTAACTACTTGTAAAATAAAACATTTCCCCTAACCACTGTAATAAGAGCAATAAGTTTAGTGACTCTTGATATGGATTGCATGCTCAAAGCGGCCTTGTGGCAAAAATCTAGGGCTTAAGGGTTAAGTTATGGATTTAAACTCCAAGTTATGGTTTGGATTCATCCGAAACTATTGCGAGGGACCGAGTTCATCATCCTCACTTGACCATATGCAGCATAAATCTTGGACCCAAAATAGTAAATTTAGGTTTTAAGCTTTCGAAAATCGCATGTTGTTGCCATTTAAGGTTCGAATCAAAGGATTGCATTTTGTTTGTCAGTTAGAAAATCTCGCAGGCTGTTATCCTCAAAACTAATTTTTAGCTTTACACTTAATTAGAAACCCTAATCACTATTTTTCCTTTCGTTTTCCATGGATGTCATCTTCGAGCCTCAAAGAGGAAGACCCTTCTCAATCGAAGTAGGTTACTTCGACACAGTTCAAGAGATCAAAGAAAAGATCCAGAAATACCAAGGGATCCCCATGACGACACAAACTCTAATCTTCAACGGCCGAGTCCTTCAAGACGAGCGCAACGTCGAGCACTGCGAGATCCTACAAAATTCTCACGTCCAGCTCGTCGTGGTCGACGCCGCCTCGCCCCAAAACCTTCATAAGGCCGAAGAACCCTCGCCATCTCCGAGCACAAAACTCCAGCTCAACGTGAAGAGTGCTTCCTTGAAAGCACACGTCCCCGTCGAGATCGACGCGAATGACACGGTAGTGCGGTTGAAGGAGAAGATCCATGAGATTGAGGGCGTGCCTGCGGGCCACTTGGCTCTCCAGGCGAATGGCACGGAGTTGCAAGACCACCAGTCGGTCAGGGAGTGCGAGCTCTTGGACAATTCCGAGGTCGAGGTCTCCGTGAAACAATGCTCCCCGACTACATCGGCGGCGCCCGGCTCCTCCAAGAAGTTGAAGGTGATGGTGTTGCCAAAGTGTGGGACGAAGAGGATTGCGGTCGAGGTGAATGCGTCGGACAATGTTGGGGAGCTGAGGAAGGAGCTCCAGAAGCTGCAAAAGTCGGACCAGTTACATCTGCCACAAGAAGGCTATTTTTTCATATACAAGCAGAATGTGATGGATGAAGATAGGTCGTTTAGGTGGCACCATGTTGGCCAAGGTGACACCATTGAGATCTTCAATGGAAGCGTTACGGGCGGATCATAGCTTCATTTTTTACTTGCCCCTTTTTTTACTTCTATTCTAGTGAGCTTCTCCCAATCTTTTGGATGTACACTTAAAAGTTGTGCTTAGTTTTTCGTATTTCGTGCACATCAAAATAGGCAATTTCCTGTTATCTAAGGTTGTTTTTATTTGGAGTAAAACCATTTCCAGCAAAAAAAATTCACACTCTCCACCTGTTTAGACATCAGAAAATGAATCAATCAACATAAAACAATTCCATCGAACAAAATTGCAATGCTAAGACTTTGAAAAATGAATTCCCCTCCCATGAAAGGGGAAATCATTTTCTCCAAAGAGACACCATGTGGTGTTGCCAATACAACATGAATACAGCTCTCTCTCTCTCTCTCTCTCTCTCTCTCTCTCTCTCTCTCTCTCTCTCTCCACTACTACCCTCTCATTTCATGCTCCCAACCAAATAAGGAAAAGTCAATCATCTTTCTTAAAAATGAATTTCGAGTAAAATCATCTCTTTCAAGGTAAGGTTTTTCACCCTAAATTTTACAAACACACTCTGAAAAATCACACAAAGCCCAAAAAAAAAAAAAAAAAAAAAAAAAAGTTAAAAAAAAATCCAAAACCTCAGCCACCAGAATACACCAAGGCACTATCGCCGTATTCGATCTGAAACCACCTCAAATCCGAGTTTTAAGACCTTTGATCTAAGCCTCTCTCTCTCTCTCTCTCTCTCTCTCACCCCCTCCTCCACCCACCGCCCCCCCGGGTCCGCGTACGCATACATGCACAAACCAAATCATTTCGCAATGGTCCTCGTCCACAAAAGCAAAGGTTTCGCGATTGTCTCCTGCAAAAGCAAAGCCTAACTCTAACGTGCCTTGTCAATGAAAAGTCTAGAAAACTATGAATTACTCCCCTTTACCCTGTCATATCTTTAGTAGAATGGAGGCCTTTTAAGGGCTTAAATCAAACATCTGACTGGGGAATGGGGCAATGTTCGTCAATCTCTGGCGAAGAGGGAAGGCATGCCATGCTATATGCTTAGTAAGAAAGGGAGGGCTCTCTCGGAGAAGACGTCGTCCTTGCTCTCTCCCCTACGCACCAAACCTATAGGGGAGGCTTTGCTTCACTCTAGCATCAATTGTGTTTGGTTGGCACATATGCACATTTCCCTTTTAGCTTCTGAGTTGCCCTCTACCCATCCTACCAAAAAGAAAAGGATGTATATGTAGATTCACTTCTATTCAATCTTGATCCTTACAACACTAGTTCACTCGTCCCCACCAGCTGTAAAATTTCCACGAACGGGATTGATATCACACATGGCAATTGCTTTCTTTTAGGTTAGGCTATCCGGTTTTTCGATACAAAAGTTAGGAGAAGAATCTTGCGAACCTGGAAGCCTGTTGATGAAGTGGCTTCTAGCCTTGATCTTCGTAAGGTTGGACATTTTCCACCCTTCTCCTGAAGTTTCCTCGGCCAACCCTCCAATGGAATTCTTATGTTATTAGTATGATCTCTATCATCTCTATTCAATAAAGAAAAGAGGACCACTATATTGGGTCCACACGAAGGAAATTGAGGCTCATTGAGCTAAGGCTGTTGGTGTGAGTTCCGTTTCAGGCACATCAACATTGAGTTTTGGTTATTGGGTTAGCCTTCCCTTTTGGCCGAGTTAACGCTTTTATTGTCTCTTTGCGGGGTCAGTCATTCTGCCATTTGGAACTAGAGAGAAGCACTTCTTCTGCTTTTGTGGTTTCAATCTAAGGTGCATAGAGTAGCTTCATTACTAACTGGTCTTCTCTCAATCGGCATATTTTATATCCAAATCAGATGGTTTTCAAAGATGAACCGATCCCTTTTGTGCAAGATAGACGAAAAGCACCAGTAATGTGGATTCAATCCAAGGTCATCCCAGAAAGTGAAGCTATGTCCTTTACCTTGAATTGTTATGTATAGATTGCGAGGCCATATTCTTTTTCCCTTTCACAAGAATTGGTCGCTTATTGAAGCTTGGCCCCATCATTTTCTCCCCATTGTATGCAACTCCTTACATTTAAGAATATATATTTTCCTATTTGGTTGAGCGTTTATGATATGAAAAGCAAAGGTCCTGGCTTTAAAGACCGACTCAGAAGAAAATTCGGTGTAGTTTTACCATTCCATAGCCCAAAATGGTTGGCTGCAAATTCACCATTTAATGGATAATCAAGACTCAGAACGAAGTGGTAATACTAGGCGAAGCATTTCAAGTGATCAAGCAAGAAAGAGAAAAGAACCCTGTGGAGTTCATAAGTCCACCGATAAACCTTATCACTGCAACACTGAAAGGAAGAAGAAAGCACCACAATCTGTAAAGCAATCAATAACTCAAGCTTTCACGAAGACAGACTAATGTCACAAAATATGATGCCCCACCATGTGTTTTAGTATTCATGCAACAAACATCGTATGCACTAAATTAAGTAGATTCAATTTCATGTGTGGAGAGGAACTTTGAAATGCAAATCTATGTTACTTGTTAGGCAATGATTACATTCCTTTAAATTTCTCTATTTTGATGGTAATTATGTTCTTTCCAGTGAGAGTTTGAAGCCCTTCTTGCTTCTTGGTAAGATGACTAAGTCTCATATGTCATAGTTCAACTGAGGAGTCCTCCATTGCATTTGTCGCCTCCTTGATCAATTTAGCTCACATGATGTAGAGAGTGAAAGTCTTTGCCCTTAGCCACCACCATTGAACCTTTAATCAATTTTCATTTGCCATCATAAAAGGAATTGTAATAACCATCATCTTCTAAAACACCTGTGGAGATCATATGAAGATGAATGTCTAAATCACATGTCAAATTTTTCCGAAGCATACTACATCAACATCGGTTTGATCATCTCGTACGCTGATTATCTTAGAATCACCATTTATTGCCCACTCTAACACAATCAAAATCACCACTGTGATAAAATGTAAAATAGTCATGCTGTTGGATGACATAAAATGAGGTTGCAGAATTAATGACTCAACTAGAATCTTGATATGTAAGGTTTACACAAGCATTGTTGCAAATGAATACAACATCACCATTTGATATTACTGCCATTGTGACTTCTCTTCTTTCTTTCCATCTCTAATTCTATCTTAGGATTTATCTCTCTTTGCAAACTTACATTTTCTAGCATTATGTCCCATCTTGCCACAATTATAACAATTTACGTTCCTCCTCAACCTAGTTGTTTAATAACATGACCAATGTTTCCCAATTGTCGGGGAAAATACCAAGCAATAAACACACTTGTAACTCATCTCCAAGATCAATTTTAAAATTTATCAATTGATTCATAACATCTTTAAATTCATTCAAGTGCTCAGACATTGCTCCCTTCCTTCTATCACAAGTTTACAAGTCTATTAACTAAAAATGCTTAATTTTGTGTTCTCCTCTCATAGAGATTTTATAATTTCTTCCACAATGTTTCAACATTTTTTAGCAACATGGAAAAAAAAAAAAAAACACTTTCATCAATTCATTGTGAAATAAAGCCAACCGTTTTTCGATTCATATGCTCTTATTTTTTTTTTATCTTCATTAACTCATTTAGCTCCATCACCATAAATTGGATCAAATAAATCTTTACAATATAATATGTCTTCCATTTGAGACTTTTGAATAGAGTAATTTGAGGCATTTAACTTAAACATGGTACCGCTAGTTTCTTCCACTTGACACCTTTGGATTATCATGGGATTATCTGAAGACTAAACCTTTGATTAATGCTACTCTAGCAAAATTCATAATGGAGAATCTAGACCACCTATCTAAAATTGGTATCATCCCCAAAACTCAAATAACTAAAATTAACCCCAGCAGCAACCAATCACTATATTCCAGTAATATCAACCCTAACCCAATACATGTGTCATTGAAAAAAATTAAAGGAAAATTACCAAAAAAATCTTAAACCAATTATAATTGTGCCAATTCGGTTCTAAACTTTTTTTTTTTGGACCAATTCAATCTATCCAACCATATATAATCAAAAAAATTTTGATGTGGCATCCTAGTTAGTGCTAGTCAGCTTTGCTGGCACTGACATGGCTACCATAAAGCAAAAGACACCATTTGCTTTAAAATAAAATCAAATACATCAACAAAATGGTGTAGGGCTTGGCTAGGTTTCTTTCCCAAATTGAGTAAAGAACCCTAATTTGAGCTCTTCCCCCAAATTTGTCTCAAATTTTGGACCAAATTTTGAGTTCATGCTCACCCAACGCTAACGCTCTACAGATGCCTCTATTTGACGCCTTTGTCTAGTGCCTCTATCCAACACTTCCATCCAACTCTTGCCAGATGCCTTCGTCTAACCTTGCCCAATGCCTTCATCCAATGCTCGCTCGACGCTCAGCCGTCGACGCCCAATGCTAGTTGGACACTCACTCAACGCCTTCATCGTATTCTTGAAATTGCGATACTTTATATTTACAGTGAGGCCTTACGTCTTGCTTTTGCTGGAATTTTATTTCTTGGATTGGATGTGGATGGTGACAACTCGTTATATTTTGTTGACATGGTTTTGTTGTTGTCATGGGTTTATGGATGGTCAAAGCTCCTTTGAAATTGTTGACTCGCCAAGAATGTCTCTATCTTTCATAGATAGTGCATATAAAAAATAGAGAAAATGTTTGTCTTTAATGTATATTTCTTCTTTGAATTTTACTCAAATTGAATATGGAAAAATCTATCACTATGTTTGACTCTATCCAATGTTGGCTTAAAAAGGCATCAAAAAGCTATTCTAATATAACAGTAGTCTAACTTTGCATCTATGCTTCTTACACTGCAAGACAACCTTAAGATATCAACTAATTATATGATTATTACATGGTGATTTCTATTCTGTGACTTATTCAAATCAAATTATACATTCTCTTGCAAAACCTTGGGCAAAATTGATCCAATTAGTAGTATAGAGAGAATTTCTCATATTGGTAGTATTCTCATATTGTGCAATTTACGATTGTTTATTTATTTTGTCCTAAGAAAGCCCATTCATAGACTTCATTGTGTCAAGCTCCTTACATGCTAAAGATATCACTAGGCTACTGTTAGTGCTTTGTCTTAGCTAAACTAGACTTCACTCTAATGCCATCTGTTTCTATATATCAATGCTCACTCTTGTATACAGAAATAAGATACCATGTTGATTCTAATACCATCTTATTTATGCTAAAAATACATTGTTTACAGTACGAGATACTGATGTTCATCTTGTTGATCATCATATCCACATCTTTTAAGTTGCAACTTGAGTCCATGAATTCAAAGTCTCACAAATTATTAACGAATTCATCATAATCAATAACATCAGTCCCTCTAATCAACAACAATACAAATGTGTTTTGCTACTATGGCTTGAATTGTCCTCTACAAATAGCAAAGACAAAAGACAATCAAGGAAGACATCGCAATTACTGAAAATACAAGATTGGGGAAAGTTGCGGTTTTTATGATTAGGTTGATGTAGAAATTAGTTAATCGATAAGAAATGTGTCAAAAATTTTCATCAAAGCAATGTCGTGGAAAAACTAGTGTCAAGTTGTAATGAGGATGTTTAATGGAAGTGAAGTTAGAGCTCTCAAGGCATAACTGAAACGTGTCAAACAAGATGCAACAAAGTTAAAGAAATAAAATTTCATATTAAAGACAATGTTGATTGTGTCGTAGGTGCTTGTGATGATTCTATGAAATATGTTATTTCGAGATATAAAGATGAATGATGTAATGAGCCTGTCGTAAAATTTCATATAAGAGCAATCTCTTGAACTCATCCGCTGCATATTTGTTGCTCTTATC
Source organism: Eucalyptus pumila (assembly GCA_016097595.1). Classification (NCBI taxonomy): domain Eukaryota; kingdom Viridiplantae; phylum Streptophyta; class Magnoliopsida; order Myrtales; family Myrtaceae; genus Eucalyptus; species Eucalyptus pumila. The sequence goes on from CM027850.1 coordinate 43,926,394, forward strand.
CATCACCTCATATCCAATATCATCATTCCATTTCACTTGACAGTACATTGCACCAACTCTATTTTTTCTAACTTCCTTACAATTGTTGAACCATAATCCCATCTCCACTTAACACATGTATCGTTCTATGTATGCATCATTGTTATTTATAGTATCCGCATTTCCTCAAACATACTATAAATGGACTTACACCTAGTATGTATAATTCTTCCATTGAATACCTCATATGAGTTATTGTCAACAATGTCACATTTCACATCAATAGTGAAGAAAGCTTTACACAAGTGCTTTGGCTCTATATGCACCAAGTCATAATATACATTAGGACTAATTTTCTTCAATACCTAAAAGTGTTCATCATATTTTGTCTTAGTACTATTCTTACTAAGATAGTCATTGCATTTGTATTTCCTTATGCTTCTTGCCCAAATTGGCATAGATGTGTCTAGCACACCATATGCTCAGCTGCAAACAACAAATCATTCATGACTCCTATAAAGCCCTGCAAAAGACGATTGCAATGTAAATATATGTATGAAAAATGTTAATATCATACATCAATTTTTTTAAGAACCGTGTCCAAGTGTCGCTACTCTTAACTTTGACAACTGCCCAAATAATTTGGAACATCTGATCATTTGCATCACTTCCAATAGCACATAAGATTTGATCTTGACAAATTCCTTTCAAGAAACACCTATCTAACCCCACAACTTTTCTATATCTACTAAGAAACCATTTCTTACAAGCAACAAAATGAATAGATGTTTTCTCAAATAATACTTTAGATTGCATATCTAACTTTCAATATTCAATGTAATAGTACTCTTAAGATTTCTTTCCCTAAGCTTCTCTACATAATCTCACAGTTTTGCATATTCCTTTTTATTGTTTCCCATCAACACTTTATCACAAACAACTTAGCATTCGTATGTTAAGCCATGCTTACATTGAAAACAATAGTTGTAATAGTTGGCATTACTTTTATTGTAGGAAGATAGCGATTTGCCAATCAAGAATTTATTACCCTATCTATTTTTGAAGCAAATGTTTCGAGTATGCCATAAATGGTAGGTCTTGATATGAAATGATCTACTACAAGATCAACAGATCTAGAAATCTTCCAAAGCAACTCTCATTAACACTTTTTGCTCTATCAAACTTCTCATCATTCTTTATAAAGTTTAGTACTTTACTCTTAATCACAGAGTACTTTTTCAAAGCATCTTTGAATTACTTACTACTGTCAAATGCCATGGCAACAATAAATATAGGAACAACACAATTAGGATTACATATTGGGACCTTACTTCTCTTTCTAATAAAATTGTCATCTTCTTCCTCTATTTCAGACTCCAAATTGTCATATGCATCTATTTCATAACAACGTGTCTCATAATCAACTTCAGCATTAACTGTATTATTCACATCCAATGGTTGGAATGATACTAATGTTGTGGATGGTTCCTTTATAATCAGATCCTTTGTGGCCCTCCCATGGAACGCAGTCACGTTCTTCCTTATTTCTAGAAGCTCCTCATTATCAAGATCATCATCATCAATTCAAAATCTTACATTGCCAAGAAAATTCGTCTCATCATCATCGTCACCATCCATAATATCACACTCTATGTTAATATAATCACCTTCATCAACTAAGCCATTAGGATCTAAGCCACCCTCGTGCTCAAAGATCATCTCATTAGCTAAATCAACTTCATTATGAGCACCCTCATTAACCCCTGACCGACATCCTTAGCATCCTCACCCTCACCCACACTCACACCCTCACTTGGGCAAGCACCCTCACCTCACCTACACCTTCACCACCCCCTAACCAACACCCTCACTTGATTTAGCACCGTCACCTACACCTACACCTTGACCATCACCCTCGACTACCTCATCGATTGCAAAATTTTCTTCATATATATCAATTAACTCACGACACAAATAACTGAATAGTAGATTAACAACACTACACTCATTTCATAAATATCCCAACCCATCTTCTAGAGACTTTCCAAGAAACTTAAAATAAAGCTTTTTAAATTTACAATTTACCACGTTCTCGTTATCTCTAATGAAGCTTTTATAACTCCTTGAACTAGTATCAATTTTTACTAGATCAATCTTACTCCCAACATATTTAAGCATTGGGCAATGGTAAAAATCTCCACCATGGAAAAGGCAAACCTATGCTGACTTGTCACTCATCTTGACCTTCTTGTCACTCATCTTGACCTTACACAAAAGAATGCAATATATGTTGTAAGTATCCACATAATGGAGATTTTAACATGAGTAGCCTAGAGTGCTACAAATATGTGAAGATTTTGACTTGAGCATAAGTGTAAAATCCTCTCCGCCTCATCATTTCAAGCGAAATTTCTCTATAATTTACGAGAATTAACTAGGTCAATTAATATCTAACACTATGATACAAGAGTTCAAGGTGAACAGTGGGGCATAATTAGTCGGCTTTCAAGTTCGCCAATCTGGGGCAAGAATAAAATATTATCTCACGCACACTCATCTACTTTCAAGTTCAAAACTGAACAAACTGTTCAACACACGAAGAAATAAGACAATTTGGGGACCACAACAAAGATAGAGACAAAGACAAAACTTAGTTTGGGACCACAGCAATATACCTCTTGATCGTTCTTGGCTGACTTCACAACCACCTACCACATAGCTCAACACTTGCCGACAACACAATCAAACTTGGACCGCATCACTTACTCGTGTTTGTTGTGGTGTGGGTGAATCGGGTCTTTGGGCTATCATAATTTGGGCAAATTAGGTTTGCTAGCAATGAATAAAGGCGTTAGGTAAAAGTGGGCTTGATTCATGAAGGATATTGATGGAAGAACGACTTGGCTTGAGGGAGATCGCAAGATGAGATCGAACCGAGTGAAAATTTGCAAGAATTTCAGAGGAGATCTTACTATGGTTTGAAGATGATTTGGGCAAAACGTATAGAGCACTCACATGACCACTTTAGCCAAACTGATGCCTTATGTTGAAGTCTTTATTTTTTTTTTTTTTTTTTTAAAGAAAAATGACCCCAAACGATATCGTTTTGCTCTCTGGATGCCATGCTAGCGTTGGCAATGCTGACCGGTGCTAAAAAGAATGCCACATCAAACTTTTCCAATTGTACATGGTTGGATGGATTAAACTAGTGTAAAAGCAAATGGTTATAATTAAAGTGGTTAAAAAATTTAAGACTAAATTGACACAATTAAAATAATTTTAATACTTCTTTTATCATTTTCCAAAATATTAAAGCGAGGCAGAAACGACACTCCAAAAAATTACGTTGAAAACCCAATCAAGAAAAATTATAGGACCGCTCAAAACTGTCACCGGGGATGGTAAGATTCACAATAGTTTATCTCCTGTCACACAACTAGAGACCCTTCGTGTTAGCAAAATACTAATATATCATTATCACAAAGGTAGATTAACAGAAAGAAACAAGAAAGTTTCTAATAACTGTCGAAGAAGTTGATAGACAACTTGAGAGGGGAAACAAAACCAATCAACTTGCTGATCATGATTTTGCGAACTATTTAATAAATTTTCAAGTAATTCTAATAAATTTTCAATCACATCTTTGGAGTTATGCTATTTACTTCAGCGAAGGTTCTCCTCTCTCTCTCTCAATCAAGAACTTCCAGTCCTTTCTTTTTGTTCTTTATTTTTATTTTTCTTCGGCTCGAGGCAGACACGGCCCGGGCCATCAGAACTGAATCCTTTGTGCAAGGTTAGATGGAAAGCACCGATAATGTGGATTCAATCCAAGCGTTGGTTATTCCGGCAAGTAAGGAAGCAATTTCATATTTCATTCAATGAGGAAGCAATTAATAGTAATTAGACCTTGCCAATTATACCTTAAAAACTTAAAAAACTTTCCAATGATGATAAAAGTTCCATATTTAGTTGACAATTTGTAACACAAAATGACTATTTATTGGTATTTTTAGTACTTAATTTAAATGCTTAAATTTTCATCACTATTTTTTAACTTGACCAAGCTCAGCCCTAAAGTTCTTTTTCCAATTTCTAAGTTTATTTCGCCGCGAGTAGATTATTCGCCTTTTATGGCATGTGTAACCTAGGAAGCACGGACACTCTCCGGGACCTTTCGTGTCGTGTCCAACACTCCGACACGTGTCCGACACGCTCCGACACGCGGTCAACCTTTTCCGACACGCTCCGACACGCGAGTCGAAATTTCCGACACGTGACTTCGACACGCACGGGGTTATTTTTATAAATTTCCAAAACTTTGGGGACTAAATATAAATATATGAAAGAAAATAATAAAAGTTAAAAGTTCTGACTTCAGTCACACGACGCACGCACGGTTCTTCGGTCTTCACTCGAACACGCCTGAGCAGTGAGCAGAGCACTCTAGTTCTCTTCTTTCGCCGTGAGTGTCGCCGGAGTTGCTTTGCCGGCCGCGCGGCCCACCCCACCAGTTGCCGACTCGCCGTAGCCCCCCACGCCTCAGCCCCACCCATCGCCACAGTCGCCTCCGACCTCGCCTTCGTCTCTCGCGAGCATCGAGCCGTCGCCCCGACAGTGAGCCGTCGCCCTTGCCGCTCACAGGCGTTGCCGCGTTGCACTTCTTCATCTGCGATTTCATCTTTTTGCTCATCTCAGGTTAGTATTTTGGATTTCTTTATAATCCGATTTGGGATTTTTCGGCAAACCCTAGAGTTAGATCGGGGAAAGGGGGATTTCTTTGGAGATCCGAAATTTTGTGGTAGAATTCTTGAGATGCGGCTTGTGCAGTGATCATCTTGTTGGGAAAGAGGGAATTTTTTTGAACTGGGCTACTCGAGAGTTCTTCAAGATTGGAGATTTACAGGTTTTGGGTACTGTGATTGGTGCAATTGGAGTTGGAGTGACTGTCTTCTTCCTATTTTCGCCATTTCTTGTCTGAACTCGGGATTTTTATGACGAGGGTAGTGTATTCCTTGTAGTTTTGGACTTAGCTGAAAAGGGATCAGTTTGGGACTACATTAGAGTTTGTATTTCTGAGTGATACGTTGAGTTAAAAAATAGGATGGTGTGTTGTAATCCCAAGTGATTCTTAATAACCACCTTTAAGTCCACTGCGTGAAGTCACCCAGAGGATTCATGTTTTGAGTGCTATCTGGTGGGCAGAGTCGGTTGGACTATGGAAACATTTTTCAGCAGAATCAAGAGTAAGAGAAATTCTGAAATAATCCAGAAATTAAAATGATTTGCTAGGCATTATAAAAATGATTTCAGAAGGGAAGAGTTCTTATTTGCTGCTCTGCACCAAATATGAATTACCCTGAGTGAACGGACTGATTTTTGTCATTTTTATGTATTGAGCGCGCTATTTGCTGCTCTGCACCAAATATGAATTACCCTGAGTGAACGGACTGATTTTTGTCATCAATAAGTCATATTGATTTTGCTAAAATTTTTCTCTATTTGTATTTCCTTTCCACTTTTGTATTGTGAATACTCATAATGACTTTGGTCGTGTATGTGATGGTCGGGAATTGATGATGAAAGTTTGGCTACTGCTGTTTGCTGCTATTTGCTGCCGTTCGCTGCCGTATTGTGGGGTTGGTTGCTGCTTTTTGCTGTTGTTTGCTGCTATTTGCTGCTGTTGGGGTTGGCTGCTGCTGTTCGCTGCTATTTGTTGCTGTTCGCTGCCATATTGTGGGGTTGGCTGCTGCTGTTTGCTGCTATTCGCTGCTGTTCGCTGCTATCTGCTGTTGTTCGCTGCTATCTGCTGCTGTTCACTGCTGTATTGTGGGGTTGGCTGCTGCTGTTCGCTGCTGTATTGTGGGGTTGGCTGCTGCTGTTCGCTGCCATATTGCTGTATTGCTGCTGTTCACTGCTATATTGCTGTTCGCTGCTATATTGTTGTATTGCTGTTGCTGTTCGCTGTCATATTGCTGCTGTTCGCTGCTTCCGGTTGGTATTCAATCTTCCTTAGTTAACTTTATCTAAGAAACCTTATAGCAATTGATAATAACATGTTTATTTATTTTTTTTATTTTTTTTGCAGAATGTCTTCAAGTTCAAATATGGCTAGTAGTACTTCAAGCACACAACAACCTACCTCTAGCAATGAAGTTGTAAAACAACCATTATAGAGGAATGTTACTAAGTTAATTAATCATACTGATGCGGGGGGAAATTTGTCTTGGAGATGCAACTTTTGTCAAAAAGATTATAAGAGTTCATACACGAGAGTGAGGGGCCATTTGATGATGATAAGTGGAAAGGGAATTGGAAAGTGCACAAAAGTAGAAAAAAAAAAGATCTTTTGGAGATGGAAAAATTAGAGGAAGAGGTCAGTACTCAATTAATGAGTATAGCAACTAGAAATGTACCTTTGCCTCTTGCTAGTTATTCACTTAGTAGTGGTGGTGGTGATGGAATGGATTTATCATTGAACTCCAAAAAAAGGAAAGGTGGAAGTGGGAGTGGAAAATCACTTGAAAATGCATTTAATATGACGTACGTCTAGATTGTGAGATTGCTAGGATGTTTTATTCGGCGGGCTTGCCGTTTAACCTAGCAAGGAATCCTTATTTTCAATCCGCTTTCACTTATGCCGCTAATCATAATATTGTGGGTTATGTACCACCGAAATATAATTTGTTGAGGACCACTTTATTGCAAAAAGAGAAGGCAAATATTGATAGGTTGTGTACACCTATCAAAATCATGTGGAAGGAGAAGGGTGTAAGTATTGTGAGTGATGGATGGAGTGACTCACAAAGAAGACCGCTTATTAATTTCATGGCGGTATCGGATGGAGAACCGATGTTTATAAAATCGGTTGATTGCTCGGGAGAAATAAAAGATATGCATTTCATTTTTAACTTGCTGAAAGGAGTTATCAATGAAATTGGGCATGAGAATGTGGTCCAAGTAATTACGGATAATGCTTCAAATTGTAAGGGCGCAGGACAACTCATTGAGCAAGAATTTCCATCCATTATGTGGACGCCTTGTGTGGTGCACACTCTTAATTTAGCTTTGAAGAACATTTGTGCTGCGAAAAATATGGAGAGCAATCAAATAGTTTATGAGGAAATAGTTGGATTTCAGATATTGTTAAGGAAGTTATGCAAATCAAACATTTCATCATGAACCATTCTATGAGATTAGCAATATATCATGAGTTTGTTAGCTTGAAGTTGCTTTCTGTAGCGGATACACGTTTTGCATCGATGATTGTGATGCTTAGAAGATTCAAGTTGATAAAAAGTGGTCTTCAAAGCATGGTGATTTGTGACAAATGGAATATCTATCGAGATGTTAATCAAGAGAAAGCTAAGTTTGTCAAGAAGAAGGTGTTGGATGATTTTTGGTGGGATTTGATTGATTATATACTTTCATTCACGGCTCCTATTTATGATATGCTTAGAATTTGTGACACTGATAAGCCTTGTCTTCACTTAGTTTATGATATGTGGGGTTCGATGATCGAAAAAGTGAAGAAAGCTATATATGCACATGAAGTGAAGAGGCTAGATGAGAAATCCACATTTTATAAGGTGATTCACACAATTCTTGTTGATCGTTGGACAAAGAACAACACTCCACTTCATTGCTTGGCACATGTCTTAAATCCCAAGTAAGTTCTAAAATTGTATAAGATTATTACTTTAGTAGTTATTCTTTCTTTAACATGATAATATAATACTCATCTTATTTATTATTGTTTTCTAATTTTTTTTTTATTAAATAAAGGTACTATAGTGATCAATGGCTTGATGAAGATCCTACTCGAATTTCTCCATACAAGAATAAGGAGATCAATCAAGAAAGACAGAAATGCTTCAAGAAATACTTTCATAACTTGGATGAGCGCAATAAGGTGAATTTGGAGTATGTGGATTTTGCAAGTAAAAATGGGGATTTTAGAGATTTTGATTCCATTCAAAATCGATATTCTATGAATCCTAAAGCTTGGTGGGTTAATCATCGTGCATGTGCACCGATGCTTCAAAGCATAGCCTTAAAGCTTCTTGCACAACCTTCTTCTTCATCATGTGCTGAGAGAAATTGGAGTACTTACTCATTTGTGCATTCGGTGAGAAGAAATAAGATGACCCCAAAACGTGCAGAAGATTTGGTTTTTATTCATAGCAATCTTCGTCTTCTATCAAGAAAAAGCCCACAATATGCAGAAGGAGAGACTAAGATGTGGGATATTGGCGGAGATGCATTTGACTCTTTTGAAGATGTTGGGATGCTTAAAGTTGCAAATCTTTCACTTGATGAGCCGGAGATGGAGTCCGTTTTTTTTTTTCAGAAGAAGTAGATAATGTGGATGGATGACTTTTTATTATATTACTTGATGGAATGTTGATTTTTTTTTTTTGCTTTTTGTTAAATTTTAAATTAATAGTGGAATGTGGATTAATGTTTTTATTATAGATTAATTATAGGCTCTTTTTATTATTATTATTTAGTTATTTATGCATTTATATATAAAAATATTTATTTAATATTTAACGTGTCGGAACGTGTCGGAATTCTCTACTTTTTGAGAAATGACGTGTCGTGTGTCGTGTCGTGTCGTGTCGCGTGTCGCGTGTCGGTGCTACCTAGTGTGTAACTGGTCTCTAATTTGGCCAACAGAACCCAAATATAATGGTGGCACTTAAAGAAACAATAATTTTAATAAAAAAAGCACATAGTTTGTTACCCAAAATTTGGGAAGACCAGTTCAACGAACATAGAGTTCTAGGATTCTGCCTAACCTACCTTTTTTTTTCCCCTGAAACTTCAATAATTTCTTTCATAGTGACAAATCTTTTTATAGCCAAAAACCGATAATCTACTCGGCACCACCTTCCGCCGCACACCCACCTCGTTACTTTCAAGAACATATTTTTATGTTTCTTCCATGGCCAGAAGCTGTCGGGTTGCAGCAAATTTCACCATTTCCATGGGGTAATCTAAGACATTGAACAGACGGTAATAATGCAAGGAAAGACATCCAATTGATAAAGTAATGAGTGAGAAAGAAAAGAGGAAGAAAGCACCCAAGAACATGGAGTAATGCACAGACGATAGGATAAAAAAACTATTTCATTCAATTGAATTTAGGATCGATTCACAAGCCCAGACGATCAGGAACCCATCGGCCCTGATTTCAAACAAACTCCCCAAAGCCACTTCCTATTGACTAGTACTCCACTATGACAATATCTAGCACAGGTGAAAACTGAAACTTGACTACTTCAGCACACCATCGTCGCGGATTTCACGCGAAACACTTCGAGAGAGATTCTTTCATAACAACCATGGTTCATAGAGCCCCACCAAATTTCAAGCAGACACAACCACTTAGAATTTCCACGACGGACGCGGAGCACGAGATGAAGGATCGTCTCGTCCTGGATGTTGTTTTTGACTAGGGCGCCGCCACCCTCCAGCTGGTTGGGTTCGAGGAACAGCCTGTGCTGGTCTGGATTCCCTCCTTGTCCCGGATGTTGGCCCTGATGTTGTCAATGTTGTCGGAGTTGTCGACCTCTCGGACGATGGATTTGGCTGCAAGGGTCTTAACGAAGATCTGGGCCTGACCTGAAGGTGGAGGTTGGACTTCTTCTGGATGTTGTAGTGGGCGATCGTGCGGCCGTCCTCGAGCTGTTTGCCAGCAAAGTTCAGACGCTGCTGGTCCGGCGCTATCTCCTCCTTGTACTGGATCTTAGCCTTGATGTCGCCTATGGTATCGGAGCTCTCGACCTCGAGAGTGATGGTCTTGCTCTTGCCGCTGGAAATCTTGACAAAGATCTGCATCTGCGAAGGCCCAAAAAATACACGAAATTGAGCCTTCCTTTCAACCATGGTAACCGCGAGACATCAAGAAACCGCCAAGAGCACCAAACTCGAACTCGGATTCAAAACTCGATTCACAGATCGAGAAGCCTACCTGGAGAGAATTTGCTTGGGGCTTGGCTGAAAATCGATCGAGAGCGAGAGAGAAAGAGAAAGATAATGTAAAGATCACGATAATGGTGGAGAAAAAGGTGAGGGGGAAGGGATTTCCTTATGGGAGAGGAGGAGGGCCGGCTTGACTTCGCCGCGGCATTTTTCTCATCAATCTTTCCGACCTTGGTTCCATCATCCTAGTCCACTAACTTTCTTTTTTCGTCCTATTCTTCTCTGACGGGTCGCACTTCCCTTCCTTCTCATTCTTATCTTTCTCCGGTTCTCTCCCGTTAAAATGTCACAAATAATGCCCGACTTTTTTTTTTTTTTTTTGTCGAAAGAGCATTTCATCCATTCATTCATAAGTAGAAGTGCTACAAGCGACACTAAGAGAAGATTATGAACATAAAATGTCCCACAAAGGTTGGGGGGCAAAGATTTCCACCCTTGAGGAAGGGTCTTTGTGCGGTGTGCTTTCGCAATCCAATAGGCTGCTTGGTTGGACTCCCGCGGGATATGCGTAATGCTCTTTAAAGGTAATTGGGCCAACAGACATTTGCCTTCTTACATTACATTGCGCAAGGCCCATGGAATTTCCTCTCGGTCCATAACCATCTCAACAGCCAAGGAACTATCACTTTCACATTTGTAATTGCATTCATGTTGCCATTTTTTATTCAATTTAATTCATAAATTTTCAATTTATTCAATATAATTCATAAACTTTATAACTCAACGTTCAATTTCATTCCTAAAATTTATTTAATGTGATTCCTAAAATTTTGTAGTAAATTTAAATTAGTCATTAACCATATAAAAATATTTAATGTGATCTTTAAACTTAAATTAATGAGAGGACAATATTTAATATTTTTAATCTAGCCTAAGATTATTATCATCCCAAAACTTAACTAACTAATGTCAAATTAAAACCCCACAGCAAGACGGTCGTAATATTCCTATATTATTAGTCCCAAACCAATACATGTAGTGTTGAAGAAAAATGAAGCATGGTAGATACAGCACCTACAAACTTTACGCGGAAAACCCAATGTAAAAAATCACGAGACCTTTCAAAACTTCCACTAATCTTTAAGAATAGCATAGTACATAATAATCCGTCTTAAGTCATATAGATAAAAGCTCTTCACATTAGCAAAACAATAATATATCGTCATCACAAAAGTGGATTAATATAGAAGCAAGAATAATTATTATTGAAGAAGCTAAAAGACAATTAGAAGAATGATTTCAATAAACAAAACCGATGAACTTGATAATCTTGATCTCACGAACTAGATAATAAAACCTCCTCTAATTTTGACAAAGTTTCAATGGATAGCCTCTTCTCATCTTCGAGGTTATGCTCTCAACCTCTTTTCTCCTCAGCGAACGCTCCTCTCTCTCTCCCAATCGATGAAGAACTTTCAGCCCTTTCTTTTTATTTTTATCTTTTTCTTTGGCCGCATGAGGCAGACACGGGTCACACGGCCCATCAGAACTGAATCCTTTTATGCAAGGTAGATGGTAAGCACCGGTGAAGTGAATTCAATCCAAGGCGTTGGTTAATTCGGCAATTAAGAACGCAATTTCTTATTTCATTCATTAAGGAAGCAATTAAGAGTAATTAGACCATAATTATTATACCGTCAACAACTATAAATCCTTTCCAATGATTATTAAAATTCCATATTGGTTGACAATTATGATTACAAAGTAATTATTTAATGGCTTTTTTGGTACTTTAATTTCAAGGGTCAATACCATGAAAAAACCCAAACTGGTATACTTATGTTGGAAGATATGATTTTGTAATCTGTATTGATAGGAATTCAAATGTATTTTAGGATAGAAAAAGATAGGCAAATATTCCATTTCCTTTATTATTTTTCTTCCTTGTAATTAAATACATGAGACATGCACAAAATTACATTAATGAAGGAGAAGACAATTTGCTTCTTCGTTCTTCTTCTGCCTTCTACGATCATCTTCATCTTCCTTTTCTGACATGGTATCAGAGCCATTCCGATTCTGAACCTTTTTTGCTTCCACTCCGATTGCCTCATAAATCAACTTTGAATCCCAGAAGAGTGTTGCCAAAGGAATCAAAATTCTTGATTGCCTGAAGGACCCTTATCTATAAAAAAAAAAAGGGTTAACAGAGGAATCAACTTCTTCTTCAACATGTCAACACCACAAGATCTTACCTCTACTCCCGTCGATCAATCTGTTACAGAAGCTTCAATACAAGCCTTGGGAAATCAAGATTCGTCCGTCGTAGTCCCTGCACCAGAACAACAAAGACAGATCTAGGGCCAACATCCGCACGTGCAGTAGCAACAACAAGCTCAGGCAATTACAGGGCAACCATTCACGGGTCACCCCTACCAATGGATGCCGTATCCATGGTATCATGGATCTATCCCCAACTCATCATCGCCTGGCAACCACAGCTACGCACGGATCGAAGAGGGTCCACCAACCAATGACGGGGCAAACCCTAGCATCAGCCCAGAGCAAACGGGCGGATCGAATGTATCGAATGTACTGGGTCAGAGAACCAATTCCTATTCAGGTTTTCAAAATGCGGATTACGGATTTGGCTTTAGCGGTTCGGGTCAGGGAACAAATCCCTACCCGACTCCTGCACCAGGTTTCTTCCCGTATCAGATTCTCGCTACTAGTGGCCGGCCGGAACCCGGGGACCTGTTGTATACAACAAACGGTGACGGACCAAAACTGAAGCAATTGACAGGTGCAGACAATTATTCAAGTTGGTCACGCGAATTCCGGTGGGGCCTTATAACGAAAGATAAAGAATTTTTCATTGACGGATCTTTTCCGATTTTGTTCGACAAGAGAATGGCACGACTCTGGAGGAGATGCAGCCAACTGGTGAGAACCTGAATTGGAAACTGCATCGTGCCTGAGGTCGCAGCCAGACTTCCCCCGACGGAGGACCCGAAGAAGATGTGGGAAAACATAAGGGAGATGTACGAAAAACTTGACCAAGTTAAAAAAATTTATCTCACACAACAAATTTCCGATCTGAAACAGGGGAACATGAGCATCGCAACAATATACAACAAGCTTTCCGGTCTATGGAATGAGTTAGAGGTAGCCGAGGAAAAATTCGATTGGCCCGATCATATCCAACAGCAATACAAGCAAATGCGAGAAAGGGAGAAGGCGACAAGATTCCTCCTCACCCTCAACGAGGCATACCTGCCATTCCGATCCCATATACTCACCATGAAGCCTCTGCCAAGTCTCGGCCGTATTTATCAACTCACCATACAAGAGGAGAGCCAACAAAGATCGGCAGACCACGGCAAGGGAGGAGACGGCATCGCTCTTGTAGCTAAGAGCCATTTTCACTCGTCACAGAGAAGCTCGGGAAGGAGAGAGGCGGATCTAGGGTTGTTCTTCGAAAACGAAAACCCTAGATCACTTTTAAGGAGAAGCATGGACGGTGGAGATCACTCCCACCATCAATCAGACAACTCGCGATCATTCCAGGGGTCGACGGGATCGGACGGTTCGCGTGGCGTCCTCTCCACTGCATCCGATGGCTCGGGTGCTGTTTTTTTAAATCCATCCGACTGCTCACGAGGTAGCTACTTAATCGGATTGGATGGCCCACGATCAATCAGCACAAGTGGGCTAGAAGGCTCGCAAGGCCCATTTCTAGGAGGGACCGACGGCTCATATGGGCCAATTTCGGCCCATGCTTTTCAATCCACCATCAGGCCCACTTCAAATACAAAAATTAATGGGCCACGGGGAAAAGGTAAATTGTACTGTGATTATTGTAAGCGCTCGCACCATACAATTGAGAATTGCTGGAAATTGCATGGAAAGTTAGGAGAAAAAGAAAAAGGGAAATTTTCCTCAATTTTTCAGGTCTCGGGTCAGCAAATGGGAAAATCAATTACCCATGAACAATATCACGAGCTAATGGAAACTTTGAAGAAATTAGATCCTTCTGATAAAGGAAGCAGCTTCACAGGTACATCCTATTGTTTGATGAACTCAATTTCCAAGGATGCATGGATTATTGATTCTGGTGCAAGTGATCACATAGTCTGTGATAGGAATTTACTTTCAGACTTTACAAAATTATCTTTTCCTATATCAGTACAACTTCCAAATGGAAATACCACCAAAGTTATAATGATTGGGACTGTAAAGCTTAGTTCTCTTGTTACTCTTAAAAACGTGCTCTACGTACCCAATTTCCATTTCAATCTAATCTCAGTTGCTCGAGCTTGTGAAGAAAATTCATGTCACATTCTTTTCCATTCTGATAAATGTTTCTTTCAGACCCTTTCGACTGGGAAACTGATAGGCTTGGGTAGAGTCAACCAGGGACTATATTTTTGGTTGGATTTTCCTCATCTTTTTAAATTATCTCCTGTTGAATTCAATAAATCTCTTTGTAATGCTATTGTCAATGGCATCAATTTCCTTAATCATAAACGATTGGGCCACAGTGCATCATTTCCTTGTCCTAAATGTCATATTTGTCCCATGGCTAAGCAAACGCATGCTCCTTTCCAGAATAGCACTTCTCGAGTAGATGATATCTTTTCTCTTATTCATGCTGATGTTTGGGGGCCCTATCATACTTTAAATCATGATGGGTCTAGGTTCTTTCTTACAATTGTGGATGACTACTCTCGTGCCACATGGATTTTTCTCATGCAGTCCAAAAATCAGGTCTTTTCTCATTTAAAGACATTCATTTCCTTGTCTAAGACTCAATTTCAGAAATCCATTCATAGGACACTTACTGATAATGGAAAAGAATATTTTAATGCTGAATGTGCTTCCTTGTTCACTGTAAATGGGATATTGCATGAGAGTTCTTGTACCTATACACCCAAGCAAAATGGCGTTGTTGAGAGAAAATATCGCCATCTTTTAGAAGTGGCACGTGCGCTTAAATTCCAAGCTTCTATCCTTGAAAAATTTTGGGGAGATTGTATGATTACTACAGCATATTTGATCAACTGCATGCCATCACGCATTTTAAAAGGAAAGACACCTTTTGAGTTATTGTATGGGAGAAAGCCGAATCTGACCTATCTCAGAGTCTTTAGGTGTCTGTGCTATGTCACTACAGTGGGCCATAGAGATAAGATGGTGCCACAAGCTACTCAATGCATTTTTATGGGTTATCCAACTTTGCAAAAGGGATATCGGCTTTATGCACCATCTAAGGGAATTTCTTTATCAGCAAGGATGTTGTGTTTCATGAAAATGTTTTTCCTTTTTCCTTAACGTCTTTATCTGAAGAAGGAAAGACAAATCGGCAATTCTTGTTGAAAGAAGATTCATCACGTGGAGAAAAACTCATTATTCCTACTCTTCCACGAGCAATTGATATCTTGCCTCCAACATCCCTTGTGAATACGGCTGAAGATTCCATTGAGCATCCTCATGTAGAAAGATCGCTGCATGAAGAACCAGCACAGTTGGAGGATACTTCAAAAGCAACTACTACTAAAGAATTATCCATCACACCACAAGTGCCACAGAGGCGTTCTCATCGAATCTCTCGACCACCAACTTGGACGAAAGATTATATATGTGGTTCTTCAAGATCATCAGGTACTCGTTACCCTATCTCCTCTTATGTCTCCTTTGATAGATTGTCGCCAGAACATCTATGTTGCATAAGTTGTATTTTTGAAGATCAAGAACCTACTAGTTATAATGAAGCCAAAGATGATCCTCGTTGGCAAAAGGCCATGGAATCAGAATTACATGCATTAATAGACAATCATACTTGGGATGTTGTATCAATGCCTAATCATCGCAAACCCATTGGATGTAAGTGGGTATATTAGATAAAATACAAAGCAGATGGTTCTGTGGAAAGATACAAAGCCCGGTTGGTGGCAAAAGGCTTCACCCAATGCAAAAGGCTTCACCCAACGAGAAGGTTTCGACTATCATGAAACATTTTCTCCTGTAGCAAAGGATGTCACGGTTTGTACTTTTCTGTCTATTGCTGCTTTTCGTGACTGGCCATTACATCAAATGGATGTCCATAATGCCTTCTTGCATGGCGATCTGGATGAAGAAATATATATGGAGCTTCCACCCGGATTACGGAGACAAGGGGAGTCGAAGGTATGTCGTCTTCGCAAATCTCTTTATGGATTGAAACAAGCTTCTAGACAATGGTATGCTAAGTTCACCAATGCACTCTTGGCTGCTGGATTCAATCAATCCAAGTATGACTATGCCTTATTCACTTGGACAAAAGGTATGTCATCTATTTACTTGATGATCTATGTTGATGACATTCTTATCATGGGGAATGATAATTCTGCTGTAAAGAAACTTAAAGAGCATCTACATTTGACTTTTCATATTAAAGACTTAGGGTCACCTAAGCATTTTCTTGGAATTGAGATAGCTCGCTTAGATCAGGGCATCTCATTAAGCCAACAGAAATTTGTGATGGAAATAATATCAGAAGCAAGATTATCAGGCTGTAGACCATTAAACATCCCTATTGAGCAAAATGCTAAATTGACTTCTGTTGGCTATGACACTGGCGTATCCTCCTCTTCTGATGATCCGTTGTTACAAGATCCCTCAGGATATCAGAGACTTGTGGGTAAATTGATATATATCACCATGACTAGGCCATATATTTGCTATGCAGTTCAGACTCTTAGTCAGTTTATGCACAGTCCAAAGAAGTCTCACATGAACGCAGCCTTGAAGATTGTGAGATACTTAAAGACCTGTCCAGGTTTGAGAATACTTCTTTCTCGAAAGTGCAACATGGAGATGACGGCCTATTGTGATGCAGATTATGCTACATGCCCTATGAGTAGGAGGTCTATTACTGGTTTCTGCATCAAATTTGGGGAATCACTTCTTTCATGGAAGACAAAGAAACAGTCTACAGTATCTTTATCATCGGCTGAAGCTGAATATTGATCTATGGCCAAGACTGTTTATGAGATAGTCTGGTTAAGGGGTTTACTTCTAGATCTCGGAGCTCCTGTTAAAGGACCAACTCTACTCTTCTGTGACAATGATTCAGCACTCAAGCTTGCAGCAAATCCTGTACTGCATGAGAGGACAAAGCATATAGAAGTCGATTGTTATTTTACTCGAGAAAAGATTCAAGAAGGAATTGTTGAGACTAGAGGAATCAGGACTTCTGAACAGCCCACTGATATATTTACTAAACCTCTTTGTCAAAGACAACATACATATCTTCTAAACAAGCTAG
This sequence comes from Eucalyptus pumila, assembly GCA_016097595.1. Classification (NCBI taxonomy): domain Eukaryota; kingdom Viridiplantae; phylum Streptophyta; class Magnoliopsida; order Myrtales; family Myrtaceae; genus Eucalyptus; species Eucalyptus pumila. The sequence goes on from CM027850.1 coordinate 43,943,603, forward strand.
GCGTCTTGGACATATACAGACCACCAGCTTAAGGGGGAGTGTTGGAAGATATGATTTTGTAATCTATATTGATAGGAATTCAAATGTATTTTAGGATAGAAAAAGATAGGCAAATATTCCATTTCCTTTAGTATTTTTCTTCCTTGTAATTAAATACATGAGACATGTACAAAATTACATTAATGAAGGAGAAGACAATTTGCTTCTTCGTTCTTCTTCTGCCTTCTACAATCATCTTCATCTTCCTTTTCTGACACTTATGACAAATTTACCATAAATTAATTTTTTGAATATCAAAAATCAAAATTGGTACACATGTGACAAATTTACCTAAAACATTTTGACTATAAAAAACCTCAAACTGATATATTTGTGACAAATTTACTCTCTATTAACTTCCATCAAATTTTACCATTAAATTTGTTAACATGAATGACACATTGTAACATATTATGGTGACATGGTAAGTCCATGTAGAAATCCATAAAGTTAATTTCAAGACAAATCCAAATTTATCATAAGTATATCATTAAATTTATCACAGAAGCACCATTAAATTTATCACAGAAGCACTATTAAATTTATCACAAGTGTATCAGTTTGACACATCAGTATACCACGTCACCATGTGTCATCTAAGTCGGCAAATTTAACAATTAGGTAAATTTATCACAAGTGTACTAGTTTGGAGTTTTTTTTATAGTTTGTAATAAATTTGTCATTGATATATCAATTTGAGATCTTTCATTTCATTAACCCTAATATTAATGTTTAAATTCTCATCACTATTTTTTTTATTAGGCCAAGGTAAGCCCTAAAGTTGTTTCTCCAGTTTTAGTCTTTTTCCCCGCCCTGTCGAATATAATGGTAGCACTAAAAAGAAACAATTTTAAAAAAGCACGTATTTTGTCACCCAAAATTAGTGAAGACCAGTTCAACGAGAGTAGAGTCTAGGATTCCAACTAATCTATCTTCTTCTTCTTTTTCCCTGAAAAATCCCCGCAAATTTTATTATGGTGACAAATCTTTTATAGCCAAATCCAATAATCTGCTCAAGCACCACCTTCCATCGCATGCGCACCTCGTTACATTCAAGAACATATTTTTATGTTTCTCGTATGGTCCCGGAAGTTGGGTAAAGTTTTCCATGGCCAAAAGCTGTCATGGTGAAGCAAATTCACCATTTCCATGGGGTAATCAAAGACATTGAACAGCTGGTCAAAATGCTAGGCAAGACATTTATCAAGCGATCGGGCAAGAAGTGGAAAGAGAACCCTGTCGAGTTCAAACGCAACTGCCAAAGGAAGGAGAAAGCACCACCATCTCAACTCAAGCATCGAAGAAGAGAGACCAATGCACAGACGATAGTTTATCTCCTCCCTGATCAACTTAGCTTGCATGATGTAGAGAATGAAAGTATTTTTTTCCCTTGGCCATCGCCATTGACCCTTTGATCAATTTCCATTTGTCATCATAAAAAAAATTGTAGTAACCATCATCATCTAAAACACCTATGCAAATCATATGAAAATAAAGGTCTAAATCATGTCTAGCATTTTTCAGAAGCATATTACATCCAACATCCGTTTTCAAATGAATATCTCCCACATTGATTATCTTAGAATCACAATTTGTTACTCATTCTAACACAATCCAAATCAATGAATGTAAAGTAGTTACGTCGTGAGGTGACATTTAATGAGGCTACAGAATCAATAACTCAATTAAAATCTTGGTATGTAAGGTTTACACAAGCATTGTTGCAAATAAACACAATATCGCCATCAGAGACAACCACCACTGTAACTTGCTTCTCTTCTTTCTTTTCATCTCCATTTATATCTTGGGATTTATCTCTCTTTGCAAACTTGCATTTTCTAGCAGCATGTCCCATTTTGCCACAATTGTAGCAATTCATGTTCCTCCTCGATCTAGTTGTTTAATACCATGACCAATGCATCCCATCTATCGGGGAAAGGACCAAACAATAAACATATTCGTAACTCATCTCCAATATCAATTTCTAGATTTGTGAACTGATTCACGACATAACTCATCTCCAATATCAATTTCTAGATTTGTGAACTGATTCACGACATCTTGAACTTCACTTGAGTGCTCCAACACACTGCTCCCTTCCTTACATTGTAAGTATACAAGTTTTTTTTTTTTTTAAAACTAAAAATGCTTTATTTTGTGTTCTCCTCTCATAAAGATTTTGTAATTTCTTCCACGATATTTTTGCATTTGTTTTTTGAGCAACATGAAAAAAAGAAAATTATCACTAATCCATTGTCAAATAAAGCCAACCATTTTCCGATTCATATGCTCTCATTCTTTACCTTTATTGTCTCCTTTAGCCCCATCACAATCGATTGAATCATACAAATATTTACATTATGGTATAATATCTTCCATGTGAGATATCCGAATAGAGAAATTCAACGCATTTAACTAAACACATGGTGTCACTGGTTCCCTCCACTTGACGCCTTGAGATTATTCATGAAATTATCTCAAGATTGAATATTTGATTGATGCTGGTCTAGCAGAATTTAGAAAAAGGACAATCTAGATTGCCTATCCACTATCAATATCATCCCTAAAACTCAAGCAACTAATTACATTTTAGTAATAAAACCCAATCCAATACATGTGCTACTGAAAAAAATTAAAGCAAGGCCAAAGTGACACTCACAAATATTACGTTGAAAACTTGATCCGGAAAAATCATAGGACCACTCAAAATTATCACCAAGGATAGTAGGATTCACAATAATTGATCTCTAGTCACACAACTGGAGACTCTTCACATTAGCTAAACAATAATATATCAATATCACAAAGGTGGATTAAAATAAAGAAAAAAAATTTCCAATCACTGTCAAAGAAGTTGAGAGACAATTTGAGAAGGGAGTTCAACGAACAAAACCAACTTGGTAATCATGATTTCACGAACTATATAATAAAATTTCAACCAATTATCATAAATTTTCATAATCAAATTTGGACTGCCTCTTTTCATCTTCAAAGTTACGCTCTCTGCCTTCTCTCTCTCTCTCTCTCAATCAAGAAAAATTTCAGTCCTCTCTCTTTCCAATGAAGAACGTTTAGCCCTCTCTGTCCTTTGATCTTTTTATTCGGCCCCATGAGAAGGACTCGGCCCATCAGAACTGAATCCTTTTTGTGCAAGGTTAGATGGAAAGCACCGGTGGATTCAATCCAAGTGTTTTTTTTCTTTTTTTTTTTTTTTTTTTTTGCTTGGTCAAAATCCTAGCATTGGTTAATTCGGCAAGTAAGGAAGCAATTTCTTATTTCATTCAACAGGGAAGCAATTAACCCCAATGACCATTTTTCTCCCATAAAAAGGGAAGGTGGGAAATTCTTTACCTTCTTGTGGGAGTTGAGGTCTAGATAATTTAATTTCAAGTGTGAATTTTAATTCTCACTCTGATAAAAATTTCAGAGTAAAAATTGAAGCAGAAATAAAGTACAACCTACTAAAAAAAATAGGGAAGCAATTAATCGTAATTAAAACTTAATCTCCTTCCAATGATGATTAAAGTCCTATATTTAGTTTATCGGTTTATATTACGAAACAACTATTTATCGGCATTTTTTGTAATTAGTTTCAATGCTTAAACTTTCATCCCTATTTTTTAATTTGGCCAGGTTAAAGCCCTAAGGTTCTTTTTCCAATTTTAGTCTATTTCGTAACTGGTCTCTAATTTGGTCAGCAGAACGCAAATATAATGGGGGCACTAAAAAGAAACAATAATTTAAATATTAAAAAAAGCACGTATCTTGTCCCCCGAAATTAGTGAAAGACCAGTTCAACGAACATTGTTCTAGGATCCTGCCCAACCTCTTCTTTTTTTTTTTTTTTTTTTTTTTTTTTTTTTTTTGCCTCAAAGAAAAACAATACTTCCTTTTAATGGGGGCACGTTCTGAAAAAAAAAAAAAAAAAAAAAAAAAAAAAAAAAAAAAAAAAAAAATGGCACCTTCTGGAAACAATAAAAAAAATTTAATTTTATAAAAGCTCGTTTTTTTTTTTTTTTTTTTTTTTCCTTCTAGTGAAGACAAGTTCAACGGGCATAGAGTTTTAAGTTTCTGCCTTACCTACTTTATATTTTTTCCTGAAAAAATTCCAATTATCTCTTATAGTGACAAATCTTTTATAGCCAAAAACCAATCATCTTCCCAGCACCACCTCCCATCGCATACCCACCTCGTTACGTTCAAGAACATATTTTTATGTTTCTTCCATGGCCGAAAGCTGTCGGGTTGCAGCAAAATTCACCATTTCCATGGGGTAGCCAAAACATCGAACAGCCGGTACTAATGCAAGGAAAGACATCCAAGAGATAAAAGCAAGAAGTGAGAAAGAAAAGAGGAAGGAAAAAGCACCACCATATCAAACTCAAAGCATCTAAGAACATGGAGTAATGCATAGAGTATAGTTAAACTCTTTTATTCAATTGAAACTTAAGGATTGATTCACAAGCCCCAGACGTTCGGGAACCCATCGGCCCCGATTTCACATAAACACTTTCAAAGAGAACGATTCATGACGACCACCGTCCATAAAGACACCAAATTTCCGGGCAGACCCGACCCCACTACTTAGAATCCACCGCGGAGACGGAGCACGAGGTGAAGGGTCGACTCCTTCTGGATGTTGTAATCCGCCAGGGTGCGGCCGTCCTCCAGCTGCTTGCCGGCGAAGATCAGCCTCTGCTGGTCTGGGGGGATGCCCTCCTTGTCCTGTATCTTAGCCTTCACGTTGTCGATGGTGTCGGAGCTTTCCACCTCCAGGGTGATGGTCTTGCCGGTGAGGGTCTTGACGAAGATCTGCATGCCTCCCCTGAGCCTCAGCACAAGGTGGAGGGTGGACTCCTTCTGGATGTTGTAATCGGCAAGGGTGCGGCCGTCCTCGAGCTGCTTGCCGGCGAAGATGAGCCTCTGCTGGTCTGGTGGGATGCCCTCCTTGTCCTGGATCTTGGCCTTGACGTTGTCAATGGTGTCGGAGCTCTCAACCTCGAGAGTAATGGTCTTGCCGGTCAGGGTCTTGACAAAGATCTGCATACCTCCACGGAGACGCAGGACAAGGTGGAGGGTGGACTCCTTCTGGATGTTGTAGTCTGCAAGGGTACGGCCGTCCTCAAGCTGCTTTCCAGCGAAGATCAGCCTCTGCTGGTCTGGGGGAATTCCTTCCTTGTCCTGGATCTTGGCCTTGACGTTGTCAATGGTGTCGGAGCTCTCGACCTCGAGGGTGATGGTCTTGCCAGTCAGGGTCTTGACGAAGATCTGCATACCTCCACGAAGACGGAGGACAAGGTGGAGGGTAGACTCCTTCTGGATGTTGTAGTCGGCGAGTGTACGGCCGTCCTCGAGCTGCTTTCCAGCGAAGATCAGCCTCTGCTGGTCCGGGGGAATTCCTTCCTTGTCCTGGATCTTGGCCTTGACGTTGTCTATGGTGTCAGAGCTCTCAACCTCGAGGGTGATGGTCTTGCCGGTGAGGGTCTTGACGAAGATCTGCATACCTCCACGAAGACGGAGGACAAGGTGAAGGGTGGACTCCTTCTGGATGTTGTAGTCAGCAAGGGTGCGGCCATCCTCAAGCTGCTTTCCGGCGAAGATCAGCCTCTGCTGGTCTGGGGGAATCCCCTCCTTGTCCTGGATCTTGGCCTTGACGTTGTCGATGGTGTCAGAGCTCTCGACCTCGAGGGTAATGGTCTTGCCGGTGAGGGTCTTGACGAAGATCTGCATGCCTCCCCTGAGCCTCAGCACAAGGTGGAGGGTCGATTCCTTCTGGATGTTGTAGTCAGCCAAGGTACGGCCGTCCTCGAGCTGCTTGCCGGCGAAGATCAGCCTCTGCTGGTCCGGGGGGATCCCTTCCTTGTCCTGGATCTTGGCCTTGACGTTGTCTATGGTGTCAGAGCTCTCCACCTCGAGGGTGATGGTCTTGCCGGTGAGGGTCTTGACGAAGATCTGCATCTGTAGAGCACCAAAAAAAGATCGCAAATTTAAGCCTCCCCTTCAACCATCGCAACCCAGAAATCAAGAAAACGCCAACAACACGAAACCCAGAAAACCCAAGATCCAAGATCAAAACGTGTACGGAAAAAGATAGAAACCCAATTCGCAGATCGCGAAGAACGGAGAGATCGGAGATCGGGAAGCCCTACCTTGAAAGAATTCGCAAGGGGCTTGGCTGAGAATCAATCGAGAAGAAAGGAGATACAGAGAGATAATGATGAGAACAATGTGAGGGCAGGGCCTTTCTTTATAGCAGAGGAGGAGGTTGATTCGGTCACGGCAAGGAAAAGTAACCCCAATGAGATTCCGACACGTGGCGGTCACGACGTGGCTTGCACCAGTCCAATACGGCAGCCCTCGGTGCTATCTGGCTATGGATAGCGACAAAGGAAAGGTAAAGAAAGGCAACTAAATCAATATAATTTCGGCAAAAAATTAAATTGATTACTTAATTCTTATTGCTTTTTCCCAGATTCCCAAGCTGAGGTAGGGTAACTAAATCCAATTAATTCCGGCATAAAATTAAATTGATTACTTAATTTAATTGATATTTCCAAGATTCCCAAGTTGAGGTAGGTAGGGCAAATAAATCAATCAATTTCAGGCAAAACATTAAATTAGTTACTTAGTTTTATTGATAGCTTAAAGGTTCCCACGTAAAAGGGCAACTAAAATCAATTAATTTGGGGCAAAAAATTAAATTGATTACTTAATTCTTATTGATATTTCCAAGATTGCCAGGTAAAAGTAGGGCCACCGTCTGCCGAGATCACGAACGGTGGATAGGCTTCCACCGTTTCCAGATTTTTTTTTTAGCGGCAAATTTCGCTTGGCTAGGAAATTTTAGTCGGTAAATAGAAAAACCCAAGAGAAAGAAAATAGGAAATTTGAATAATAAAATCACCTCAAAAATTATATCTTTATCATGGATTTTAGGGAAAGAAATTTTTTTGGTTCATCGAATCTGGCTTGCTTATCAGTAGAGTTGTTAAGATGTATTAATAATATTTTTTGAAAAACTTATAATAGGCTAGTACGATGTATAAATATCAAATCTAGAAAATAAGAAAGTTTATGAAAGATTTATATAAATGATGAATTTTAGGGTATTTTTTTCTTTTCTGGCTGTGGATGTGTTTCAGGTTGGTTCTATAGATTATAACGTTCATTTATTTGGTTAGTAATGATTTATTGTTTAGAGTTTGATTTTGGATACGGACAACCAAATTATCTTTTACAAAAAAAAAAAAAAAAAAAAAGATGCTCAAAGGCTCAATCAATCGATTTATGAATGATTTGCGACATATTTTGGTGTGTAAATTTCATGAAAAATTCACACTATAAATAAAATAAATTACAAATGAACTAGGTAATGATATCATCCTGAAAATCTAGTATGGACTTCGAATTTAAAGTTAATCTTAACCTAGCCAAATTTCATAAAAGATTCAAAATCAATATGATCAATTTTGATAAACACAATAATCTCCTAGAGCAATCCTAACATATTTGGAAATTCATGTGACTAATTTCATATATGCTCTCGCTAACATCTTCAATAATTTGCTTCTTAAGTTAATTCAAACATCATTATCTCACCGGATGGCCTCTGCCGACTATCCAATTTAGACAATTAAGAGGATAACAATGTTTCAAGTCTTGGTTTTGTCGCTATCTATATTTCTTTTTTGGTCGAATGTCGACATCTATATTGGCCAGGCGACGACCTCGAAGAGTCATTTATTTATTTATTTTTAATTTAAGAGAACCGGCCAGTATTGGGAGACCCACCCTGCAATGAATAGTTTATTGACTCTTTGCGCAAGTGGGCTTTAGATTATTCCCCCATTTTCTTATTTATTCTTTTAGCTTTTTGTTTTCTTATTTATTTTTTGGCTTTTTGTATATTTATTTATTTATTTTGTCAGAATTTGTGATTTTGATGATTCTACCTGGTTTGGTTTTATCTGCTCTACTCATAATCTTCTAAAAGTGCTTTCATTTTCTTTTTCCTTGCATTTTTTTGTATTTTGATTCTTGTATTTTATTTCTTATCTAATTTGTCATTTTCATTGTAACGGGATATCATAAACATACAAAATACTTCTTATCATGTGGGCCAAGCAAGTGCGCAAAAGAAAAAGTAAAGGTAAAAAGAGAAGAATAATTTATGTGCAATTCGTCTTGGAGGATAGAAAGGTAGAAAGGATGAAAGGATGAAACGCAATGATTCAACTCTTACATAATGGGCTACCAAATGAAATTTTAAGTAAGCTGGAAGTGAACAATGTAGTTGAGAATGAAACGAAAAATGGGATTAGATTAGTGTTTCGATTGTTATATTTTATTGTAATCAACAAACAAGTGTTGAATCTAAAAAATACCATGATAAATCTCAAATATATCCCTTAAAAAGCAAGGCGAAAGGGGTAAAAAGTAGGCACAGATAATTTGGATTCTTTCCACTATGCATGAAAAAAAGTTAAGTTCATACCGCGGTGGATGCAAACACCAAGAGGAAATAGAACAACCATTCGGGATTGCAAGTGAAAAATGAGGTTTAGGTTTTTAGAAATAAAACAAACGTGGACAATACTAGCCAAGCCAAAGGAAAAAAAAAATTAAAAAAAAGGAAATTTTATTATTACATTTAGTGCATTATGCCGGTAATATGGAGACTATATAGTATATTAAAAGGTTGGGCTCAAAAGTTAGGTCAACCAACCGCCCAAATATTTCTTTTCCAAGCGCACTTGATTATCGCATCTAGAAAAATTGAACGCAGTGGAACTGAAGAATGGAAGACAAGAAGCTGCACCAAAGGTGACAAAAATGAAATTGCGATAAATTTGATCATGCTCTATCAGCTTCCTTGCATAAAAAACCCCCCGAATAGAGAAAGGGATGGATAGACCTATTATGATCGAGGGTTTCCTCGCGAACTCGAGGGTTCCTGGATTTCTTGAAAGCTTCAATCTTGATGCAAAACAACTTTGATTTTCGACTGAAATTGTTGGTTCTTAGCCCCGACCTATTCTTCTTTTCTTCCTCCTACAGCCCTACTTGTTTCTTCACATGCTTGCTTTCTACTTGGCATTTTGTCGAGCTCGACGTTTTATCAAAAGGACCCAAGTGCCCATTGGACTTTTTAGCTTATGGACCCTCCATTTGATATTTACTAGAGATTTACCCATCCGGGTTGGCCAGCCCTACTTTGGACGGCGTTAGACTTTTTAACTTGTGGACCAGCCTTACCTCTTCATGATCTTGACTTAATTTTTTTAATTATTTGATTTTATTTTATTAATTAGCAATTTTAATTTTTTTAATATTAAAAATAAATATATTATTTTAATATAATCAGTCCGGTTCGGTCTGATCCGCCATACCCACTAGTTCCAAATTAGAATAAGAAACTAGACCGGTTCCCTTACCGGGTAGTTCCAGACTTCCGGGTTCCAATTTCAATTTGCACAACCTTAATTTCTTCCATTTGAGACAGAAGTCAAGAGGGCAATTTTCCATGGTCAAAGAAACTGTTTAGTGTGAAGCAGAGATGAGAATAAAACTAACTTATTCTTGGTTCAATTCCTTAAAAAAAAAAAAAAGGCTTTCACGCAAAAACAGCCCTCAAAACACAACGCCGAAGACAAACAGAGGCTTTCGCGCAAAAACAGAGCTCAAAACACACGCCGGAGACAAACCAAAAACAACCTTCAAAACACAACGCTGGAGACAGAAAGAGGCTTTCGCGCAAAAACAACGCTCAAAACACACACCGGAGACAGATAGAGTGTTGGGGAGAATCCGGGGACACAATTCACCACGGCCAAACACAATCCACGATCAATTTCTCCCCCGATATTAAATCAACTTAAAAACTCTTAACCCCCAGCAATAACCAGCAATGTATAGCCTCACAAAATGCAAATATAACGCCAAAATGATAAGTAGACAAAGCGAAATAACAATACCAAAGTTTAACGTGGAAAATCCGATCGGGAAAAAACCACTGACCGCCCAAAAATATCCACTAATCACCAAGAATAGTAGGATACACAAAGATTCTTCTCAATCGCGCACTAAAGGATCAACATCAACATTACAATCATCTTCTTCTCACCACATAGGTAGATAAACAAGTTTGGAGTAAGAAAACCTTAACCACAACTGAAGAATTCGGAGACGATTCTCGATGAACAAAAACCATCAACTCGTAACCCTCGGTCTCACGAACAACATATTGAAATTTGAGCCAATTCTGTCAATATTTGGCTTTCGAATCACAGCCACAAAGTTGCAGCCCTCTTCATTTCTTCTCTCTTCTCCCTTGTAGTTTTCTGTTTCTCTCTCCTCCTCTTTTCGGACGCACCAACTTCACGCACGACACTCCACTTCCTTTTTGTTCTTTTTCTTTTCTTTTTTCTTTTTTTTTTTTTTTTATTTGATGCTGGCTGGGCCCCACATGAAGGTGGACCCAGCCAACAAATCTCCCCCTCCACCTCATGTGGGAAGGTCCGTCATGCCCGCTTTTCTTCTACAAGTGTCAAGCTTCATCACAGGTAAGGCTTTGGTCATCATGTTGGATTTATTGTTGTCGGTATGAACTTTCTCAAGTAGGAAGAGCTTCTCTTCTAGCTTTTCTCGGATTCAATGATACTTCACATCAACATGCTTCGATCTTGAATGAAACACTAGTTAACTGCTAAGATGAATGGCGGACTCATCTTTATCGATATAAAACAAACTTCTCTTCGCTTGGCTCAACTTCTTGTAGGAATTTTTGCATCTACAAAAGTTCTTTACCTCCTTCGGTAATAGTAATATACTCCGTTTCAGTTGTAGACAAAGCGGTACATTTTTGCAATCTCGATTACCATGAAACAACTCCCCCTGCAAAGATTATTATAAAACCCAATGTGGATTTTCGGGAATCAACATCACCGGCATAATTTGCATCTGAGAAGCCACTCAACTCAGGCTTTGCATTTCCATAGCATAAGCAAAGTGTAGAAGTGCTTCTAAGATATCTCAAAATCCATTTAGCAGCAGTCTAATGCTCCTTACTTGGATTAGAGAGAAATCTACTCACAACACCAACTGCATGAGCAATATCCGGTCTTGTACAAACCATGGCGTACATCAAACTACCCATGGCCGATGCATAAGGAATTTTCATCATCTCAACCTTCTCTTTCTCACTTGAAAGACACTCATTACAACTCAACTTGAAATGGCCTGCAAGTGGAGTACTCACCGGTTTACATGTGCTCATATTAAATCTTTCAAGCACCTTTTCAATATACTTCTCTTGAGATAACCACAATTTCTTATTCTTCCTATCACGAGTAATTCTCATGCCTAAGATTTGCTTAGCCGGGCCTAGGTCTTTCATTGCAAAAGCTTTACTCAACTCATTTTTCAAGCTCTTGATTTTCTTGGCATCATGCCCAACAATCAACATATCATCCACATAAAGTAGAAGAATAAGAAGATCATTATCTGAAAATCTTTTCATAAAGACACAAGAATCAGAGTTTGTCTTACCGTATCCTTGTTCTTCCATGAATGATTTAAACTTCATATACCATTGCCTTGGCGCTTGCTTGAGACCATATAAGCTTTTCTTCAATCTACATACAAGGTGCTCCTTGCCTTTAACTTCAAAGCCCTCCGGTTGCTTCATATATATATATATATATATATATATATATATATATCTCTCTCTCTCTCTCTCTCTCTCTCTCTCTCTTCTTCTAGGTCTCCATGAAGAAAGGCCGTCTTTACATCAAGTTGTTCAATTTCTAAATTCAAACTGGCGGCCAACCCAAGAACAACTCGGATAGAAGACATCTTTACAATCGGTGAAAAAATCTCTTCAAAGTCTATGCCCTTCTTTTGACGAAAGCCCTTCAAAACAAGTCTAGCTTTGTATTGTGGTTGTAAACTATTTTCTTCCGTCTTTAACTTGTACACCCACTTATTTGTGAGTGTTCTCTTACCATGAGGCAACTTCACCGATTCAAATGTGTGGTTCTTATGCAAGGATTTAAGCTCCTCTTGCATGGCTTCATGCCACTCATTCTTTCGTTCAAATGATATAGCCTCTTCATAAGTTTTTGACTCCCCTGCATCAGTGAGTAACACATACTCATGTGGTAAATATTTTTTAGAAGACCTATGCTCTCTTTCAGATCTTCTAACTTGAGGTGGGATAAATTGCTCTTGCTCAGCTATTTCACCTGAATCAACTGAAGAATCAACATTATGTGATGACTCACCATCTTCATGACTTCCATGCACTTCTCCCCCATGATTTCTATCAACATTAGAAGGATTTGGGCTGAAACTAACTGAACGTTGAGCTGTATTCTTTGGTCTCTCCACCTTGTCAATGTCTTCAATAGTTTGATACTCACAAAACACCACATCTCGGCTTCTAATGACTTTCTTTGCAACTGGATCCCATAACCTGTAGCCAAACTCTTCATGTCCATAACCTAAGAAGATACACTGTTTAGACTTATCATCAAGCTTGGACCTTTCATCTCTTGGAACATGCACAAATGCCCGACAACCGAACACTATTAGATGGCTGTAGGAAACATCTTTACCACTCTAAACTCTTTGCGGAACATCCCCCTTAAGAGGAACCGATGGAGAAAGATTTATCAAGTCTACTGCTGTTCTCATCGCTTCACCCCAAAATGACTTAGGTAACTTCGCATGAGAAAGCATATGTGGCACCCCTCGACGGCCCCCAATCCGATTAGGGTCGCCACAGTTCGCTTACCATTCACTTTTCTTAATAACATGTCACTTTGATACAATTTCAATTGCAGCGGGTCCATATAACCTGGGGGTTTACATCTTTTAGATCGGTCCATTGCGCAATTTATATATGGAAGCACATCCAACAACTCCCTTCCCTATATTCAGAAAACGATGCACACCTACTAAATAAGTAAAAGCCGTACACTTTTATTTACTTAAACCAGATGGACATCATTCATCGGTACATCAAAATGCCATAGTTTTCTATACTAAGCTATACTTCAAAAGATGATCGACATCTCTTTCAACAGTCGTATACTTAAAATCCATTGATCAGTGTCGGCGTCCAAAAGTTCCTTCCTTTACTATCCTCCTCCTCACGGTCATATCCAACCACTCGATCCATCTACCTGTGGCAGTGGCAGTAGATGTATCTTATCTAGTTTGAAATGTTGGTCCCCGAAGGGGTGAGTACAACCACTCAGCAGGTAAAAGACCAATAAACCACTCAATACGTCATGCCACGCAATCAACACAATTATAGCATGACATGTCATGGAAGCATCTATGCATAACTTACCTTGGTATCATGCACATGTTTTCATACCTCATGTACCATCATCATCATATAGTCATCACCATCATATCATACACTTATCATCATCATGTCACATGTACCATCATCATTGCCATGCATCCATGCATGTAATATCATCATCATATCACATGTACCATCATCATTGCCATGCATCCATGCATGGAACATCATCATCATATCACATGTACCATCATCATTGCCATGCATTCATGCATATATCCTCACCATCATGTCATGCATATATCATCGTGCACGATTTGATTCCAATTTCATCTTGGACCGCCACATTTCTCATTCCCGGGACCAATGTTTGCATCCCATATGTATCCAAGATACAATACAGACCATCCAGCTCCCCCACTCTCCGGGCATCTCGTACCCCAACTGGCATCACGAGAACCGTCTGGGCATGCATCATGATACAACTGAGCATCCAACACAAACCTCCGGGCATGTATCATGACACAACCGGGCAACCGGCCGCACCCTTCAAGCCAAGCGTCTCGCACCCAAACTAGCATCGCGAGGTATCCCTTGGCATAATTACCATGCCGAGCTTCCGGCTCCCCCACTCTCCGAGCATCTCGATACCACTTGGTCTCCCGAGGCCCTCCGGTATCCGGCCATTCATGACCACTAGGCAATCGGCCGTACCCTTCTAGTCAGGCATCCCGACACTCCCGGGGCATCGTCGGCTCACACCTCCAACGGTCTTCTCAATTTATCTCAATTCTCATCTTCAATTATAGTTCAATTTTAACATGGCATGTGATGTGATGGCAATCGATATCATATTCATCATTGAATTCATACATGCATCTCAAATCATTATCATACATGCAGCAAGGCACCATCATCCATAACAGTACAATTTGTGGAGTCCATGCAATTTAAAATGATCCATATTTCGTGCCTTTTACAAAATTCCAGCATGTACCATTTTTAGAAAATATTTAAATTAAATATCCATATGCTTCTCAAAAATCATGAAATCAAGGCATGTGATAGACAAGACCATAAGATAGTATTTTCATGAAAAACACATGCCCAATAGAGTTCCACACAAGAAGATATAATCCACACGATTTCAGCTTGCAAATTCGGATAGAAACAGAATGTGCAGTTTTCGAAATAATTCGATTAAAATACCCAAACGACCTCCAAAAATTATGAAACTATACCAGGTTATAGTTAAGACACTAAAGTAGATTTTTTATGAAGACTTCTAAGCCAGATTCGTTCTAGAAAATTTTCTATAGTCATCCGAAGCTTCTGGATCTAGCACTGAAACGTCCAGTGTATGTATCTCCGAAAAATCGAGTTTTCACCCCTCTATTCTTCTTCTTTTTCTCTGAAATTTGGATATGTTTTACTTAAATAGGTCTCCTACAACTTTCATTAAGAGATATAAGTCAGATTTCCAAATAATAGTCACCATATGGGTCCATGAAGTCTCGGGTGTCCTGTACCGTGTTTCCAGATTTACCGTCTTCAAGAGTAAGTCGATTCACTAAGCTACACTTGCTCATTTTATGTAAAATTTGAGTATGTTAACCTTCAGGATGTTCTCTACAAGTTTCATGAAGAAGTAAAAGAGATATTCTTAGTAAAAATCAACATGCAACCACAAATCTACCAAAAGGTCAGTGAAATCGTTCCAGAACTAGTATCTTCGTAGGATGAGGGTTTGACCCCTTAAATATCCATAATTTTGTCCCAAATTTTAGTATGTTGTAGTTTAAGATGTTAGCTACAACTTTCATGAAGGAATCAAAGTCAAAATCAAACTCGAAACATGCATGCAAGCTCTCACAAGATTCTGGTTCAGGCGGTTCATACGAAAACAGCATGCAAACTCAAGAACAAGTCACATTCTAGCTCCGGTTTTGCCTTCCCTATGATCCGAAACCTACCACCAAGAAATCACACATGCAAGGCACACATGCAAGGGTGGAAATCAGTCCCAACTTGCCTCTAAGACCAAGCGGACGACGGCACATGGATGGCACACCGGCGACGGATGAACGGACGGCGACAGCTCCTTCTTCTCCTCTCTCGGCTTCCCCTTCACTCTTGGCTCCTCACTCTCTCGCAACTCTCTCTCTCTCTCACTCTCTCAAAACCAGCCACTCCCTCTCTCTCTCTCTTTTTGGTTGTATATATATATGCATGCATTCTTATTTTGCATGAGGGACACTTGTCCCCAAGGAGGAGACAAGTGTCTCCCTTGTCGAAGACACTTGGAGGCCCTTGTCGAAGACACTTGGAGGAAGCCATGCGGCTCCTCCTCCCCTCTCCACGCACTGACATGGGCCGGGCTTATGGCCCACTTTAGGCCCATCTCACTTGGGCCTAAAGTCCAAACTTAAATGGCCCAAGTTTATTTTTAATAATACATCTTAATCCTCATTTAAATAAATACCTAATTGCATAATAAAATAACCAAAATACTTTGGGCAGAAGTACACCACAAGTGCCATAACTTGGCACGCCGGGACACTAGGTGCCATAACTTCAAAACGGTACACTTAAGTGCCACTTTTTTTTTCGAGTGGGACACTTAAGTGCCACCTCCGGCGACCCTTGCCGGAAATCCTACGTGGCAATATTTTATTACTATTTTTTGCCAACGTGGCTCGCCGGAGAGCCGAGTCGGCCCTCACTCACCGAAAACGACGTCGTACGCATAATAAAAGCCCCAAATCTTCCAAAAACGACGTCGTCTCCCCAAATGCCCCAAATCTAAAACCCTAAATCGGCCAAAATCCCTATTGAAGTGCTCGAATTGAAGTCTCGAACCCTAATTTTCATTTGCCCAAAATTCCTTCGTCGAATCTTGGAAATGGAGAGCGGGACTCGTAGCGGCGCCTCAATTTCCTCTCACCGAAGCGAAGGAGAAGGTCAGCGTTTCTGTTTTTGTGGGTTACCGAGTCCAAGAAGAACATCGTGGACTCAAATCAATCTGGGAGAAGATTTTATGGATGCGCCCGATATAAAGAAGCGTCGAAGTGCAAATACTTCAAATGGATCGATGAGAAGTTCTCGACCGAGCGACGAGAGGTGATATTGGATCTACTTCATAAAAGACAGCAATCTCCATCTGTGTTCGTGGACGACTTGGACGATGTTGACTCAATGCAAGCTCAAGTGTCTTCGGTTAAACTTTTGAAGAATGAAGTCTCAATGCACGCTCAAGCATCTTCAACTAAACCTTTCAAGAATGAAGTTCCAATGATGAAAATTGAACGAAAGTGTTACCAAGCGTGTATTATGGTGTTGTTTTTTGTTTATTGTACTTTATGATGAAATGTAAAGTACTTGAAAATGAGAAAAAGTTTCTCCGACTGCCATAGTTAAAAATGGTGTTGTTGTGGAACAAGATCATTGTTGCTTTGTTGTTGTTTGTTACTGTCGTATGGACTTGCCATAAGTTTACCATCGTCTTCTCTTTTGATGCGTAATCATCTTCTCTGTTTTGATGCGGACCAACATATACACAAGACAAACATGAATGATTACCCGAGTGCCATAGGTTGTATTTAGTAATCACGTAAGTGCTAGTCGCGATGAAAAAGGATCACTTAAGTGTCAAGTTATTGTTAAAGTGATCGGTTAAGTGTCACTTGTAGTTAAAAGTGAACAGTTAAGTGCCAAGTTTTTAGAATAGGATCGTTAAGTGCCAATTTTTTTGTGGGTTTTACGTAAAAATTGCGCCGGCCACCAAGACCGGCGACACCACCAACCATCACCACTAGCCACACTACGCACTAGGCGCTCCAGCCACCACAATGCTTTGGTGGTGTTGCTTTGCACAAGATACTAGTGCAAGCTTAGCCTTGCACTAGTTTGCACCAACACATGGTGTAAGATGTGCAACCGCACACTTGTACCCTTGTAGGTGCAAATTTGCTTAAGCCTATAACCCCCACCACAAACCAATAATCACCAGGCATCACCACCACCACACCGACCCCCACCACATTAGCACCCCAAGAACAAACCGACTACCACCAAACATCACCATCCACCATCACCGGATACACCAAAGACTCCGCTATCACCACGAACACCAACGCAATGACAACAACAAGTAAAAGCAGAATCCATGATAAACAACAACATAAATTGACAAGCAGACAAGATCATTTCATTGATATTTCATCAAGTCTCGAGTCGACAACATCAATGAATGACAAACTAAAGAAAAGTTTCAAAACAAAAGATAACCATCCGAGACTTTCTATATGCACGACAACATCATCGTTTACATGACTGTTTTTACTCCTAAGATCCACAAATATCACATCTCATCTCATCAATCAATATGCACGACACCCCCGTTCGTCCTCCTTTCGATGGCCTTTCACTTGATTCATAATTCGGCACTCTTTCTAACCGGACGTGCAACTTCTTCTTCAACCTTCTCGGTATCCACCGACTCGATGGAGCTACAAATGTCCTAGGCCGAATTGAATCAAAAGGAGCCGGAGCTGGAGCTGGGTTCTTTCTCTTATTTTTTGTTGGCACAGTTGATGTTGATGTTTTCTTTTTGTTGGTGCAGCCGTCGATTCTTGAGTTGGGCCTGAGATAAGAACTTCTAAACTTCTCCCAGGCTAAAAAAAAAAATAAATTGTTAGCAAAAATCTACAGCATAAATTAAATTAAATGCAGCCAATAAAACTTACATTGAGAATGACTTTCCAGTATGCTCATCATCGTATAAAGGCCATAGCCATATTGTCTTAACCTCTTCCCAAGTGCCCCTCTTGTTTGAATAGGGCGTCACTTTCAGGGAACTTGTGATTTGTTGCCCCTTTTTCCTGCTTTCTTGGGCCCTTTAACTACGGCCGGGCTTCTTCGACCAATTGTGATGGGCGTCTTCTAGATGGCCTTTGTGTACCGCCCTTCACCCGGCCTTGTTCTAGTTGTCCTTCTGTGTAGCCCTTCAACTTCGGTGACACCTCCTTCGTTGGGCCTTCGGTGGTACTTGGTGGTGGTACTTGTGGTGCCCCTTGCGGTGATTCTTCCGGTGGCTCTGTGATGATCCTTGAGGTGGCTCCTGTGATGGCCCTTCGATTGCGGTTGAGTTCCAACTTGCTTTCTTCGAACACGAGAAAGAGGCCAAAATATACCATAAATATAATATCGAGACATATAATAATAAAAACTGAATACAAATTGGTTGAATTTAGCACCGGGTATTTCTTTCGGCTGAAAGAACAAATGACGCATTGGCCGTGATCTTTGCTTGGGCTAATCCTTCAGCTGGCCGTGATGCTTTGCTTGGGCCAATCCTTCACCGGCTGTGTTCTACCTTGCCTTCTTCGAGCAGTTTTCGGTTTCATGACTTACGAGGTTCTTCTTGTGACCTAACAAACACATTACATACAAGGCCAAATAGGATATTATGTACATTTTTTATGATAAACGACAAGAAAGCAACATAAACATAAAATAAATTTCATGACTTACCGGGGTTCTACTTGTTGACGAAGAACAATCGACTCACTTGGCCTGCTTTGTATGCATTTCTCCAACTTGTCTCTTCACTAGGCCCTTCACCTTGCCTCAACCGTTGTTGCTTCCTCAATTGACAACCTTTAATATTGTGGCCTGTTAGGCGACAATAAGAGCACGTGATCTTTGCACCACCGCTGCTCATTCTTTGCTTGACCCGAGACCTCTCCCTCGGCCATTCTTCGTCTTCGTTTTGGCCTTCCAATTGTCTTCTTCGGTGGCAAAGGTTGAGGTGCTTCATGATCCGTGGGCTCCCAAAACTTGCTACTTCTAATTGGTTGCATCATGAACTGATAGGAAGCAAGATATTTTGATTTATGGTACCAATCATCGATGTAATCATATGTATTGTCGCCCTTCAACTGGATGGCACATATGGCATGTGCACATGGAATTCCACTTACTTGCCATGCTCTACATGAACACTTCCTACTTCCTAGATTGACAACATACTTATCTCGCACCCTTCATTATCTCATATCCGTCATCTCCATTCCAAATGGGATGACAATGCGTACTTGCAGCCAAGTTCTCATCCAATTTCTTCACAATCCTAGGACCATATTGTCTTGTCCACTTTGCAGCCTCATCTCTTTGTTTCTCGCAGCCGAGTCATAACCGCAACTCGTATATCTTCAAGCATTGAGATGACTGGTTTGCATCATCGCATCTATTATCTTCGAATTGAATACTTCACAAATGTTGTTGTCGACGTTATCGCACTTGAACTCCTCATTTGAAGAATGCCCCGCACCAATGCTTCGGTTCTAGTTGAAATAGAGTAGCACAACCTTCCTTTGTCAACTGAAGCGGTCCTTCTTTGGCTATTCTAAAGTCAGCCATGTTTGCACTCTTTGCTAATTGCCAAAATTGCAATTGCAGCTTATCCCCTTTATACTTCTTTGCCCAATTTCCGTATATGTGCCGCGCACACATTCGATGTTCAGCATGGGGCAACAACTCGGCTCTTCGGAACCAATCCCCGCAATAATTCAAAGTAAGAAATACTAGAGCAAATTACATGTTCATATTACAAAGCAAAGCAAACTATTGACTAAATTTTTCAAAAAACAAGCATTACCTTACATTGGTCGCTCGTGAATGCCCACCCTTCCCCGTTTGTTATCTCCAAGTCGCCATCAGATTTTTCAAGAACCAGGGACCAATTGTCCTTGTTCTCAATCTTTACAATAGCCCAAGCTAGTGGGAACATTTGATTATTGGCATCTCTTCCAATCGCGCCAATAATTCTCCCTTGCACAAGCCCTTCAAGAAACAGTAGTCAATCCTATAATCCGTCTACAACCAGCTAAAAATCCTCGTACGCATGCATCAAAGCACACATAGAACTTATCGAACTTGGTCCCATGATCGAAGCGGTCTCTCAATCACCTCTACATACACTCTACTTGTAGGGTTTTGCGCCTACACTCCCAAGCATACTCCCACACTCGCCCATATTCCTTAGCATACTTGACCAATAAGTACCTTTATCACCTTTTGCTTTGCTCTTTTGCACTGATTCCTAGATACATTGATGCCTACACGCTCCTTCACCAGCATCCTAAAGTTAGCAAGTTTCAAGTTGGGCATCACCTTGATCACATCGAAGAAGTGCTTGGACAACCATGCACTTGCTACCCTTTTGTTTTGAAAATTAATGGAACAAGTGTGTTCCTCTTGGTAGGCTCTAATCTGAAAAGACCCACTCTTCTTAATAAACGCACCGTAAATCTTCCATGGACAGTTTTGCTGCGAACACCTAGCTCTTACAAGTTTCTTGGTATTTCTAATGAAATCAATATTTCTTTGTGCAGCAATGGAAGAACTCGATAGCTTCCCTAAATTGTATCGCATCATGGAATTTCATACTTACGACAAAGTAGGAGATGCAACAGATGGATCATAGGAAGGAAACTTACTTTTCCTTCTATGCACAGCTCGTTGATCTTCTTCAACTTCGTCCTCGGAAGTTGCGGTGTCGATGCTTTCTTCATAATCTGTCTCCCGGGACTGGCCGCAACACCAACATCTGCGGGGCCTTCGTCTGTTTGGATGAACGATTACATGCAAAGTTGCAAATCTATCGACAAAAAGTCCCTTTGTTTTTTCCTTGATCGTAAGCTCCTCATCGTTGGCGTCACTTAAGATTAACAAATTTTCAGCTTCAGCCGCCAACCCTTCATCGTCATCGTCATCATCACCGTCACTGGATTCAGCTACTTCCCAATCTAATTCGGTGATGGTGACATCACCCATGTCACACGCTCTAGTGAACAGCATCTGCGCCCCTCTCCTCCCCATCCTGTCCATCATGACCTACTTCATCTCCTCCTTCTCCTACTTGGGTGGTTTCTCTGTCATCATCTTCGTCCTCACTATTGTTTTCAACAAACACTTTCGCCTCTTCGCCATGAAGATAATGATATAAGACATCCCTAAAACCATTATCATCTTCCAAAACTCTCAAACCATCTCTCAAGCCTTTCCTAGGAACACAGTATAGTAACTTTTGTACTCTATAAGGAAAAAATGTCACTATATCCCTAACAAATCCAATATAAGATGCCTTCTTTATATCTACAAAGATAGTACCCTCATTCCCCCCCTCATACTCCCACTCATCCTCCCCAATCACAAAATCTCCACCGTAGTAAACGATGACAGCAACATAGTCTTTATGCGCCATTTCTGCAACAAAAGAGGACAAATATACAATTAACTTTTGGGACCACATTCACAAAGAATAGACAATTGCAAGTGGAGGTCCCTACACTCTTTATTAAAGAAAAGAAAAGAAAAGAAGAAGAGAGAGGAAGATGCGGTCAGACGACAGCTGCAGCTTGAAAACAAGAGGCCTCGGGACAAGGACAAATAAAAATAAAGATGGGACCCGACAACTGCTTTGATTATGCCATCGCATTTCTTTAAAATATGGAGAGATTCCTCAGCATGGGTCCTCAACAATGCAATTTATAAAAAAAATATCCAGAACTCCCCATCCCCACAACCTTCGATTCGAACATGTGCAAAGTCCAATACTCGAACCCTAACAATCACCAATCATCACACATTTCACATCCGACCACTACAAATTACTTTCGCACATCACAATTCAACACCCCGAATGAATCACACATCACAGTGGATGAGGCGACGTCGAGCCCTACACCGAACCCTAATTTTCCCCCGCCGAGCCCTACACCGAGCCTATATTTCAATGCCGCTCCTAAACTGTCAATTCGAACCCCCAATAGGATTGTTGCACTACATCTCGTCATAAATCTCACATCAAGCTTGACCTTTCCTAGCCGACCCCCAAATTTGAAGTCCGAGCCCTAATAAACGAGTCGGAGCCCTAATTTCACTACGGGGGAGAGGAAGAAGAGAAAAACCTGAGCAAATCGGCGACGGCGATGACGGCGCTCGACGACGGCGACGGCGAGCGACGACGGCGAGCGACGACGGCGAGCGATCACTGCGAACGGCGAGCTGTGAACGGCGATGGATGGAGAGGACGTCGACCTAGTGTGAACGACGAAATGTTAAAATCCAAATAAGCTAAACGACGTCGTTTAACACTAAGGAAAAATGACGTCGTTTAGTTTGGCCAAAGGCACAATGGATGGGGCGACGTCGTTTTCCTCCTCCACGTGTGCTTTTTTTAAAACTAAATTGCCATGTCAGTTAAGCATGTTGCCGAAAAATGCCACGTCTGCATTTTGGCTGGTTTTTGGCCGGATTGGCACTTAAGTGTCCCATTTTACTCCGATGATGGCACTTAAGTGTACCATTTTAAAGTTATGGCACTTAAGTGTCCCGGCATGCCAAGTTATGGCACACCAGGTGTCCCTCCCTCAAATACTTTGTGACATTAATCCATCAAATCTATAAAGTGCATAGTCAAGAACAAAGTCTTCTTTATCAAATTGTCATATGTCCAATTTAAATAGCCCATAGAAAAATATCAATAATAAGCCCATAATTCCTACACCACTTTAGGGCAATTGATTTTGATTTTTATTTATAGGAATCAATTAACATTCTCATAGTCAATTAACATTTTCATAAGGGGTTCGGTCCAAGAGATAAAATATCGTGGCCGATGATGTAATTGTCCCTATGGCCATTCAAAGACAAATATCGTTTCCCTCAAAACCAATATTTCGGGTTGAAATTCCCGGATGCCACAGCATACACCGAATCCGATCATTAATTGTTCGGTTCATTCTCTCTGCCACTCCATTATGCTGTGGTGTTTTTTGGAACAGTCTTCTAAAACTTAATACTACAATCCCTGCAATAGTGTTCAAATGGGCCTTTATATTCACCACTGTTGTCAGCACGAACACATTTCAACTTTTTCTCGATTTCTCTTTTCACATTGACATGAAATTGCTTGAAAGCCGCAAGTACCTGATCTTTAGATTTCAAAGCAATAGCCCACACTTTTCTAGAACAGTCATCAATAAATGTCACAAAGTATAATGCACATCCAAGAGTTCTAGCATCCATGCAACAAACATCAGTGTGAACTAAATCAAGTACATTTAATTTCTTGTGTAGAGAGGAATTATGAAATGAGAATCTATGTTGCTTACCTGTAAGACAATGAGTGCATTCCTTTAGATTTTTCTCCTTCAAAGGTAAAAGGTTCTTTCTAGCAAGAGTTTCAAGTCCTTTCTTGCTAAGATGACCCAGCCTCATATGCCATAAATCAACCGAGGAATCATCCACTAAATTTACCTCTTCTTTAATCAAGTCAGCTTGCATGATGTAGAGAGAGCTTGTCTTCTTACATTTTGCCACATCATGGAACCTTTAATCAACTTCCATTTGCCATCAAAGAAGGAATTACAATAACCATCATCATCTAAGGCACTCGCAGAGATCAAGTGAAGTCGAATATTCGGAATGTGTCTCACATTTTTCAAAACCAAATTACATCCGACGTCAGTTTCCAAATAAACATTCCCATACCAATAACCTTGGAAACATCACTATTTCCCATCCTAATGCAACCAAAGTCGCCGCCGCGATAAGAAGTAAAGTAATCACACCGTGAGGTGACATGAAAGGAGGCTGCGAAATCAACAACCCACGTAGAGTCTTGGCATGTAAAATTTCCATATCCATCGTCACATACGAACACAATATCACCATCGGATGCAACCGCCGTTGTAACTTATTTCTCTTCTTTCTTTTGATCTCCATTTCTATTATGGAATCTATCTCTTTTTGGCAACCAACACTCTTTTGCATAATGTCCCATTTTGCTGCAATTATAACACTTGACACTCCTCCTCGGTCTTGATTTCAACCTTCCTCTTGACTTGCCTCGGGTATCATTTCTTTGAAACATTCTTGATTGACTTCTCGCCATGTTTTCTATAACAAGAGCATCCAATGTAAAAGCATAATTCAAGCATTTTCTTCTTGTTTCTTCACTGAACAAGCTTTCTTTAACCATGCTCATAGAAAGCACACCAAAAGGAGTCGAGCTATTTAATGCCACAACCAAAGTGTCCCAACTATTAGGAAGAGTACCAAGTAATAAGCATGATTGCAATTTATCACCAAAATCAATCTCAAGATTTTTCAATTGATTTACATCTTGAAATTCACTCAAATGTTCCGCCATGTTACTCCCCTTCTTGTATCTCAAATTCATAAGTCGCTTAATTAGAAGAGTTTTATTTTGTGGAGTTTTTCTCTCATAAAGATATTGTAATTTCTTTCACAAAGTGTCCGCCCTCGTTTCTTGAGCAACATGATGAAACACAATATCATCAATCCATTGTCGGATAAACCCAACTGTTTTCCGATTCATTCTCTCCCATTCTTTATCTTCCTTATCTCCTTTGGCTTCATCACCCTCAATAGGATCAAATAAGTCTTTACAATATAACACATCTTCCATCCGAGGCTTCCAAATAGAATAATTCGAAGCATTTAACTTAAACATGGTGCTGCTGGTTTCTTCCATTTAACACTAAAATTCAACCGTGCTCTGATACCACTTGTTGGGGAGAACCCGGGGACACAATTCACCACGGCCAAACACAATCCAGGATCAATTTCTCCCCCGATACTAAATCAACTTAAAAACTCTTAACCCCCAGCAATAACCAGCAATGTATAGCCTCACAAAATGCAAATATAATGCCAAAATGATAAGAAGACAAAGCAAATAACAACACAAAAGATTTAACATGGAAAACCCGATGCAGAAAAAACCACGGACCGCCCAAAAACATCCACTAATCACCAAGAATAGTAGGATACACAAAGTATTTTTCTCTAGTCACACACTAGAGGATCAACATCAACATTACAATCATCTTCTTCTCACCACATAGGTAGATAAATAAGTATGGAGTAAGAAAATCTTAACCGTAACTGGAGAATTCGGAGACGGTTCTCTACTAACAAAAACCATCAACTCGTCTTCTTCCTAGCCTCCTCCTCCTCCTACTCCTTCTTCTTGGCATCCTGCTCCTCCTTCTTCCTAGCCTCCTCCTCCTCCTCCTCTTCCTTTTTCCTGTCCTCCTTCTCCTTCTTCCCGGCCTCCTCCTCCTCCTCTTTCGTCCTGTCGTTCTTCCTGGCCTCCTTCTCCTCCTCTTTCGTCCTGTCGTTCTTCCTGGCCTCCTCCTCCTCTTCCTTCTTCCTGGCCTCCTCCTTCTTCCTGGCCTCCTCCTCCTTCGCCTTCCTAGCCTCCTTCTCCTTCTTCTTGGCCTCTTTCTCCTCCTCCTCCTCCTGCTTCTTCTTCCTAGCCTTCTTCTCCTCCTCCTTCCTGGCCTCCTCCTCCTCCTCCTCCTCCTCCTTCCTGGCCTCCTCCTCGTCTTCCTTCTTCCTGGCCTCCTCATCCTCCTCCTTCTTCCTATCCTCCTTCCTAACCTCCTCCTCCTCCTTCCTGGCCTCCTCCTCCTCCTCCTTCCTAGCCTCCTTCTCCATCTTCCTATCCTTCTTCTTAGCCTCCTTCTCCTTCTTCCTGGCCTCCTTCTCCTTCTTCTTGGTCTCCTTCTCCTCCTTGGCCTGCTCCTCCTCCTCCTCCTCCTTCCTTGCCTCATTCTTCTTCTTCCTGGCCTCCTCCTCCTCTTCCTCCTCCTCCTCCTCATTCTTCTTCCTGGCCTCCTCCTCGTCCTCGTCCTCCTCGTCCTCCTCGTCTTTGTCCTCGTCCTCGTCCTCCTCGTCCTCCTCCTCATTCTCCTTCCCCTCCTCGTCCTCGTCCCCGTCCTCGTCCAGGTCCTCCTCCTCCTCCTCTTTCTCCTTCCCCTCCTCATCCTCGTCCTCCTCCTCATTCTCCTCCTCATTCTCCTTCCCCTCCTCGTCCTCGTCCTCGTCCTCGTCCTCATTCTCCTTCCCCTCCTCCTCCTCCTCATCCTCGTCCTCGTCTTCGTCCTCCTCCTCATTCTCCTTCCCCTCCTCCTCCTCCTCCTCGTCTTCCTCCTCCTCCTCCTCGTCCTCCTCCTCATTCTCCTTCTCCTCCTCCTCGTCCTCGTCCTCGTCTTTGTCCTCGTCCTCGTCCTCATTCTCCTTCCCCTCCTCCTCCTCCTCGTCCTCCTCGTCCTCCTTCTCCTTCCCCTCCTCCTCCTCCTCGTACTCCTCGTCCTCGTCCTCCTCCTCATTCTCCTTCCCCTCCTCGTCCTCGTCCTCGTCCTTGTCCTCGTCCTCCTCCTCATTGTCCTTCCCCTCCTCCTCCTCCTCGTCCTCGTCCTCGTCCTCGTCCTCCTCCTCATTCTCCTTCCCCTCCTCCTCCTCCTCGTCCTCATCCTCCTCGTCCTCGTCCTCCTCCTCATTCTCCTTCCCCTCCTCGTCCTCCTCGTCCTCCTCCTCATCCTCGTCCTCCTCCTCATCCTCATTCTCCTTCCCCTCCTCCTCCTCCTCGTCCTCCTCGTCCTCGTCCTCATCCTCCTCCTCCTCGTCCTCGTCCTCATTCTCCTTCCCCTCCTCCTCCTCCTCGTACTCCTCGTCCTCGTCCTCGTCCTCCTCCTCGTTCTGCTTCCCCTCCTCGTCCTCGTCCTCGTCCTCATCCTCCTCCTCATTCTCCTTCCCCTCCTCGTCCTCGTCCTCGTCCTCGTCCTCGTCCTCCTCCTCATTCTCCTTCCCCTCCTCCTCCTCCTCGTCCTCCTCCTCATTCTCCTCGTCCTCGTCCTCATCCTCGTACTCCTCGTCCTCGTCCTCGTCCTCCTCCTCATCCTCCTCCTCATTCTCCTTCCCCTCCTCGTCCTCGTCCTCGTCCTCGTCCTCGTCCTCATTCTCCTTCCCCTCCTCCTCGTCCTCGTCCTCGTCCTCGTCCTCGTCCTCATTCTCCTTCCCCTCGTCCTCCTCGTCCTCCTGTCCTCCTTCTCCTCCTTCCCGTCGTCCTCTTCCTCCTGCTTCCCGTCCTTCTTTTTCTTCTAGTCCTGCTTCCTGGTCCTGCTTCCTGGCCTCCTCCTCCTCCTGGTCCGAGGGAATTCCTTCCTTGTCCTGGATCTTGGCCTTGACATTGTCAATGGTGTCGGAGCTCTCAACCTCGAGGGTAATGGTCTTGCCGGTGAGGGTCTTGACAAAGATCGGCATACCTCCACGGAGACGGAGGACAAGGTGGAGGGTAAACTCCTTCTGGAGGTTGTAGTCGGTGAGGATACGGCCGTCCTCGAGCTGCTTTCCAGCGAAGATCAGCCTCTGCTGGTCCGGGGGAATTCCTTCCTTGTCTTGGATCTTGGCCTTGACGTTATCGATGGTGTCAGAGCTCTCGACCTCCAGGGTGATGGTCTTGCCGGTGAGGGTCTTGACGAAGATCCGCATGCCTCCTTGGAGCCTGAGCACAATGTGGAGGGTCGATTCCTTCTGGATGTTGTAGTCAGCCAAGGCACGGCCGTCCTCGAGCTGCTTGCCGGCGAAGATCAGCCTCTGCTGGTCCGGCGGGATCCCTTCCTTGTCCTGGATCTTGGCCTTGATGTTATCGAGAAGAAGGGAGAGACGGAGAGATAATGATGAAGAACAATGTGAGGGCAGGGCCTTTCTTTGCGGCAAGGAAAAGTAACCCCAATGAGATTCCGACACGTGGCAGTCACGACGTGGCTTGCACCAGGTCCAATACGGCAGCCTATCGGTGCTATCTGGCTATGGGTAGCAACAGAGGAAAGGTAAAGAAAGGCCACTAAATCAATATAATTTCGGCAAAAAATTAAATTGATTACTTAATTCTTTATTGATATTTCCGAGATTCCAGAGCTGAGGTAGGGTAACTAAATCCAATTAATTTCGGCAAAAAATTAAATTGATAACTTAATTTAATTGATATTCCCAAGATTCCCAAGTTGAGGTGGGGCAAGTAAATCAATCAATTTCAGGCAAAAAATTAAATTAGTTACCTAGTTTTATTGATAGTTCCAAGGTTCCCACGTAAAAGGGCAACTAAAACCAATTAAAATTTCGGGCAAAAAATTAAATTGATTACTTAATTCTTATTGATATTTCCCAGATTCCCAAGTTGAGGTAGGCCACCGTCGACCGAGGTCACGAACGGTGGATAGGCTTCCACCGTTTCCAGATTTTTTTTTAGCGGCAAATTTCTTCTTTTTTTTTTTTTTTGGTTTTTTTTGGTCGGCAAGCGGCAAATTTCACATGGCCAGGAAATTTTAGTCGGTAAATAGAAAAACCCAAGAGAAAGAAAATAGGAAATTTGAATAATAAAATCACCTCAAAAATTATATCTTTATCATGGACTTTAGGGAAAGAAATTTTTTGGTTCATCGAATCTGGCTCGCTTATCGATAGAGTTGTTAAGATGTATTAATAATATTATTTGAAAAACTTATAATAGGCTAGGACGATGTATAAATAACAAATCTAGAAAATAAGAAAGTTTATGAAAGATTTATATAAATGATGAATTTTAGGGTTTCTTTTCTTTTTTGGCTGTGGATGTATTTTAGGCTGGGGTTCTATAGATTATAATGTTCATTTATTTGGTTAGTAATGATTTATTGTTCAGAGTTTAATTCTGGATACAGACAACCAAATTATCTTTTACAAAAAAAAAAAAAAGATGCTCAAAGGTTCAATCGATTTATGAATGATTTCGCAACATAAAACGTCTTATTGTGGTGCGTAAGTTTCATGAAAAATTCACACTATAAATAAAATAAAGTACAAATGAATTGGGTAATGATTTCATCCCAAAAATCTAGTACGGACTTCGAATTTCAAGTTAATCTTAACCTAGCCAAGTTTCATAAAAGATTCAAAATTAATATGATCAATTTTCATAAACACAATAATCTCCTAGAGCAATCCTAACATATTTGGAAATTCATATGACTAATTTCATAAATGCTCTCGCTAACATTTTCAATAATTTGCTTGTTAAGTTAATTCAAATATCATTATCTCACCAGATGGCCTCTGCCGGCTATCCAATTTAGACGATTGAGAGGATAACAACGTTTCAAGTCTTGGTTTTGTCGATATCTATAATTTTTTTGGTCGAATGTCGACATCTATATTGGCCAGGCGACGACCTCGAAGAGTCATTTATTTATTTATTTTTAATTTAAGAGAACCGGCCAGTATTGGGAGACCCACCCTGCAATGAATAGTTTCTTGACTCTTTGCGCAAGTGGGCTTTAGATTATTCCCCCATTTTCTTATTTATTCTTTTAGCTTTTTGTTTTCTTATTTATTTTTTTTTTTGGCTTTTTGTATATTTATTTATTTATTTTGTCAAAATTTGTGATTTTGATGAGGTTTTATCTGCTCTACTCATAATCTTTTAAAAGTGCTTTTATTTTATTTTTCCTTGCAATTTTTTGTATTTTGATTCTTATCTGATTCGTCGTTTTCATCGTAATGGGATATCACATCCGTACAAGATACCTCTTATCATGTGGGCCAAGCAAAGGGCGCAAAAGAAAAAGTAAAGGTTAAAAAAGAATAATAATTTATGTGCAATTCGTCTTGGAGGATAGAAAGGCAGAAAGGATGAAACGCAATGATTCGACTCTTACATAATGGGCTACCAAATGAAATTTGAGTAAGCTGGAAGTGAACAATGTAGTTGAGAATGAAATGAAAAATGGGATTAAATTAGTGTTTCGATTGTGATATTTAATTGTAGTCAATGAACAAGTGTTGAACATAAAAAATACCATGATAAAATCTCAAATATATCCCTTAAAAATCAAAGCGAAAGGGGGAAAAAGTAGGCACAAAGAATTTGGATTCTTTCCGCTATGCATGAAAAAAAGTTAACACCGCCGTGGATGCAAACACCAAGAGGAAATAGATAGAACAACCGTTTGGAATTGCAAGTGAAAAATGAGGTTTAGGTTTTTAGAATCAAAACAAATGTGGACAATACTAACCAAGCCAAAGGAAAAAAAAAATTAAAAAAGGAAATTTTATTATTAAATTAAGTACACCCACCCTCCTAGTATATGCTTTAACAGGAATACACAAAGGTCGATCAATAAAAAAAAAATGAGAAATTTTATGAATATGGAAGAGAGGATAGGCTCATTAAATTCAAAAATCCTAAGATCAAGGCAATTGCCCGAATCCCGTGAAACCATTTCTAGAAGTTTATTGATATCTTCACCGGTAATATGGAGACTATATAGTATATTAAATGGTTGGGCTCAAAAGTTAGGTCAACCAACCACCCAAATATTTCTTTTCAAGGCGCACTTGATTATTGCATCTAGAAAAGTCGAACGTGATGGAGACTTTTTAATACTTTGATTTTTATAAAGTTAATTATATATATATATATCAATAATTATTTTATTTTTTTTCTCAATAATGTCTTTGAGAATTGCGATTGGATCGGGATATCTGCCTGTCTTTTCGCACTCGACTTGGTCTAGACACCTCTGGAAACAGAAAGGAAGTGGTTGAGTATTTTTTGTCGAATTGAATATTATTTTATCTGCTATAAATAAAGTATCTTGAACGGCAAAAACATCAACGACGGACAAAATCTCCTGGTGTGAAAGAATGCTTTGCGTCCATTATTTAGAGATAATTATTATTTGAGGGACCAACCAACAAGCAAATGACAGTTTGGCCGAGTGGTCTAAGGCGCCAGATTTAGGCTCTGGTCCGAAAGGGCGTGGGTTCAAATCCCACAGCTGTCACGGTTTTTTTTTAAACTTTAACTTTATATTAATATTTTACTTTATAATGAAAAATTATGCTAAAAGGATTCGGAAAATTCGTATAATATGTAATTTTAAGACTTCTTTTTGGTCGTGTTTCAAAGTTTAAGGTCTCTTCGCGTGAAAATGAAGCAAAAAAGAAAAAAATGTTTAAATTAAATTTCACTCAATACTTATGTGTCTTTTTTCATATCTGGAAAATCGAAATTAGACTCTAGTGTTATGAAAAAAATTTGGTCGTGTTTCAAAGTTTAAGGTCTCTTCGCGTGAAAATGAAAGCAAAAAAAAAAAAAAAAAAATTGTTTAAATTAAATTTCACTCAATACTTATGTGTCTTTTTTCATATCTGGAAAATCGAAATTAAACTCTAGTGTTATGAAAAATGGCGGTCAAAGTTCAATTGTGGACTTTGAAAGATAAAAAATGTGTCTTTTTTCATATCAATCTCTAGCTAGACTGGAAAATCGAAATTAGACTCTAGTGTTATGAAAATTGGTGGTCAAAGTTCAATTGTGGACTTTGAAAGATCAAAATTATATTGTCTAAAATGTATGGAATTTTTAATTTTCTCATATTAACTTCTAGTTAGATTGGAAAATCAATATTAGATTCTAGTGTTATGAAAATTGGTGGATAGAGTTCAATAGAGGATTTTGAAATGTGAAAATGACATCATTTAGAATGCATCAAATTTTCTTGTCGATGATGAGGTCGATTATGATCAAGGATTGTTAAATTGAGCAATAGCAAATATCTGGGCAAGGCACTCGAAAAAATCCAAGCAATTTGGACCTTTGGAATTCTATCTTCCTTTCATATGTATCTTCGCTTCGACTTTTCTTTTTAGATGTTTATTCTCTTACCATTTCTTACTCTCCCAATCAAATCACATTCCAAACCATGAACGCAAGAACTTAAATAGGCATATATCCTTCACCTCAAACACGCTCACACCCCTCTAAAATCTTCAGTCTCCTTGTAGTTCCCTTCCACAAAACTCTTCAACCCCACATAACTTAACACCCTCCTCCCAACCATGGCAACCATGGCCACCGCTCTCACTCCCCCTCTCCTCTTCCTCCTCCTTCCCAGACCAACGGTCCGCCGCCTTCCACGACATGCCCATGCTCTCCCACACAGCCCCGCCCAAATCCTCCCTGAGGAGCAGCCCCACCGCCGCCGCCTTGATGTCCCCAGGTTCTATTCCGTATGACCTCAGGTTGTTCGAGTTTGAGCCCATTAAGGAGTTCATCATGTCTCATGATCACTTACTCCGACACCGACGTGATCGTGGTGGGTGTCAGCTCGGCTGGTGTCTCCTATGCCTACAAGCTTAGCAAGAACCCGTTGATTCAGGTTGTGATCATCAAACAATTGATCAGTCCGGGAGGTGGCGCATGGCCTGGTGGTCAATTATTCTCGGCCATGATTGTTTGATAACCAGCTCACATGTAGGTTCATATAATGTCTAAAAGGCCACAACGGTATGACATGATGATGGTATGTAAGCATAATATCTCTAAAACATAGTGATTAAAGTTGCGTTTGATAATGTTTTTGTTTAAAAATTGTTCCTATAATAGAAATAACTATTTCTATTATAGGAACAAATTTTTGAACAGAAGAACACGTTTTGTAATTGTACAAAATTTCTGCTCTTAGAATAGAAAAAGAACAGAAACACATTTGATAAAATTTATATTACGGGTGAGCATCGTCCAAATTAGGTCGGTCCAACACCTAATTGATGGACCAACTCGCATAGTGTTGGTTCTCAATTTTTGGGGCCGAGGACCAACCCTATTGAATCTAGGATTGAAAATTAGACCAACCCTATCGGCCTGGTCTGATTCTAAGGTCAACCTGGGACCAACTAATAATTTTCTTGTTTCATCTTTTGTATTCCGTAAAAAGACAAACATATTATTTAAAATTACATATCCATCAATGATGCAGCTTTAATCAACCAAAATATAAATAATAGTACATATTCAATATAAATTTAAGATAACATAACAACATGAATTACATAATTGCTAAAAGTAATAAAGTATAAAAATGATCAAGATTGCTCATGGAGATGAAGTGTTTCCTCTACCGGAGCATACTATAATTCCCTGACTTTTGATTTGTCTTTGAATCATTTTTCTGCTTGAGAAATGCGATGAGATGGGAAGTTTAAAAGAATATAATTCCGAGTTACACTGTAGGTGAAACTTACTAGTGGAATACAATTAAACCATAAATATGTTCAGCATACTTAATATCGACCATAAATATGCAACTTCATATCTTGTTAATTAAGGGTGAGCATAGTCAGAGTTGGATCGGTCCCACATAAGGCAAGGGGTGAGTGGCGAGCTGCGAGACAAGAGGCAAGGGGCAAGTGGCATTGTGAGAGGCAAGTAGTGGGTTGCGAGGCAAGCGGGGAGCCAGGAGCGAAGTGAGTGTTAAGTGTTGCTCATGAAGAGGGTTTCTAAATTTCTAATTAGAGTTTTGTTCTTTTTTATTTACTTGGCAAATATTACAAAAAAAAAAAGGATAAAAAATAAAGAAAAGGACATAACAGAATGCTGGAGGAGAACGGCTTGTTAACCCCATTAACGTTAAGTTAGCATTATAAACTTCAGAATATGTAATATATATATATATATATATATATATATATATATATATATATATATTATGTATAACATATTAGATGTATAATACCTATAGGGTTGGTCTAGGTTGGACCCATAATAAACTTCTAGGATCAATGACCAACTCATACAATGCAAGGTTTAGGGGTTCCAGGACCAAGGACCAATCCAATCCCTTTGGAACCCGAATTAAGACTGACAAGGTCAGGCTGGTTCGAGGTTGATCCAAGGTCAACCTTGAACCAATGCTTACCACTACTGTGCATAAATTAAGAAACTATGTTTGGCATAATCTGCTTAGATTTTATTTTGTTTATCTCTTCTTTAGCACTTCAACATATAATTAAAAACCTTTTAGATTATACAAAATCCAATTGCAATTATTCTTCAATGAACTATAACTTTCGGCGATAAACAGAGGTTTATTTACATACTCTTAAGGCTTTATCATATACGTGGAATAGTACTTTAAGGTTTTATAAGATACATGGAATAGTTCTGATCGATATTGGGAAATTGCTGTCCAAGTTTCCATCGATGAAGATCATTAACAATCTAATGGTATCAAATTCATCTTATTCAAATAATTACGCAATCACAGAGGGTGTATATGATAGTGCTTCTAGAGAAAATAAATTCAAACAAAACCTGCCATCAATAAAATTTCTTAGCTTGTGAAATTGTTAAATGCAAATTGTGCAGGTCAATCGACACCAACAATAAACATGACTATAAATTTATAGAGCCCTTCATATTTTCATGCTCCACGGCTTAGCCAACTCAATTTCCTTTTCTTTCCTCACGGTCCTTGAACTGCTCCATGGCAAGACCCCAGAGATGCCAACGAAGCAAAGAATCATGCATCATATCTCACTCGCATTTTTGAAAACCTCTTTTGACATTCATGTAATTATCATGACTTACATACTCCAATCTTGCATGTAAAAGTAAGAACATCTCGAGAGTCTTATTTTTATATCCTTTGTTCATACTATGTTTAATCATATAAGAAACATGCCGAACAATAATATTGATGTGAGATCAATGAGTTTGATCCGCATTGTAAATGTATCTAATTCGATATACCGGTACTTGTGGATATAGTAGAAATAAGTGTGTGTTTGTCATGACTTTTAGCTACTTATAGCACCCTTTGGGGAAAATTGTCCAAAAAGTCATAAACCTATTGTATTTTTGCCAATTCAGTCATAAATCTTTTAATTTTGCCAATTTAGTTCTAAATCTTTTCATTTCTTGTTGATTCAGTCCATTTGACCAATTTTGGCTGGAAAATGCTGACGTGAACGCCGATGGTGCTATGTAGGACCACCGGTATTGACGTTGATAATTTTTAATAATATTTTAATATTTTTAAAAAAAATTGAATTTTTTGATTTTTTTCTATTTTTTCCCTTTTTTTCTTTTCTTTTCTTCCTTTTATTTTTTGGCTTTTTTATTTCCTTTTCCAGGTGGCCGGTCACCAGCCACGGTGACGGCTAGCTATTGGCTATAGCCGGCCGGGCCCTCACCTGCCACAAGCGAGGCCCGGCCGAGCAAGGAGAAGCCCCGCCAAGGGGAGCCCTCGCCTAGGTGCGGCCCGACGAGGGTCGCCCGGGCGGCCTCGCGGAGCATTGGCTGAGCAACGGCGACGCCGAGTGAGGGCCGACCTCACTAGATTTGGTGAAGGGAGCCCTCGTCGGGCTCATCCTCACCCGGGCGAGTGTTGGCCTTGCCCGGACTAGATCTAGTGAGGCCGCCCTTGCCCTTGACCGGCCGACGCCCGTGGCTTGTGGCCGGCCACTAGAAAAAGGAAGACAAAAAGCCAAAAATAAAAGAAAGAAAAGAAAAAAAAAAGGAAAAAACAAAAAAATTAATAAAAATTAAAAAATATTACAATATTATTAAAAATTGTCAACGTCAACGCCGGTGGTTCTATGTGGCACCACCAGCATCCATGTCAGCATTTTCTAACCAAAATTGACTGAATGGACTGAACCGACAAGAAGTGAAAATGTTTAGGACTAAATTGGCAAAATTAAAGGCTTAGGACTAAATTGGCAAAAGTGTAATAAATTTAGGACTTTTTGGACAGTTCTCCTGCATCCCTTGGGCTACGCTTTTAAGGACGAATCAGTACATCTAATAAAGCATATCAACTACTGTCAAATTGCCACATCTACAATGCTTTCTAGAAATCTCAAGGTTGGCAGTCAACTTTCCTTCAAAATTTCAAGTATTCATCCATGAATCAATGTGCAACCCACTTTTGTAATGACGATTTTGACCAGACCTCTCATTTATAATATTTGCTACTATGGAAATTTGTATTAAATGCAAATGTGCAAGTGTATCCATAATAATAATGAGTCTCCACCAAATTCACCAATAGTAACTGAATCACGTTCTGTTTAAATTTACTCTTGACATCATTCCTTATTCTCTAATTAGATGACCGATCTAACTTCCATGACACACTCTTATCGTAGTAGCAAATACTATAGTAGCTTATAGCTTATACAAATTAGACCAAAGTCCTGAAATCAAACCGACCTACCATGGTCGGCAACCCTCTGTCCATTCTAGACCCTTTGTCCGTTTGGTTCGACTTTGGGGAAATGCACTTGGGAGAATGCAAATACCTTTGAGGTAAAGGGGTTTTCCGAAATGCTAGACTATTTGGTAAACTACAACTAAAAGTGCTTTAGGGAAATGCAAGACTGTTTGGTAAAAATATATTTGAAAAGCCCTTTAATGTAATCAAATTAAGTTTTTTAGTTTTAGTATTTTTAAAATTGCAAAAAAGAAACAATGACTATATAACCTTTTACATTTTCATGTTGAGAGTAATGTAAAAGATATATATTAATAAATTTATTTAAAAATTATATTAAAAGAATTTGATTATAGATTAGATGCAAAGCTCAACTTTTGGCCTAGGGTTCTTTTAGGTACTTTGAATAATTTTTTTTAATTATTGTAGTATTAATCATCTTCATTAATTAATGATTATTCTAGTGCATTGATAAAAAGTTGGGCTATTGATTGTCAAAAGATAAAAATGACAAAAAAAAAAAAAAAGAAGACAAACCCAACATTTGCAAAGAGTTTTTATTATTATTTTTAAATATAAAAATAAAATCTGATGAAACTATGTTGCCAATCAACGGTGATTGGGGTGTGAGGAAGATGATTGGTTTAAAAAAAAAAAAAAGTCAACGGATGAATAGTAGATGTGGACTTGCATTTCAAAGGCCAGCATTTGGCTAATGACACCTCCAAATGCTGAACCAAACATCAAATTTTTTTCCCAAGGGGCTTTCGGGACTGAAAACCCCTTGGGAATGTTGAACCAAACAGGGCCTAAGTGTTGGAGTTGTTGAAGGTGAGCTTGGATGGGTTGTACGTTGTACCATGGATGTCCAATTTGGATGAAGGACCATCTTCAACAAACAGATAGCCTAGCTAATGGCTAACATGAAAAGTTTGCTATAATTGAACCGACCAATTTACATTTCACCTTATCGAAGCCGGGGAAAGATTTACCCATACGAACTATTAGACATACCATGAAGACCTTGATTCAAGTCTTCATGTATTTTCTTGTACGTGTACACATTAATCACTTTTTCACTTTTTTCATCGACATAAGGATATGCTCTTTTGTTGCCGAGAATCGAATAGAAGCTAACTATACATCAAGAGTACTAAAATTCATGCGGAGCTCTAATATATACTGATATTTAGGATCATCTGTTAGAACTTGTAGCCACAATCTGAATCCAACTCTATCATCTCAAGTAGTTGCCTTGTATATACTTCTTTCATGTTACTCTTGGAAATGAAAAAAATCTTGTGACCAAAATTTAAAATATACAACGTTTTTAAATGATATTCATGGGTAATACAGTACTTAAATTAAGAAGCAATTACAGAGATGAGGCATTCACGCAATCATGAGTACAGCAAGCCCAGGACCCCACCGTGTCTATTTTGGCGACTCCATTTTCGGCAAGCTTTTTAGTTGGCAAGCTAATTATGATTAATTTGTGAGTATTTGTTGTGCTCATGATTTTATGATCTAAATAAAGTTACATAATACGGTCCACAATTGGCTCCATCCAGTCATAAGCATTTGATTAAAACCATGAATGAGATTCCTATAAGATTCAACCCTTGTAGATATCATTTGGCTTAAATTGGGATGATTTTATTTATGGAAAATTTCTTTGTCGGCATCCTAACCTTGCAATAATGGTTGATTGTAGCATGAGCCGTATTTCTTTTTTTTCTTTTTTTTTTTTTTAGGGGGGGGGGCTAAATTAGCTGATTAGCATTATGCTGGCATCTTCCTTTCAAAAGTTACCGTAATCCGATCATGATAACGATGCCTTAACATATCACTCATTCATAAATTTTTTATCTAACCAAAAAAAAAAAAAAAAAATAGCAGACGTAATGTTTAATGTCTAGCCCTGAATTCTCTGTTGTTGTGGAATTCTTTCCATATGATGTATAATTACTTCGTTGCTCTACAAGACATTAGCAACTTTAAATAATACATTGATCTAAGAACGCACTATTTATCTTAGCATACGTGAAGTACATAAAGCTTTTGTTGTGCACTCTCATCTGAGAAGCTCGATCTCTCCTATTCTCCTCAATTCAATCAATCTACACACGTGAAGTACCAAACACATTTTTGCATTTTTTTAGAAAAGTATTATGGCCAAAGAAACTATTTAAGTCTCGAATAGCGATAAGTGTTTTTTTTTTTTTTTCTACAAGCCATAAAATCAGAAAGATATATTCACTTTTGATTTGCTAAAAAAGAGATAGTAATTTTTTTGGTCAATAAGTAGAAGTGTTAGCATTACATGCTATCTATCTCTCGTGTAAATTTGTCGCTATATCCTTCTAGAGGGTACTTCTCTCCGTCCTCTGCTCTTACTAAGTTTATATTATCTAGAACCATATCAAACAATATACATGAGACCAATGAGTTTGCTCGATGTTGGAATTCCTTCTAATTGACAAAGATGGTATTTATATAGTAGGAACGATTTACGGCTTTTGGCTGCATATAGTAACCATGAGGCTGATTACGTGACTTTGAGCATTTTCTTAGCGAATTCAGTAATGACATTCAATATCACTCGTTGAATTGCCGCGTCCAGGATTTTGATTAAGTAAATTAATCAATCTTTGAGGTTTGATATAATGGTTATTCTTAAAAGTCAAGTAATGATAAAAAGGTATACATTGTCACATTAGATGAATATACAATTTCTACCTAACCTACCATTTATCAAATTTCTTGGTATGGGAAGTTATGAATGCAAAATATGCAAGTGAATCCACCAATAATGAGAATGACCAACTCTTTGCCTATTTATACAGCTCTCATTTTTTGATGCTCCAAGCTTCAATATCTTATTCCTATTGAACCACAATCTTGCCACTCTCATATGTGACCATCTCCATCAACAAATGATGAAGTTGTTCCGTGGACCACTATAGCTTTTTTCCTCAAAAAACCTATTGATGCATCTAATGATTATCCGCTTGTTTTGCCAAATATTATGTCCACATACAAAAAACTCTCCTAATTTAGCTGTAGAGGCATCATCATGCACTCTATCTCTGAAAAGTCGGATCAATGATCTACCAAAATATGCTACTTGCATGACTCCGTATCTTCAAAGGTATGAATTTCCAAAAGTAACATCTTATCGGATTAATTATTTTTGTCTTAATTCGACTTCTTACCTTTCCTACTTGCGATCTGGAATTGATCTAACTTTATATTACTCAGTTATTGTAGCTTTTGCCGGCTCTCTTGGTGGATAACATTAAGAGCTTGCCAAGACTCCATCAAAAGGAAGAGACGACTTGAAGTTTAATTTAGACATTAAAAATGGGTTTTGAACCCATTTACTAACCTAGAATTGCTTGAATTGGTCATGTTGGGTCACCTAAAGATTCAAAAGTCCAGTCATAATTGGTTATAAGATGAAAAGTCTAAAATATATGAGTTGAAATGGAATTTAAGGCCAACTCATTTCGAAACCACTTGACAAAGCGTTCAGACTATTTCCCTCTTTCTCTCTTGCTGGTGTGCTCGGTCCAACGATGGACACTGCCCAGTCTCAAACTCCACTTCACACACTCTCCCCTTTATCTCCCTCTCCAAGCCAAGCAATCGTCCCCAACCTCCGTCTCTTCTGAAGGCCATGACAGCTTCGACGGTGGGCCGGAGCAAGAACCGAGAGCTGCTCCAGAGGTGGAGGGCCCTCGGCATCAAGGCCATCCAAGCCGTGCAGGCGCTAGAGCAATTGAGCAACGAGGACCTGCGATAGCTCGAGCTAGTTCGCCTACAGCCGATTTTCCTTCCGGACTTTCATCCAAGGAAGGGACTGACTTTTGCATAGGTTCTATGTTGTCCCATGGAACTCCAATTTGCAAAGCAAACTCCATCTTCATTGCATAGAGGAAGTGAACTTAGGGCATGCTTTAGAGTAAATAGCTCTGTTTTCCAGTATCACATGTAAAATCGTATAACAGCTCGTTGTAGGGAGTAAGCTTCCCTTAATTTTTTTCCTTTTTCATGGCTGAGAGAAATTAATTTTTATTACATAAAACATCAATCTATTTTCTCGTAGTATGAGCAGACCCTTGAATTAGTTGGTCCTATTTTTTTTTTTTTTTTTTCAAGTGCTGCCAATGATGTGATATTAATCTCGAGCGATGGTCCACTTAATGTTGGCACACTAGCATGACCCCGAAGTGATGACAAAGTTGGCATATCTTTTTTGTCGTACATTTTTCTGATCAACAAAATCCGATGTGGATCCTCTAGTAACCATGATGCTTTGAAGTGCCATAAATAATCCCTTATTTCATTTTTTCTAGTTTTAATATATGTTATTCTACTTTACAATATAAGAAACCACCTATTAAATATGTACATCAATGGAAACAAGATCGAGAATGATGCTGTGTCCATAAATACAAATAAAGATGTGATCTTAATTGAGCGTTGATCTAGATAAACATTTTCAACAGCACAAAGAGGAGATGCTGTAATATGCTTTCATGGAAAGGCGAAATTTCATTTGTGATTTTTTTGTTGAAAATAATTATATTCATTATTTAAAAGGATACATTAGAAGTATGTAAGTTTCGTAACAAAGTGAATCGAAGCTGAGTAAGGTCTATTATAGTGAAATACAAATCCCAATCCATATAATAAAGAGAATCAATCGAACACTGGTAGGGTTAATCACAAGTTCGTTACACAATAATAGATCTATCAAGCAAAATAAGTTGTGGCAAATCAATCGATCTCGGATCTTCATCAATTATGAATACACATTAGAAATTCCTCCAACAATTATGACGTAGCTAGTTTATAGTGCATGCCTAAGATTGGCTTTCTCTGGATCATCGCTGTACAAGACAATCGAAATAAGTTGAACAAATACAAATCTAATAGTTGGGAGAGCAAATCTTCATGGTTTTGCAAGACATTGGAGTTCATGCCATCGCCATTGAAGCTGAAGGCAAAGAACTTATATACAGATTTAACACAGAGGCATCGCATCCTTGAAATTATATTTATACTCGTAGATTTATATCTGGCGAGAATAGCTCCTAATATAAAAATTAAATCGAGAGAGTTCAAATTCTCAAATTTAAAACTAGATTGAGAGAAGACATTTCCTAGATCTAAATTGGAAGAGAAGAATAGAAAAGAAAAAAAGATTAGAATATAAGGGTGTGTTTCTTTCGCGAAAAATTAATGATAAATATTTTTTGAAAAATAAATGTTTATCTTGCTTACAAAAATAAATGGATGAAAAACTTATTTATTGCCTACAAAAATAATTAAGCTTAAATTGCTATCAATAATGAAAATATTTTTGCTGATTAATTCTTCCAAATAATATAAGTAATCATTTTTCAAAAAATATTTTTTCAAATCGTTCAATTTCGTGAAACTGACGTATTCTAAAAGTCTTGAATGAAATGTTATCCCAAAATCTCTATCCTAGCATATTATAAATATATATAGAATAATGGGATATAAAAGTGAGAATCTGGAAACCAAATTCATCTCCATTTTCCTCACAACAAGCGGGCTATTTCCTTTTCTATTTCTTCTGATAAATTAAAAAATAATTTCATCTCGCTCTGTGTATGGTGTGAAGTCTGCTTCTTCCCTCTGCCGGAACGAAAAGCTCAATGGCATCGTCGTCGTCGTCGTCCTGAAAATCTTGAACTTTCATCCAAATGCTTCTCCAAAATCGCGCCTCCATCGCCAAATCATTCTCAACCCCGGCGAACATCCTCCCTTGGAGAGCTCAGATCGAGCAGCATTAGCTGGCCTCGCAGATCTCCGCCCTCCTCCTGCAGAGGCGAAACTAGGCACCTCTTCTTGAAACCCTCGACCTCCCTTCCCGCCTGAACCCATCTCTCTTCCTCCGCGTCCTGTGCAGAATCGAGGCGAACCCTCGAATATCTCTCGGTTTCTTTGATTGGGTCGGGACCAGATTGGGTTTTGGAGCGGACCTCAGGTCTTGATGCCACATCATCCGTGTGCTGTTTTTTTTTTTTTTTTTTTTGGGGGGGGGGTGGTGGCTTAAATTAGCTGATTAGCATTATGCCGGCATCTTCCTTTAAAAAATTACCGTAATCCGATCATGATAAGGATGCCTTAACATATCACTCATTCATAGATTTATTGTCTAGCCAGAAAAAGAAAAAAACCACAGACGTAATGTTTAATGTCTAGCCCTGAATTCTCTGTTGTTGTAGAATTGTTTCCATATGATGATGTATAATTGCTTTGGTACTCTACAAGACATCAGCACCTTTAGATAATACATAGATCTAAGAATGCACTATTTATCTTAACATATGTGAAATGCATAAAGCTTTTGTTGTGCACTCTGATATGAGAAGCTTGATCTCTCCCACTCTTCTCAATTCAATCAATCTGCAAATGCAAAGTACCAAACACATTTTACATTTTTTAGAAAAGCATTATGGCCAAATAAAATTTTAAGTCTCGAATAGCGATAAGTGTATTTTTTTTTTTGGCAATAAAATCAGAAAGATATATTTACTTTTGATTTGCTAAAAAAATATGTAATTTTTTTGGTCAATGATTAGAAGTGTTAGCATTACATGCTATCCATCTCTCACGTAAATTTGTTGCTAAATGCTTCAAGAGAGTACTTCTCTCCGTCCTTTGCTCTTACTAAGTTTACTTTATCTAGAACCATATCAAACAATATACATGAGACCAATGAGTTTGCTCGATTTTGGAATTCCTTCTAATTGACAAAGATGGTATTTATATAGTAGGAATGATTAACGGCTTTTGGCTGCATATAGTAACCATGAGGTTGATTATGTGACTTTGAGCATTTTATCAGCGAACTCAATAATGATAGTGAATATCGGTCGTCGAATTGCCGCGTTCAGAATTTTGATTAAGTACATTAATCAATTTTTGAGTTTCAATACAATAGTTATTCTTAAAAGTCAAGTAATGATTAAATGGTATGCATTGTCACATTAGAGAAATATGCAATTTCTACCTAACCTATCATTTATCAGATTTCTTGGAATGGAAATGTTATGAATGCAAAATATGCAAGTGAATCCACCAATAATGAGAATGACCAACTCTTTGCCTATTTATACTGTTCTCATATTTTGATGCCCCAAGCTTCAATATCTG
Source organism: Eucalyptus pumila (assembly GCA_016097595.1). Classification (NCBI taxonomy): domain Eukaryota; kingdom Viridiplantae; phylum Streptophyta; class Magnoliopsida; order Myrtales; family Myrtaceae; genus Eucalyptus; species Eucalyptus pumila. The sequence continues at coordinate 43,987,061 of CM027850.1, forward strand.
ATTCTTCTTGAGCCACAATCTTGCCACTCTCCTCATATATGATCATCTCCATCAACAAATGATGAAGTTGTTCCGTCGACCACTATAGTTTTTTTCCTCAAAAAACATATTGATGCATCTAATGGTTATCCATTTGTTTTGTCAAATATTATGTCCACATACAAAAAAAAAAAAAAAAACTCTCCTAATTCAACGGGAGATGCATCATCATGTGCTCTATTTTTGAAAAGTCGGATCAGCGATCTACCAAAATATGCTACTTGCATAACTTCGTCTCGTCAAAGGTATGAATTTCCAAAAGTAACATCTTGTTAGATTAATTATTTTTGTCTTACTCTGACTACTTACCTTTCTTATTCGCGATTTGGAATTGATCTAAGTTTCTATTGCTCAGTTATTGTTGCTTTTGCCGGCTCTCTTGGTGGATAACATCAAGAGCTTGCCAGGGACTCCATCAAAAAGAAGAGACGACTCGAAGTTTATCTAGACATTAAAAATGGGTTTTGAACCCATTTACTAACCCAGAATACCTTGAATTGGTCATACGCGGTGATCTTAAATATCAAAAGTCCAGTCATAAGGGGTTATAAAATGAAAAGTGTAAAATAAATGGGTAAATGGAATTTAAGACCGACTCATTTCCAAACCACTTGACAAAGCGTTCAGACTATTTTCTCTCTTGCTGGCGTGCTTGGTCCAGCGATGGACACTGCCCAGTCTCCAACTCCACTTCACACACTCTCCCCTTTATCTCCCTCTCCAAGCCAAGCAATCGTCCCCAACCTCCGTCTCTTCTGAAGGCCATGACAGCTTCGACGGTGGGCCGGAGCAAGAACTGAGAGCTGCTCCAGAGGTGGAGGACCCTCGGCATCAAGGCCATCCAAGCCGTGCAGGCGCAAGAGCAATTGAGCAACGAATTTGGAATTACCCTTCCCCCGGGAAGTTCCTCGGTGACCTCGGCATCTAGTACGACGAGCAATACAGCTACGCGGTCATCAGGCACGTGGCCCTCTTCACCTCGACGATCATGAGCAAGCTCTTGGCGAAGCCCAACGTGAAGCTCATCAACACGGTTGGGGCCGAGGACCTAATCGTGAAGGGCGGGCGAGTGGCGGGGGTCGTGACCAACTGGGCCCTTGGTGTCCATGAACCACGACACGCAGTTGTGCATGGGCTCGAATGTGACGGAGGCCAAGGTGGCGGTGAGCTCGTGCGGCCACGACGGGCCATTCAGGGTCGCCGGGGTGAAGTGGCTCAAGAGCATCAGGATGATTGAGGAGCTCCCTGGCATGAAGGCCCCTGGACCTGAACATGTCAGAGGATGCCATTGTCAGGCTCAACAGGGAGATTGCTCCTGGGATGATTGTCACTGGCATGGAGGTTGCGGAGATTGATGGGGCCCCAAGAATGGTAAGCAATTTAACTAGTAAAATTCAAGAATTAAACCTGATCAATTGATGTTGTTTTCACTTTTGACATTCAAGAGGCACATCCTGGTCCTCCTAATGCATTCGTTTTTTTTATCTAGTAAGAGGACAGTGGCAATCAGTGCTGGCGACACCCTTTAGATGTAATTCTCCTAATGTATTTAGGACTAGTTTTGGAATGAAAAAAGAAATGGAATCTAATTAGGCCCTTTTCACAATTAGTAGGTGAACCTTACCCTTTTCTAGAAAATTAGAAAATATGAACAAAAACAGAATAAAAAGAAAGGTAATAAAGTAAATTAATAGTTGAAGAAAGCATTAGGAATACCATCACTTCTCTTTTGGCTAGCTTGAGCTTTGGTGTTTGAGCATTTTTTGTGATATTTGCAGGGTCCAACCTCTGGGCCTATGATGATATCAGGGCAGAAGGCGGCTCACTTGGCATTGAAGGCCTTGGGCTACCCAAACGCCATTGACAGGACCATCGCCGAGATCGGGGGCGTGCAGCCGGAGCTTATGCTTGCTTCGGCCGAGACCGGAGAGAGAGTTGACGCTAGAAAATTAGTCGAAACGATGTCAGGAAGTCGCAGTGAGCTCTTTTTTTTTTTTTTTTTTTGTTCAGATTGCAAAGTGAGAAAGGAGATGTGGGCTAGACTGGGAGGCTATTTATATGGATTTTGGATATCATGAATGAAGTTTCAATCCAATGAGGTTACCTAGAAATGGAAAATGAAGTTTAGTGGCAATTCTAACGTTGCCCATTACCGTTTCCAAATCTCACAAGCTTGAGAACAAACACATCTTTCTTCACATGATTTCTCTTCGTTCTCTACTATTCACTGCATTTCCACACCCCCCCCCCCAAAATAGTGGCCCATGCAATTTAGGGTGAGCATAGTCCGAGTTAGGTCGGTCCAACACCTAATCTAGGGACTAACTCGCATAGTGTTGGTTCTTAATTTTTGAGGCCGGGGACCAACCTTGTTAAATCTAGGATCAAGGATCGGAGCGATCCTATCGGTCCGGTCCAATTTCAAAATCAACTCAGGACTAACTAATAATTTTTTTTTTGTTTCAATTTTTGTATTCCTTAAAAATATTTACTTACTATTTGAACTTATATATCCATCAACAATGCGGCGTTGATCAATCAAAATATAAATACCAATATATATTGGAAATATAAATTTAAGATAACATAACAACATGAATTACACAATTGCTAAAAGTAACGAAGTATAAAAATAATCTAGATTGCTCATGGAGATAAAGTGTTTCCTTTGCAGGAGCATTCTATAATTCCTTGGCTTTTGATTTGTCTTTAAATCATTTTTCTGCTTGGGAAATGGGATGAGATGGGAAGTTTAAGAGGAGAATTCTAAGTTACACTATAGGTGAAACTTACCGGTGGAATATAATTAAACCGTAAGATGTTCAAAATACTTAATATCAACCATAAATATACAATTTCATATCTTGTTAATTATGGGTGGACTAGTCCCACATAAGGCAAGGGGTGAGTGGCGAGCTGTGAGACAAGAGGTGAGGGGCAAGTGGCATTGTGAGGGGCAAGCAGCAAGTTGCAAGGTGAGCAGTGAGCCGGAAGCGAGGCGAGTGTTGTGCATTGCTCACGAATAGGGTTTCTAAATTTCTGATTAGGCTTTTGTTCTTTCTGATTTACTTGGGAAAGATAATTTAAAAAAAAAAAGAGGATAAAAAAGAAAGAAAAGGACATAATAGGTTGCTAGAGGAGAAGTAACCCTCTTAATGTTAAGTTAGGATTATAAACTTTAGAATATGTAAAAAAAAAATTATATATAACATATTAAATATATAATACCCACAGGGTCGGTCCAGATTGGACTAACCCTAAACTTTTAGGACTGAAGACCAACTCGTACAATGCAAGGTCCAGGGGTTCTAGGTGTTATAATTATGGTTATAATTATGGTTAATGGATCAACGAATGCCAATAAATTAAGATACGTATTTTCTGTTCACGTATCTCTTTTTGGATTCATGAATTTCTTAAACTTTTCCGTTCACGTATCTATTGAATTCATGAATTTCCTAGATCCATGTATCGTTTAGTTCATGTATTTATTGAGTTCATGAATCTTTTGAATTCACGTATCTTTAGATACCTGAATCTCTTGGATTCACGTATCTCTTTATTCATGAATCTCGTGGATACACGCGTCTATTTAATTCATGTATCTCTTTAGTACATGAACTAAAAAGCTCTATAAATAGATATGAGCATAGAGCTTCATAAGAGTTTTTGGTTTTTTCGATTCAATTCCTTAAAAAGCTTTGATGTCCTTTTCTACTCTTATGTTTTTCCTGAGTGTGCTGGTTCAATTGAACGGTTCGACAGAGTCTTGTTTGCATAGTGCTAATCCAAACAGGTTCGAGGTGTTGTATCTTGGGAGGCATAGTTCGTGAATCTGCGGAGCACCTTTGGCAGGAACTAATCGCCTTAAGGAGATTCGGTTATCCGTATCTCACCTCCAATTTTATGTTATATCTTATTTTCTTCTTCTCCAAGAGTTGTAAGTTTACATAAAAAGAAGAATATTATATAGCTATTATCGTCTTCTTTACATTGATGTTCTGATTGCAACAAATAGTTTGTGTATTCTATGGATTAATTTCCAACAATCTTAAGGCGATTATCCACTCACTGTTTGTTGTTCTTGTCAGATTATTGAGATGGCTGGAAACAACCAAGTGCCCTTCAATGTCCTGAATGTTTTTGGAGACGTTCCTATGGTCGATTCGACCGATGCTATGGAAGATGTTCAACCCTCAGGGTCTGAATTTGTAGCAGTCAATGCTATGAGCCCTTGGGCCAACACCAATTTTGGTGGTGCGGGTACAAGTCATATGACTGGTATACCCGGGACTGTTTTTCAAAACAGTGTAGGCCAAATGGCTTTTGGCTCTGTTTCTGGAGGGATGGTTCAACGAACCTTGCCTACCGTGATGGCAACACCTCCAGTTACAACTAATGAGAAACCGGAGAAATTCACCGGAGCGAGCTTTAAACAGTGGCAACAGAAGATGTACTTCTATCTGACCATGCTCAATCTGACGAAATATTTATCGGAGGTGTTCCCGATAATTAGTCAAAATGAGCAAGATGTCACGACGCTCGGTGCGTTGGAGGCTTGGAAGCATGGGGACTTCTTATGCCGAAATTATATCCTTAACTGTTTAGTGAATTCTCTTTATAATGTTTATTGTAATATTGAATTTGCTAAACAGTTATGGGAGTCCTTAGAGAAAAAAAATACAAAACTGAGGATGCTAGCACCAAGAAATTTGTGGTTGCCAAATTCTTGGACTACAAGATGGTAGATTCTAAATCTATCATGAGTCAGGTTCAAGAATTGCAATTAATTCTGAGTGACATCTCGGTTGAGGGAATGATACTTAGTGAATCATTCCAAGTGGCAGCCATGATTGAGAAACTACCTCCGGGCTGGTCAGACTTCAAAAATTATTTGAAGCACAAACGGAAGGAGATGAGTCTTGAAGATCTCATTCCGCGCCTCATAATAGAGGAGAATAATACAGTTCAATCAATTTCAAAGAGTTTTGTGCTAGTTTTGGAATAATTTTCCAAACGATTGCACCTTATACTCCACAACAAAATTGAGTCGCTGAACGATTGAACAGGATGCTAAAGGAGATGGCTAATGCCATGCTTTTGAGTTCAAGTTTACCTCAGAACTTGTTGGGGGGGGCAGTTTTTAACTGTAAATTATATTCTTAATAAAATACCCCACAAAGAGACAGGTAAAACTCCATACGAGTTATGGAATGAAAAGTTGCTATCCTACAATTTTCTAAAAGTGTGGGGGTGCATAATGTGATCTATAACAGTAAGTCTAGACACAATCGTCGTAGACACAATACCGTAAGGCAGTTGCTCTCAAATGAAATCATTTCTTTAGACTTTGTAAAGTCAAAGGAAAATATTGCGGATCCACTGACAAAAGGTTTGTCAAAAGAGCAGATAAACTGCGCATCGAGTGGAATGGGTTTAAGAGCCTTAACCTAATAAAGAGATTTCAGGGTGGAAACCTAACCTATGTGATTGGAGATCCCATGGACTAGCTTCAATAGGACAACGCAAATTTTGGAAACTCTAGTGTAAGCATTGTCTCCTATTCCTATGATGCAACAGTGCTTTCCTACAGCACTATTAAGGGTACGCTATGCGTTTAATGATTCCTATAACATTCAAGTAAGATATGGTAGGATATCTTTAATAGGAATGCACTTATATGCGTGGAGCTGGCCGACTCTATGAAAATCTTTAAAGGCTAGATTTTCTAAAGCACGCATGAATCCTGAGAGGTTCAAGGCCGAAAAAACAAACACAACCGAGAACCAATCTTGAATTGGAAATACTCCGTGTGAGGTTTATTGTCTAGGCTTACACAAACAACTGGCGATTCAAGGCTTAGTCCATCGACTAGTTAAGTAAGTTCAATAAGCTTTCACTAAAGAAGGTTCAAAGCGAAAGCTACCTATCTTGATGCGGTTTATTTCAACAGGCATGCTCAGATTCCTTCGAGTCAATTAATTTTTGTTGATCCATTAATGTGGGGGATTGTTATAATTATGGTTAATGGATCAACGAATGCCAATAAATTAAGATACGTATTTTCTGTTCACGTATCTCTTTTTGATTCATGAATTTCTTAAACTTTTCCGTTCACGTATCTATTGAATTCATGAATTTCCTAGATCCATGTATCGTTTAGTTCATGTATTTATTGAGTTCATGAATCTCTTGAATTCACGTATCTTTGGATACATGAATCTCTTGGATTCACGTATCTCTTTATTCATGAATCTCGTTGATACACGCGTCTATTTAATTCATGTATCTCTTTAGTACATGAACTAAAAAACTCTATAAATAGATATGAGCATAGAGCTTCATAAGAGTTTTTGGTTTTCCCGATTCGATTCCTAAAAGAGCTTTGATGTCCTTTTCTACTCTTCTGTTTTTCCTGAGTGTGCTGGTTCAATTGAACGGTTCGACAAATCTTGTTTGCATAGTGCTAATCCAAACAGGTTTGAGGTGTTGTATCTTGGGAGGCATAGTTCGTGAATCTGCGAAGCACATTTGGTAGGAACTAATCGCCTTAAGGAGATTCGGTTATTCGTACCTCACCTCCAATTTTATGTTATATCTTATTTTCTTCTTCTCCAAGAGTTGTAAGTTTACATAAAAAGAAGAATATTATATAGCTATTATCGTCTTCTTTACATTGATGTTCTGATTGCAACAAATAGTTTGTGTATTCTATGGATTAATTTCCAACACTAGGATCAAGGACCGACCTAGTTTCTTTATGAACCGAACCAGGACCGGTATGATTGGGCTCGTTCAAGATCGATCGAAGGTCAACCCTGAATCGATGCTTACCCCTACCATGCATAAATTAAGAAACTATGTTTGGCATAATCTACTTGGATTTTATTTTGTTTCTCTCTTCTTTAGCACTTCAACATATAATTAAAAACCTTTTAGATTATACAAAAACCAATTGCAATTAGTCTTCAATGAACTCTAAATTTCGGCAATAAATAGAGGTTTATTTACATACTCTAAGGCTTTATCATATACGTGGAATGGTACTTTAAGGTTTTATAAGACACGTGGAATAGTTCTGATCGATATCGTGAAATTGCTGTCCAAGTTTCCATCCATGAAAATCATTAACAATCTAATGGTATCGAATTCATCTTATTCAAATAATTAGGCAATCACAGAGGGTGTATATGATAGTGCTTCTAGAGAAAACAAATTCAAACAAAACCTGCCATCGAAAAAACTTCTTAGCTTGTGAATTGTTAAATGCAAATTGTGCAAGTCAATCGACACCAACAATGAACATGACTATAAATTTATAGAGCACTTCATATTTTCATGCTCCACGCCTTAGCCAACTCAATTTCCTTTTCTTTGTTCACGGTCCTTCAACTGCTCCATGGCAAGACCCCTGAGAATCTGAGATGCCAACGAAACAACGAATCATGCATCATATCTCACTCGCATTTTAGAAAACCTCTTTTGACATTCATGTAATTATCATGACTTACACACTCCAACCTTGCATGTAAAAGTAAGAACATCTGAAGAGTCTTATTTTTATATCCTTTGTTTATACTATGTTTAATTACATGAGAAACGTGCCGAGCAATAATATTGATGTGACATCAATGAATTTCATCCGTATTGTAAATGCATCTCATTCGATATATTGGTACTTGTGGATATAGTAGAAATAAGTGTGCGTTTCACAAAGCTTAACCCGTCATGACTTTTAGTTGCTTATAGCACCCCTTAGCCTACTCTTTTAAGGACGAATCGGTACATCTAATAAAGCATGTCAAATATCATCAAATTGCCATGTCTACAATACTTTCTAGAAATCTTAAGGTTGGCAGTCAATTTTCCTTCAAAATTTCAAGTATTCATTGAATCAACGTGCAACCCACTTTTGCATTGACGATTTTGACCGGACCTCTCTTTTATAATATTTACTACAATGAAAATGTGTACTATGCAAATATGCAAGTGTATCCACATTAATAATGAGTATCCACCAAAGCTACCAATAGTAACTGAATCACGTTTTGTTTTAATTTACTCTTGATATCATTCTTTATTATCTAATTAGACCACCGATCTAACTTCCTTCACACACTCTTATCGTAGTGGCAAATACTCTAGTAGCTTATAGCTTATACAATCGGACTAAAGTCCTGAAATTGAACTGACCTACCATGGTTGGCGACCCTCTGTCGACCCTAGACCCTTTAAGTGTCGGAGTTGTTGAAGGTGGTGAGCTTGGATGGGTTCTACGTTGCACCATGGATATCCAATTTGGATGAAGGAAAGCCCATCTTCAACAAACAGATAGCCTAGCTAATGGCTAACATGAAAATTTTGCTATAATTGAACCGACCAATTTACATTTCACCTTATCATAAGCCGGGGAATGATTTACCCATACGAACTATTAGACATACCATGAAGACCTTGATTCAAGTCTTCATGTATTTTCTTGTACGTGTACACATTAATCACTTTTTCACTTTTTTCATCGACATAATTATATGCTCAAATGTTGCCGAGGATCGAATAGAAGCTAACTATACATCAAGAGTACTAAAATTCATGCGGAGCACTAATATATACTGATATTTAGGATCATCTGTTAGAACTTGTAGCCACAATCTGAATCCAACTCTATCATCTCAAGTAGTTGCCTTGTATATACTTCTTTCATGTTACTCTTGGCAATGAAAAAATTATTGTGACCAAAATTTAAAATATACAACGTTTTTAAATAATATTCACGGGTAATACAGTACTTGAATTAAGAAGCAATTACAGAGATGAGGCATTCACGCAATCATGAGTATAGCAAGCCCAGGACCCCACCTTGTCTATTTTGGCGACTCCATTTTCGGCAAGTTTTTTAGTTGGCAAGCTAATTATGAGTATTAATTTGTGAGTATTGGTTGTGCTCATGATTTATGATCTAAATAAAGTTACATAATACGGTCCACAATTGGCTCCATCCAGTCATAAGCATTTCATTAAAACCATGAATGAGATTCCTATAAGATTCAACTCTTGTAGATATCATTTGGCTTAAATTGGGATAATTTTATTTATGGAAAATTTCTTTGTCGGCATCCTAACCTTGCAATAATGGTTGATTTTGGGGGGGCGGGGGGACTGCTAAATTAGCTGATTATCATTATGCTGGCATCGTCCTTTCAAAAGTTACCGTAATCCGATCATGATAACGATGCCTTAACATATCACTCATTCATAAATTTTTTGTCTAACCAAAAAAAAAGAAGAAAAAAACAGACGTAATGTTTAATGTCTAGCCCTGAATTCTCTGTTGTTGTGGAATTCTTTCCATAGAATGTATAATTGCTTTGTTACTCTACAAGACATCAGCAACTTTAGATAATACATTGATCTAAGAACGCATTATTTATCTTAGCATACGTGAAATACATAAAGCTTTTGTTGTGCACTCTGATATGAGAAGCTCGATCTCTCCTATTCTACTCAATTCAATCAATCTGCAAACGTGAAGTACCAAACACATTTTTGCATTTTTTTTAGAAAAGTATTATGGCCAAAGAAACTATTTAAGTCTCGAATAGCGATAAGTGTTTTTTTTTTTTTTTGGGGCCATAAAATCAGAAAGATTTATTCACTTTTGATTTGCTAAAAAAGAGATGTAATTTTTTTGGTCAATAATTAGAAGTGTTAGCATTACATGCTATCTATCTCTCATGTAAATTTGTCGCTATATCCTTCTAGAGGGTACTTCTCTCCGTCCTCTGCTCTTACTAAGTTTATTTTATCTAGAACCATATCAAACAATATACATGAGACCAACGAATTTGCTCGATGTTGGAATTCCTTCTAATTGGCAAAGATGGTATTTATATAGTAGGAACGATTTACGGCTTTTGGCTGCATATAGTAACCATGAGGCTGATTACATGACTTTGAGCATCTTCTTAGCGAATTCAATAATGACATTGAATATCAATCGTCAAATTGCCGTGTCTAGAATTTTGATTAAGTAAATTAATCAATCTTTGAGGTTCAATATAATGGTTATTCTTAAAAGTCAAGTAATGATAAAAAGGTATGCATTCACATTAGATGAATATACAATTTCTACCTAACCTACCATTTATCAAATTTCTTGGTATGGGAAGTTATGAATGCAAAATATGCAAGTGAATCCACCAATAATGAGAATGACTAGCTCTTTGCCTATTTATACAGCTCTCATCTTTTGATGCTCCAAGCTTCAATATCTTATTCCTCTTGAACCACAATCTTGCCACTCTCATATGTGACCATCTCTATCAACAAATGATGAAGTTGTTCCGTGGACCACTATAGCTTTTTTCCTCAAAAAACCTATTGATGCATCTAATGATTATCCATTTGTTTTGCCAAAAATATTATGTCCACATACAAAAAACTCTCCTAATTTAGCGGTAGAGGCATCATCGTGCACTCTATCTATGAAAAGTCGGATCAATGATCTACCAAAATATGCTACTTGCATGACTTCGTCTCTTCAAAGGTATGAATTTCCAAAAGTAACATCTTATCGGATTAATTATTTTTGTCTTAATTCGACTACTTACCTCTCCTACTTGCAATTTGGAATTGATCTAACTTTCTATTGCTCAGTTATTGTAGCTTTTGCCGGCTCTCTTGGTGGATAACATTAAGAGCTTGCCAGGACTCCATGAAAAGGAAGAGATGACTCGAAGTTTAATTTAGACTTTAAAAATGGGTTTTGAACCCATTTACTAACCTAGAATTGCTTGAATTGGTCATGTTGGGTCACCTAAAGATTCAAAAGTGCAGTCATAATTGGTTAGGAAATGAAAAGTCTAAAATATATGAGTGAAATGGAATTTAAGGCCAACTCATTTCCAAACCACTTGACAAAGCGTTCAGACTATTTTCACTCTTTCTCTCTTGCTGGTGTGCTCGGTCCAACGATGGACACTGCCCAGTCTCAAACTCCACTTCACAGACTCTCCCCCTTATTTCCCTCTCCAAGCCAAGCAATCATCCCCAACCTTTGTCTCTTCTGAAGGCCATGATAGCTTCGACGGTGGACCGGAGCAAGAACCGGGAGCTGCTCCAGAGGTGGAGGACCCTAAGCATCAAGGCCATCCAAGCCGTGCAGGCGCTAGAGCAATTGAGCAACAAGGACCTGCGATAGCTCGAGCTAGTTTGCCTACAGCCGATTCTCCTTCCGGACTGTTGTCCAAGGAAGGGACTGACTTTTGCATAGGTTTTATGTTGTCCCATGTAACTCCAATTTGCAAAGCAAACTCCATCTTCATTGCATAGAGGAAGTGAACTTAGGGCATGCTTTAGAGTAAATAGGTCTGTTTTCCAGTATCAAATGTAAAATCGTATAACAGCTCGTTGTAGGGAGTGTGCTTCCCTTAATTTTTATTTATTTTCATGGCTGAGAGAAATAATTTTTTATTACATAAAACATCAATCTATTTTTTTGTATTATGGGCGGACCCCTGAATTAGTTGGTCCTATTTTTTTTAAAGTGTTGCCAATGAACATGTGATATTAATCTCAAGCGATGCTCCAATTAATGTTAGCACACTAGCACAACCCCGAAGCGATGACAAAGTTGGCATATCTTTTATGTCGTACTTTTTTCTTATCAACAAAATCCGATGTAGATCCTCTAGTAACCATGATGTTTTGAAGTGCCATAAATAATCGGTTATTTCATTTTGGGAAAAGACCACCAAAAAACCCCTAAACTTTGCCCAAAGTGACAAATTTACTCGAAACTTTTTTTTTTTGTGATATGAAAAATCCTGAATTTTGTTAACCATGACACATTTACCCAAAAAAATTTTACATGATATAAAAAATCCCGAACTTCTATCTGTGTGACATATTTACCCTAAAGTATATGGCATTTTGGTGTTTTACTTTTAAATTTTTTTCTTTTTTTCTTCTTCTTCTCTCTTCCCTTCGAAGGGAAGAGAGAAGAAGAAAAAAAAAAAAAAAAAAAAAAAAAAGACGAAAATGCCCTTGGCGGGTTAAATGTGTCACGATTTGTAAAATTTGGGATTTTTTATGTCACAAAAAAAATTGGGGTAAATTTATCACTTTGAGCAAAGTTTGAGATTTTTGGTGGTTTTTTCCCTTTCATTTTTCTAGTTTTGGTATATGTTTACAATATAATAAACCACCTATTAAATATGTACATCAATGGAAGCAAGATCGAGAATGATGTTGTGTCCATAAATACAAATAAAGAAGTGATCTTAATTGAGCGTTGATCTAGATAAACATTTTAAACAGCACAAAGAGGAGATGATGTAATATGCTTTCGTGGAAAGACGGAATTTCATTTGTGATTTTTTTGTCGAAAAGAATTATATTCATTATTTAAAAGGATACATTAGAGGTACATAAATTTCGTAACAAAGTGAATCAAAGCCAAGTAAGGTTTAGTATAGTGAAATACAAATCAAAATCCATAAAATAAAGAGAATCAATCGAACATTGGTAGGGCTAATCACAAGTTTGTTACACAATAATGGATCTATCAAGCAAAAAAACTTGTGGCAAAGCAATGGATCTCGGATCTTTGTCGGGATAAGTACACTATTAGTGCCATAAGTTGTGTACGGCGCTTACTTTGGTGCCAAAATTTTCTATCAGATCACTTAAGTGCCAAAAAGTTTGAAAAACGCTCACTTTGGTGCCAACTTCGATCTGATTAGCCAGAAATCCGACGTTGCCTTTTTATTTATTAATTTCTTATGCTGATGTGGCTCGTTGGAGAGTCCAATTAGCATCTAAAGCAAGAAACGACGTCGTCTAGTTGCATTTCCCCCCAAATAAGAACCCTAATTTGTTAAATTGAAAGAAATCCCCAATTTCAAACCCTAATTATTGTCGACGAGCCTAGAACTCCCTAAACGTGCGCCAGGTGGACGTCTCGACCTCCCCCTCCGTAAATGAAGGACGAGATGATGATGCCGCCTTTGCCAGCGGCTTTCCAATGGACAGATCCGGCGGCGAACACAGGGCTGAGGAGCCTAGGGGGACACTCGCGATGTCTCCCCATGACCTTAAGCCTTGATCGAGGACCTCTTCCTCTATCGCACGATCTTCTACCGATAGGTAAAATGGTTGACTCGATTTCGATTCTATGCCTGATGCCACCACTTGTGCAATGGCTCAACGCTCGACAGCAAGAAGATGTCTCGGGTCAGAGGGTTGAGGAGATAGGTCACGTAGCAGAGGTCCTGGAAGCAACGCGACCCGTGACTCGAAGCTCCAGCTTCATGGAGCCACGACCTCCCGGCTGAGTTGGGGGAACGAGGCTCCGAGCTGTGGCTCGGGTCTGAGCCGGGGACTTCGGACGCCGCTCATCGCACGTGCATGGTGGTGGAGGGTGGATCGTCAATGATGTGGGGCCATCCTCTGTAGACGGACCTAAGCTTTGTGGAGGAGCTCTAGTAGAAGGGAGAGATAGTGACCTTGTCCTCCTCCTTGGTGTTTCACACCGAGAAGAAAAAAAAAAGCAAGGAAGAAGAAGAAGAAGAAGAAGAAGAAGAAGAAGAAGAAGAAGAAGAAGATGGACTGATTTTCTTTCTTCTTCATTGGACAACGGCCGAGAAAGTCCACAGGGACTGATTTTCTAAAAAAAATAAAAATGCCCAGTCATATTAAATTTTTAATTAAAAAGCCACGTCATTTTTTGGCCTGAATTTTTCGCTAGAGGCACTTAAGTGATCGTTTTTTTACCGGTTTGACACTTAAGTGATATGACGAAAAATTTTGGCACCAAAGTAAGTGTCGTACACAACTTTTGGTATTGATAGTGTACTTCTCCCGATCTTCATCAATTATGAATACACATTAGAAATTCCTCCTCTAGCAATTACGACGTAGGTAGTTTACAGTGCATGCCTAAGATTGGCTTTCTCTGGATCATTGCTATACAAAGACAATCAAAATAAGTTGAACAAATACAAATCTAATAGTTGGAAGAGCAAATCTTTGTGGTTTAGCAAGACATCGGAGTTCATGTAATCACCATTGAAGCTGAAGGCAAAGAATTTATATACAGACATAACATAGAGGCATCGCATCCTTGAAATTATATTTATACCCCTGGATTTATATCAGGCGAGAATAGCTCATGATATAAAAATTAAATCGAGCGAGTTCAAATTCTTAAATTTAAAATTAGATCAAGAGAAGACATTTCCTAGATCTAAATTGGAAGAGAAGAATAGGAAAAAAAAGGAAAAAAAAAAAAAGAGGTTAGAATATAATGGTGTGTTTCTTTCGTGAAAAATTAGCGATTTAGAAAATACTTTTCAAAAAATAAAGGTTTATCTTGCTTATAAAAATAAAGGGATGAAAAATTTATTAATTGCCCACAAAAATAATTAATCTTAAATTGTTATCAATAATAAAATATTTCTATTGATTAATTCTTCTAAATAATATAAATAATTGTTTTTCGAAAAATATTTTTCGAGTCACTCATTTTTCGCGAAACTGACGTATCCTAATAGTCTTGAATCCCAAAATCTCGCTCCATGCATATTGTAAATATATATAGAATGATGGGATATAAAAGTGAGAATCTGAAAACCAAATTCATCTCCATTTTCCTCACAACAAGCGGGCTATTTCCTTTTCTTTTTTCTTTTTATAAAATAAAAAATAATTTCATCTCGCTCTGTGTATGGTGTGAAGTCTGCTTCTTCCTCCGCTGGAACGAAAAGCTCAATGGCATCGTCGTCGTCGTCCCGAAAATCTTGAACTTTCATCCAAATGCTTCTCCAAAATCGCGCCTCCATCGCCAAATCATTCTCAACCTCGACAAACATCCTCCCCTGGAGAGCTCAGATCGAGCAGCATCAGCTGGCCTCGCAGATCTCCGCCCTCCTCCTGCAGAGGCGAAACTGGGCCCCTCTTCTTGAAACCCTCGACCTCCCTTCCCGCCTGAACCCATCTCTCTTCCTCCGCGTCCTGCGCAGAATCGAGACGAACCCTCGAATATCTCTCGGTTTCTTCAACTGGGTTTTGGAGCGGACCTCAGGTGTTGCTGCCACATCATCCGTGTGCTGTTTTTTTTTTTTTTTTGGGAGGGGGTGGGAGGGGGGGCTTAAATTTGCTGATTAGCATTATGCCGGCATCTTCCTTTCAAAAATTACCATAATCCAATCATGATAACGATGCCTTAACATATCACTCCTTCATAGATTTATTGTCTAGCCCGAAAAAAAAAAAAAAACCACAGACGTAATGTTTAATGTCTAGCCCTGAATTCTCTGTTGTTGTGGAATTGTTTCCATATCATGTATAATTGCTTTGGTACTCTACAGGACATCAGCAACTTTAGATAATACATTGATCTAAGAATGCACTATTTATCTTAACATACGTGAAAAACATAAAGCTTTTGTTGTGCACTCTAATTCGAGAAGCTCGATCTCTCCTACTCCCCTCAATTCACTCAATCTACCAACGCAAAGTACCAAACACATTTACATTTTTTAGAAAAGTATTATGGCCAAAGAAACTGTTTAAGTCTCGAATAGCGTTAAGTGTTTTTTTTTTTTTGGCAATAAGATCAAAAAGATATATTTACTTTTGATTTGCTAAAAAAGATGTATTTTTTTTTTTTATCAATAATTAGAAGTGTTAGCATTACATGCTATCTATCTCTCGTGTAAATTTGTCGCTAAATGCTTGTAGAGAGTACTTCTCTCCGACCTTCTCTCTTACTAAGTTTATTTTATCTAGAACCATATCAAACAATATACATGAGACCAATGAGTTTGCTCGATGTTGGAATTCCTTCTAATTGACAAAGATGGTATTTATATAGTAGGAACGATTTACGGCTTTTGGCTTCATATAGTTACCATGAGGTTGATTACGTGACTTTGAGCATTTTATTAGCGAATTCAATATTGACATTGAATATCAATCGTCGAATTGCCGCGTTCAAAATTTTGATTAGGCTAATTAATCAATTTTTGAGGTTCGATATAATGGTTATTCTTAAAAGTCAAGTAATGATAAAATGGCATGTATTGTCACATTAGAGGAATATACAATTTCTACCTAACCTACCATTTATTAGATTTCTTGGTATGGGAATGTTATGAATGCAAAATATGCAAGTGAATCCACCAATAATGAGAATGACCAACTCTTTGCCTATTTATATAGCTCTCATCTTTCGATGCTCCAAGCTTCTTTACCTTATTCCTCTTGATTCACAACCTTGCCACTCTCCTTATATATGACCATCTCCATCAACAAAGGATGAAGTCGACCACTATAGTTTTTTTCCTCAAAAAACCTATTGATGCATCTAATAGATATCCATTTGTTTCATCAAATATTATGTCCACATACAAAAAACTCTCCTAATTTAGCGGGAGATGCATCATCATGCGCTCTATCTCTAAAAAGTCGGATCAGCGATCTACCAAAATATGCTACTTTCATGACTTCGTCTCGTCAAAGGTATGAATTTTCAAAATTAACATCTTGTTAGATTAACTATTTTGTCTTAGTTCGACTACTTATCTTTTCTACTCGTGATTTGGAATTGATGTAACTTTCTATTGCTCAGTTATTGTAGCTTTGGCCGGCTCTCCTTGTGGATAACATCAAGAGCTTGCTAGGGACTCCATCGAAAAGAAGAGACAAGTCGAAGTTTGATCCATACATTAAGGGCGTGTTGACTAATGATTCTGTCCCTAGGATCAAATTCTAATCAGAAATGATTTTTTTTTATTCTATTCCAGGGAACAATTTCTAAGCATTTTAAGCCATTTGGTAATTGTCAAAAATTTCTTATTCTAGAATAGAATTGTGTTTGGTATCGTGCTTTATTGATTATATTTTAAATCAATTTCTTTTAATTTTTAAATAATTTTTGTACTTTTGTACTTTTTTTCTTTTCTTTTCTCCTTTATTTTCTTTTCTTTTTTTTCCGTTTCTCATATTCTTCTTCTTCTTCTTCTGGCCGATCGCCGAGCGCGAGATGGCGGTCAATGAAGAAGAAGAAACGAGAAGAAGAAGAAATGGAAGAAGAGTTGGTTTTGATTCTTAGATTTGTTCCCGAACAAGAATTAATTTTCTTTTTATTCTTGATTTTATTCCAAATCTACTTTTGGGAACAAAAAAATAAAAATTTATTCCTGGGAACAAAAATTTTATTAAACGCGATTCTATTCCCAAATTAATCTCAGGAACACAAAATCAAAATCAGGTACTGTTTGGATGGTTACAAAACAGTGTCTAAAAATGGGTTTTGAACCCATTTACTAATCCAAATTTGTTTAAATTGGTCATGTATGGTCACCTTAAAATTCAAAAGTCTAGTCATGATTGGTCATAAAATGAAAAGTCTAAAATATATGGGTTGAAATGGAATTTAAGGCTAACTCATATCCAAACCACTTGACAAAGCGTTCAAACCATTTTCTCTCTTCCTGGTGTGCTTGGTCCAGCGGCGGCCACTGCCCAGTCTCCAACTCCACTTCACACACTCTCCCCCTTATCTCCCTCTCCAAGCCAAGCAATCGTCCCCAACCTCCGTCTCTTCTGAAGGCCATGACAGCTTCGACGGTGGGCCGGAGCAAAAACCGGGAGCTGCTCCAGAGGTGGAGTACCCTCGGCATCAAGGCCATCCAAGCCGTGCAGGCGCAAGAGCAATTGAGCAATGAGGACCTGCGATAGCTCGAGCTAATTCGCCTACAGCCAATTCTCCTTCCAGACTGTCGTCCAAGGAAGGGACTGACTTTTGCATAGGTTCTATGTTGTCCCATGGAACTCCAATTTGCAAAGCAAACTCCATCTTCATTGCATAGAGGAAGTGAACATCGGGCATGCTTTAGAGTAAATAGCTCTTTTCTAGTATCACACGTAAAATCATATAACAGCTCATTGTAGGGAGTGAGCTTCCCTTAATTTTTTTTCCATGGCTAAGAGAAATAAAATTTTGTTACGTAAAAGATCAATCTATTTTCTTGTATTATGGGCGGACCCCTGAATTAGTTGGTCCTATTTTTTTCAAGTGTTGCCAATGAACACGTGATATTAATCTCGAGCGATGCTCCAGTTAATGTTAGCACACTAGCACAACCCTGAAGCAATGACAAAGTTGGCATAAAAGTTGGCATATCTTTTATGCCGTACTTTTTATCTGATCAACAAAATCCGATGTAGATCCTCTAGTAACCGTGATGTTTTGAAGTGCCATAAATAATCCGTTATTTCATTTTTCTAGTTTTGGTATATGTTATTCTAGTTTACAATATAAGAAACCACCTATTAAGTATTTACATCAATGGAAACAATATTGAGAATGATGTTGTGTCCATAAATACAAATAAAGACGTGATCTTAATTGAGCATTGATCTAGATAAACATTTTAAACAACACAAAGAGGAGATGATGTAATATGCTTTCATGGAAAGGCGAAATTTCATTTGTGATTGTTTTTTCCTAAAGAATTATATTCATTATTTAAAAGGATACATTAGAGGTACATAAATTTCGTAACAAAGTGAATCGAAGCCAAGTAAGGTTTAGTATAGTGAAATACAAATCCAAATCCATAAAATAAAGAGAATCAATCAAACGCTAGTAGGCTTAATCACAAGTTTGTTACACAATAATGGATCTATCAAGAAGAATAACTTATGGCAAATCAGTGGATCTCGGATCTTCATCAATTATGAATACACATTAGAAATTCCTCTTCCAGTAGCTAGTTTACAATGCATGCCTAAGACTGGCTTTCTTCTGATCATTGTCGTACAAAGACAGTCAAAATAAGTTGAACAAACACAAATCTAATAGTTGGGAGAGCAAGTCTTTGTGGTTCAACAAGACATCGAAGTTCATGCCGTCACCATTGAAGCTGAGGGCAAAGGACTTATATATATAGACATAATACAGAGGCATCACATCCTTGAAAGTATATTAGTAGGCGAGAATAGCTCCTGATATAAAAATTAAATCGAGAGAGTTTAAACTCTCAAATTTAAAATTAGATCGAGAGAAGACATTTCCTATATCTAAATCAAAAGAGAGGAATAGAAAAAAAGAAAAAAAAAGTTAGAATATGAGGGTGTATTTCTTTCTTGAAAAATTAGCAATTTAAGAAATATTTTTCGAAAAATAAATGTTTGTCTCACTTACAAAAAATAAATGGATGAAAAATTTATTTATCATCTACAAAAATAGTTAAGCATAAAATGTTATCAATAATGAAAATATTTTCGTTGACTAATTCTTCCAAACAATATAAGTAATCATTTTTTGAAAATTACTTTTCAAATTGCTCATTTTTCGTGAAATTAATGTGTCCTAAAAGTCTTGAATGACATCTTTATCCTGAAATCTCGCTTTATGTTTATTGTAAATATATATAGAATAAAGGGATAAAAAAGTGAGAATCTGAAAACCAAATTCATCTCCATTTTCCTCACAACAAGCGGGCTATTTCCTTTTCTTATTCTTCTTATAAAATAAAAAATAATTTCATCTCGCTCTGTGTATGGTGTGAAGTGTGCTTCTTGTTGTAATTATGGTTAATGGATCAACGAAAGCTAATAAATTAAAATACGTATTTTTTGTTCACGTATCTCTTTTGGATTCATGAATTTCCTAATATTTTATGTTCATGTAACTATTGAGTTCATGAATTTTCTAGATTCATGTATCTTTTAGTTCATGTTTTATTGAGTTTATGAATTTCTTGAATTCACGTAGCTTTGGATTCATGAATCTCTTGAATTCATGTATCTCTTGATTCATGAATTTCGTGGATACATGCATCTATTTAATTCATGTATCTCTTCTGTACATGAACTAAAAATCTCTATAAATAGATGGGAGCATAGAGCTTCAGTTTTTTGGTTTTGGTTTTTCCGACTCGATTCCAGAAGGCTTTGATATACTTTTCTATTCCTCTGATTTTTCTGAGTATGCTGGTTCAATTGAACGGTTCGACTGAGTCCTGTTTGCATAGTGCTAATGCAAACAGGTTCGATGTGTTGTATCTTGGGAGGCATAGTTCGTGAATCTGCGGATCACCTTTGGTAGGAACTAATCACCTTAAGGAGATTCGGATATTTGTACCTCACATCCAATTTTATGTTATTTTTTAGGGATATCTTATTTTCTTCTTCTCCAAGATTGGTAAAAGGAACGATTTTCTAAAGTTGTTATCATCTTCTTTACATTGATGTATTGATTACAACAATCAGTTTGCTTTCTCTAGATTAATTTCCAACACTTCTTCCCTCCGCCGGAACGAAAAGCTCAATGGCATCATCGTCGTCGCCGTCCTGAAAATCTTGAACTTTCATCCAAATGCTTCTCCGAAATCGCGCCTCCATCACCAAATCATTCTCAACCTCAGCAAACATCCTCCCTTGGAGAGCTGAGATCAAGCAGCATCAGCTGGCCTCGCAGATCCTTGCCCTCCTCCTGTAGAGGCGAAACTGGGCACCTCTTCTTGAAACCCTCAACCTCCCTTCCCACCTGAACCCATCTCTCTTCCTCCGCATCTTGTGCAGAATCGAGACGAAACCTCGAATATCTCTTGGCTTCTTCAACTGGGTCGGGACCAGATTGGGTTTTGGAGCGGACATCGGGTTTTGCTGCCACATCGAGTGCGTTTGGGAACCATTTTTGGGGAAACTCTTTAGGAAAATGCAAATACTTTTAACTCAAAGGTGTTTTCCAAAATGCAACCGTGTTTGGTAAATTGTACTTTGAAAGTTCTTTGTGAAATGCTTTGAGCAAAATGGCGTTTGGGGAATTACATTTACAAAAGATCTTTGTGCTTAAAAAAAAATTATCAAAAGAAAAATTTTAAAAAATTGACTAGCAAGGGCAGCAGCCGTTGGTGACCTTCGGCGACCTCCGATGACCTCCGGCAACCCCAGATTTAGGGCGGCGAGGTGACGTGCGACGCCGTTGCAACCTCCAGCGACCTCAGATCTAGGCCGGCGAGGTCGCAGGATGCCCCCTCAACCTCCGGCGACCCCGGATCTGGGGCAGCAGCGTCGCACGACGTCGCCTCGACCTCCGGCAACCTAGATCCAGGGCGTTGAGGTCGCGGGAGGACCTCGCCGCCCCGAATCTGGGTTATGGCGAGGTTGCGCGACGCCGCCGCGACCCAAATCTGGGGGCAGCAAGGTCGCGCGACCCAGATCGGGAAGAAGAAGAAGCTCGCTGGCGACCGCTCGTGGAAGAAGAAGAAGAAGAAGAAGAAGACCGCCCGCCGCCCTAGATCTGGGTCGCGGTGACCCAGAGTTGGTCGTGCCACCCTCGGCGTCGGTCGCGCCACCCCCAAAGGTCGCCGGCGTCCCTCTAGCAGTCGCCGGCAGACAATCGAACCTCCCTGGAGAAGATGAACAGTGTCGCATACAAGGGCCAGAACCGGAAAAACAGAAAACTCGTGAGGACAATTTCGAAAAGAAAAATATATAAACAGTGCTCGTGTGAGCATGCCGGAAAAGCGAAAGCCCAAGGCAGGTCTTCACCTGCCTTGGGCTTTTGGCTTCACAAAGCTGGCATTTGGGGAATGGGGGCTCAAAATTTTTTGCCAAACGGGCTGGCATTTGCCCAAAGATCTTTAGGTCTCCAAAGGGCTTTGGGAAGTGATTCCCAAACGGAGCCATCATCCGTGTGCTATATATATATTGGGGGCCTTAAATTAGTTGATTAGCATTATGCTGGCATCTTCCTTTCAAAAATTACCTAATCTGATCATGATAACGATGCCTTAAGTTAACATATCACTCATTCATAGAGTTATTGTCTAGCTAGAAAAGAAAAGAAAAAACCCACAGATGTAATGTTTAATGTCTAGCCTTGAATTCTCTGTTGTTGTGGAAGTCTTTCCATATGAGGTATAATTGCTTTGGTACTCTAAAAGACATCAGCAACTTTAGATAATACATTGATCTAAGAATGCACTATTTATCTTAACATACATGAAATACATAAAGCTTTTGTGGTGCACTCTTATACAAGAAAGCTCGATCTCTCCTACTCTCCTCAATTTAATCGATCTGCAAACGCGAAGTACCAAACACATTTTACATTTTTTAGAAAAGTATTATGGCCAAATAAACTGTTTAAGTCTCGAATAGCGATGAGTGTATTTTTTTTTTTTTGGGCAATAAAATCATAAAGATATATTTACTTTTGATTTACTAAAAAAAGATGTAATTTTTTTGGTCAATGATTAGAAGTGTTAGCATTACATGCTATCTATCTCTCGCATAAATTTGTTGCTAAATGCTTCTCGAGATTACTTCTCTCCGTCCTTTGCTCTTACTAAGTTTATTTTATCTAGAACCATATCAAACAATATACATGAGACCAATGAGTTTGCTTGATGTTGGAATTCCTTCTAATTGACAAAGATGGTATTTATTTAGTAGGAATGATTAACGGCTTTTGGCTGCATATAGTAACCATGAGGTTGATTATGTGACTTTGAGCATTTTATCAGTGAATTCAATAATGACATTGAATATCGGTTGTCGAATTGCCACGTTCATAATTTTGATTAAGTAAATTAATCAATCTTTGAGTTTCGATACAATAGTTATTCTTAAAAGTCAAGTAATGATTAAATGGTATGCATTATCACATTAGAGAAATATACAATTTCTACCTAACCTATCCTTTAATAGATTTCTTGGAATGGAAATGTTATGAATGCAAAATATGCAAGTGAATCCACCAACTCTTTGCCTATTTATACAGCTCTCATCTTTTGATGCTCCAAGCTTCAAATATCTTATTCCTCTTGAGACACAATTTTGCCACTCTCCTTATATATGACCATCTCCATCAACAATTGATGAGGTCGTTCCGTCGACCACTATAGTTTTTTTCCTCAAAAAATCTATTGATGCATCTAATGGTTATCCATTTGTTTCATCAAATATTATGTCCACATACAAAAAACTCTCTTAATTTAGCGGGAGATGCATCATCATGCGCTCTATCTCTAAAAAGTCGGATCAACGATCTACCAAAATATGCTACTTGCATGACTTCGTCTTGTTAGGGGTATGAATTTCTAAAATTAATATCTTGTTAGATTAACTATTTTGTCTTAGTTCGACTACTTACCTTTCCTACTCGCGATTTGGAATTGATGTAAATTTCTATTGCTCAGTTGTTGTAGCTTTGGCCAGCTCTCTTGGTGGATAACATCAAGAGCTTGCTAGGACTCCATCGAAAAGAAGAGACGAGTCGAAGTTTGACGTAGACATTAAAAATGGGTTTTGAACCCATTTACTAATCCAAAATTGATTGAATTGGCCATGTATGGGTCACCTTACATTCAAAAGTCCAGTCATAACTGGTTATAAAATGAAAAGTCTAAAATATATGGGTTGAAATGGAATTTAAGGCCAACTCATTTCCAAACCACTTGACAAAGCATTCAGATTATTTTCTCTCTTTCTCTCTTGCTGGTGTGCTCGGTCCAACGATGGACACTGCCCAGTCTCCAACTCCACTTCACACACTCTCCCCCTTTTCTCCCTCTCCAAGCCAAGCAATCGTCCCCAACCTCCGTCTCTTCTGAAGGCCATGACAGCTTCGACGGTGGGCCGGAGCAAGAACCGAGAGCTGCTCCAGAGGGGGAGGACCCTCGGCATCGAGGCCATCAAGCCGTGCAAGCGCTAGAGCAATTGAGCAACAAGGACCTGCGATAGCTCGAGTTAGTTCGCCTACAGCCGATTCTCCTTCTGAATTGTCGTCCAAGGAAGGGACCGACTTTTGTACAGGTTCTATGTTGTTCCATGGAACTATAATTTGCAAAGCAAACTCCATCTCTATTGGATACAAGAAGAGAACTTAGGGGCATGCTTTAGAGTAAATAGCTGTTTTTTCCAGTATTACATGTAAAATTGTAAAAGAGCTCGTTGTAGGGAGTGAGCTTCCCTTAATCATTTTCCATGGCTGAGAGAAATAAATTTTTATTACACAAAATATCAATCTATTTTCTCGTACTATGGGCGGACCCCTGAATTAGTTGGTTCTATTTTATTTTAGTGTCGCCAATGAACATGTGTTATTGATCTCGAACGATGGTCAAGTTAATGTTGGCACTCTAGCACGATCCCAAAGCAACGACAAACTTGGCATGTAGATCCTCTGGTAACCATGACGCTTTGAAGTGCCATAAATAATATGTGATTTCATTTTTCTAGTTTTAGTATATGTTATTCGGGTTTACAATATAAGAAACCATATATTACATATGTACATCAAAGGAAACAAGATTGAGAATGATTCTATGTCCAAAAATACAAATAAAGACGTGATCTTAATTGAGTGTTGATCTAGATAAACATTTTTAACTGCACAAAAAGGAGATGATGTAAATATGCTTTCGTGGAAAGGCAAACTTTTATTTTTGGTGTTTTTTTTTTTCGAAAAGAATATTCATTACTCAAAAGGATATATTAAAAGTAGATAAACTTTGTAACAAAGCGAATCGAAACCAAGTAAAGTCCAAGGTAGCAAAATACAAATACAAATCCAAAAAATAAAGAGAATCAATAGAACATCAGCAAAGTTAATCACAAGTTCATTACACAATAATAGATTTGTCAAGCAATATAATTGGTGGCCAATAAGTCAATCTTGTATCTTCGTCAATGATAAGCACATGATAAAATTTCCTTCTCCAATAACTACGGCGTAGCCACTTAAAAAGTGTGCTTAGGATCGACTTCCTTTGCACCATCGCCGTGCTGAGACAATCGGAACATGTTAAACAAGCACAAATCTAACGGTTGGGAGAGCAAACTTTCATGGTTCATATCAAAGTTCATGCAATCACCATTGAAGCTGGAAGCAGATGACTTATATACAAATATAACACAGGCATGAAATCCTCCAAAGCATATATATACTCTCAAATCTAGATTAGGAGAGGATAGCTCTTGGATGTAAAAATTAAATAGGAATAGTTCAAACTTTCAAATTTAGAACTATATCGAGAGAAGAGATCTCCTAGATCTAAATAGAAGAGAAGAGAGATAAGAAAAGAAAAGAAAAAAGGAATATAAAAGCACATTCGTTTCCTTGAGAATGATTGATTTGGAAAATATTTTTCGAAAAGTAATCGTTTGTATCGCTTATAAAAATGAAAGAATGCGAAAAAAAATTTCATCGCTCAAGAAAATGAGCAAGCATAAATGATTATGAATGATGAAAATAATTTTCGTTGACTAATTTTCTAAATAATATAAGTAATCATTTTTCAAAAAGATATTTTCCAAATCTCCTATTTTTCGTGAAATGAACACCCCAAAGAATGTGAATGATAAATATATTGTTCTAGAAATTATTTTTTCTATTGTTATTCTAGGGACAAGTTTATGATCAAAAATATGCATTTGATAACGATACAAAATTTTTGTTCTCGGAATATAAATTCGTTTGATAACAATTCTCCCTCTTAAGTGGCGGCGGGAGGTGGCTAGCGACCAGTGGCCAACTGCTGGGCCGATGGTGGGCGATCGATGACTAGCGACCGACGGCAACCAGCAATAGATGAGCGGTAAGCGATGATGAGAGTGAGTGATGAGAGGAGTTTTTATTTCTTACTTTTATTTCAGAAATAGATTAGTAAAAAAATTTCACTTCTAATTTTTATTCCAAACTTATTTCTACAGTAAAAATTTATTCCAAAAATGAAAAAAAAATAATATTGTGTTATTAAACCGATTTCTGTTTTACAATTGTTCTCGAGAACAAAAAAAATTAAGAAATAAAATGGTTATTATGTGCACTCTAAATGTCCCAAATGGCATCAGTGTCCCGAAATCTCGTTCCATGTATTTTGTAAATATACGTAGAATAATGGAATATAAAAGTGAATCTGAAAGCCAAATTCATCATTTTCCTCACAACAAACAGGCCATTTCCTTTTCTATTTTTTTTTTAGAAAACAAAAAATAATTTCATCTCGCTCTGTGTAGTGCCAAGTCTCCTTCTTCCCTCCGCTGGAACAAAAAGCTCAATGGCATCATCGTCGTCCTCTTGAAAATCTTGAACTTTCAAACAGATGCTTCTCCAAAATCGCGCCTCCATCACCAAATCGTTCTCAACCTCGACGAAAATCCTCCCTTGGAGAGCTCAGATCGAGCAGCATCAGCTGGCCTTGCAGATCTCCGCCCTCCTCCTGCAGAGGCGAAACAGGGGTTGACCAATCTGAAGATCCACTTACCTAATTTGCTTTGTTTTCAGATTGTGATCCTACAACCTATGATGAAGCTGTGCAAAAAGAAAATTGGAGAATTGCTATGGATGCAGAAATTGCAGCCACTGAGAAGAATAATACTTGGGAATTGACAGAACTTCCAAGAGGACACAAATCAATCGGGGTCAAGTGGGTGTACAAGACGAAGTTGAATAAAGATGGCGAAGTTGACAAGTACAAGGCACGCTTGGTCGCAAAAGGTTACAAGCAAGAATTTGGAGTAGATTACAAAGAGGTGTTTGCTCCCATGGCAAAACTTGACATAATCAGATTGGTGATTGCATTAGCAGCACAAAATTCATAGCCTATCTTCCAATTGGATGTGAAGTCGGCGTTCTTGCATGGTGACATACAAGAAAAGGTATTTGTTGATCAACCTTTTGGTTATGTGAAGCATGGTAGTGAACATAAAGTTTATAGATTGAAAAAGGCACTATATGGGTTAAAACAAGCTCCCCGAACTTGGTATAGTTGCATTGATGCTTATTTTTTGAAAGAAGGATTTAGAAAATGTTTATATGAGTATTACATTATTGATTAAAGTTGATAATGGTGGAAAATTGCTTCTAGTATGTTTGTATGTGGATGATCTCATCTTCACAGGGAATAATAGTGTCTTGATCACCACATTTAAGAAGTCTATGATGAATGAATTTGAGATGATTAATCTTGGATTGATGCATTATTTTTTGGGCATAGAAGTAATTCAATCTGCAGCTGGAATCTTTCTTTCCCAAAAGAGATATGTTCAAGAGATTTTAGAAAAAATTCAAATGAAGAATTGCAACTCTGTGACCACACCAATTGAAGTTGGCTTGAAGCTATTGAAAGATTCTTATGGGAAAAAGGTGAATAGCACACTTCACAAGCAAATTGTTAGAAGTTTAATGTATGTGATAGCAACTATCATGCCCCGAAACATAGGCACGAGCACATCCCACTGCGGTTGATAGAAATGCGACTTCCCAGGACACGTCGCC
Organism: Eucalyptus pumila; assembly: GCA_016097595.1. Lineage (NCBI taxonomy): Eukaryota > Viridiplantae > Streptophyta > Magnoliopsida > Myrtales > Myrtaceae > Eucalyptus > Eucalyptus pumila. The sequence continues at coordinate 44,014,398 of CM027850.1, forward strand.
GACCCACTCAATTAATTTCACATGTGGAAGCAGATAAATAATCCCCAAACAAAATGTCACACTCCGATCCTTAGGCACGCACACATCCCTTACTTTTGGTTGATTTTAAAATGCGATATCTCAGGACTACATATCGCCAACCCTTTCCTTTTTAATAGCACATGCGGAAGTAGTTATAAAAATCCCCAGACAATAAAGCAATGTGATGTATAAGTAGGACTGGAAAATTGAACCTGAAAATCAACAACCTTATGTACATCTATAATGACTCAATCATACATGTACATATACAAACCATGCTAAAAAGGTTGGTTTCTACTCAATAGATTCTACAGCAACAGTCATCAGGATCCTACTTTGGATCATCCTCGGCGTTCTCCTTCAAATACTCCTCTTCGAGTTCTTTCTCCTCAGGTTCTTCATTAGGGTCCTGAAATGTTTTCCCCAAATCGGGATGAGACTACGTCTCAGCAAGTTCTACCCCCTAAGACCTGATTAATAAACTAATACACCTTAGGGCTGCCTATGCACAACATGAGTTAGAGGACTTACCTTGGCCTCAGATTCCGCCTGCACATTAGTACAGATCAAATAGGCATACAAGCAATCACATCAATGATCGAAGCATCGATCGAATCGACCTAGTCGATTACGTGCCAACAAGACCACTCACGGTCATTCCATTCAATCAATCAATTCACAACATCAAATCAAAGTAATGATCAATCGACTTAGTTGATTACATGTCAGCAGGACCATTTCTTGGTCATTTTAGTCATTGTTATACAGTCTCAACTGATAAAACCAATCACCGAGCCACGTGCATTCTCCGAGGCGATATTTCTTATTACCGAGCCACATGCATTCTCCGAGGTGATGGAATCGATCACCGAGCAACGTGCATTCTCTGAGACAATATTCCTTATCACCGAGCCATGTGCATTCTCCGAGGTGATAGAACCGATCACCGAGCCACATGTCTCTTTTAAGATGCCATGCTTAACTCACTGGGCTCACGTGCATTCTCCAAGGCGATGCATCAAGTCACCGAGCCACGTGCCCTTTAAAATGCCATTATGAATCAGCGAGCTCACGTGCATTCTCCAAGGCAATGCATCAAGTCACTGAGCCCACGTGTCTCTTCAAGATGCCAAATGTACTCATTGAGACCACGTGCATTCTCCGAGGTAATGCATCAAACTACCGAGCCCACGTGCATTCTCCGAGGTGATAGACCAACTCACCGAGCCACGTGCCTTCTCCAAGGTGATATATAACCTATCATGGATTCACTATACACATGACCGAATTCCTAGATGACATGTCTTGGCATCGGGTCAGCATACATCTTACACACTCACTTTCATTTCCATAATTTCTAGTATGATCGATAGTCTACCACAATACCTTTGTCTCTAGCAACCGATACTCAATTATTCACCAGTCAATTACTCAAATTAATTCAATTTAGGAATAATCCCTAAAAATCCACAATTAAATTAATTCAGCACGACATAGAACTCATTTATGTAAATGGATTGCATCACGACAATCAGCACGAAATTCTGGTCACTAGCCATCCCAGTTGAATTTCCGGAAAATAAATAATTTCAAAAATTAAATAAATAAGTACAATAAATTCAATTTAGCACAATATAAAGCTCAATTAAATAAACGGGCTGCGCCACGATCATCGGCTTAAAATCCCGATCACTGGCCATCCCAATTGAATTTCCGGAAAATAAATAATTAAATAATTAATTTCGAAAATTAATATTTAATTCCTAAAAATTCCAATTATGCCCGAATTGCCTAATTAACACCCGATAAGGGTCGGGAAAAATCGCACAAAGCATCCAATAAATACTATAGACAATTCTCTATCTAAGTATACTAACCAAACAACTAATATGCAATGCAATTAACTAATAATCGCTAATCAATTCTAATCTAACCACCTAATTACACTTAACCAACACTAATCAACATTTAAGTATAATTAACAAACTAAGAAGGCATTAGTGAGTAAAACTCACTCAAAACGACAGGCTCAACGTGAGGATTGACTTTTCTCAAAGCGGGCCGAGCATCCGGGCTTGGGAAGGCGGCCAAAACAGGCCAAAACCCCACTGTCATACCCATTTTCTATCTTCTCTGTGTGCGGCTAGTTGAGGCGGTTCCAGCGTCGGTTGAGGTGGCCAAGGGCGGCGGAGGGCAAGGCGGAGCTCCGACTAGGCCAACGGTGGCCGGAGGAGGTCGGGCGGCGGCCTAAGGTGGCCAAACGGGACTGAACCGAGGCGGAACAGAGGCTAGACAGCAGCTAATTTGGACCAGGGTAGACGGTGCACGGCGAGCGAGCACAAAGTGGACGGGATGGCGGCAGTGTTTGATGATGGCGACGGCAGCTCCGGCGCGGCTGCAGCTCCTTCAAGCGACGTCGATCGCTACTTCTGCTTATGCTGGTCGGTTTTGTTCAAACCAGAGGGAGGAGAGGGGGCGGATGCGCGCAGACAACAGCTCGCGCGCGAGCAACTCAGGTGGCTTGCGGGCGTGCGACGACAGCGACGAGAGGCGGCAATGGCAGCTCGGTCTTCGGCTTCCATGGTGTTGAACAGCCGAAGAGGAAGATGGAGGGGGGGTCGATCGACGGAGGAGAGAGAGGAGGAAGAAGAAACCAATTTCCCCTTTTCCTCTCACACACTCTCTCTCTTAGGTCATCACAACTTGGCCCATCATGACCTCATATGATGTCACATTCCACTCACCTCTAAGCTTTCAAAACAAGCTTCTAATCGGTCCATTTTGCTTAGTCCACCATGGCATACGAATTTCACTTATTTGTACATCAATTGTTTCAATTTCATTCAATTCTCTTTTAATTAAACCAAATCGAAGTCCATAAATTAATCCATGCCACCACACTTCAATTCACATATTTACTTGTCCATGAAACCATCTTGAATTCCAGAAGCACAATAAGAAAAATGGCCCTCTACAAATTCCGATTAAAAATGGCCCTATCTCAACTTTTTTCCCAAAAAGTCTTGATTATCAGAAAAATCTTCTGAGACTGAGCCGACGTTCCTAAAATGAACTGTAACATGATAGACTCTTCAATTTCTAAAATTGGACTTAGATTGGCAGTTAATTTCACTCCGACATGCTTTTAGTGTGACCTAGGCTACCGGGTAGTTTTCAAAACTTTTTAAAACAAATGACATGTGGTCGATTTTCTTCGAGCCACGATAAACCCACTCGATATATTAGCGACTCTCGATTGTCGTGAAAATCTCGATGATTCAAATACAGACACAAAGTACCAAAACGACAATAAAATCAAATTAGTGTCGGTCAACGAGAGTTTTCCAATTTAATGGAGTGACCCACGATTGGTCATTCATCTCAGTCAAACCGACCTATCTCTAATCTCAAGTCGATTTTATACTGTGCTACAATCATCTCTAAAGATGAGCACGATTGAGAAGTCGATTCCTGGTCGAATTCTCAAGTCTATTTTCCTTAAAATCCTTAATAGCCTACCTAGCTAGTCTAGTTATCTCGCGAGTGGCCAACTTAGAGAAAAACACTGTAGCCACGTCGATGAAATGCCTAATTTAACCAATTGAAATCAGAGTCTGCAAATTAGGATGTCATACAAAACTCAATCGAGATAGAAAAGTAGGATCACATTTTTAAAACCAAACCACACACTTCATACACGTCAAACAAGTTCGATTACAGGACTAGGCTGTTTACAAAAGATCTATAGAAGATCAGTCCTCAAAAACTAGGGTGTCCTAAGACCAGCTAGTCAGACACGATCGTCAATTCATTAGTCTCCCCCTCCACAAATGTCCATGGCTTCGAGTCATCCACGACCGCCATCTAAGGACCTGAAAATGTTAAGCCCACAATAGGGTGAGACAATGTCTCAGCGAGTCTTACCCTCTAAGCCTCGATTAGAAAGACAATATGCCCCAGGGCGCTCTAGCCACACAAAATAGACAGAGGACTTACCTCGCCTCAGTCCATTCCTGCTTGTTAGTACATTTCAATAATCAATCAAATCATACCACCGCCCGCGGTGGCCGCGATGGTTAAGGCGTGGTACCCCATCCACCAGGGGGAAGGGTTCGAGACTCCGCGTCTGCATTCGCGCGATTCACCTATGGCTGGGTCAGTGGTGGGTGCCCAGTTCACCCAAGGGTTTACTCTCCGCCGCGAAGCGGCGTACAGAGGTTCCCTGGGTCACCAAATAATAATAATAATAATAATAATCAATCAAATCATTCACTAAAACCCACGGTTGATAGGACACGACCTATCCTTAGGTGGCAATTTGTGGCCTAGTGGGCGTGACCTTTAATAGGTGGAGGATTACGGCCTTCTCAGGCACGACCCTTATCGAGTGGCAATTTACGGCCCAACGGGTGCGACCTTTAATAGGTGGCGGATTACGGCTTTATCAGGCGCAATCTTTATCAGGTGGTAAATCACGGTCTAACAGGGCCCAGTCAAACTTCAACGATTTTCTAGATCCATTCACAACCTTTCACAATCAAATTCCAATTGAATGATGACATTAAACATCCTTAGGACAAATCCCCACATAAACATCCATTCAATCAATCGATACAAACTGGACCTACCAACCAATTATGGCGCCAAAACCGACACCGGGTATTTTCAAGTTAAATACCAAAACTTCTCCAATTTAACACAATTCCACACTTTTGGAATAATTAACCATAATCATCAAATTGCACAATTTCCCGATTAAACATACAATTGACACAAACTGACCGCATCGCTACGATCAACGCAAAATTCTAACGACCACCATCCTGGCGAAATTTTTGAAATTATTAAAGAATTAAATTTAATTCCGAAAATTAAATAATTAAATAATATATTATAATAATATAATTTTATAAAATAATATTTATAAAATTCGAAATAAATAAATAATTAAAATAAATAACTAGGGCTTTAAACTAGATTACACTAATTTAAACATACAATTAGCGATAATTAAACATCCACTAAACTAATCATATAACTAATCTAATTAACATTTAAATAATCTAATCTAACTACCTAAACCTAATTAGACTAACCTAAACACCAATTAGGTATAATCAACTCGCTAAGCAAGGATTAGAGGATAAACTCACTGGTTTTGCACTCTGGTGAGTTCACGGCGACCACAACACCAAAGCGGTTGACAATCCTTGAAGCGGTGACACCAATGGAGGCTGGGAAGAGACCAGAAACGCTCCTCGAAGCCTCACGGGCTTGCTGGTTGGAAGCTGCTAAAACCGAGAAGACCAAGGCTGAACCAGCGAGGAGGTGAGCTGGCATCGGTGCAACGACGGACTAGGCGGGCTTCCGGCGACTTGGTTGGCTCGACGGTGGCTCACGGCTGCTGAATGACCATGGACGGCGACCAGAGCTCGCTAGAACGGCTGCAAATAGGTGCTGGACGAAGAAGAAGAACCAGCGGCTCGGCTGGCTGGAAACGGGCAAGCGGGGCTTCGGCAGTTCAAGCAGTGGTTCCGGTTGCTGCACGGCGGCGAGATGGCCTTCGGTGAGCTCCACGATGGCTTGAGGATGCTGGACGACGACCTTGGACAAGTGGACAGAAGCGGACCGGCGCACGAGCAGGACAGTGAGGTGCGTGTGGGCCTTCGCGCAGGAACGGATGACGACCGCGATGACGATGGCTCCAACAACGGCAATGAGCGGGCGACCGAGTGAGCGAGCGAAGGGGGGGGCATCGAGTAGGCTGGTCCGGTCGGATTCTCCTTCTCCCTCTCTCCAATTTTGAAATTCCATGGACCAAGCTTGAAGATGATGGAGATTGGTTAGAAGCGACACCCCACCTTTTGAAGAACAAATTCTCACCCTCCACTTGTCATGATCTTAGGCACTCTATCCCCACCATGACATCACTTGATGATGTCACACTCCACTATCTCCAATCTCCCACAACCTTATTCCAATGGTTGCAATTTCATTTTCTGCCGTGGCATGAAATCTTGTATCAATTTTATTCAATTCTCTTCTAATTGAACCAAATTGAAGTCCATAAAATTAATCTAATGTCACCACACTTTAATTCACATCTTCTCTTGTCCATAGAACTAACTTAAGTCCCAAAAGCACAACCAAAGGTGGGCCTACTAATTCCTCAAGCCAAATTAGTCATTCTTTAATTAATTTGCTGAAAAGCTCTGATTGCATGAAAAATCTTCCGAAGATGAGTCAATGATCCTAAAATAAAGTGTGACATGATAGATTTTTCAATTTCTAAATTTAGGTTTAAAATCACGGTTAATTTCAATCCGGCGCGATTTGAGCGCATCCTAATCTACCGGGTAGCTTTTAGGAATTTTCAGTGCAGTTGACCTGTGGTTGATTATTTTCAAGCCATGACATAATCTTCGACACATTGGCGACTCTCGGTTGTTGTGAAAATCTCGAGATTTCAATTACAGACACATGGTACCCAAAATGACAGAAGGATCGGTTTAATGCTGGTTGACGAGGATATTAAAATCAGGTGGAATCACCCACACTCTAATCACATATCTCAGTCGAATCGATCTATTACTGATCTTTGTTCGATTCTAACAATGCCATAATGATCCTTGCAAATTAATACGGTCAAGCAGCCAATTCATGGTCAGATTCTCGAGACTATTGCATTTAATTTCCTTAACGGCTTCACCTAATGGAGTAGTTATCTCATGAGTGATCAGCTCGGAGAATTGAACTATAAACGTGTCAATGAAAAGTTCGTCTCATTTAATTGAAAGCAGAATCAGAAATTTGGGATGTCATAGCAACGAGACCAGATATCATGCATGGTGTGAGCCTCATAAGTAGGTATATGGAACGCCCAGCAGAAATACACTGGCAAGCTGCAAAGAGAATTTTTCGCTACTTGCAAGGGACTGCAACTTTTGGGCTGTTTTACAAAAAAGGAGAAAAATCAAATTTGTTTGGCTTCACTAACAGTGATTTTGCTGGAGATATGGATGATCGAAAAAGTACTCCTGGCTATGTGTTTATGTTTGGTTCAGGGGTTGTCTCATGGTCTTCAAAGAAGCAGCCAATTGTTACTCTATCAACAACTGAAGCTAAGTTTGTAGCTGCCACCTCAAGTGCTTGCCATGCTATTTGGTTAAGGAAGATTCTTGGAGAACTTCAGTTTAAACAACAAGAAGCAACAACAATATATTGTGACAACAACTCAGTCATTAAACTTTCAAAGAATCCAGTTCTACATGGAAGGAGCAAACATATAGATGTGAAATATCATTTCTTGAGGGATCTCGCAAAAGATAAAGTGATAGATCTTGTTTTCTGCAGAAGTGAAGATCAACTTGCTGATTTATTCACCAAGCCTCTCAAATTGTCTACACTTTAGAAGCTGAGAAAGCTTATTGGTGTTTGTTTGTTGGATGTTCCGGATTAAGGGAGGGTTTGTTTTATTCCTTTAAAGTGTTGTCTGCAACATTAGTTTAAGGGAGGGTGTTGAAGTAGTTAACTTTCACTTTTTTACGTGTCTTGAATAATGTAATAGTGGAGTCCTTGTTAATAGGAAGTGGCTTGTTTTTAGAAGTTAGTTTCTGCACACGTTCTGGTTAGTGGGGTATGTAAGTGGGTCTTTGTTGTTGTTGTTCTGTAGCTATTTTATTGCAAAGTGGTTTGGATGTTCTGCCTATTTAATAGGCTTATTTTCTATTGAATAGTGACGAGAGTTTTAGTAGCAACTCTCTTGTGTGTTTTTTCTTCTCTGAGTCTATTCGAGTAAATTTCAACAGTTTAACCATATGAGAAACATACCGAACAATAATATTGATGTGAGATCAATGAGTTTGATCTGCATTGTAAATGTGTCTAATTCGATATACTGGCATTTGTGGATATAGTAGAAATAAGTGTGCATTTGACAAAGCTTGACCCGTCATGACTTTTAGCTGCTTGTAGCACCCCTTGGGCTATGCTTTTAAGGACGAATCGATATATCTAATAAAGCATATCAAATATCGTCAAATTGCCATGTCTACAATGCTTTCTAGAAATCTTAAGGTTGGCAGTCAATTTTCCTTCAAAATTTCAAGTATTCATCCATGAATCAATGAGCAACCCACTTTTGTATTGACGATTTTGACCAGACCTCTCATTTATAATATTTGCTACTATGGAAATGTTTATTAAATGCAAATATGCAAGTGTATCCATAATAATATTGAGTATCCACCAAAGTCAGCAATAGTAACTGAATCACGTTCTGTTTAAATTTACTCTCGACATCATTTCTTATTCTCTAATTAGACGACCGATCTAACTTCCATCACACACTCTTATCGTAGTAGCAAATACTCTAGTAGCTTATAGCTTATACAATCGGACCAAAGTTCTGAAATCGAACCGACCTACCACGGTTGGCAACCCTCCGTCCATCCTAGACCCTTTAAGTGTTGGAGTTGTTGAAGGTGAGCTTGGATGGGTTGTACGTTGTACCATGCATATCCAATTTAAATGAAGGAAAGCCCATCTTCAAGAAACAGATAGCCTAGCTAATGGCTAACATGAAAAGTTTGCTATAATTGAACCGACCAATTTACATTTCACCTTATCGAAGCCGGGGAATGATTTACCTATACGAACTATTAGACATACCATGAAGACCTTGATTCAAGTCTTCATGTATTTTCTTGTACGTGTACACATTAATCACTTTTTCACTTTTTTCATCGACAGAAGCATATTCTCTTTTGTTGCCGAGAATCGAATAGAAGCTAGCTATACATCAAGAGTACTAAAATTCATGCGGAACACTAATATATACTGATATTTAGGATAATCTGTTAGAACTTATAGCCACAATCTGAACCCAACTCTATCATCTCAAGTAGTTGCCTTGTATATACTTCTTTCATGTTACTCTTGGCAATGAAATAATTCTTGTGACCAAAATTTAAAATATACAACCTTTTTAAATAATATTCACGGGTAATACAGTACTTAAATCAAGAAGCAATTACAGAGATGAGGCATTCACGCAATCATGAGTACAGCAAGCCCAGGACCCCACCGTGTCTATTTTGGCGACTCCATTTTCGGCAAGTTTTTTAGTTGGGAAACTAATTATGATTAATTTGTGAGTATTTGTTGTGCTCATGATTTTATGAGCTAAATAAAGTTACATAATACGATCCACAATTGGCTCCATCCAGTCTTAAGCATTTCATTAAAACCATGAATGAGATTCCCATAAGATTCAACTCGTGTAGATATCATTTGGCTTAAATTGGGATGATTTTATTTATGGAAAATTTCTTCCTAACCTTGCAGTAATGGTTGATTGTAGCATGAGCTGTATTTTTTATTTTTTATTTTTGGGCTTAAATTAGCTGATTAGCATTATGCCGGCATCTTCCTTTCAAAAATTACCGTAATCCAATCATGATAACGATGCCTTAACATATCACTCATTCATAGATTTTTTGTCTAGCCAAAACAAAAACACACAAAAAACAGACGTAATGTTTAATCTCTAGCCCTGAATTCTCTGTTGTTGTGGAATTGTTTCCATATGATGTATAATTGCTTCGTTACTCTACAAGACATCAGCAACTTTATATAATACATTGATCTAAGAAAGCACTATTTATCTTAGCATAAGTGAAATACATAAAGCTTTTGTTGTGCACTTTGATCCGAGAAGCTCAATCTCTCCTATTCTCCTCAATTCAATCAATCTGCAAACGCGAAGTACCAAACACATTTTGCATTTTTTAGAAAAGTATTACGGCCAAAGAAACAAACTGTTTAAGTCTCGAATAGCGATAAGTGTTATTGTTTTTTTTTTTTTTGGGCAATAAAATCAGAAAGATATATTCACTTTTGATTTGTAAAAAGAGCTGTACTTCTCTTTGTCCTTTGCTTTTTCTAAGTTTATTTTATTTAGAACCATATCAAACAATATACATGAGACCAATGACTTTGCTCGATGTTGGAATTCCTTCTAATTGACAAAGATGGTATTTATATAGTAGGAACGATTTACGGCTTTTGGCTGCATATGGTAACCATGAGGCTGATTACGTGACTTTGAGCATTTTCTTAGTGAATTCAATAATGACATTGAATATCAATCGTCGACTTGTCGCGTCCAGAATTTTGATTAAGTAAATTAATCAATCTTTGAGGTTCGATATAATGGTTATTCTTAAAAGTCAAGTAATGATAAAAAGGTATGCATTATCACATTAGAGGAATATACAATTTCTACCTAAGCTACCATTTATCAAATTTCTTGGTATGGAATGTTATGAATGCAAAATAAGCAAGTGAATCCACCAATAATGAGAATGACCAACTCTTTGCCTATTTATACAGCTCTCATATTTTGATCCTCCAAGCTTCAATATCTTATTCCTCTTGAGACACAATCTTGCCACTCTCCTTATATATAACCATCTCCATCAACAAATGATGTGAGATAGCTAGTATAAGCACCTAAAGGGGGGTGAATAGGTGCACAAATAATTTCTCGAGATACGGAAGCGATCCTCGGCAAACGATAGAAATGAAGTTCTCTTTTGATTAATAAAATACGATCTAAGTAAAGTAAAGAGTAGGGAAGAGAAAATCGAACACAAGGTTTATAGTGGTTCGGCTTATTCCAAGCCTACATCCACTCTTCCGCACTGACAGCCCACCGGCTGGATTTCACTATGAACAAAAGAGAAGTTACAGCACATCTTTTCCTTGATTCCACAGTGTAGATGTTCTACCACACTTCCTCAAGGTTTCTCACAAATATAGACTCTCTTTTGTTTACAAGATTTCGCTCAACAAATGAATTGACTAAGAACAAGGAGTTTCAGACTTTGGAATTCTTCTATCGTGCACACACTCGAACAACTGGAACGTCTTCCTTATATACTCCTTCATGCCATCATACCCGTTGGCACTTACCAAAGGAATTCCTCCAATCTACCCGTTGGACGGAATCAATTAGGAAGATCATTCGAGCTATTAAAGGAACATGTCGATAGCCCATCAATCATGTTCGCCCATACAATCAAGATCTCAATTTTCATAAGTAGAACCTTCCAAGTATACTTTGTCAATCATCGGATCCTTAATCTTCGAATCAATTATGATCAAATAAAGGATTCCATCATGTCATATTCAGCCAAGAGATCTTCTCAAGTCGATAAGGTCACATCTTTAATGAAACATCCAGTTCTAGATAGCCTTTCTTCAACGGATTAGAAACTATCAATGAGGATAGACTTTGAGTCTTGAGTCTGGCTGTCCGGAAGTCTTCAGACTTTAAATAGCAGAGTCTGCAAGCCTTCAGACTAGACTGATGGAAACGTTTTGTCAATTTCAAAACACTTCAAGAAGATTTCTCCAACAATCTCCCCCTTTTTGATGGTGACAAAACTTTCCTGTAGATTTGGAAAACTTTGACCTACAAAACATTTCTCCAACACATATGCATATCTTATAGAGATAAATGGCTAAATGAATAACACTAGAATCTGTAACCACAGAAAATAGGTTAGTCTAGTATGCAATAAAGCCATCCATAAGATATCAATAGTAGTTAATAATATAAGCAATCAAATCCAAATCCCAAATTTAGTCCACATCCAGACACACAAGTCAATTCAAAACAAACCACAAACCAAACAAGCCAAAAGCTTGACAAATTTAAGTTCAAAGTTTTTCAAATCTCGCATCTCTCCCCCTTTTTGTCAGCATAAAAAAAGGTTGAGATGAAAATGGAGTAGAGTAAAGAATGCTTGGGAACACGAACAAGCTGGAAATCTCCCATTGACTGAACGATGCCTTCCAGCATTTTCAAGTCTTCCTTTAGTTGTGCAACATCCTCACCCTTAGCATTAGCCTCAATCTGAAGAGAAAGGGCTTGGATTTGATCATTCAATGAACCCGAAGAAGTTTGACCTGCATTCTGCAAGTTCTGAACTTCGCATCCCAATGCATATATCTGACCTTGCATCTCCAAGAGAATATCCATAACTCTGCGAAAATCTGCTAAATTATCGGTCTGCGTACTGGCGTCGGCACGATCTGATGGAGTAAATGCAGACGATGGCAGATCAGCATAATCACGCAAATTTGACGATGAAACATCATGACCTTCTTCAGGAAATTGAGAGGCATAGATGTCCTCTAGATCTGCTGGAGAGCGAGTGACTCCCTCACTGGTTGCAGGATATGAGGACATTCCTCTTTTCTCTTGATCTCCCCCTGTTTCCATGCCTTCAGGTGGAGAAGAGTGCTCCTCATGTTCTCCTTCTTTTTTATCTCTTTTCTCCTCTTCTTCTTTTTCAACTCTCTCTTTCTCAGCATCTCTTTCTTCTTCTTCTTCTCTTTCCTCCGTTTCTTTTTCCTCTGCTTCTTTCTCTTCTCTTTCTTTGGTCCGCTGTTCTGAGTCTTTCTCTGGAACAGAACGACTCAGATTCTTCAATGCCATTGTAGAAATAGTGATGTTTTCCTCATCATCTTCATCCTCAACGATGAGAGCTCTTCTTCTCTTGGATGAAGCATCCATTGGCTCATTCCCTTTTCTTTTTGCTACAGAAGAGATTGGATGAGTTTTGACTAGAGTCTTCTCCTTGAATTTCTCCAACGCCTTACTTAGTTCCTTCAGACGCATTTTAGTCACCATTTTCAGTCCTACCACCATATGATCGCACGATCGAGCACAAAGAATTTGCGGAGGCTGAATGTTCAGGTGTTTGAATAACTTCGTCACAAGACTTGGATAAGGAAGTTGACCTCTGTCCTTCATCACTGCTCTATACATGTGGAACATAACAGTGTGAGGAAGAGAAAACATTTTTCCAGTGATGATAGCATACATCAGCTTTGCCTCTGAACTTGAAACATCAGTCTTGGAAGTTGATTTCGGTCTGAGGCAATTGATCACAATCTTGTGAAGCAAAATGTTGAACACACTCATCCTTAAGTAGGAAATCTTTTCCTCTGTTCTCCTGTCCTTAACAAGTTCCAATGTAGCACGAGCAATAGAAACTTTGATCCGTTGATATCTTCCTCTCTCAACTCCTAACACATCTTCTAGCATATCCATATCCACTACAAAGTCTTGATCTTTGACACTGAAAGAGAATCTATTCGCATCCAAGAAACTAAGATTTGAATAGAAATATGCAGTTAATTGAGGATAGGGCTCTGTGATGTCAGAGCAGAATTTTTCAAGTTGAAGATAACCGAACTTTTCCCTCAAGTTCACATTCATAGCATCCAGAAAATCAAAATCCACACTCCTAGGGTTTATTACCCCATGCTTCAGCAATTTTGAGTATAGATCCTTCTATTCCTTTGATCTAACAACTCTCCCCTTTTTCCTCAATTTTCCACCGCAACACCCATTCTCGGTTCAAATTGGCTGTACAATTTGTCATCATCATTCCCATCTATCGGATTAAATCCCCAATTATGAGGATCACTTGGAATATTCGCAAGGGTTTCTTCTGCCACCCCTTTACGAGCAATTCCCAAACTTTCCATTTTTCGCAAAAAGATAGATTCATTTCCATATCCTTTGTCCTTAAGAAAATCATTGACATAGTTCAATGGAGTACCAGTCCCTTTTAAAGCATGATACAACTTATAAATAAAAGAGGGCCTTTGAACTCTTACAGGATCTGCATCTTTAATGATTTCTTCCTTTTGTTGATGATCAACACCTTGAGGACTAGATGGAGGAGAATGACGCTGCTGAGAATGTTGTGGACTCTGCTGCTGATTTGGAGACACTTCTTCTTCAGTGAGATCGAAGTGCGTAGGCCCCTCACTCATTCGCCGTGGTCCCCTGCTTGCGATCCTCGAAGACTTTCTTGAAGACGATATCTTTCTTAGTCTTTGAAAGATTCCTTACTTGACTTTCCCAAGAAAGATGACAACTTTTTCAAAGATTAAATAAGAGAGGAAAACATGAATGGAAGATTGGTGCTTTTTAGGGTTTTGGAGTTAAGCGAAGAGAAACCGACTGTATATAAAACAGTCAAAAGGAGGGAATAACAAGCGTTGTAATGGAAAGTGAAAAGATGCCTTTTAAAAAAATAACTACATTTTTTGAAAAATGGTCATTTCAAAATAACTCCTTTTTCAAAAGGAAACGTTGCAATAATCTCGTCAATTAAAGATAGCGATTGAGATAACAATAATCAAACACGGTTGATGAACGTACCTTTTCAAGATGAGATTTAAAGAGAGAATAACTTACAGTCAAAGTCTTGCAGTCAAAGTCTTATTTGTCTGATTCTGAGAGTCTCTAGACTTTAACTTCTTCAAACCTCAAAATGTTGAGTTTGGAATGGATAATTTCAAATTGATTTTTTTCCAAAGGCTTTGTAAATATATCCGCCAGTTGGTTCTTTGAGTCAACAAACTGAATCGTAATTTCTCCATTTTGAACATGATCTCTAATGAAGTGATGTCGAATCTCTATATGCTTTGCTCTTGAGTGAATAATTGGAATTTTTGGTGAAATTCATTGCGCTGGTGTTGTCACATTTAATCTCCGTGCATGAATCTTCAATTCCAAAGTCTCTTAGCTGTTGTTTTATCCACATAATTTGTGAACAACAACTTCCGAGAGCTACATACTCTGCTTCTGCTGTAGAGAGCTACTGTACTTTGCTTCCTTGAAAACCAAGACACTGTTCTGCCTCCAAGTAGTTGACAGGTACTTGAGGTGCTCTTTCTATCAACTCTGCATCCGGCTAAGTCTACGTCTGAGTATCCAAGAAGAGTAAAGTCTCCCCTTTTAGGATATCAGAGACCAAAGCTTGAAGTTGATGCAATATATTTGATAATACGCTTTGTAGCATTTAAATGAGATTCTTTAGGGTCTGCTTGAAATCTGGCACAAATGCAAACACTAAACAAAATGTCAGGTCTAGAAGCAGTAAGATAAAGAAGTGAACCGATGATACTCCTGTATAACTTTTGGTCGACTTTCTTTCCTCCTTTATCTTTGTCTATCTTCAAGGAACTTGACATTGGTATTTCAGCCTTTTTGCAATTGTCAAGTCCAAACTTTTTAACAAGATCATTAGCATATTTTTCTTGATGAATAAAATTTCCTTCCTTCAGTTGTTTCACTTGAAGTCCAAGAAAGAAGGTTAACTCACCCATCATGCTCATTTCAAATTCATCTTGCATAGTCTTAGAGAATTTCTTGCACAGACTTTCATTAGAGGATCCAAAAATAATATCGACATATATTTAAACAAGCAGAAAACTCTTGCTTTCTCTTTTAATAAAAAGAGTAGTGTCTACTTTACCTTTAACAAAACCATTTTCAATTAAAAACTTACTCAATCTGTCGTACCAAGCTCGAGGTGCTTGTTTTAAGCCATATAAGGCCTTTTTGAGTCTGAATACTGAGTCTGGTTTCCTTGGGTCTTCAAACCATCTAGGAAGGCACTTTTGACATCCATTTGGAATAACTTGAAATTTTTATAACAAGCAAAAGCAAGTAATAATCGAATTGCTTATAACCTTGCTACTAGTGCGTAAGTCTCGTCATAGTCTATCCCTTCTTCTTGTGTGTATCCCTTGGCCACGAGTCTTGCCTTGTTTCTTATGACTTTTCCTTTCTCGTTCATCTTGTTCCTGAAAACCCATTTAGCTCCAATAACAGACTTACCTTTCGGTTTAGGAGTCAATTCCCAGACATCATTAATACTGAATTGCCTGAGCTCTTCTTTCATTTTTTCTAGTTTTGGTATATGTTATTCTACTTTACAATATAAGAAACCACCTATTAAATATGTACATCAATGGAAACAAGATCGAGAATGATGTTTTGTCCATAAATACAAATAAAGACGTGATCTTAATTGAGCGTTGATCTAGATAAACATTTTAAACGGCACAAAGAGGAGATGATGTAATATGCTTTCATGGAAAGGCGAAATTTCATTTGTGATTTTTTTGTCGAAAATAATTATATTCATTATTTAAAAGGATACATTAGAGGTACATAAATTTCGTAACAAAGTGAATCAAAGCCAAGTAAGGTTTAGTATAGTGAAATACAAATCCAAATCCATAAAATAAAGAGAATCAATCGAACACTAGTAGGCTTAATCACAAGTTTGTTACACAATAATGAATCTATCAAGCAAAATAAATTATGGCAAATCAGTGGATCTCAGATCTTCATCAATTATGAATACACATTAGAAATTCCTCCTCCAATAGCTAGTTTACAATGCATGCCTAAGACTAGCTTTCTTTGGATCATTGTCGTACAATGACAATCAAAATAAGTTGAACAAACACAAATCTAATAGTTGGGAGAGCAAGTCTTCGTGGTTCAACAAGACATCGAAGTTCATGCCATCACCATTGAAGCTAAAGGCAAAGGACTTATATATAGAGACATAATACAAAGGCATCACATCCTTGAAAGTATATTTATATACTCCCAAATTTATAGTAGGCAAGGATAGCTCTAAATATAAAAATTAAATTGAGAGAGTTTAAACTCTCAAATTTAAAACTAGATCGAGAGAAGACATTTCCTATATCTAAATCAAAAGAGAGGAATAGAAAAAAAAAAAAAAAAAAAAGTTAGAATATGAGGGTGTATTTCTTTCTTGAAAAATTAGCGATTTAAGAAATATTTTTCATAAAATAGATGTTTGTCTCGCTTACAAAAAATAAATGGATGAAAATTTTATTTATCGTCTACAAAAATAGCTAAGCATAAAATGTTATCAATAATAAAAACATTTTTGTTGACTAATTCTTCCAAAAATATAAGTAATCATTTTTTGAAAATTATTGTTCAAATCGCTCATTTTTTGTGAAATTGACGTAATCTAAAATTCTTGAATGACAACTTTATCCTGAAATCTCGCTCCATGTTTATTGTAAATATATATAGAATAAAGGGATATAAAAGTGAGAATCTGAAAACCAAATTCATCTCCGCTTTCCTCACAACAAGCGGGCTATTTCCTTTTCTTTATCTTCTTATAAAATAAAAAATAATTTCATCTCGCTCTGTGTATGGTGTGAAGTCTGCTTCTTTCCTCCGCCGGAACGAAAAGCTCAATGGCATCATCGTCCTCGTCGTGCCGAAAATCTTGAACTTTCATC
The DNA here is from genome assembly GCA_016097595.1 of Eucalyptus pumila. Lineage (NCBI taxonomy): Eukaryota > Viridiplantae > Streptophyta > Magnoliopsida > Myrtales > Myrtaceae > Eucalyptus > Eucalyptus pumila. The sequence continues at coordinate 44,031,588 of CM027850.1, forward strand.
CAAATGCTTCTCCAAAATCGCGCCTCCACCGCCAAATCATTCTCAACCTCGACGAACATCCTCCCCTGGAGAGCTCAGATCGAGCAGCATCAGCTGGCCTCGCAGATCTCCGCCCTACTCCTGCAGAGGCGAAACTGGGCACCTCTTCTTAAAACCCTTGACCTCCCTTCCTGCCTGAACCCATCTCTCTTCCTCCGCGTCCTGCGCAGAATCGAGACGAGCCCTCGACTATCTCTCGGTTTCTTCAACTGGTTCGGGACCAGATTGGGTTTTGGAGCGGACCTCAGGTCTTGCTGCCACATCATCTGTGTGCTGTATTTATTTATTATTATTATTATTTGGGCTTAAATTAGCTGATTAGCATTATGCCGGCATCTTCCTTTCAAAAATTACCGTAATCTGATCATGATAACGATGCCTTAACATATCACACATTCATAGATTTATTGTCTAGCCGAAAAAAAAAAAAAAAAAAACCACAGACGTAATGTTTAGGGGGTGAATGATAAGCATTCTTGTCAGAAATTGATTTCTGGAAAATAAATATATCTTTCTATTTATATTTCTAGAAGAGTTTTTAAGCAAAAATAACCGTTTGATAACGACACAAATTTTCTACTGTAAAAATAGAAATTCATTTGATAATGACACAAAATTTCTTCATTTCGGACGGTGGCGGACCGACAGACAGAGGTGGATTGGCAATTGGCGGTGACGACTGGCGACCGGCGGTGGCGGTAGTGGTGGTCGGCGACTGACAGCGACTGGCGGCGGCAGCGATCGGCGACAGCTAGCGACCAGCAGCAGCGGCGAGCGACCGATGGACGATGGTCGGCGGCAACAGATGAAGGACCGGTTGACAAATGATGAGAAGAATTTTTATTTCTCATTTCTGTTTTAGAAATAGAGAAGTAGAAAATTTTTATTTCTGATTTATATTTCAAACCTATTTCTAGAACAAGATTCCATTTCAGAAATAGAAAATTGGAATAATTTTATCAAACAGATTTCTATTCCAGAAACAAGTCTATAAAAGAAAAATTATTTATAGAACAGAAATATGTGGTTGTCATGCACCCCCTTAATTCTTTGTTGTTGTGGAATTGTTTCCATATGATGTATAATTGCTTTGGTACTCTACAAGACATCAGCAAATTTAGATAATACATTGATCTAAGAATGCACTATTTATCTTAACATACGTGAAATACATAAAGCTTTTGTTGTGCACTTTGATCCGAGAAGCTCGATCTCTCCTACTCTCCTCAATTCAATTGATCTGCATACGCGAAGTACCAAACACATTTTACATTTTTTAGAAAAGTATTATGGCCAAATAAACTGTTTATGTGTCAAATAGCCATAAGTGTATTTTTATTTTATTTTTATTTTGGGCAATCAAATCAGAAAGATGTATTTACTTTTGATTTGCTAAAAAAAGATGTAATTTTTTTGGTCAATGATTAGAAGTGTTAGCATTACATGCTATCCATCTCTCACATAAATTTGTTGCTAAATGCTTCTAGAGAGCACTTCTCTCCGTCCTCTGCTCTTACTAAGTTTATTTTATCTAGAACCATATCAAACAATATACATGAGACCAATGAGTTTGCTCGATGTTGGAATTCCTTTTAATTGACAAAGATGGTATTTGTATAGTAGGAATGATTAACGGCTTTTGGCTGCATATAGTAACCATGAGGTTTATTATGTTACTTTGAGCATTTTATCAGTGAATTCAATAATGACATTGAATATTGGTCGTCGAATTGCCGCGTTCAGAATTTTGATTAAGTAAATTAATCAATCTTTGAGTTTCGATACAATAGTTATTCTTAAAAGTCAAGTAATGATTAAATGGTATGCGTTGTCACATTAGAGAAATATACAATTTCTACCTAACCTAAATATACAATTTCTACCTAACCTATCATTTATCAGATTTCTTGGAATGGAAATGTTATTAATGTAAAATATGCAAGTGAATCCACCAATAATAAGAATGACCAACTCTTTGCCTATTTATACTGTTCTCATATTTTGATGCTCCAAGCTTCAATATCTTATTCTTCTTGAGCCACAATCTTGCCACTCTCCTCATATATGACCATCTCCATCAACAAATAATGAAGTTGTTCCGTCGACCACTGTAGTTTTTTTCCTGAAAAAACATATTGATGCATCTAATGGTTATCCATTTGTTTTGTCAAATAGTATGTTCACATACAAAAAAAAACTCTCCTAATTCAACGGGAGATGCATCATCATGCACTCTATCTTTGAAAAGTCGGATCAGTGATCTACCAAAATATGCTACTTGCATAATTTCGTCTCGTCAAAGGTATGAATTTCCAAAAGTAACATTTTGTTAGATTAATTATTTTTGTCTTAATCCGACTACTTACGTTTCCTACTCACGATTTGGAATTGATCTAACTTTCTATTGCTCAGTTATTGTAGCTTTTGCCGGCTCTCTTGGCGGATAACATCAAGAGCTTCCCGGGGACTCCATCAAAAAGAAGAGACGACTGGAAGTTTATCTAGACATTAAAAATGGGTTTTGAACCCATTTACTAACCCAGAATTCCTTGAATTGGTCATACATGGTGATCTTAAATATCAAAAGTCCAGTCATAAGGGTTATAAAATGAAAAGTGTAAAATAAATGGGTAAATGGAATTTAAGACCGACTCATTCCAAACCACTTGACAAAGCGTTCAGAATATTTTCTCTCTTGCTGGCGTGCTTGGTCCAGCGATGAACACTGCCCAGTCTCCAACTCCACCTCACACACTCTCTCCCCTTTATCTTTCTCTCCAAGCCAAGCAATCGTCTCCAACCTCCGTCTCTTCTGAAGGCCATGACAGCTTCGACGGTGGGCCGGAGCAAGAACCGAGAGCTGCTCCAGAAGGGGAGGACCCTCGGCATCAAGGCCATCCAAGCCGTGCAGGCGCTAGAGCAATTGAGCAACAAGGACCTTCGATAGCTCGAGCTAGTTCGCCTACAGCCGATTCTCCTTCTGGACTGTCGTCCAAGGAAGGGACTGACATTTGCATAGGTTCTATGTTGTCCCATGGAACTCCAATTTGCAAAGCAAACTCCATCTACATTGCATAGAGGAAGTGAACTTGGGGCATGCTTTAGAGTAAATAGCTCTGTTTTCCAGTATCACATGTAAAATTGTATAACAGCTTGTTGTAGGGAGTGAGCTTCCCTTAATTATTTTTTTTCCATGGCTGAGAGAAATGAATTTTTATTACACGAAACATCAATCTATTTTCTCGTATTGTGGGCGGACCCCTGAATTAGTTGGTCCTATTTTTTTCAAGTGCCACCAATGAACATGTGATATTAATCTTGAGCGATGGTCCAGTTAATGTTGGCACACTAGCACGACCCCGAAGCAATGACAAAGTTGGCATATCTTTTATGTCGTACTTTTTTTCTAATCAACAAAATCCAATGTGGATCCTCTAGTAACCATGATGCTTTGAAGTGCCATAAATAATCCCTTATTTCATTTTTCTAGTTTTGGTATATGTTATTCTACTTTACAATATAAGAAACCACCTATTAAATATGTACATCAATGAAAACAAGATCGAGAATGATGCTGTGTCCATAAATACAAATAAAGACGTGATCTTAATTGAGCGTTGATCTAGATAAACATTTTCAACAGCACAAAGAGAGATTATGTAATATGCTTCCATGGAAAGGCGAAATTTCATTTGTGATTTTTTTGTCGAAAAAAATTATATTCATTATTTAAAGGGATACATTAGAAGTACATAAGTTTCATAACAAAGTGAATCAAAGCCGAGTAAGATCAATTGAACACTGGTAGGGTTAATCACAAGTTCATTACACAATAATAGATCTATCCAGCAAAATAACTTGTGGCAAATCAATCGATCTCGGATCTTCATCAATTATGAATACACATTAGAAATTCCTCCTCCAGCAGTTATGACGTAGCTAGTTTACAATGCATGCCTAAGATTGGCTTTCTCTGGATCGTCGTCATACAAAGACAATCAAAATAAGTTGAACAAACACAAATCTAATAGTTGGGAGAGCAAATCTTCGTGGTTCAGCAAGACATCGGAGTTCATGCCATCACCATTGAAGCTGAAGGCAAAGAACTTATATACATATATAATACAGAGGCATCACATCCTTGAAATTATATTTATACTTCCAGATTTATATCAGGCGAGAATAGCTCCTAATATAAAAATTAAATCGAGAGAGTTCATATTCTCAAATTTAAAACTAGATCGAGAGAAGACATTTCCTAAATCTAAATTGGAAGAGAAGAATACAAAAAAAAAAAAAGGCTAGAATATAAGGGTGTGTTTCTTTCGCGAAAAAATTAGCAATTTAGAAAATATTTTTTGAAAAATAAATGTTTATCTTGCTTACAAAAATAAATGGATGAAATATTTATTAATTGCCCACAAAAATAATTATGCTTAAATTGTTGTCAATAATGAAAATATTTCTGTTGATTAATTCTTCCAAATAATATAAGTAATTGTTTTTCAAAACATAATTAAGCTAATTGTGATTAATTTGTGAGTATTTGTAGTGCTCATGATTTTATGAGCTATATAAAGTTATATAATACGGTCCACAATTGGGCCTATCTAGTCAGAAGCATTTCATTAAAACCATGAATGAGATTCTCATAAGATTCAATTCATGTAGGTATCATTTGGCTTAAATTGGGATGATTTTATTTATGGAAAATTTCTTTGTCGGCATCCTAACCTTCCAATAATGGTTGATTGTAGCATGAGCTGATTTTTTTTTGGGGGGGGCTTAAATTAGCTGATTAGCATTATGTCAGCATCTTCCTTTCAAAAGTTACCAAAATCCGATCACGATAACGATGCCTTAACATATCACTCATTCATAGATTTATTGTCTAGCCAAATTAAAAAAAAAAAAAAACACAGACGTAATGTTTAATGTCTAGCCCTGAATTCTCTGTTGTTGTGGAATTGTTTCCATATGATATATAATTGCTTTGGTACTCTACAAGACATCAGCAACTTTAGATAATACATTGATCTAAGAATGCACTATTTATCTTAACATATGTGAAATATATAAAGCTTTTGTTGTGCACTCTGATCCGAGAAGCTCGATCTCTTCTACTCCCCTCAATTCACTCAATCTACCAATGCAAAGTACCAAACACATTTACATTTTTTAGAAAAGTATTATGGCCAAAGAAACTGTTTAAATCTCGAATAGCGTTAAGTGTTTTTTTTTTTTGGTAATAAGATCAGAAAGATATATTTACTTTTGATTTGCTAAAAAAGATGTAATTTTTTTTGGTTAATAATTAGAAGTGTTAGCATTACATGCTAGCTATCTCTCGTGTAAATTTGTCGCTAAAAGCTTGTAGAGAGTACTTCTCTCCGTCCTTCGCTCTTACTAAGTTTATTTTATCTAGAACTGTATCAAACAATATACATAAGACCAATGAGTTTGCTCGATGTTGGAATTCCTTCTAATTGACAAAGATGGTATTTATATAGTAGGAATGATTTACGGCTTTTGGCTGCATATAGTTACCATGAGGTTGATTATGCGACTTTGAGCATTTTATCAGCGAATTCAATATTGACATTGAATATCAATCGTCGAATTGCCATGTTCAGAATTTTGATTAGGTTAATTAATCAATTTTTGAGGTTCGATATAATGGTTATTCTTAAAAGTCAAGTAATGATAAAATGGCATGTATTGTCACGTTAGAGGAATATACAATTTCTACCTAACCTACCATTTATCAGATTTCTTGGTATGGGAATGTTATGAATGCAAAATATGCAAGTGAATCCACCAATAATGAGAATGACCAACCCTTTGCCTATTTATACAGCTCTCACCTTATTTATACAGCTCTCATCTTGCCACTTTCCTTATATTTGACCATCTCCCTCAACAAATGATGAAGTTGTTCCGTCGACCACTATAGTTTTTTTCCTCAAAAAATCTATCGATGCGTCCAATGGTTATCCATTTGTTTCATCAAATATTATATCCACATACAAAAAACTCTCATAATTAATGAGAGATGCATCATCATGCGATCTATCTCTAAAAAGTCGGATAAGCGATCTACCAAAATATGCTACTTGCATGACTTCATCTCGTCAGAGGTATGAATTTTCAAAATTAACATCTTGCTAGATTAACTATTTTGTCTTAGTTTGACTACTTACCTTTCCTACTCGTTATTTGGAATTGATGTAACTTTCTATTGCTCAGTTATTGTAGCATTGGTTGGCTCTCTTGGTGGATAACATCAAGAGCTTGCTAGGGACTCCATCGAAAAGAAGAGACGAGTCGAAGTTTGATCTAGACATTAAGGGCGTGTTCGGTAACGATTATGTCCTCAGGAACAGATTCTGATTAGAAATGATTATTTTTTATTCTATTCCCGGGAACAATTTCTAAGCATTTTAAGCCGTTTGGTAATTGTCCAAATTTTTTTATTCTAGAATAGAATTGTGTTTGGTATCGTGCTCATTCATTCTTACGATTCCAGATCAATTTCTTTTAATTTTTAAATAATTTTTTTCTTTTTTCCTTTATTTTATTTTATTTTTTCCTTTATTTTATTTTATTTTTTTCCTTTTCTCATATTCTTCTTCTTCTTCTTCTGGCCAATCGCCAGACAAGCGATCGGCCAGACGAGGGGCCAACGACCTCACCGGAGTGTCACTGGCCCTCGACCAGGTCGAGTCTCACCGATAGCTGGGCTTGCCTTCTGCGAGCTCACTGGACCAATCTCTTCTGGTGTGCTTGGTCCAGCGGCGGCCACTGCCCAGTCTCCAACTCCACTTCACACACTCTCCCCTTTATCTCCCTCTCCAAGCCAAGCAATCATCCCCAACCTCCGTCTCTTCTAAAGGCCATGACAACTTCGACGGTGGGTCGGAGCAAGAACCGGGAGTAGCTCCAAAGGTGGAGGACCCTCAGCATCAAGGCCATCCAAGCTGTGCAGGCGCTAGAGCAATTGAGCAACGAGGACCTGCGATAGCTCGAGCTAGTTCGTCTACAGCCGATTCTCCTTCCGGACTTTCATCCAAGGAAGGGACTGACTTTTGCATAGGTTCTATGTTGTCCCATGGAACTCCAATTTGCAAAGCAAACTCCATCTTCATTGCATAGAGGAAGTGAACTTAGGGCATGCTTTAGAGTAAATAGCTCCGTTTTCCAGTATCACATGTAAAATCGTATAATAGCTCGTTGTAGGGAGTGAGCTTCCCTTAATTTTTTTATTTTATTTTCATGGCCGAGAGAAATAAATTTTTATTACATAAAACATCAATCTATTTTCTCGTATTATGGGCGGACCCCTGAATTAGTTGGTCCTATTTTTTTCAAGTGCCGCCAATGAACATGTGATGTTAATCTCGAGCGATGGTCCGGTTAATGTTGGCACACTAGCACGACCCGAAGCGATGACAAAGTTGGCATATCTTTTGTGTCGTACTTTTTTCTGATCAACAAAATCTTATGTAGATCCTCTATTAACCGTGATGCTTTGAAGTGCCATAAATAATCCGTTATTTCATTTTTCTAGTTTTGGTATCTGTTATTCTAGTTTACAATATAAGAAACCACCTATTAAATATGTACATTAATGGAAACAAGATCGAGAATGATGCTGTGTCCATAAATACAAATAAATACCTGATCTTAATTGAGCGTTGATCAAGATAAACATTTTTTTTAGCTCGATCTAGATAAACATTTTAAATGGCACAAAGAGGAGATGATGTACTATGCTTTCATGGAAAGGCGAAATTTCATTTGTGATTTTTTTGTCAAAAAGAATTATAGTCATCATTTAAAAGGATATATTAGAAGTACATAAATTTCGTAACAAAGTGGATCGAAGCCGAGTAAGGTCTAGTATAGTGAAGTACAAATCCAAATCCATAAAATAAAGAAAATCAATTGAACACCGGTAGGGTTAATCGCAAGTTCGTTACACAATAATAGATCTATCAAGCAAAATAACTTGTGGCAAATCAATCGATCTCGGATCTTCATCAATTATGAATACACATTAGAAATTCCTCCTCCAGCAATTACGACGTAGCTAGTTTATAGTGCATGACTAAGATTGGCTTTCTCTGGATCTTCGCCGTACAAGACAATCAAAATAAGTTGAACAAACACAAATCTAATAGTTGGGAGAGCAAATCTTCATGGTTCAGCAAGACATCGGAGTTCATGCCATCACCATTGAAGCTGAAGGCAAAGAACTTATATATAGATATAACACAGAAGCAACTTATATATAGATATAACACAGAGGCATCGCATCCTTGAAATTATATTTATACTTCCAGATTTATATCAGGCGAGAATAGCTCTTGATATGAAAATTAAATCAAGAGAGTACAAACTCTCAAATTTAAAACTAGATCAAGAGAAGGCATTTCCTAGATCTAAATTGGAAGAGAAAAATAGAAAAAAAAAGAAAAAAAAAAAAAAAATGTTAGGATAAGGGCGTGTTCCTTTCTTGAAAAATTAATGATTTAGAAAATATTTTCCAAAAAATAAATGTTTGTTTTGCTTACAAAAATGAATGGAGGAAAAATTTATTTATTGCCCACAAAAATAGTTAAGTATAAATAATTATCAGTAATGAAAACATTTCCATAAACTAATTCTTCCGAATGATATAAGTAATATTTTTTTAAAAATATTTTTCAAATCGTTTATTATCTGTGAAACTAACGTATTCTAAAAGTCTTGAATGACATGATTATCGGAAATCGCTCCATCTATGTTGTAAATATATATAGAATAATGGGAGATAAAAGTGAGAATCTGAAAACCAAATTCATGTCCATTTTCCTCGCAACAAGCGGGCTATTTCCTTTTCTATTTCTTCTGATAAAATAAAAAAATAATTTCATCTCGCTCTGTGTATGGTGTGAAGTCTGCTTCTTCCCTCTGCCGGAACGAAAAGCTCAATGGCATCATCGTCGTCGTCGTCTCGAAAATCTTGAACTTCCATCGCCAAAACATTCTCAACCTCGGGGAACATCCTCCCTTGGAGAGCTCAGATCGAGCAGCATCAGCTGGCCTCGCAGATCTCCGCCCTCGTCCTGCAGAGGCGAAACTGGGCACCTCTTCTTGAAACCCTCGACCTCCCTTCTTGCCTGAACCCATCTCTCTTCCTCCGCGTCCTGCGCAGAATCGAGACGAACCCTCGAATATCTCTCGGTTTCTTCGACTAGGTCAAGACCAGATTGGGTTTTGGAGCGGACCTCTGGTCTTGCGGCCACATCATCCGTGTGCTTAATTAGCTGATTAGCATTATGCCGGCATCTTCCTTTCAAAAATTACCGTAATCCGATCATGCTAACAATGCCTTAACATATCACTCATTCATAGATTTATCGTCTATCCGGAAAAAAAAAAAAAAAAACCCACAGACATAATGTTTAATGTCTAGCCCTGAATTCTCTGTTGTTGTGGAATTGTTTCTGTTGCACTTTAGCTAGTTAGCTAGTATGTCCATGATGGGGTGCGATTGGACCACACCATTTGCACTTGATACGATACGATGGAAAGACACCATTTGTAGGGGTGTCATGGAGACATATAAAAACCTCCCGAACACAACCGTTGGAGGTGTTGGCAATTCATTCGCACCAAATTTTCTCTCCATTTCCATCAAAGAATATCAAGGCATTCCATTTCATCTTTGCAAGAACAATCGGCATTTACGCCGTAGAAATTGGGTGTTTTCCTTGTGATTGCATCCAGACTAACGTGAGGTAGTGTTGTTCATGATTTATTCGCAATTCAACGTTCGTTCTGGGGCTATTTGTTGTTTGCGCATCGAAATCAAGTAAGTCGTCTTCCGCCAACTCGAATTCCAACATTGGTATCAGAGCCCGGTCGTGATTTCTACCTTGTTTTTCATCGAGTTTTCTCATTTACCATTTGATATTGAGATCAAGAGTTTGTATTCTATACTGTTTGGATCTCTGATAGTTGGAATTGCCTTATGAAAAACTTGAAATTGAACCGAAGCGAAGAACGGGTTAGGGGTCGCATGATCCATGAGGTTTTGGCTGTTTTTCGAAATGATTTTTTGGTCAAAATTAATTTTTGAATATATAGGATGAAAGAGCTCGTCGAGACGAGTACGGCGGTGGGTCGAGCGCCGCCGGACGCGCCCACACACGTGGCCAGAAGCCGCTACGCGTGGGTGTCACACGCCTGAAGCGCTGGCATAGCCAGCGCGTCCGCCACATGCACCGGTCGGCAAACCGGCCCGTGCGCGACACGCGCCAGCCGGCAAATCGGCATGCGTCGGTTGGCAAACCGGTGCGTGATGACGTCACCATGATGTCACCCAACGGTCGGTAACCGCTAGGATGACGTCATCGATGATGTTAGCGCCGGTGACAGTTGGCCGGCCGGTCACCGGTCGGCGACCCAACCCGACCCGACCGTTGACCGGTCAACCGGTCCAGCGGTCAAACTGGTTGAACCGGTCACCGATCGGATCGGCTAGGAGCCGTTTGGCTCGCTGGCGCGTGCGCCACATGCGCCCTACTCAGGCGGTGCGTGGGGGCGCGTGCGAGCTCCGATTGGAGCGTGGTCGGTGACATTTGCTTCGTATTAGTGTCCTCTACACGGTGGTATAATTATTTTATACTTTTGAATTTTATAAATGTATGAAAATGCTTTGGGAACCCCATGTACGCGTATTTTTTGGGGTTTAATGCAGTTTATTCATTTGTGGCTTGTATTTCTTGTGATTTAGGAAATACAGTAGCTAGCTTGTGTGCAAATGATGTTATATATGCTGTGTAGAGCTTTGTTCAATGATATGATGTATATATTTTAATATTCTTGCAATTTTCTAGTTGCTAGAAAATTAGAACAATGGTAGGAAATCCATTACATATCAAATTATATTTTTTTAATATTATAGTTGAAGCATGATTGTTGTTTATATGTTGGTTATTATCATGCAATGTTTTTGTGTTAAGAAAAAATGTAGAAATTACATAAGGTTATGTAATTATTTTTCATAGTGGGAGTTCGTAGGTTGGTAGAATTGAAAGGAGTTCTCACCTAGAACTTAAAATTTGTGCAAATTAAACTAACTAATGATAATAAAACAATTGTACATAGAAGTTTATTGGGAACATTGTGAACTTTTGCTTTTGTGTCTTTTGTTGAATTATCATTAATTTAGTTTGTCTTTGTTGCAAATTAAATATGTGTTTTACTTTGTAAAGTGTGCTAGTATTGATTCTGCGTTTGTTATGTCAATGTGTTATAGTAATTGATTATGGCTTTGGCATCCAAGACCATTGTTGCTGACCTCAATAAAGGTGAGAAGTTGAACGGTGACAATTATAATATTTGGCACCGAAAAGTTCAGTACATCCTTAAGAAGCAAGAGGTTTTGGAAACTCTCAATCATACCATGGATGAACCTGAACATGGAACTTCAGCTCAACACAGGAGAGATATGGAAGCTTATCAAGCTTGGAAAAAGAAATAACATTGCTCGCATCACGTTACTAAGCTGTATGCAAGATGATCTCATATGTGAATTTGAGAGTTATGACAAAACTCAAGTTATGTGGGTTGCCTTGAAAGATAAGTTTGGGGATACATCTGCCACTAAGCTGAGAAAACTCACCATCAAGTTTGACACATTTCGAAAGCGCCCAAATGTAACGATGAGGCATCATCTTTGGGAGATGTCAAACATGATCCGTGAGCTGAAGTCGGCAGGTCACTCCCTTACTAATGAACAGCAAGTTCAGGCTGTTATAAAGTATCTTCCTGATAATTGGGAGCATATGAAAATCAATATGATGCATAATGAGAATATCGTCACTTTTTATGATATTGCGCGTTATTTGGAATTAGAGAATGAGCGCCTAGAGGCTGCAAGATCCTCTACCCATGCTTATGTTGCTGAATCGAGTTCGTGCAAAGCTTCGAGCTTCAAGCGCAAGAGAAATCTTTAGTTCAACAACAAAGGGAAGATGACTGATCAGACACCCAAGAGGGCTAAAACCTTCCGATGCAAGAAGCGTGGTGGGAAGAAGGACAAGGCCAAGATGAAGTGCCACAATTATGACAAGATGGGTCACTTTGCTCATGAATGCACTGAGCCGAAAAAAGGTACCCTATTACTCCATTACTTTGAGTAATGCTTTTGTTTCTAGTACTGTAATGCTTGCTGAATCTCATCCAATATGAACTGTAGACTTAGGAGCAACAGACCATGTAGCTAGAGACCAAGAAGCATTTGTGGAGTATTGTCGGATACCGCCTGGAAGAAAATGGATATATGTTGGGAATAACTCAAGGGTTGAAGTGAAGGGTATCGGCACATGTAAATTAATCTTACGTGGTGGTCGAAACCTGTTCCTGCATGATGTCCTTTATGCTCTAGATATTCGACGAAACTTGGTCTCTGTAGTTGTTCTTCTTAGCTTAGGTTATGTATTGAATTTCCATGGTGATTGTGTTGACATTTTGTATGGAACAGTTTATTATGGTTCAGGTCATGTATCAAATGGTTTTATGGTGTTAGACATTGACTATGATCAGTACAATGTTAATGTTGATGGTTGTTTTTCATTAATTGCGTCTTCTAATAACGTTGAGATTGATGCAAGTACTTGGCATGCTAGATTAGGTCACATTGGATTGCAAAGAATGCAAAGATTAGCTAGAGAAGGCCTTTTAGGGTCACTCACTAATGTTAGTTTATTCGTATGTGAACATTGTCTGGCGGAAAAAATAATTAGAAAACCATTCGGTAAAGAGACTAGAGCTGAATTTCCATTACATCTCATACATTCTGACATTTGTGGTCCTTTGAATGTGAAGGCAAGGCATGGAGCCTTATATTTCATCACTTTTATAAATGACTTCACACGTTTTGGTTATGTCTTTCTGATCTCCCATAAGTCAGAAGCATTAGACTGCTTTAGGCGATATATAGCGATGGTAGAGAATCAGTTGAACAAAACAATAAAGGCATTGAGAACTGATTGTAGACGTAAGTATCTATTGGAGCAATTCAAGGTTCTTTGTGATGAAAAGGGAATTGTACAACAATTGACTATTCCTAGTACTCCACAACAAAATGGGGTAGCTGAGAGAAGTAATAGAACCCTATTGGAAATGGTTAGGTCTATGATAGCGCAAGCAAATTTACCTATCTCCTATTGGGGAGATGCGTTATTGACTGCTGCCTATATACTTAACCGTGTGCCCTTAAAATCGGTCACTTCCACTCCTTATGAATTATAGACTGGTAGGAAACCAGACTTGAGTAGTCTACGTCCATGGGGATGTGCAGCTTTGTTCATGATCTTCCCATAAACATGGTAAATTATGTCCTAAAGGGAAGAAATGTATCTTTATAAGATATTCCAAACACTCCAAATGGTATGTGTTCATAAGTGAACAAGCTGATGGAAGTGAGATTGATAAGGACTTCCAATTATATGAGATGGAAGATTCTGATAACACACCCACTGATGTTGTAGAGGGAAATGAAGATTTACCTCAACACACAAGACCTAGTGGGAGTGTTGCATCACCTGACGAATTGAATCAAGGGAAATTCAATTGCGTAAAAGTAATCGTAAAAGTATTCACCGTCGTAGTTTTGAGATTGAAGGGGAAGCATTTATGATTGCTCAAAATGACGATGCTGAGCCTAAGACTGTTCAAGAGGCTCTCTCATCCTCTGACAAGAAAGAATGGAGAAAAGCTTTGGAAGATGAGATGGAGTCAATGAGGGCAAATCATGTCTGGGACTTGGTTGATCTACCACCAAATCGTAAGGCCATTGGAAACAAATGGGTCTTTAAGATTAAGCAAAGGGCGGATGGATCCATTGAAAAGTATAAGGCTCGCCTTGTGGCAAAATGTTATACTCAACAAGAGGGTATAGACTATGAGGAAACTTTTTCAGTTGTAAGGTTTGCCTCAATACACATTATTCTAGCCATCATTGCACATTTGGACCATGAATTACATCAAATGGATGTAAAGACGGCATTTCTCAATGGAGAATTAGATAAGGAAATCTATATGAAACAACCAATAGGTTTTATAGCTAAAGGTTAAGAGCATAAAGTTTGCAAGCTTTATCGCTCAATATATGGCCTTAAGCAATCATCTAGACAGTGGTATCTTCGTTTTCATCAAGCAATAATAACTTTTGGTTTCATGATAATCGAATAAGATCACTGTGTATATGTCAAGCGGTCCAAAGATAAATTTGTGATTTTATCACTTTATGTGGACGATATTCTGTTGGCTGGAAATGACAAGGTTTTGGTTATCACCATAAAAGAATGGTTGTCCTCCAATTTTGAGATGAAAGACATAGGAGAAGCTGCTTATATATTAGGAGTTAAGATCGAAAGAGATCGATCGAGGAAACTCCTTACTTTATCACAAAAATCTTATATTATGAAGATTCTTGAGCGTTTCAATATACAGCATTGTAATCCTATTGATACCCCTGTCATGCAAGGTGAAGGCCTAAGTACTGAGATGTGTCCTAAAACTCCAGAAGAAATCAAAGTGATGGAAACTAATCCTTACGCTAGTACGGTCGGAAGTTTGATGTATGCTATGATGTGTACTCGACCCGACATATGCTATGCCGTGGGATTGGTGAGCCGATATCAATCAAATCTCGGTTAAGCACACTGGAAAGCAGTGAAGAGGATCATGAGATACTTGAAGGGCACCATGGACTATCGACTTTGTTACCAAGGTAATGATTTACACCTATTGGGTTATTCAGATGCCGATTGGGGTGGAGACCTAGATGAGTGTAAATCGACTTCTGGATATGCGTTCTTACTCAATGGAGGTGCGATTTCTTGGAATAGCAAGAAATAGACATGCACGGCCTTGTCTACGATGGAGGCAGAATTTATTGTATGTTCTGCCACAGTGCAAGAAGCAGTATGGCTAAAACGTTTCTTGGAAAATTTAGCTAATGTCACTGAACTTCCAAGACCGATGACAGTTTATTGCGATAGTCAAGCTGTCATTGCCTATGTGAAAAATTTCAAGTATCATGGAAGGACAAAGCACATTGACATAAAGAATAACTTCATCAAAGATATTATAGCGTAGAAAGAAGTGATCCTACAATACATTTCAACCAATAGAATGGTTGCTAATCCATTTACGAAAGTTATTCCTAGAGACATGTTCTTGACCCATAGGATGTCACTAGGATTGCGTAGAATGTGATATCTGTTATTGTAGATAATCATTAGTTTATATATTTGTGGACAGATATATTGTACTTGTTTGTTTATTAGTGATTTGATGTTTTATCAATAAGTACAAATCCACTATGAGACTAGCACAAACACACATATATTATTGAAAAGTATGTCAGCAAGCAATGATTGGTTCACTCACACGAGCAATCGCCTCAAGTGCTGTAGTTAGCACGTTGAGATGAGACGTTATGTACAAATAAATGATGAAGAGCAAGTTTGGTACATAAAATATGTCGCATTTATTGGAGTCAAGATGAGGTCTATGGTTGATTTATAACAAGACCGAACATGATAGTCCCACAACCATGTATGCCTAAAAGGTGCCGGATGCGAGTACTTAATTAGGCACTATAGAAAGTGAGCTGATATAGCACTCGGGTTAAACATGAGTACGTGAGAAGCACGTAACTATGTTTAGGCTAAGATCTGTATGGTGGATATATTTGATAAATGACATACGCTCTTATAGAAAGAGTAATCCACTATAGCATGTAATTCATACTACATGTGCATTGTACGACCAATAAGGGAAAATGAGTAAAATTATCCCTATTTACTCATCGTGTGAGCCCTTCAGGTAATTTGTATTTTACCTCAATTTTGTGCCTATGTTACTTCTGACTATGTTCTCGAGGTGAAAGATCAATGTTGCTACTTTAGCATGTTACGAGCGGTCATGAATAGATATGGCCTATGGGACATGTCTAGGAAAGTAGTTGTTCTGAAATTGAGACATGAGTGCGAAGGAAGACTATTATTGTTTTACATCTATCGCATGTATTTACTAGTCAACCAATTATATCGCCCTTTGTGGTTGCGGATGTAATTGTAAATACATGGTGTTTTTGAGAATAGTAAAGTATAGCCTTTAAGGGATAGGTATACTTGGACTGATGTAACAAAATATCTCTGGGGCACTATGAGACATCGATTGTTTATTTCTTTTCGGGGTTGTAGCTATTATGTTATCCCTAACAAGTGCATAATTTGAGCTCCAAAATGCAGGTGTACTCACTGGTTGCACGGCTTATTTGCTAGTATGAATTGTTTTGTAAAGTTGATGAATGTTGAATGCCTTATATTCTTGATAAAGAGCTTTCAAGTCCATCATGTCCGAGTGGGAGATGTTGCACTTTAGCTAGTTAGCTAGTACATCCATGATGGGATGCGATTGGACCGCACCATTTGGACTTGATACGGTACGATGAAAGGACATCATTTGTAGGGGTGTCATGGAGACGTATAAAAACCTCCCAAACACAACCGTTGGAGGTGTTGGCAATTCATTCGCACCAAATTTTCTCTCAATTTCCATCAAAGAAGATCAAGGCGTTCCATTTCATCTTTCCAAGAACAATCGGCATTTACGCCATGGAAATCGGATGTTTTCCTTGTGATTGCATCCAAACTAATGTGAGGTAGTGTTGTTCGTGATTTATTCGCAATTCAACGTTTGTTTTGGGGCTATTTGCTGTTTGCGCATCGGAATCAGGTAAGTCGTCTTTCGCCAACTCAAATTCCAACAGTTTCCATATGATGTATAATTGCTTTGGTACTCTACAAGACATCGGCAACTTTATATAATACATTGATCTAAGAATGCACTATTTATCTTAACATATGTGAAATGCATAAAGCTTTTGTTGGGCACTGTGATCCAAGAAGCTTGATCTCTCCTACTCTCCTCAATTCAATCAACCTGCAAACGCAAAGTACCAAACACATTTTACATTTTTTAGAAAAGTATTATGGCCAAATAAACTTTTAAGTCTCGAATAGCGATAAGTGTATTTTTTTTTTTTTGGTGCAATAAAATCATAAAGATATATTTACTTTTGATTTGCTAAAAAAATATGTAATTTTTTTGGTCAATGATTAGAAGTGTTAGCATTACATGCTATCTATCTCTTGCGTAAATTTGTTGCTAAATGCTTCAGAGATTACTTCTCTCCATCCTTTGCTCTTACTAAGTTTACTTTATCTAGAACCATATCAAACAATATACATGAGACCAATGAGTTTGCTCGATATTGGAATTACTTCTAATTGACAAAGATGGTATTTGTATAGTAGGAATGATTAACAGCTTTTGGCTACATATAGTAACCGTGAGGTTGATTATGTGACTTTGAGCATTTTATATAATGACATTGAATATCGGTCATCGAATTGTAGCGTTCAAAATTTTGATTAAGTAAATTAATCAATCTTTGAGTTTCGATACAATAGTTATTCTTAAAAGTCAAGTAATGATTAAATGGTATGCATTGTCACATTAGAGAAAGATACAATTTCTACCTAACCTACCATTTATCAGATTTCTTTAAATGGAAATGTTATGAATGCAAAATATGCAAGTGAATCCACCAATAATGAGAATGACCAACTCTTTGCCTATTTATACTGTTCTCATATTTTGATGCTCCAAGCTTCAATATCTTATTCTTCTTGAGCCACAATCTTGCCACTCTCCTCATAGATGACCATCTCCATCAACAAATGATGAAGTTGTTCCGTCGACCACTATAGTTTTTTTCCTCAAAAAAACATATTGATGCATCTAATGGTTATCCGTTTGTTCTGTCAAATATTATGTCCACATACAAAAAAAAAAAAAAAAAAAAAAAAAAAAAAAAAAAACTCTCCTAATTCAATGGGAGATGCATCATCATGTGCTCTATCTTTGAAAAGTCGGATCAGCGATCTACCAAAATATGCTACTTGCATAACTTCGTCTCGTCGAAGGTATGAATTTTCAAAAGTAACATCTTGTTAGATTAATTATTTTTGTCTTAATCTAACTACTTACCTTTCCTACTCTCGATTTGGAATTGATCTAACCTTTCTATTGCTCAGTTATTGTAGCTTTTGCCGGCTCTCTTGGCGGATAACATCAAGAGCTTGCCGGGGACTCCATCAAAAAGAAGAGACGACTCGAAGTTTATCTAGACATCAAAAATGGGTTTTGAACCCATTTACTAACCCAGAATTCCTTGAATTGGTCATACACGGTGATCTTAAATATCAAAAGTCCAGTCATAATGGGTTATAAAATGAAAAGTGTAAAATAAATGGGTAAATGGAATTTAAGACCGACTCATTTCCAAACCACTTGACAAAGCGTTCAGAATATTTTCTCTCTTGCTGGCGTGCTTGGTCCAGCGATGGACACTGCCCAGTCTCCAACTCCACTTCACACACTCTCCCCTTTATCTTTCTCTCCAAGCCAAGCAATCGTCCCCAACCTTCGTCTCTTCTGAAGGCCATGACAACTTCGACGGTGGGCTGGAGCAAGAACCGAGAGCTGCTCCAGAGGTGGAGGGCCCTCAGCATCAAGGCCATCCAAGCCGTGCAGGCGCTAGAGCAATTGAGCAACGAGGACCTGCGATAGGTCGAGCTAGTTCGCCTACAGCCGATTCTCCTTTTGGACTGTTGTCCAAGGAAGGGACTGACTTTTGCATAGGTTCTATGTCGTCCCATATAACTCCAATTTGCAAAGCAAACTCCATCTTCATTGCATAGAGGAAGTGAACTTAGGGCATTCTTTAGAGTAAATAGTTATGTTTTCCAGTATCACATGTAAAATCGTAAAAGAGCTCGTTGTAGGGAGTGAGCTTCCCTTAATTCTTTTCCATGGCTGAGAGAAATAAATTTTTATTACACAAAATATCAATCTACTTTCTCGTACTAGGAGCGGACCCCTGAATTAGTTGGTTCTGTTTTTTTAGTGTCGCCAATGAACATGTGTTATTGATCTCGAGTGATGTCCAATTAATGTTGGCACTCTAGCATGACTCCAAAGCAATGACAAACTTGGCATATCTTTTATGTCATACTTTTTTTCTGATCAACAAAATCTGATGTAGATCCTCTGGTAACCATGATGCTTTGAAGTGCCATAAATAATATGTGATTTCATTTTTCTAGTTTTAGTATATGTTATTCGGGTTTACAATATAAGAAACCATCTATTACATATGTACATCAATGGAAACAAGATCGAGAATGATTCTATGTCCAAAAATACAAATACAGACGTGATCTTAATTGAGTGTTGATCTAGATAAACATTTTTAACGGTACAAAGAAGAGA
Source organism: Eucalyptus pumila (assembly GCA_016097595.1). Classification (NCBI taxonomy): domain Eukaryota; kingdom Viridiplantae; phylum Streptophyta; class Magnoliopsida; order Myrtales; family Myrtaceae; genus Eucalyptus; species Eucalyptus pumila. The sequence goes on from CM027850.1 coordinate 44,051,028, forward strand.
TGATGTAAATATGCTTTCATGAAAAGGCGAACTTTTATTTTTGGTGTTGTTTTTTCAAAAAAAATTATATTCATTACTCAAAAGGATACATTAAAAGTAGATAAACTTTGCAACAAAGCGAATCGAAACCAAGTAAAGTCCAGAGTAGCGAAATACAAATACAAATCCAAAAAATAAAGAGAATCAATAGAACATCAGCAGAGTTAATCACAAGTTTGTTACACAATAATGGATTTGTCAAGCAATATAATTGGTGGCCAATAAGTCAGTCTTGTATCTTCATCAATGATAAGCACATAATAAAATTTCATTATCCAACAACTATGGCATAGCCACTTAAAAAGTGTGCTTAGGATCGATTTCCTTTGTGCCATCACCGTACAATCGAAACAGGTTAAACAAGCACAAATCTAATCATTGGGAGAGCAAACTTTCATGGTTCATATCAAAGTTCATGTGATCACCATTTAAGCTGGAAGCAGATGACTTATATACAGCAATAACACAAAGGTGTCAAATCCTCCAAAGCATATATATACTCTCAAATCTAAATTAGGAGAGAATAGCTCTTGGATGTAAAAATTAAATAGGAATAGTTCAAACTTCTAAATTTAGAACTATATCGAGAGAAGAAGAGAAGAGAGATAAGAAAAGAAAAGAAAAAAAAGGAATGTAAAAGCACATTCGTTTCCTTGAGAATGACTAATTTAGAAAACATTTTTCAAAAAATAATCGTTTATATCACTTATAAAAATGAAAGAATGTGGAAAAAAATTCATCACTCATGAAAATGAGCAAGCATAAATGATTATGAATGATGAAAATAAATTTCGTTGAGTAATTTTTCTAAATAATATAAGCAATCATTTTTCAAAAAGATATTTTCCAAATCTCCTATTTTTCGCAAAATGAACACCCCAAAGAATGTGAATGATAACTATATCGTTCTAGAAATTAATTTTTCTATTTTTATTCCAGGGACAAGTTTATGATTAAAAAGACGTATTTGATAACAATACAAATCTCTTGTTCTCGGAATATAAATTCGTTTGATAACAATTCTCCCTCTTAAGTGGCGGCGGGAGGTGGCTAGCGACCAGTGGCCGACCATCGGGCCAATGGTGGGCGATCGATGACTAGCGACCGGCGGCAACCAGTGTAGGTGAGCTGTAAGTGATGATGAGAGTGGGTGATAAGAAGAGTTTTTATTCCACACTTTTATTCCAGAAATAGATTAGTAAAAATATTTTACTTCTAATTTATATTTCAAATCTATTTCTAGAATAAAAATTTGTTCCAAAAAAATAATATTATACTATTAAACTGATTTTTGTTCTAAAATTGTTCCTGAGAACAAAAAAAAAAAAAGAGAAACAAAATAGTTATTGTGTGCACTCTAAATGTCCCAAATGGTATCATTGTCCCGAAATCTCGTTCCATGTATTTTGTAAATATACGTAGAATAATGGAATATAAAAGTGAGAATCTGAAAACCAAATTCATCTTCATTTTCCTCACAACAAACAGGCCATTTCCTTCAAATTTTTTTTAGAAAACAAAAAATAATTTCATCTCGCTCTTTTTGTAGTGCCAAGTCTCCTTCTTCCCTCCGCCGGAACAAAGCTCAATGGCATCATCGTCGTCCTCCCCAAAAATCTTGAACTTTCAAACAGATGCTTCTCCAAATTCGCGCCTCCATCGCCAAATCGTTCTCAACCTCGACGAACAGCCTCCCCTGGAGAGCTCAGATCGAGCAGCATCAGCTGGCCTCGCAGATCTCCGCCCTCCTCCTGCAGAGGCGAAACTGGGCCCCTCTTCTTGAAACCCTCGACCTCCCTTCCCGCCTGAACCCATCTCTCTTCCTCCGCGTCCTGCGCAGAATCGAGACGAACCCTCGAATATCTCTCGGTTTCTTCAACTGGGTCGGGACCAGATTGGGCTTTGGAGCGGACCTCAGGTCGTGCTGCCACATCATTCGCGTGCTGGTCGGGTCGGGCGATGTCCAGGCGGCGAGACCCATTTGGGATTCAGTCGCTAAAGCTCACTCGGCGTCGAGAATTGCGGATTCGATGATGAGAGCGTCCAGAGGTAGCGATTCTTGTCGTTCTAGCACGTTGAGCTTCGTCGTCGAGGGGTATTCACATGACGGTCTGTGTATCGAAGGGTTGGAGGTGTTCGGGAAAATGAGGATGTGTGGATTGACGCCTTCGGTCGATGCGTGTAACGCATTACTCGATGCTTTGCGGCGAAAGGATGAAATCACATTGGCGTGGTGCTTTTATGGGGCGATGATTCGAGCACGTATTTCGGAAGATCGAGTTACATGGTCTCTTATTGCTCAGATTTTGAGCAAAGGTGGGAAATTTGATAGGATTGTTGCTCTCTTAGATTTAAGAATTTATAGTTCAGTGATGTACAATGTTGTTATTGATCATTATAGCAAGAGTGGCGAGTTTGGTGCTGCATTTAGTCGGTTAGCTGAAATGCTTGATAGGAGAGTTGAAGCGGGATTCGATACTTATAGCTCAATACTTGATGGGGCTTGCCGACATCGAGATGTCAATGTCACTGAGAAAACAATTGGAGAGATGATAGAGAAGGGATTTCTTTCGCCGAGTTCGTTGCTGGGTTATGATTCAGTCATTCAGAAACTTAGTGACTTGGGAAAGGTGCATGCTGCAGAGATGTTTTTCGAGAAGTCTCTTGAAAACAAGGTTAAATTGCTGAATGCTACATATGGTTGTTTGCTACGGGCAATGTCCAAAGAAGGCAGAGTAAAGGAATCTATTAGAATGTACAGAATGATCGACGAAAGGAGTATTGTTGTGAACGATAGCTGTTATGATGCGTTTCTGGATCTCCTTTGCGAAGAAGATCCATCAGAAGAAAAAAGTCTGCTGGTAAGAGAACTGATCACGAGAGGGCTTTCTTCTTCCCATTCGGGATTGTCGAATTTTTTAGCATCCCAATGTAGGAACGCAGATGGAAAGAAGTGGAGGATCTGTTGGATGTGATATTAGAGAAGGGCCTGTCGCTGGATACTTTCTGTTGTAGCTCCCTGGTCAGGCGTTACTGCTCGATTGGGCAGACGAGTAAAGCTGTAGCCTTACATAATAAGATAGAGAAACTAGAGGCGAACTTGGACGAAAGTGCTTACAATATACTCCTTGAAGCCCTCCTCAGAGGGACGGACAGTGAAGAGGCAGTTAGTGTTTTTGATCACATGAGGAGAAGGGATTTGGTTAGTACCGCGAGTTTTTCGATCATGATTCGTGGGCTCAGCCGCATCAAGGAACCAAATTAGGTCGGTCCAACACCTAATTGATGGACCAACTCGCATAGTATTGGTTCTCAATTTTTGGGGCCGAGGACCGACCCTCTTGAATCTAGGATTGAAAATTGGACTGACCCTATTGGTCCGGTTCAATTTTAAAGTCAACTCGGGACCAACTAATAATTTTCTTGTTTCATTTTTTGTATTCCTTAAAAAGACAAACCTACTATTTGAAATTACATATTCATCAACGAGGCAGCTTTAATCAACCAAAATATAAATACCGGTACATATCCAATATAAATTTAAGATAACATAACAATAGGAATTACATAACTGCAAAAAGTAATAAAGTATAAAAATGATCAAGACTGCTCGTGGAGATATAAGTGTTTCCTCTTCTGGAGCATACTATAATTCCGTGGCTTTTGATTTGTCTTTGAATCATTTTTTTGCTCGGAAAACGCGATGAGATGGGAAGTTTAAGAGAAGAGAATTCCGAGCTACATTGTAGGTGAAACTTACTAGTGGAATATAATTAAACCATAATATGTTCAGAAACTTAATATCAACCATAAATATACAACTTCATATCTTGCTAATTAGGGGTAAGCATGGTTTGATTTGGACCAGTCCCACATAAGACAAGGGGCGAGTAGTGAGTGGCAAGCTGCGAGACAAGAGGCAAGGGGCAAGCGGCATTGTGAGAGGCAAGTAGTGAGTTGCGAGGTGAGTGGGGAGCTAGGAGCGAAGCGAGTGTTAACCGTTGCTCACGAAGAGGGTTTCTAAATTTCTAATTAGAGTTTTGTTCGTTCTGATTTAATTGGCAAATATTAAAAAAAAAAAGGATAAAAAATGAAAGAAAAGGACAGAACAGAATGCTGGAGGAGAACGGCTTGTTAACCCCATTAACGTTAAGTTAGTGTTATAAAATTTAGAATATGTAAAAAATAAATAAATTATATATAACATATTAGATGTATAATACTTACAGGGTCGGTCTGGGTTGATCCATCATAAACTTCTAGGATCAAGGACCAACTTGTACAGTGCAAGATCTAGGGTTCCAAGACCAAAGACCAACCCAGTCCCTTGGGAACTTGAATTAAAACCGGCAAAGTTGGGCCGATTCAGGGTTGATGAACCAATGCTTACCCCTACCGTGCATAAATTAAGAAACTATGTTTGGCATAATTTGCTTAGATTTTATTTTGTTTCTCTCTTCTTTAGCACTTCTAATTAACATATAATTAAAAACCTTTTAGATTTTACAAAATCCAATTGCAATTATTCTTCAATGAACAATAACTTTCAGTGATAAATAGAGGTTTATTTACATACTCTAAGGCTTTATCATATACGTGGAATAGTACTTTAAGGTTTTATAAGACACATGGAATAGTTCTGATCGATATCGGGAAATTGATGTCCAAGTTTCCATCCATGAAGATCATTAGCAATCTAATGGTATCAAATTCATCTTATTCAAATAATTAGGCAATCACGGAGGGTGTATATGATGGTGCTTCTAGAGAAAATAAATTCAAACAAAACCTGCCATCGATAAAATTTGTTAGCTTGTGAAATTGCTAAATGCAAATTGTGCAAGTCAATGACACCAACAAAATGAACATGACTATATATTTATAGAGCCCTTCATATTTTCATGCTCCACACCTTAGCCAACTCAATTTCCTTTTCTTTCCTCGTGGTCCTTGAACTACTCCATGGCAAGGCCCCTGAGATGCCAACGAAGCAAAGAATCATGCATCATATCTCACTCGCATTTTTGAAAACCTCTTTTGACATTCATGTAATTATCATGACTTGCATACTCCAATCTTGCACGTAAAAGTAAGAACATCTGGAGAGTCTTAACTTTATATCTTTTGTTCATACTATGTTTATGTTTTGCCTATTTAATAGGCTTATTTTCTGTTGGATAGTGACGAGAGTTTTAGCAGCAACTCTCTTGTGTGTTTTTTCTTCTCTGAGTCTATTCGAGTAAATTTCAACAATAGTATCAGAGCCACAACAGGGAAGAAAAAAAGTGTTTAAAAGGAGTCTTGAGTGATCAAACATGAGAGCAGTAGTGGTTCTTCTTTGCAACAACAGTGATGGCCACAGAGAACTTCATACAGCCTGCTATACCTCGCTTTGATGGTCATTATGACCATTGGAGTATGTTGATGGAGAATTTCCTCAAGTCTAAGGAGTATTGAGACGTTGTTACTTCTAGTATTGCCAAACCAGAGGAAGGAGCTCAGTTGACAGCAACACAACATATAGCTTTGGAAGCAGCAAAATTGAAGGATCTTAAAGCCAAAAACTATCTGTTTCAGGCTCTTGACAGATCCATCTTGGAGACAATTCTCTGCAAGGACACCTCCAAACATATATGGGATTTCATGAAAAAAAAATATCAAGGCTCAGCAAGGGCAAAAAGGCAGCAACTCCAAATGCTTCGTGGGGAGTTTGAATTGCTAAGAATGAAATCGGGAGAAACAATCACGGATTTCTTTTCCCCGACAATGGCGATTGTTAATAAGATGCGAATCCATGGAGATAAGATGGAAGACGTCACAATAGTTGAGAAGATTCTTCGATCTTTGACACCAAACTTTAACTTTGTTGTCTGTTCTATTCAAGAAGCAAAGGATGTTGAAGAACTCTCAATTGATGAGTTACAAGGATCGTTGTTGGTCCATGAACAAAATTTCTTACAGCAAGAACCATAAGAGAAGGCATTGAAGGCCTCAACTGCAATCAACAACAAGAATGAATAGTGGCAGAAGCAGAGGAAGGGGAACCAATGATCGCCGCAATTTCAATCAAAAATCTAATGGCTATTTTTCTCGTGATTCTCAAGGCAGAGAACGAGGACTTGGAGGTTGACACTCAACAAATTTCAGACCAAAGTCAGTAGACAAATCCAAAGTGGAGTGCTTTTGATGCCACAGGTATGGGCATTACAAATCTGAATGTCGAACCAATTTAAATACATAAAGTATGGAAAGAACTAACTTTGTAGCAGAAAAGGAAGAAGCAAAAATTCTCTTATTGGTGTGTTAGGAAAAGGAGAAAACTTCTTCAAACTTGTGGTATCTTGATACTAGCTGTAGCAACCACATGTGTGGAGACAAGAAAGCATTCTCTACATTAGACAAGTCGTTCCGCACCACAATAAAATTTGGAGACGACTCTACCGCGCCAGTCATGGGGAAAGGGACGGTTGCAATTGTTCCTAAAGGGATTTCAGTACATGCCGTCAAAGAAGTGTTTTATGTTCTAGAATTAAAAACCAACCTCCTAAGTGTTGGCCAATTACAAGAAAAGGGCTATGAAATTACACTCAAAAGAGGTGTTTGTAGAATCCATGATGAGAAATTGGGTCTAATTGCTCAAGTTACAATGATTACCAATCGGATGTTCCCACTACATCTTCATGGCACTTCCCATTCATGCTTTGCTGCAAGATTAAAAGAGGAAGCTTGGGTATGGCATTTCAGATACGGTCATCTTAGCTTTAGTGGACTACGGACATTACATCAAAAGAAGATGGTGGAGGGACTGCCCCCAATCATTGCTCCGTCCGAAATATGTGAAGACTGTGTTGTTAGCAAACAACACCGTGCTAATTTCCACAAGAAAAAGCATGGAGAGCAAAGAAACCGTTGACGCTGGTCCATTCAGATATTTGCGGGCCAATATCTCCAGTTTCTAATGGAGGTAAACAGTATGTTATCACTTTCATTGATGATTATAGCCGGAAGATTTGGGTTTATTTTTTGCATGAAAAATCTGAAGCTTTTGAAGCATTCAAGAGCTTCAAAACACTTGCTGAAAAAGATAGTGGGAATCCAATAAAAGTCCTACGCACAAATCGTGGTGGCGAATACAACTCAAGTGCATTTGTAGATTTTTGTGGAAATCATGGCATTAAGAGACAACTCACTACAGCTTATTCACCACAGCAAAATGGAGTTTGTGAACGGAAGAACCGCACTATTTTGAATATGGTGGGAAGTTTATTGACAACAAGTGGAATTCCGAAGAGCTTTTGGCCCGAAGCTGTTAATTGGAGTATTCATCATTTGAACAGAAGCCCGACTCTTGTTGCTCTGAATATGACACCTGAAGAAGCTTGGAGCAAACAAAATCCAGCAGTAGATCACTTCAGAATTTTTAGGTGTATAGCTTATGCTCATGTTCCAGATCAGAAGAGAAAAAAGCTAGATGACTAGGGAGTTAAATGTGTTTTTCTTAGCATTAGTGATCAATCAAAAGCCTACAAACTTTATGATCCTATAACCAAGAAAATCATCATCAGTCATGATGTGATATTTGATGAAGAACAATTCTAGCCATGGAGTGAGAAAGGTGTTGAAGGACAAATTCCAATGAATTTTGAAGATGATGAAGAGCCCACAACCAATCGAACCATCACAGAATGTTCACAAAGTCAAAAGGCTACTGCAAAAATTGAAGAACGGCCACATCGAGTTCAAAAAAGATCCACTTGGATGAGTGATTATGAAGTAACAGGGGTTGACCAATCTGAAGATCCACTTACCTAATTTGCTTTGTTTTCAGATTGTGATCCTACAACCTATGATGAAGCTGTGCAAAAAGAAAATTGGAGAATTGCTATGGATGCAGAAATTGCAGCCATTGAGAAGAATAATACTTGGGAATTGACAGAACTTCCAAGAGGACACAAATCAATCGGGGTCAAGTAGGTGTACAAGACGAAGTTGAATAAAGATGGCGAAGTTGACAAGTACAAGGCACGCTTGGTCGCAAAAGGTTACAAGCAAGAATTTGGAGTAGATTACAAAGAGGTGTTTGCTCCCATGGCAAAACTTGACATAATCAGATTGGTGATTGCATTAGCATCACAGAATTCATGGCCTATCTTCCAATTGGATGTGAAGTCGACGTTCTTGCATGGTGACATACAAGAAAAGGTATTTGTTGATCAACCTTTTGGTTATGTGAAGCATGGTAGTGAACATAAAGTTTATAGATTGAAAAAGGCACTATATGGGTTAAAACAAGCTCCCCGAACTTGGTATAGTCGCATTGATGCTTATTTTTTGAAGGAAGGATTTAGAAAATGTCCGTATGAGTATTACATTATTTATTAAAGTTGATAATGGTGGAAAATTGCTTCTAGTATGTTTGTATGTGGATGATCTCATCTTCACAGGAATAATAGTGTCTTAATCACCACATTTAAGAAGTCTATGATGAATGAAGTTGAGATGACTAATCTTGGATTGATGCATTATTTTCTGGGCATAGAAGTTATTCAATCTGTAGCTGGAATCTTTCTTTCCCAAAAGAGATATGTTCAAGAGATTTTAGAAAAATTTCAAATGAAGAATTGCAACTCTGTGACCACACCAACTGAAGTTGGCTTGAAGCTATTGAAAGATTCTTATGGGAAAAAGGTGAATAGCACACTTCACAAGCAAATTGTTAGAAGTTTAATGTATGTGATAGCAACTATCATGCCCCGAAACACAGGCACGTGCACATCCCACCGTGGTTGATAGAAATGTGACTTCCCATGACACATCGCCAACCCACTCAATTAATTTCACATGCGAAAGCAGATAAATAATCCCCAAACAAAATGTCACACCCCGATCCTCAGGCACACACACATCCCTTAATTTTGGTTGATTTTAAAATGGGATATCTCAGGACTACATATCACCGACCCTTTCCTTTTTAATAGCACATGCGGAAGTAGTTATAAAAATCCCCAGACAATAAAGTAATGTGATGTATAAGTAGGACTGGAAAATTGAACCTGAAAATCAACAACCTTATGTACATCTATAATGACTCAGTCATACATGTACATATACAAACCATGCTAAAAAGGTTGGTTTCTACTCAATAGATTCTACAGCAACAGTCATCAGGATCCTACTCTGGATCATCCTCGGCGTTCTCCTTTAGATACTCCTCTTCGAGTTCTTTCTTCTCAGGTTCTTCATTAGGGTCCTGAAATGTTTTCCCCAAATCGGGATGAGACTACGTCTTAGCAAATTCTACCCCTTAAGACCTGATTAATAAACTAATACACCTTAGGGCTGCCTATGCACAACATGAGTTAGAGGACTTACCTTAGCCTCAGATTCCACCTGCATATTAGTACAGATCAAATAGGCATACAAGCAATCACATCAATGACCGAAGCATCAATCGAATCGACCTAGTCGATTACGTGCCAACAAGACCACTCACGGTCATTCCATTCAATCAATCAATTCACAACATCAAATCAAGGCAATGATCAATCTACTTAGTTGATTACATGTCAGCCGGACCATTTCTATGTCATTTTAGTCATTACTATACAGTCTCAACTGATAAAACCAATCATCGAGCCACGTGCATTCTCCGAGGCGATATTCCTTATCACCGAGCCACGTGCATTCTCCGAGGCGATATTTCTTATTACCGAGCCACATGCATATGGAATCGATCACCGAGCCAAGTGCATTCTCCGAGACAATATTCCTTATCACCGAGCCATGTGCATTCTCCAAGGTGATGGAACCGATCACCGAGCCACGTGTCTCTTCCAAGATGCCATGCTTAACTCAATGGGCTCACGTGCATTCTCCAAGGCGATGCATCAAGTCACCGAGCCACGTGCCCTTTAAAATGCCATTCTGAATCAGCAAGCTCACGTGCATTTCGCCAAGGCAATGCATCAAGTCACTGAGCCCACGTGTCTCTTCAAGATGCCAAATGTACTCATTGAGACCACATGCATTCTCCGAGGTAATGCATCAAATTACCGAGCACACGTGCATTCTCCGAGGTGATAGACCAACTCACCGAGCCACGTGCCTTCTCCAAGGTGATATATAACCTATCATGGATTCACTATACACATGACAGAATTCCTAGATGACATGTCTAGGCATCAGGTCAGAATACATCTTACACACTCACTTTCATTTCCATAATTTCCAGTATGATCGATAGTCTACCACAATACCTTTGTCTCTGGCAACCGATACTCAATTATTCACCAGTCAATTACTCAAATTAATTCAATTTAGGAATAATCCCTAAAAATCCACAATTAAATTAATTCAGCACGACATAGAACTCATTTATATAAATGGATTGCATCACGACAATCGGCACGAAATTCTGGTCACTAGCCATCCCAGTTGAATTTCCGGAAAATAAATAATTAAATAAATAATTTCAAAAATTAAATAAATAAGTACAATAAATTCAATTTAGCACAATATAAAGCTCAATTAAATAAATAGGCTACGCCACGATCATCAGCTTAAAATCCCGGTCACTGGCCATCCCAATTGAATTTTCGGAAAATAAATAATTAAATAATTAATTTCGAAAATTAATATTTAATTCCTAAAAATTCCAATTAGGCCCGAATTGCCTAATTAACACCCGATAAGGGTCGGGAAAAATCCCACAAAGCATCCAATAAATACTATAGACAATTCTAAGTACACTAACCAAACAACTAATATGCAATGCAATTAACTAATAATAGCTAATCAATTCTAATCTAACCACCTAATTACACGTAACTAACACTAATCAACATTTAAGTATAATTAGCAAACTAAGAAGGCATTAGTGAGTAAAACTCACTCAAAACGACAGGCTCGACGCGAGGATCGACTTTTCTCAAAGCGGGCCGAGCATCCGGGCTTGGGAAGGTGGCCAAAACGGGCCAAAACCCCACTGTCATACCCATTTTCTATCTTCTCTGTGCGCGGCTAGTTGAGGCGGTTCCGGCGTCGGTTCAGGCGGCCAAGGGCGGCGGAGGGCAAGGCGGAGCTCCGGCTAGGCCACGGTGGCCGAAGGAGGTCGGGCAGCGGCCTAAGGTGGCCAAACGGGACTGAACCAAGGCGGAACTGAGGCTAGACAGCAGCTCATTTGGACTAGGGTAGACGGCGCACGGCAAGTGAGCGTAAAGCGGATGGGACGGCGGCAGTGTTTGACGACGGCGACAGTAGCTCCGGCGCGGCTGCAGCTCCTTCAAGCGACGCCGATCGCTACTTCTGCTTCTGCTGGTCGGTTTTGTTCAAACCAGAGGGAGGAGAGGGGGCAGATGCATGCGCAGACAGCAGCTCGGCAACGGGTTTAGGTGCGCGCGAGCAACTTCGGTGGCTTGCGGGCGTGCGACGACACCAGCGAGAGGCGGCAATGGCAGCTCGGTCTTCGGCTTCCATGGTGTCGAACAGCCAAAAAGGAAGATGGGGGGGTCGGTCGATGGAGGAGAGAGAGGAGGAAGAAGAAACCAATTTCCCCTTTTCCTCTCACACACTCTCTCTCTTAGGTCATCACAACTTAGCCCATCATGACCTCATATGATGTCACATTCCACTCACCTCTAAGCTTTCAAGACAAGCTTCTAATGGGTCCATTTTGCTTAGTCCACCATGGCATAGGAATTTCACTTATTTGTACATCAATTCTTTCAATTTCATTCAATTCTCTTTTAATTAAACCAAATCGAAGTCCATAAATTAATCTATGCCACCACACTTCAATTCACTTATTTACTTGTCCATAAAACCATCTCGAATTCCAAAAGCACAATAAGAAAAATGGCCCTCTGCAAATTCCGATTAAAAAATGCCCTATCTCAACTTTTTTCCCAAAAAGTCTTGATTGTCAGAAAAATCTTCTGAGACTGAGCCGACGTTCCTAAAATGAACTATGACATGACAGACTCTTCAATTTCTAAAATCGGACTTAGATTGGCGGTTAATTTCACTCCGACGTGCTTTTAGTGTGACTTAGACTACCGGGTAGTTTTCAAAAATTTTAGAACAAATGACCTGTGGTCGATTTTCTTCGAGCCATGATGAACCCACTCGACATATTAGCGACTCTCGGTTGTTTTGAAAATCTCGATGATTCAAATACAGACACAGAGTACCAAAACAACAATAAAATCAAATTAGTGTCGGTCAACGAGAGTTTTCCAATTTAGCGGAGTGACCCACGATTGGTCATTCATCTCAGTAAAACCAACCTATCTCTAATTTCAAGTCGATTTTATACTGTGCCGCAATGATCTCTAAAGATGAGCACGGTTGAGAAGTCGATTCCTGGTCGAATTCTCAAGTCTATTTTCCTTAAAGTCCTTAATAGCCTACCTAGCTAGTCCAGTTATCTCGTGAGTGGCCAACTCAGAGAAAAACACTGTAGCCACGTCGATGAAATGCCCAATTTAACCAATTGAAATCAGAGCCTGCAAATCAGGATGTCACACAAAACTCAATCGGGATAGAAAAGTAGGATCACATTTTTAAAACCAAACCACACACTTCATACACGTCAAACAAGTTCGATTACAGGACTAGGCTGTTTACAAAAGATCTATAGAAGATCAGTCCTAAAAAACTAGGGTGTTCTAAGACCAGCTAGTCAGACACGATCGTCAATTCATTAGTCTCCCCCTCCACAAATGTCCATGGCTTCGAGTCATCCACAACCGCCATCTAAGGACCTGAAAATGTTAAGCTCACAACAGGGTGAGACAATGTCTCAGCGAGTCCTACCCTCTAAGCCTCGATTAGAAAGACAATATGCCCAAGGGCACTCTAGCCACACAAAACAGATAGATGACTTACCTCACCTCAGTCTATTCCTGCTTGTTAGTGCATTTCAATAATCAATCAAATCATACCACCGCCCGCGATGGCCGCGATGGTTAAGGCTTGGTACCCCATCCGCCAGGGGGAAGGGTTCGAGACTCCGCGTCTGCATTCGCTCGATTCACCTGTGGTTGGGTCAATGGTGGGGGCCCAGTTCACCCCAGGGTTTACTCTCCGCCGTGAAGCGGCACACGGAGGTTCACTAGGTCACAAAAAAAAAAAAATAATCAAACAAATCATTCACTAAAACCCACAGTTGACAGGACACGACCTATCCTTAGGTGGCAATTTATGGCCTAGTGGGCGCGACCTTTAATAGGTGGAGGATTACGGCCTTCTCAGGCACGACCCTTATCGGGTGGCAATTTACGGCCCAACGGGTGCGACCTTCAATAGGTGGTGGATTACGGCTTTATCAGGCGCGACCTTTGTCAGGTGGTAAATCACGGTCTAACAAGGCCCAGTCAAACTTCGACGATTTTCTAGATCCATTCACAACATTTCACAATGAAATTCCAATTGAATAATGACATTAAACATCCTTGGGATAAATCCCCACATAAACATCCATTCAATCAATCAATACAAACTGGACCTACCAACCAATTACGGCGCCAAAAACGACACCGGGTATTTTCAAGTTAAATACCAAAACTTCTCCAATTTAACACAATTCCACACTTTTGGAATAATTAACCATAATCATCAAATTGCACAATCTCCCGATTAAACATACAATTGGCACAAACTGACCGCATCGCTACAATTAGCGCAAAATTCTAACGATCGGCCATCTTGGTGAAATTTTCGAAATTTTTAAACAATTAAATTTAATTCCGAAAATTAAATAATTAAATAATATATTATAATAATATATTTTATAAAATAATATTTATAAAATAATTTTATAAAATTCGAAATAAATAAATAATTAAAATAAATAACTAGGGCTTTAAACTAGATTTTTAAACATACAATTAGCCCTAATTAAACATCCACTAAACTAATCATATAACTAATCTAATTAACATTTAAATAATCTAATCTAACCACCTAAACCTACTTAGACTAACCTAAACACTAATTAGGCATAATCAACTCGCTAAGTAAGGATTAGAGGATAAACTCACTGGTTTTGCACTCTGGTGAGTTCACGGCGACCACAACACCAAAGCGGTCGACAATCCTTGAAGCGGCGACACCAGCGGAGGCCGGGAAGAGCCCAGAAACGCTCCTCGAAGCCTCACGGGCTTGTCGGTTGGAGGCTGCTAGAACCGAGAAGACCAAGGCTGAACCAGCGAGGAGGTGAGCTGGCGTCGGTGCAACAACGGACTAGGCGGGCTTCCGGCGGCTTGGTTGGCTCTGGCGGTGGCTCACAGCTACTAAACGACCATGGACGGCGACCAGAGCTCGCTAGAACGGCTGCAAACAGGTGCTGGACGAAGAAAAAGAACCAGCGGCTCGGCTGGCTAGAAACGGGCAAGCAGGGCTTCGGCAGTTCAAGCAGTGGTGCCGGCTGTTGCACGACAGCGAGATGGCCTTTGGTGAGCTCCACGACGGCTTGAAGATGTTGGACGACGACCTTGGACAAGTGGACAGAAGCGAACCGGCGCACGAGCAGGATAGCAAGGCCCGCATGGGCCTTCGCGCTCGAACGGATGACGACCGCGATGACGACAGCTCCAACAACAGCAATGAGCGGGCGACCGAGTGAGCAAGTGAAGGGGGCGGCATCGAGCAGGCTGGTCCGGTCGGATTCTCCTCCCTCTCTCCAATTTTGAAATTCCATGGACCAAGCTTGAAGATGATGGAGATTGGTTAGAAGTGACACCCCACCTTTTGAAGAACAAATCATCACCCTCCACTTGTCATGATCTTAGGCACTCTAGCCCCACCATGACATCACTTGTTGATGTCACACTCCACTATCTCCAATCTCCCACAACCTTATTCCAATGGTTGCAATTTCATTTTTCACCGTGGCATGAAATCTTGTATCAATTTTATTCAATTCTCTTCTAATTGAATCAAATTGAAGTCCATAAAATTAATATGATGTTACCACACTTTAATTCACATATTCTCTTTTCCATAGAACTAACTTAAGTCCTAAAAGCACGACCAAAGGCGGGCCTACTAATTCCTCGAGCCAAATTAGCCATTCTTTAATTAATTTGCTGAAAAGCTCTAATTGCATGAAAAATCTTTTGAAGATGAGTCAATGATCCTAAAATAAACTGTGACATGACAAAGCTTTCAATTTCTAAATTTAGGTTTAAAATCACGGTTAATTTCCATCCGGCGTGATTTGAGCGCATCTTAATCTACCGGGTAGCTTTTAGGAATTTTCAGTGCAGTTGACCTGTGGTTGATTATTTTCAAGCCATGCCATAATCTTCGACACATTGGCGACTCTCGGTTGTTGTGAAAATCTCAAGGTTTCAATTACAGACACATGGTACCCAAAATAACAGAAGGATCGGTTTAATGTCGGTTGACGAGGATATTAAAATCAGGTGGAATCACCCACACTCTAATCACATATCTCAGTCGAATCGACCTATTACTGATCTATGTTTGATTCTGACAATGCCGTAATGATCCTTGCAAATTAATACAGTCAAGCAGCCAATTCATGGTTAGATTCTCGAGCCTATTGCATTTAATTTCCTTAACGGCTTCACCTAATAGACTAGTTATCTCATGAGTGATCAGCTCGGAGAATTGAACTATAAACGTGTCGATGAAAAGTTCATCTCATTCAATTGAAAGCAGAATTAGAAATTTGGGATGTCATAGCAACGAGACCAGATATCATGCATGGTGTGAGCCTCATAAGTAGGTATATGGAATGCCCAGCAGAAATACACTGGCAAGCTGTAAAGAGAATTTTTCGCTACTTGCAAGGGACTGCAACTTTTGGGCTGTTTTACAAAAAAAGAGAAAAATCAAATTTGTTTGGCTTCACTGACAGTGATTTTGCTGGAGATATGGATGATCGAAAAAGCACTCCTGGCTATGTGTTTATATTTGGTTCAGGGGTTGTCTCATGGTCTTCAAAGAAGCAGCCAATTGTTACTCTATCAACAACTGAAGCTAAGTTTGTAGCTGCCACCTCAAGTGCTTGTCATGCTATTTGGTTAAGGAAGATTCTTGGAGAACTTCAGTTTAAACAACAAGAAGCAACAACAATATATTGTGACTGTGACATCCTGAAATTCGACCCCGTTTCGATAAAATAAAATGTGCATTTCGTCAACGTGCCTATGGTCCTTTTTCTCTGAGCTGATCACTCACGAGTTAGCTAACCTATTGGGTGAAGCCGTTAAGGGATATAACCACGGTAAAATCCCTAAAAGCTACCTAATTGGTTGGATTGGACTAAAATCACGTCCGGTCGATTTTAATCATGAAATTTAATTCGGTTTTGGGAATCGAATATTCGGACGTGTCACAATTCATTTTTAGGACCGTCTCATCGTCTATCAATTTATTGCCGAGTCCGAAATTTCAAGAAAGAATTATCGGAGGAAAAATCGAAGACCGGAAGAAAATAAAAAGGGAATGAGAAAAGGAAAATAATAGAAATAAGAAAATTGGGTTTTCTTATTAAAGTGTTATTTTCTTTCCCTTTTTTCTTTTCTCTCTTTCTCTCTCTCTCTTTTTCTCTCTCTTCTCTCTCCTCTCCCCTCCCCCTTCGTGCGGTCACCCCTTCCCCACGCCTACTCTCTCTTTCTTTTCCCTATTTGACTAGCCAAAAGCTTATCCTCTCTCTCTCTCTCTCTTCTCTCTCTTCTCCCTAATCCCACGTGACCGAACCCACCTCCCTCTTTCTTCTTCTCCTTTTTTTCTTCGTGGAACCAGCGAACAGAAGGAGAAGCTGAAGCGAAGACAGCAGCTCGCTGAGACAGCAGCCAGCCGCCGTCGCTGCCCACGCACCACCGCGGCTCGCTGCCAGGCCGTCGCCCCGCCGTCCGCGCTCCGCCCCGCGTCCATCCCCTCGCGCCCAGTCCTCCCCCGTGTGATTTCAGCTGCTGTCTAGCTCGGTTATGCTCTGACCAGCCACCTTCGGCCACCGCCCAGCTTCGCCCGGTGTCCCCGGTGTTCCCCTCGCCCTCCACCGGCCTCCCCTCGCCGCCCTAGTTGCGGGTCAAGCTCCGTCCAACCAAGAACAGTGGCTGGAAAAATGGGTTTCCAGCCCTTGTTCAAGGCTCGTTTTGGGCCATTTCGGGCCTTGAACCCGAGCCATGCTTTGGGAAGAGTTGTTCCTCATGTTGCCCTCGTCGGATTGATTCGATTTGCACGCGATTTGGTGAGTAATCTCACTAATCCCGATTAGTTGGCTAATTATGCTTAAGGTTGGTTTAGTTTTAATTAATTATGTTTAGGTTGTTAGATTAGAATAAATTAGCAATTATTAGTCAATTGTGATTCGATTTAGATAAATTGATTGCATAATTAGTAAGTAGACGTGGTCTACTAATTATTGGAAGTGCCTCGGGATTTTTCCCGACCCTTAGTGGGCTCCAATTAGGCTTTTCGGGCCTAAGTGGAATTTTTAGTATTTAAATATTAATTTTCTGAATTAAATTAAATAAATATTTATTTTCCGAAAATTCTGAGATGGCTCGGGACCATAAAATTATGTTGATGATCGTGGTGAAGTTCGTTTATTTAATTGGGCTTTATTTTGAGCTAAATTGAATTTTTAATATTAATTATTTAATTTTCGAAATTAATAAATTATTTATTTATTTATTTTTCGGAAATTAAGATTTTGATGACAGACAATTGAAATCTCATGCTGATCGTCGTGGTGCAGTCCGTTTATTTATTTGAGCTCCACGTTGTATGGAATTGAATAAATTGTGATATTTTAGGGATTTACCCTAAATTGATTGAAATTGATTGAGATTGAATTGTTGATTGGTAAATGGCCAAGTATGTTATTCAGCATTTGTAATGCTTTGTTGAGTTGATTTAATTATTTGATTGAGAAATCATTGGGCATTGGTTGTCGGTATTGAAAGTAGATTGGTAACCACCTGAAAGGAAATACGTGGGCTCGGTGAATTGGAATATCACCTGGAGAATGCACGTGAATTTAGTGGTTGAATATGTCACATTGGCGAAAAGATTGCCTGAGAGAATGCACGTGGCTCGGAGACTCGGTATGTCATCCTGGAGAATGCATGTGGCTCGATGACAGAGTTTGGCATCTAAAAGGGCGCGTGGGCTCGGTGAATTGATCATCACTTTGGTGAGATAGCTTTTAAGAGAATGCACGTGGGCCCAGGCATCTAAAAGGGCACGTGGGCTCGGTGAATTGATGCATCACTTTGGTGAGATAGCACCTAAGAGAATGCACGTGGGCCCAAGCATCGTAAAAAGGGCACGTGGGCTCGGTGACTTGATGTATCACTTTGGCGAAGAGGTCGCCTTAGAGAATGCACGTGGGCCCAAGGTTCGAGGCACGTGGACTCGGAGACTTGGAATGTCGTCCTAGAGAATGCACGTGGCCTAGCTTTTAGATACTCCTCCGTGGAAAATGAATTGTATGACATGTAATCGACTGGTTCAATTTGTTTGGAATAAATGGGTGTCTATTGTGAATTGTACTGACTTGCAGGTGAAATATGAGGCCAAGGTAAGTTCTCTGCCCTGTGCGTGTTTAGGCAGTCTATAGTATAATGGTTTACTAATCGGGCTTAGTGGGGTAGAACTCACTGAGACGTAGTCTCATCCCAGTTTGGGGAAAATCATTTCAGGACCTCGATGAGGAGCTGAGGAGGAGAAGTCTATGAAGGAGAACTCGGAACTGAGATCTGAGGAGAAGGATTTTTGGAAGAAGAAGATAGTCCCGAGAGGGGCCTTGAGTACGGCCTGGAGGGATTGAGATCCTATCTTCTTTTGAGATCTCCATTTTGATGTGAATAGTTATGAAGTGATTTGTGTTTTGTATAAAAGTTTGGTTATAAATTTCAGTATGAAAAATATGGCCCTGCTTTTCTATCCCATTGTTTTATTGTCTGGGGATTTTAACTGCTTCCGCATGTGCTTAATAAATGAAAGGGTCGGCGATACATAGTCCTGAGATATTGCATTATAAAATCGACCAAGTTGAAGGATGTGTGCGTGCCTGAGGATCGGGGCATGATAGTGACAACAACTCAGTCATTAAACTTTCAAAGAATCCAGTTCTGCATGGAAGGAGCAAACATATAGATGTGAAATATCATTTCTTGAGGGATCTCGCAAAAGATAAAGTGATAGATCTTGTTTTCTGCATAAGTGAAGATCAACTTGCTGATTTATTCACCAAGCCTCTCAAATTGTCTACATTTCAGAAGCTGAGAAAGCTTATTGGTGTTTGTTCGTTGGATGTTCCAGATTAAGGGAGGGTTTGTTTTATTCCTTTAAACTGTTGTCTGCAACATTAGTTTAAGGGAGGGTGTTGAAGTAGTTAACTTTCACTTTTTTACGTGTCTTCAATAATGTAATAGTGGAGTCCTTGTTAATAGGAAGTGGCTTGTTTTTAGAAGTTAGTTTCTGCACACGTTCTGGTTAGTGGGGTATGTTAGTGGGTCTTTGTTGTTGTTTTTAGTAGCTTATTTCTTGCAAAGTGGTTTGGATGTTCTGCCTATTTAATAGGCTTATTTTTTGTTGAATAGTGACGAGAGTTTTAGTAGCAACTCTCTTGTGTGTTTTTTCTTCTCTGAGTCTATTCGAGTAAATTTCAACAGTTTAACCATATGAGAAACATACCAAACAATAATATTGATGTGAGATCAATGAGTTTGATCCACATTGTAAATGTATCTAATTCGATATACTGGCATTTGTGGATATAGTAGAAATAAGTGTGCATTTGACAAAGCTTGACCCGTCATGACTTTTAGCTGCTTGTAGCACCCCTTGGGCTATGCTTTTAAGGACGAATCGATACATCTAATAAAGCATATCAAATATCGTCAAATTGCCATGTCTACAATGCTTTCTAGAAATCTTAAGGTTGGGAGTCAATTTTTCTTCAAAATTTCAAGTATTCATCCATGAATCAATGAGCAACCCACTTTTGTATTGATGATTTTGACCAGACCTCTCATTTATAATATTTGCTACTATGGAAATGTTTATTAAATGCAAATATGCAAGTGTATCCATAATAATAATGAGTATCCACCAAAGTCAGCAATAGTAACTGAATCACGTTCTGTTTAAATTTACTCTCGACATCATTTCTTATTCTCTAATTAGACAACCGATCTAACTTCCATCACACACTCTTATCGTAGTAGCAAATACTCTAGTAGCTTATAGCTTATACAATCGGACCAAAGTTCTGAAATCGAACCGACCTACCACGGTTGGCAACCCTCCGTCCATCCTAGACCCTTTAAGTGTTGGAGTTGTTGAAGGTGAGCTTGGATGGGTTGTACGTTGTACCATGCATATCCAATTTAAATGAAGGAAAGCCCATCTTCAAGAAACAGATAGCCTAGCTAATGGCTAACATGAAAAGTTTGCTATAATTGAACCGACCAATTTACATTTCACCTTATCGAAGCCGGGGAATGATTTACCTATACGAACTATTAGACATACCATGAAGACCTTGATTCAAGTCTTCATGTATTTTCTTGTACGTGTACACATTAATCACTTTTTCACTTTTTTCATCGACAGAAGCATATTCTCTTTTGTTGCCGAGAATCGAATAGAAGCTAGCTATACATCAAGAGTACTAAAATTCATGCGGAACACTAATATATACTGATATTTAGGATAATCTGTTAGAACTTGTAGCCACAATCTGAATCCAACTCTATCATCTCAAGTAGTTGCCTTGTATATACTTCTTTCATGTTACTCTTGGCAATGAAAAAATTCTTGTGACCAAAATTTAAAATATACAACCTTTTTAAATAATATTCACGGATTAAATTAAGAAGCAATTACAGAGATGAGGCATTCACGCAATCATGAGTACAGCAAGCCCAGGACCCCACCGTGTCTATTTTGGCGACTCCATTTTCGGCAAGTTTTTTAGTTGGCAAGCTAATTATGATTAATTTGTGAGTATTCGTTGTGCTCATGATTTTATGATCTAAATAAAGTTACATAATACGATCCACAATTGGCCCCATCCAGTCATAAGCATTTCATTAAAACCATGAATGAGATTCCTACAAGATTCAACTCGTGTAGATATCATTTGGCTTAAATTGGGATGATTTTATTTATGGAAAATTTCTTTGTCGGAATTTTAACCTTGCAAAAATGGTTGATTGTAGCGTGGGCTGTATTTTTTTTTTTTTTTTTAGGGGGGGGGGGGGGGGCGCTAAATTAGCTGATTAGCATTATGCTGGCATCTTCCTTTCAAAAGTTACCTTAATCCGATCATGATAACGACGCCTTAACATATCACTCATTCATAGATTTTTTGTCTAGCCAAAAAAAAAAAAAACAGAGAGAGACGTAGTGTTTAATGTCTAGCCCTGAATTCTCTGTTGTTGTGGAATTCTTTCCATATAATTGCTTCGTTACTCTACAAGACATCAGCAACTTTAGATAATACATTGATCTAAGAATGCACTATTTATCTTAACATACGTGAAATACATAAAGCTTTTCTTGTGCACTATGATCCGAGAAGCTCGATCTCTCCTACTCCCCTCAATTCAATCAATATGCCACCACAAAGTACTAAACACATTTGATATTTTTCAGAAAAGTATTATGGCCAAAGAAACTGTTTAAGTCTCGAATAGCGTTAAGTGTATCTTTTTTTTTTTAGGCAATAAGATCATTAAGATATATTTATATTTGATTTGCTAAAAAAGATGTAATTTTTTTTTGTCAATAATTAGAAGTGTTAGCTTTACATGATATCTATCTCTCGTGTAAATTTGTCGCTAAATGCTTCTAGAGAGTACTTCTCTCCATCCTTTGCTCTTACTAAGTTTATTTTATCTAGAACCATATCAAACAATATACATGACACCAATGACTTTGCTCGATGTTGGAATTCCTTCTAATTGACAAAGATGGTATTTATATAGTAGGAACGATTTATTTATGGCTTTTGTCTTACCAAAAAAAATAATAATAAATCTTACCAAAAAAAAAAAACGATTTACGGCTTTTGGCTACATATAGTAACCATGAGGTTGATTACATGACTTTGAGCATTTTATCAGCGAATTCAATATTGACATTGAATATCGATCGTCGGATTGCCGCGTTCAAAATTTTGATTAAGTAAATTAATCAATCTTTGAGGTTCGATATAATGGTTATTCTTAAATTCAAGTAATGGTATGTATTGTCACATTAGAGGAATATACAATTTCTACCTAACCTACCATTTATCAGATTTCTTGGTATGGGAATGTTATGAATGCAAAATATGCAAGTGAATCCACCAATAATGAGAATGACTAACTCTTTGCCTATTTATACAGCTCTCATCTTTTGATCCTCCAAGCTTCAATATCTTATTCCTCTTGAGACACAATCTTGCCACTCTCCTTATATATAACCATCTCCATCAACAAATAATGAAGTCGTTCCATTGACCACTATAGTTTTTTTCCTCAAAAAACCTATCGATGCATCTAAAGATTATCCATTTGTTTTGTCAAATATTATGTCCACATACAAAAAATTCTCCTAATTCAGTGGTAGATGCATCATCGTGCACTCTATCTCTGAAAAGTCGGATCAATGATCTACCAAAATATGCTACTTGCATGACTTCGTCTCTTCAAAGGTATGAATTTCCAAAAGTAACATCTTGTTAGATTAACTATTTTTATCTTAATTCGACTACTTACCTTTCCTACTTGCGATTTGGAATTGATCTAACTTTCTATTGCTCAGTTAGTGTAGCTTTTGCCGGCTCTCTTGGCGGATAACATTAAGAGCTTGCCGGGGACTCCATCAAAAAGAAGAGACGACTCAAAGTTTATCTAGACTTTAAAAATGGGTTTTGAACCCATTTACTAATCCAGAATTCCTTGAATTGGTCATACATGGGTGATCTTAAATTTCAAAAGTCCAGTCATAGTCAGTTATAAAATGAAAAAATGTAAAATAAATGGGTAAATGGAATTTAAGACCGACTCATTTCCAAACCACTTGACAAAGCGTTCAAACTATTTTCTCTCTTGCTGGTGTGCTTGGTCCAGCGATGGACACTGCCCAGTCTCCAACTCCACTCCACACACTCTCCCCTTTATCTCCCTCTCCTACCCAAGCAATCGTCCCCAACCTCCTCTTCTGAAGGCCATGAGAGCTTTGACGGTGGGCCGGAGCAACAACCGATAGCTGCTCCAGAGGGGGAGGACCTTCAGCATTAAGGCCATCCAAGCCGTGCAGGCACTAGAGCAATTGAGCAAAAAGGACCTGCGATAGCTCGAGCTAGTTCACCTACAGCCGATTCTCCTTCCGGATTGTCGTCCAAGGAAGGGACTGACTTTTGTACAGGTTCTATGTTGTCCCATGGAACTATAATTCGCAAAGCAAACTCCATCTCTATTGGATAGAAGAAGAGAACCTAGGGGCATGCTTTAGAGTAAATAGCTCGGTTTTCCAGTATCACATGTAAAATCGTATAACAGCTTGT
Organism: Eucalyptus pumila; assembly: GCA_016097595.1. Lineage (NCBI taxonomy): Eukaryota > Viridiplantae > Streptophyta > Magnoliopsida > Myrtales > Myrtaceae > Eucalyptus > Eucalyptus pumila. The sequence continues at coordinate 44,074,603 of CM027850.1, forward strand.
TGTAGGGAGTGAGCTTCCCTTAATTTTTTTTTTTCCATGGCTGAGAGAAATAATTTTTTATTACACGAAACATCAATCTATTTTCTCGTATTATGGGCGGACCCCTGAATTAGTTGGTCCTATTTTTTTCAAGTGCTGCCAATGAACATGTGATATTAATCTCGAGTGATGGTCCAGTTAATGTTGGCACACTAGCACGATCCCGAAGCAATGACAAAGTTGGCATATCTTTTATGTCGTACTTTTTTCTGATCAACAAAATCCGATGTGGATCCTCTAGTAACCATGATGCTTTGAAGTGCCATAAATAATCCGTTATTTCATTTTTCTTGTTTTGGTATATGTTATTCTAGTTTACAATATAAGAAACCACCTATCAAATATGTACATCAATGGAAACAAGATCAAAAATGATGTTGTGTCCATAAATACAAATAAAGATGTGATCCTAATTGAGCGTTGATCTAGATAAACATTTTCAACAGCACAAAGAGGAGATGATGTAATATGCTTTCATGGAAAGGAGAAATTTCATTTGTGATTTTTTTGTCGAAAAGAATTATATTCATTATTTAAAAGGATACATTAGAAGTACATAAGTTTCGTAACAAAGTGAATCAAAGCCGAGTAAGGTCTATTATAGTGAAATGCAAATCCCAATTCATAAAATAAATAGAATCAATTGAACACTAGTAGGGGTAATCACAAGTTTGTTACACAATGATAGATCTATCAAGCAAAATAACTTGTGGCAAATCAATCGATCTCGGATCTTCATCAATTATGAATACACATTAGAAATTCCTCCTCCAGCAATTACGACGTAGCTAATTTATAGTGCATGCCTAAGATTGGCTTTCTCTGGATCATCGCCGTACAAAGACAATCAAAATAAGTTGAACAAACACAAATCTAATAGTTGGGAGAGCAAATCTTCGTGGTTCAGCAAGACATCGGAGTTCATGCCATCACCATTGAAGCTGAAGGCAAAGAACTTATATACAGATATAATATAGAGGCATCGCATCCTTGAAATTATATTTGTACTCTCAAATTTATATAAGGCAAGAATAGCTCCTAATATAAAAATTAAATCGAGAGAGTTCATATTCTCAAATTTAAAACTAAGAGAAGACATTTCCTAAATCTAAATTGGAAGAGACGAATAGAAAAAAGGAAAAGAAGAAGGCTAGAATATAAGGGTGTGTTTCTTTCGCTAACAATTAATGATTTAGAAAATATTTTTTGAAAAATAAATGTTTATCTTGCTTACAAAAATAAATGGATGAAATATTTATTAATTGCCCACAAAAATAATTAAGCTTAAATGGTTGTCAATAATGAAAATATTTCTGTTGATTAATTCTTCCAAATAATATAAGTAATCATTTTTCAAAAAATAATTAAGCTAATTGTGATTAATTTGTGAGTATTTGTTGTGCTCATGATTTTATGAGCTATATAAAGTTATATATTACGGTCCACAATTGGGCCCATCTAGTCAGAAGCATTTCATTAAAACCATGAATGAGATTCTCATAAGATTCAATTCGTGTAGATATCATTTGGCTTAAATTGGGATGATTTTATTTATGGAAAATTTCTTTGTCGGCATCCTAACCTTCCAATAATGGTTGATTGTAGCATGAGCTGATTTTTTTTTTGGGGGGGAGGGGGCCATAAATTAGCTTATTAGCATTATGCCGGCATCTTCCTTTCAAAAATTATCAAAATCCGATCACGATAACGATGCCTTAACATATCACTCATTCATAGATTTATTGTCTAGCCAAATTTAAAAAAAAAAAAAAACACAGGCGTAATGTTTAATGTCTAGCCCTGAATTCTCTGTTGTTGTGGAATTGTTTCCATATGATGTATAATTGCTTTGGTACTCAAGACATCAGCAACTTTAAAAAATACATTGATCTAAGAATGCACTATTTATCTTAACATACGTGAAATACATACAGCTTTTGTTGTGTACTATGATCCGAGAAGCTCGATCTCTCCTACTCCCCTCAATTCACTCAATCTACCAACACAAAGTACCAAACACATTTACATTTTTTAGAAAAGTATTATGACCAAAAAAACTATTGAAGTCTTGAATAGCGTTAAGTGTTTTTTTTTTTTTTGGCAATAAGATCATAAAGATATATTTACTTTTGATTTGCTAAAAAAGATGTAATTTTTTTTGTCAATAATTAGAAGTGTTAGCATTACATGCTATCTATCTCTCGTCTAAATTGTCGCTAAAAGCTTGTAGAGAGTAGTTCTCTCCATCCTTCGCTCTTACTAAGTTTATTTTATCTAGAACCATATCAAACAATATACATGAGACCAATGAGTTTGCTCAATGTTGGAATTCCTTCTAATTGACAAAGATGGTATTTATATAGTAGGAACGATTTACGGCTTTTGGCTGCATATAGTTACCATGAGGTTGATTACGTGACTTTGAGCATTTTATCAGCGAATTCAATATTGACATTGAATATCAATCGTCGAATTGCCGCGTTAAGAATTTTGATTAGGTTAATTAATTAATTTTTGAGGTTCGATTTAATGGTTATTCTTAAAAGTCAAGTAATGATAAAATGGCATGTATTGTCACATTAGAGGAATATACAATTTCTACCTAACCTACCATTTATCAGATTTCTTGGTATGGGAATGTTATGAATGCAAAATATGCAAGTGAATCCACCAATAATTAGAATGACCAACTCTTTGCCTATTTAGACAGCTCTCATCTTTTGATGCTCCAAGCTTCATTACCTTATTCCTCTTGAGCCACAATCTTGCCACTCTCCTTATATTTGACCATCTCCATCAAGAAATGATGAAGTCATTTCGTCGACCACTATAGTTTTTTTCCTCAAAAAATCTATTGATGCGTCTAATGGTTATCCATTTGTTTCATCAAATATTATATCCACATACAAAAAACTCTCCTAATTTAGCGGGAGATGCATCATCATGCGCTCTATCTCTAAAAAGTCGGATCAGCGATCTACCAAAATATGCTACTTGCATGACTTCGTCTCATCAGAGGTATGAATTTTCAAAATTAACATCTTGTTAGATTAACTATTTTGTCTTAGTTTGACTACTTACCTTTCCTACTCGTGATTTGGAATTGATATAACTTTCTATTGCTCAGTTATTTTAGCTTGGCTGGCTCTCTTGGTGGATAACATCAAGAGCTTGCTAGGGACTCCATCGAAAAGAAGAGATGAGTTGAAGTTTGATCCAGACATTAAGGGTGCGTTTGGTAACGATTATGTTACCCGGAACAGATTCTAATAAAAATTATTATTTTTTATTATGTTCCCTGGAACAATTTCTAAGCATTTTAAGCCGTTTGGTAATTGTCCAAAATTTCTTATTCTAGAATAGAATTGTGTTTGGTATTGTGCTTATTGATTCTGTTCCAAATCAATTTCTTTTAATTTTTAAATATTTTTTTTTACTTTTTTCCTTTATTTTCTTTTCTTGTTTCCTTTATTTTATTTTATTTTTTTCCTTTTCGCATATTCTTCTTCTTCTTCTTCTGGCCAGTCGCCAGATCAGCGATCGGCCAGATGAGGGCCGACGACCTCACCAGAGTGTTGCTAGCCCTCGGCAAGGCCGAGCCTTGCCGGTGGCTGGGCTTGCCTCCAGCGAGCTCGCCGAACCGGTTGCCGGCAACCGGCAACTGGCGGACGGCGGCGGACAATGGCAGACGGCGGCACAGGATGGCAATCAATGAAGAAGAAGAAAAGAGAAGAAGAAGAAGAGAAAATGAAAGAAGAGTTTATTTTGATTCTTAGATTTGTTCCCGAAACAAGAATCAACTTTTTTTTTTATTCTTGATTCTGTTCCAAATCTACTTCCGGGAACAAAAAAATAGAAATTTGTTCCTGGGAACAAAAATTATACCAAATGCAATTCCGTTTCCAAATTGATCCAATAAACAAAAAATTAGAATCAGACACTATTTGGATGGTTACTAAATAGTGCCTAAAAATGGGTTTTGAACCCATTTACTTATCCAGATTTGTTTAAATTGGTCGTGTATGGTCACCTTAAATTTCAAAAGTCCAGTCATAATTGGTTATAAAATGAAAAGTCTAAAATATATGGGTTGAAATGGAATTTAAGGCCAACTCATTTCCAAACCACTTGACAAAGCGTTCAGAATATTTTCTCTCTTGCTGGTGTGCTTGGTCCAGCGGCGGACACTGCCCAGTCTCCAACTCCACTTCACACACTCTCCCCTTTATCTCCCTCTCCAAGCCAAGCAATCGTCCCCAACCTCCATCTCTTCTGAAGGCCATGACAGCTTCAACGGTGGGCCGGAGCAAGAACCGGGAGCTGCTCCAGAGGTGGAGGACCCTTGGCATCAAGGCCATCCAAGCTGTGCAGGCGCTAGAGCAATTGAGCAACCAGGACCTGCGATAGCTCGAGCTAGTTCACCTACAGCAGATTCTCCTTCCGAACTGTCGTCCATGGAAGGGACTGACTTTTGCATGGGTTCTATGTTGTCCCATGGAACTCCAATTTGCAAAGCAAACTCCATCTTCATTGCATAGAGGAAGTGAACTTAGGGCATGCTTTAGAGTAAATAGCTCTGTTTTCCAGTATCTCATGTAAAATCGTATAACAACTCGTTGTAGGGAGTGAGCTTCCCTTAATTTTTTATTTCTTTTCATGGCTGAGAGAAATAAATTTTTATTACATAAAACATCAATCTATTTTCGCGTATTATGGGCGGACCCCTGAATTAGTTGGTCCTATTTTTTTCAAGTGCTGCCAATGAACATGTGATATTAATCTCGAGCGATGGTCTAGTTAATGTTAGCACACTAGCACGACCCCGAAGCAATGACAAAGTTGGCATATCTTTTATGTCGTACTTTTTTTCTGATCAACAAAATCCGATGTAGATCCTCTTGTAACCGTGATGCTTTGAAGTGCCATAAATAATCCGTTATTTCATTTTTCTAGTTTTGTTATATGTTATTCTAGTTTACAATATAAGAAACCACCTATTAAATATGTACATCAATGGAAACAAGATCGAGAATGATGCTGTGTCCATAAATACAAATAAATACCTGATCTTAATTGAGCGTTGATCAAGATAAACATTTTTTATCTCGATCTAGATAAACATTTTAAACGGCACAAAGAGGAGATAATGTACTATGCTTTCATGGAAGGGCGAAATTTCACTTGTGATTTTTTTGTCGAAAAGAATCATATTCATTATTTAAAAGGATTTATTAGAAGTACATAAATTTCGTAACAAAGTGGATTGAAGCCGAGTAAGGTCTAGTATAGTGAATACAAATCCAAATCCATAAAATAAAGAAAATCAATTGAACACCGGTAGGGTTAATCACAAGTTTGTTACACAATAATGGATTTATCAAGCAAAATAACTTGTGGCAAATCAATGGATCTTGGATCTTCGTCAATTATGAATACACATTAGAAATTCCTCCTCTAGCAACGATGACATAGCTAGTTTACAGTGCATGCCTAAGATTGGCTTTCTTTGGATGATCACCATACAAAGATAATCAAAATAAGTTGAACAAACATGAATCTTATAGTTGGGAGAGCAAATCTTTGTGGTTTAGCAAGACATCGGAGTTCATGCCATCACCATTGAAGCTAAAGACAAAGGACTTATATACAGACACAACACAGAGGCATCGCATCCTTGGAAGTATATTTATACTCCCAGATTTATAGGTGAGAATAGCTTCTGATATAAAAATTAAATCGAGAGAGTTCAAACTCTCAAATTTAAAACTAGATCGAGAGAAGATATTTCCTATATCTAATTCAAAAGAGAAGAATAGAAAAAAAAAAAAAAAAAAGGTTAGAATATGAGGGTGTATTTCTTTCTCAAAAATAAATGTTTGTCTCTCTTACAAAAATAAATGGATGAAAAATTTAATCATCGTCTACAAAAATAGTTGAGCATAAATTGTTATCAATAATGAAAACATTTTCATTGTCTAATTCTTCCAAACAATATAAGTAATCTTTTTTTGAAAATTATTTTCCAAATCGCTCATTTTTCGTAAAATTGACATATCCTAAAAGTCTTGAATGACATCGTTATCCCAAAATCTCTATCCATGCATATTATAAATATATATAGAATAATGGGATATAAAAGTGAGAATCTAGAAACCAAATTCATCTCCATTTTCCTCACAACAAGTGGGCTATTTCCTTTTCTATTTCTTATGATAAAATAAAAAATAATTTCATCTCGCTCTATGTATGGTGTGAAGTCTGCTTCTTCCCTCCGCCGGAACGAAAAGCTCAATGGCATCATCGTCGTCGTCGTCCCGAAAATATTGAACTTTCATCCAAATGCTTCTCCAAAATCGCGCCTACATCGCCAAATCGTTCTCAACCTCGGGGAACATCCTCCCCTGGAGAGCTCAAATTGAGCAGCATCAGCTGGCCTCGCAGATCTTCGCCCTCCTCCTGCAGAGGTGAAACTGGGCACCTCTTCTTGAAACCCTTAACCTCCCTTCCCGCCTGAACCCATCTCTCTTCCTCCACGTCCTGCGCAGAATGGAGACGAACCCTCGAACATCTCTCGGTTTCTTCAACTGGATCGGGACCAGATTGGGTTTTGGAGCGAACCTCAGGTCTTGCTGCCACATCATCCGTGTGCTTTATTTATTTATTATTATTATTATTATTTGGGCTTAAATTAGCTGATTAGCATTATGCCGGCATCTTCCTTTCAAAAATTACCGTAATCTGATCATGATAACGATGCCTTAACATATCACTCATTCATAGATTTATTGTCTAGCCAGAAAAAAAAAAAAAAAAAAAAAACAGACATAATGTTTAGGGGGTAAATGATAAGCATTCTGGTCAGAAATTAATTTCTGGAAGAGAAATATATCTTTCTATTTATATTTCTAGAAGAGTTTTTAAGCAAAAATAACCGTTTGATAACGACACAAAATTTCTACTATAAAAATAGAAATTCATTTGATAATGACACAAAATTTCTTCATTTCGGATGGCGGACCGACGAGACGAGGTGGATTGGCAATTAGCGGTGATGATCAGCGGCCGGCGGTGGCGGTAGTGGTGGTCGGCGGCCCGACAAAAACTGGCAGCGGCGGCAGCGATCGCGACAGCTAGCGACCAGATAATGACGACGACCGACGGACGATGGTCGGCGGCAAGATGAAGGACCGGTTGACAAATGATGAGAAGAATTTTTATTTCTCATTTCTGTTTTAGAAATAGAGAAGTAGAAAATTTTTATTTCTTATTTATATTCCAAACCTATTTCTAGAACAAGATTCCATTTCAGAAATAGAAAATTGGAATAATTTTATCAAACAGATTTCTATTCCAGAAACAAGTCTAGAAAAGAAAAATTATTTATAAAACAGAAATATGTGATTGTCATGCACCCCCTTAATTCTTTGTTGTTGTGGAATTGTTCCATATGATGTATAATTGCTTTGGTACTCTACAAGACATCAGCAACTTTAGATAATACATTGATCTAAGAATCCACTATTTATCTTAACATACGTGAAATACATAAAGCTTTTGTTGTGCACTTTGATCCGAGAAGCTCGATCTCTCCTACTCTCCTCAATTCAATTGATCTGCATACGCGAAGTACCAAACACATTTTACATTTTTTAGAAAAGTATTATGGCCAAATAAACTGTTTAAGTGTCAAATAGCCATAAGTGTATTTTTATTTTATTTTTATTTTGGGCAATCAAATCAGAAAGATGTATTTACTTTTGATTTGCTAAAAAAAGATGTAATTTTTTTGGTCAATGATTAGAAGTGTTAGCATTATATGCTATCCATCTCTCGCATAAATTTGTTGCTAAATGCTTCTAGAGAGCACTTCTCTCCGTCCTCTGCTCTTACTAAGTTTATTTTATCTAGAACCATATCAAACAATATACATGAGACCAATGAGTTTGCTCGATGTTGGAATTCCTTCTAATTGACAAAGATGGTATTTGTATAGTAGGAATGATTAACGGCTTTTGGCTGCATATAGTAACCATGAGGTTTATTATGTGACTTTGAGCATTTTATCAGTGAATTCAATAATGACATTGAATATCGTCGAATTGCCGCGTTCAGAATTTTGATTAAGTAAATTAATCAATCTTTGAGTTTCGATACAATAGTTATTCTTAAAAGTCAAGTAATGATTAAATGGTATGCGTTGTCACATTAGAGAAATATACAATTTCTACCTAACCTATCATTTATCAGATTTCTTGGAATGGAAATGTTATTAATGTAAAATATGCAAGTGAATCCACCAATAATAAGAATGACCAACTCTTTGCCTATTTATACTGTTCTCATATTTTGATGCTCCAAGCTTCAATATCTTATTCTTCTTGAACCACAATCTTGCCACTCTCCTCATATATGACCATCTCCATCAACAAATAATGAAGTTGTTCCGTCGACCACTGTAGTTTTTTTCCTGAAAAAACATATTGATGCATCTAATGGTTATCCATTTGTTTTGTCAAATATTATGTTCACATACAAAAAAAAAAAAAAAAAAAAAAAAAAAAAAACTCTCCTAATTCAACGGGAGATGCATCATCATGCACTCTATCTTTGAAAAGTCGGATCAGTGATCTACCAAAATATGCTACTTGCATAATTTCGTCTCGTCAAAGGTATAAATTTTCAAAAGTAACATCTTGTTAGATTAATTATTTTTGTCTTAATCCGACTACTTACCTTTCCTACTCGCGATTTGGAATTGATCTAACTTTCTATTGCTCAGTTATTGTAGCTTTTGCCGGCTCTCTTGGCGGATAACATCAAGAGCTTCCCGGGGACTCCATCAAAAAGAAGAGATGACTCGAAGTTTATCTAGACACTAAAAATGGGTTTTGAACCCATTTACTAACCCAGAATTCCTTGAATTGGTCATACATGGTGATCTTAAATATCAAAAGTCCAGTCATAAGGGTTATAAAATGAAAAGTGTAAAATAAATGGGTAAATGGAATTTAAGACCGACTCATTTCCAAACCACTTTACAAAGCGTTCAGAATATTTTCTCTCTTGCTGGCGTGCTTGGTCCAGCGATGGACACTGCCCAGTCTCCCACTCCACTTCACACACTCTCTCCCCTTTATCTTTCTCTCCAAGCCAAGCAATCGTCCCCAACCTCCGTCTCTTCTGAAGGCCATGACAGCTTCGACGGTGGGCCGGAGCAAGAACCGAGAGCTGCTCCAGAAGGGGAGGACCCTCGGCATCGAGGCCATCCAAGCCGTGCAGGCGCTAGAGCAATTGAGCAACAAGGACCTTCGATAGCTCGAGCTAGTTCGCCTACAGCTGATTCTCCTTCCGGACTGTCGTCCAAGGAAGGGACTGACATTTGCATAGGTTCTATGTTGTCCCATGGAACTCCAATTTGCAAAGCAAACTCCATCTACATTGCATAGAGGAAGTGAACTTGGGGCATGCTTTAGAGTAAATAGCTCTGTTTTCCAGTATCACATGTAAAATTGTATAACAGCTTGTTGTAGGAGTGAGCTTCCCTTAATTTTATTTTTTTTCCACAGCTGAGAGAAATGAATTTTTATTACACGAAACATCAATCTATTTTCTCGTATTATGGGCGGACCCCTGAATTAGTTGGTCCTATTTTTTTCAAGTGCCACCAATGAACATGTGATATTAATCTTGAGCGATGGTCCAGTTAATGTTGGCACACTAGCATGACCCCGAAGCAATGACAAAGTTAGCATATCTTTTATGTCGTACTTTTTTTCTAATCAGCAAAATCCGATGTGGATCCTCTAGTAACCATGATGCTTTGAAGTGCCATAAATAATCCCTTATTTCATTTTTCTAGTTTTGGTATATGTTATTCTAGTTTACAATATAAGAAACCACCTATTAAATATGTACATCAATGGAAACAAGATCGAGAATGATGCTGTGTCCATAAATACAAATAAAGACGTGATCTTAATTGAGCGTTGATCTAGATAAACATTTTCAACGGCACAAAGATGAGATGATGTAATATGCTTCCATGGAAAGGCGAAATTTCATTTGTGATTTTTTTGTCGGAAAAGAATTATATTCATTATTTAAAGGGATACATTAGAAGTACATAAGTTTCATAACAAAGTGAATCAAAGCCGAGTAAGGTCTATTATAGTGAAATACAAATCCCAATTCATAAAATAAAGAGAATCAATTGAACACTGGTAGGGTTAATCACAAGTTCATTACACAATAATAGATCTATCCAGCAAAATAACTTGTGGCAAATCAATCGATCTCGGATCTTCATCAATTATGAATACACATTAGAAATTCCTCCTCCAGCAATTATGACGTAGCTAGTTTACAATGCATGCCTAAGATTGGCTTTCTCTGGATCGTCGTCGTACAAAGACAATCAAAATAAGTTGAACAAACACAAATCTAATAGTTGGGAGAGCAAATCTTCGTGGTTCAGCAAGACATCGGAGTTCATGCCATCACCATTGAAGCTGAAGGCAAAGAACTTATATACAGATATAATACAGAGGCATCGCATCCTTGAAATTATATTTATACTTCCAAATTTATATAAGGTGAGAATAGCTCCTAATATAAAAATTAAATCGAGAGAGTTCATATTCTCAAATTTAAAAGTAGATCGAGAGAAGACATTTCCAAAATCTAAATTGGAAGAGAAGAATAGAAAAAAAAAAAAAGAGCAAAAAAAAAAAAAGGCTAGAATATAAGGGTGTGTTTCTTTCGCGAAAAATTAGCGATTTAGAAAATATTTTTTGAAAAATAAATGTTTATCTTGCTTACAAAAATAAATGGATGAAATATTTATTAATTGCCCACAAAAATAATTAAGCTTAAATTGTTGTCAATAATGAAAATATTTCTGTTGATTAATTCTTCCAAATAATATAAGTAATTGTTTTTCAAAAAATATTTTTCAAAAAATAATTAAGCTAATTGTGATTAATTTGTGAGTATTTGTTGTGCTCATGATTTTATGAGCTATATAAAGTTATATAATACGGTCCACAATTGGGCCTATCTAGTCAGAAGCATTTCATTAAAACCATGAATGAGATTCTCATAAGATTCAATTCGTGTAGATATCATTTGGCTTAAATTGGGATGATTTTATTTATGGAAAATTTCTTTGTCGGCATCCTAACCTTCCAATAATGGTGATTGTAGCATGAGCTGATTTTTTTTTGGGGGGGGGGGGGGGGGGGGGGGGCGGGGCTTAAATTAGCTGATTAGCATTATGCCGGCATCTTCCTTTCAAAAATTACCAAAATCCGATCACGATAACGATGCCTTAACATATCACTCATTCATAGATTTATTGTCTAGCCAAATTTAAAAAAAAAAAAAAAAAACAGACTTAATGTTTAATGTCTAGCCCTGAATTCTCTGTTGTTGTGGAATTGTTTCCATATGATGTATAATTGCTTTGGTACTCTACAAGACATCAGCAACTTTAGATAATACATTGATCTAAGAATGCACTATTTATCTTAACATATGTGAAATACATAAAGCTTTTGTTGTGCACTCTGATCCGAGAAGCTCGATCTCTCCTACTCCCCTCAATTCACTCAATCTACCAATGCAAAGTACCAAACACATTTACATTTTTTAGAAAAGTATTATGGCCAAAGAAACTGTTGAAGTCTCAAATAGCGTTAAGTGCTTTTTTTGGGCAATAAGATCATAAAGATATATTTACTTTTGATTTGCGAAAAAGGATGTAATTTTTTTTGGTTAATAATTAGAAGTGTTAGCATTACATGCTATCTATCTCTCGTCTAAATTTGTCGCTAAAAGCCTGTAGAGAGTACTTCTCTCCGTCCTTCGCTCTTACTAAGTTTATTTTATCTAGAACCGTATCAAACAATATACATGACACCAATGAGTTTGCTCGATGTTGGAATTCCTTCTAATTGACAAAGATGGTATTTATATAGTAGGAACGATTTACAGCTTTTGGCTGCATATAGTTACCATGAGGTTGATTATGTGACTTTGAGCATTTTGTCAGTGAATTCAATATTGATATTGAATATCAATCGTCAAATTGCCGCGTTCAGAATTTTGATTAGGTTAATTAATCAATTTTTGAGGTTCGATATAATGGTTATTCTTAAAAGTCAAGTAATGATAAAATGGCATGTATCGTCACATTAGAGGAATATACAATTTCTACCTAACCTACCATTTATCAGATTTCTTGGTATGGGAATGTTATGAATGCAAAATATGCAAGTGAATCCACCAATAATGAGAATGACCAAACTCTTTGCCTATTTATACTGTTCTCATCTTTTGATGCTCCAAGCTTCAATATCTTATTCTTCTTGAGCCACAATCTTGCCACTCTCCTCATATATGACCATCTCCATCAACAAATGATGAAATTGTTCCGTCAACCACTATAGTTTTTTTCCTCAAAAAACATATTGATGCATCTAATGGTTATCCGTTTGTTTTGTCAAATATTATGTCCACATACAAAAAAACTCTCCTAATTTAGTGGTATATGCATCATCGTGCGCTCTATCTCTGAAAAGTCGGATCAATGGTCTACCAAAATATGCTACTTGCATGACTCCGTCTCTTCAAAGGTATGAATTTCCAAAAGTAACATATTATCGGATTAATTTTTTTTGTCTTAATTCGACTACTTACCTTTCCTACTTGCGATTTGGAATTGATCTAACTTTCTATTGCTCAGTTATTGTAGCTTTTGCCGGCTCTCTTGGTGGATAACATTAAGAGCTTGCCGGGACTCCATCAAAAAGAAGAGACAAGTCGAAGTTTGATCCAGACATTAAAAATGGGTTTTGAACCCATTTACTAATCCAAATTTGTTTAAATTGGTCATGTAAAATCACCTTAAATTTCAAAAGTCCAGTCATAATTGGTTATAAAATGAAAAGTCTAAAATAAATGGATTGAAATGGAATTTAAGACCGACTCATTTCCAAACCACTTGACAAAGCGTTCAGACTATTTTCTCTCTTGCTGGCGTGCTTGGTCCAACGATGGACACTGCCCAGTCTCCAACTCCACTTCACACACTCTCCCCTTTATCTCCCTCTCCAAGCCAAGCAATCGTCCCCAACCTCCGTCTCTTCTGAAGGCCATGACAGCTTCGACGGTGGGCCAGAGCAAGAACCGAGAGCTGCTCCAGAGGTGGAGGACCCTCGGCATCAAGGCCATCCAAGCCGTGCAGGCGCTAGAGCAATTGAGCAACCAGGACCTGCGATAACTCGAGCTAGTTCGCCTACGGCCGATTCTGCTTCCGGACTGTCGTCCAAGGAAGGGACTGACTTTTGCATAGGTTCTATGTTGTCCCATGGAACTCCAATTTGCAAAGCAAACTCCATCTTCATTGCATAGAGGAAGTGAACTTAGGGCATGCTTTAGAGTAAATAGCTCTGTTTTCCAGTATCACATGTACAATCGTATAACAGCTCGTTGTAGGGAGTGAGCTTCCCTTAATTTTTTTCCATGGCTGAGAGAAATAAATTTTTATTACACAAAACATCATTCTATTTTCTCGTACTATGGGCGGTCCCCTGAATTAGTTGGTTCTATTTTTTTAGTGTCGCCAATGAACATGTGTTATTGATCTCGAGCAATGGTCCAGTTAATGTTGGCACTCTAGCACGACCCCAAAACAATGACAAACTTGGCATATCTTTTATGTCATACTTTTTTCTAATCAACAAAATTCGATGTAGATCCTCTGGTAACCATGATGCTTTGAAGTGCCATAAATAATATGTGATTTCATTTTTCTAGTTTTAGTAGATGTTATTCGGGTTTACAATATAAGAAACCATCTATTACATATGTACATCAATGGAAACAAGATCGAGAATGATTCTATGTTGAAAAATACAAATAAAGACGTGATCTTAATTGAGTGTTGATCTAGATAAACATTTTTAGCGGTACAATGAGGAGATGATGTAAAATTTGTCAAGCAATATAATTGGTGGCCAATAAGTCAAATCTTGTATCTTCGTCAATGATAAGCACATAATAAAATTTCCTTCTCCAACAGCTATGGTGTAGCCACTTAAAAAGTGTGCTTAGGATCAACTTCCTTTGCGCCATCACCGTACAATCGAAACAGGTCAAACAAGCACAAATCTAAGCATTGGGAGAGCAAACTTTCATGGTTCATATCAAAGTTCATGTGATCACCATTGAAGCTGGAAGCAGATGAGTTATATACAGATATAACACAAAGGCGTCAAATCCTCCGAAGCATATATATACTCTCAAATCTAGATTAGGAGAGAATAGCTCCTGGATGTAAAAATTAAATAGTAATAGTTCAAACTTTTAAATTCAGAACTATACCGAGAGAAGAGATCTCCTAGATCTAAATTAGAAGAGAAGAAGAGAGATAAGAGAAGAAAAGAAAAACCGGAATATAAAAGCACATTTGTTTCCTTGAGAATGACTAATTTGGAAAACATTTTTCGGAAATAATCGCTTGCATCACTTATAAAAATGAAAGAATGTGGAAAAAAATTTCATCACTCACGAAAATGAGCAAGCATAAATGATTATGGATGATGAAAATAATTTTCGTTGACTAATTTTTCTAAATAATATAAGCAATTATTTTTCAAAAAGATATTTTCTAAATCTCCTATTTTTCGTGAAATGAACACCCCAAAGAATGTAAATGATAACTATATTGTTCTAGAAATTAATTTTCTATTTTTATTCTAGAGACAAGTTTATGATAAAAAAAAAATACGCATTTGATAACGATACAAAATTTTGTTCTCGGAATATAAATTCGTTTGATAACAATTCTCCCTCTTAAGTGGTAGCGGGAGGTGGCTAGCGACCAGTGGCCAACCGTTGGGCTAGTGGTGGGTGATCGATGACTAGTGACCGGTGGCAACCAATAGCGGGTGAGCGGTAAGCGATGATGAGAGTAAGTAATGAGAAGGGTTTTTATTCCTCACTTTTATTCCGGAAATAGATTGGTAAAATTTTACTTTTAATTTCTATTCCAAACCTATGTATAGAGTAAAAATTTGTTCCAAAAAAAAAAAAAATGATATTGTGTTATCAAACCGATTTTTGTTCTAAAATTGTTCCCGATAACAAATTATTAAAAAGAATAGAGAAACAAAATGGTTATTATATGCACTTTAATGTCCCAAATGGCATCATTGTCCCGAAATCTCGTTCCATGTATTTCGTAAATATACGTAGAATAATGGAATATAAAAGTGAGAATCTGAAAACCAAATTCATCTTCATTTTTCTCACAACAAACAGGCCATTTCCTTTTCAATTTTTTTTTTTTTTTAGAAAACAAAAAATAGTTTCATCTCGCTCTTTGTGTAGTGCCAAGTCTCCTTCTTCCCTCCGCCGGAACAAAGCTCAATGGCATAACCGTCCTCCCGAAAATCTTGAACATTCAAGCAGATGCTTCTCCAAATTCGCGCCTCCATCGCCAAATCGTTCTCAACCTCGACGAACGTCCTCCCCTGGAGAGCTCAGATCGAGCAGCATCAGCTGGCCTCGCAGATCTCCGCCCTCCTCCTGCAGAGGCGAAACTGGGCCCCTCTTCTTGAAACCCTCGACCTCCCTTCCCGCCTGAACCCATCTCTCTTCCTCCGCGTCCTGCGCAGAATCGAGACGAACCCTCGAATATCTCTCGGTTTCTTCAACTGGGTCGGGACCAGATTGGGCTTTGGAGCGGACCTCAGGTCGTGCTGCCACATCATCCGTGTGCTGGTCGGGTCGGGCGATGTCCAGGCGGCGAGACCCATTTGGGATTCGGTCGCTAAGGCTCACTCGGCGTCGAGAATTGCGGATTCGATGATGAGAGCGTCCGGAGGTAGCGATTCTTGTCGGTCTAGCACGTTGAGCTTCGTCGTCGAGGGGTATTCGCATGACGGTCTGTGTATCGAAGGGTTGGAGGTGTTCGGGAAAATGAGGATGTGTGGATTGACGCCTTCGGTCAATGCGTGTAACGCATTACTCGATGCTTTGTGGCGAAAGGATGAAATCACATTGGCGTGGTGCTTTTATGGGGCGATGATTCGAGCACGTGTTTCGGAAGATCGAGTTACATGGTCTCTTATTGCTCAGATTTTGAGCAAAGGTGGGAAATTTGATAGGATTGTTGCTCTCTTAGATTTGGGAATTTATAGTTCAGTGATGTACAATGTTGTTATTGATCATTATAGCAAGAGTGGCGAGTTTGGTGCTGCATTTGGTCGGTTAGCTGAAATGCTTGATAGGAGAGTTGAAGCAGGATTCAGTACTTATAGCTCAATACTTGATGGGGCTTGCCGACATCGAGATGTCAATGTCACTGAGAAAACAATTGGAGAGATGATAGAGAAGGGATTTCTTTCGCCGAGTTCGTTACTGGGTTATGATTCAGTCATTCAGAAACTTAGTGACTTGGGAAAGGTGCATGCTGCTGAGATGTTTTTCGAGAAGGCTCTTGAAAACAAGGTTCAATTGCTGAATGCTACATATGGTTGTTTGCTACGGGCAATGTCCAAAGAAGGCAGAGTAAAGGAAGCTATTAGAATGTACAGAATGATCAACGAAAGGAGTATTGTTGTGAACGATAGCTGTTATGATGCATTTCTGGATCTCCTTTGCAAGGAAGATCCATCAGAAGAAAAAAGTCAGCTGGTAAGAGAACTGATCACAAGAGGGCTTTCTTCTTGCCATTCGGGATTGTCGAATTTTTTAGCATCCCAATGTAGGAAGCGCAGATGGAAAGAAGTGGAGGATCTGTTGGATGTGATATTAGAGAAGGGCCTGTCGCTGGATACCTTCTGTTGTAGCTCCCTGGTCAGGCGTTACTGCTCGATTGGGCAGACGAGTAAAGCTGTAGCCTTACATAATAAGATATTGAAACTAGAGGCGACCTTGGATGAAAGTGCTTACAATATACTCCTTGAAGCCCTCCTCAGAGGGAGGGACATTGACGAAGCATTTAGTGTTTTTGATCACATGAGGAGAAGGGATTTGGTTAGTACCGCGAGTTTTTCGATCATGATTCGTGGGCTCTGCCGCATCAAAGAACTGAGAAAGGCCATGGCATACCACGATGAGATGTTGGAAGTGGGGCTTAAACCCGACAAAGCATCGTACAAACGTTTAATATCAGGATTTAGATGATATGAAGCCATGGCTACTGTTGCTGAACTTTATAGTTGGAAGTCCTTGGCATGTATACCATGTTTCGGTTTCGTGATGATTATGAAACAAGGAAGCATTTTTTTTTCTGAATCAGGCTGGGTCAGGTTAAATACCATCTTCTTTGGTTCGTATCTGATTTATGGTTTTGCTATACAAGAGCAAAGCATTTCAGAGAAGGATCAGATCAATGTGTATCCAGACTTTCCTGATGTTTCTTGTTGCTCTGCTGTTGATGCCATGATAGATAATGAAAGGATGACATTTGTTGGTGAAACTGGGCCAAAAGCCTGTTGCATTGCACAATTCAATTAGAGTTAGAAAAGAGATTAGCTTGGATAGAGTTCTTGGGTGGTGTCTTTCTAGAGCTTGTCTCCACTATCATTTAATTGGACTGTGCTTCTATAGTCTCTTGAAGCGCTAATCCGCGGTCATATCCTGCCACAACACTGTGACATATTCCTCAGAGAAATATGGTAAAATGAGAGCTGCAAAGAAAGGTTCCTCAAAAAATTGTAGAACCATCTCATTGACAATTTGAGATGAAGCCGAGTATGCATTCGCCATTTCTTATCCCGTCGGATGGAACTTTGCCTCGCCATTGCCTCGCCCCTCGTGCCTCGTGCGGCGGGAGGGCACATCTGGGGAAGAGAAAATTAATTTAGTTTTCTGAAATTGTGCATACAAGAATATATAGTAGTTAGGGTTTCCAAATAAGTGCAAATTATGCTACTCCAAATTTTGTTTATATTCTATAATTAATAAGAGTATTATAATTTCATGAGCTTGGCTCTATTGATTTATATGAGATAAGTACACTAAAAATTTAAAAACTTGTTATAAAAGTGCAATTGAATTGAAATTTTCAAAAAGTATAATAGAATCTTAAAACTTATCATAAAAGTTACAATCGGGTGTCAAAATTTTTAAAAAGTGTAATTAAATTTTAAAACTTATCAATAAAATGTAATTGAGTCTTAAATTTTTTAAAAAATGCAACCAACGGAAGAATTTAATTAGATCAATTTGACAAATTTTAGGATTTAATTATAATTTTTTGAAAGTTTTAGAACTTAAATATACTTTGTGACAAGTTTTAAAATTTAATTGTATTTTTGGAAAATTGTAGGATTTGATACTTTGCGATAATTTTTAAAATTTCTAACATATTTATCCCTATTTATATTGACTTATTGTATTATTTATTTGATATCATAATATTAAATGGGTGATGAACTATTATGAATTATATGGTATGGTCATCTATGTTTTGATTGATATAACGTTTACACATATTTTATATATTTAACATATACTTAGCTTAATACGCACAAGAAAAGCAGCTTGACGAGTGGGTGGGAGGGAATTCGCGGTGTGCGTATCCCTTGGGCCATGCCCATCCCTCCCAAGCTCTACAGTCAATATTTCAATCAATTGAGGAAAACACAAATAGTCTATAAATAACGTCCAACGTAGCCTATTGTACAATGTGGTATCTAAAATTTTTAATTTAATTAACATAGTACTTAAAACTTTGATACATACTTAATTTAATTCTTGAATTATGTGAAATTATTCAATATTACTCTTTAATTTTGAATTAATGGGAGATAATATTAAATATCTTCGCATAGTTCATGAACTGAGTTGAGCATATGTTAAAGTTTGTAAAATATATTAAATAAATTAAAAATTCAAGGACCAGATTGCACGTTGGATTAAATTGAGCAATTGATGGGTAAAAACGACCATGGGCCGGGCGAAACGACAGTCAGCCAATCCCATCCACGGGGCAAAAGGACCAGACGACGCGTCGTGAGGTGAACGGCATCGTAAATTCCACGGCAAACAAGTCAACAACACTCCCCCCAAAACGACGCAGCGACACTCCGGTCATCTCCCCCCTAAACGACCTAATCCTCCTCTTTCTCTCTCTCTCTCTCTCTCTAGATCGGCGACAATGGCGGCCGTCTCCGGCGAAACCCCGCTCCGCCTCGCCGCCGCCGCCCTCCTCCTCCTCCTCCTGTCCGCTGCCGCCGTCGCCGTCGCCGACCCCGACGCCGACCGGGCGGCCGAGCTCCTCTCCCTCCAGTCCCGATCCAAATCCGGCGTCATCCACCTCGACGACCACGCCGTCTCCCGCTTCCTCACCTCCACCAAGACCCCGCGCTCCTACTCCCTCCTCATCTTCTTCGACGCCACCCAGCTCCACGACAAGTCCGAGCTCCACCTCCCGGAGCTCCGCCGCGAGTTCTCCCTCGTCGCCGCCTCCTTCGCCGCCAACAGCGCCGAGAACCCCAGCGCGCAGTCCAGGCTCTTCTTCTGCGACCTCGAGTTCAAGGAGTCCCAGTCCAGCTTCGCGCAGTTCGGGGTCAACTCGCTTCCCCACATCCGCCTCGTCGGGCCCGAGGTGAAGAGCCTCAAGGACTCGGAGCAGATGGACCAGGGGGACTTCTCCCGGATGGCCGAGTCGATGGCCGAGTTCATCGAGTCCCGCACGGGGCTCCGCGTCGGCCCCATCACCCGCCCGCCCATGTTCTCGAAGACGCAGATCGGGATCGTCGTCGTACTGGTGCTGATCTGGCTGCCGTTCGCGGCGAAGAAGGTTCTGGCCGGGCAGACGCTGTTGCACGACAAGAAAGTCTGGCTGATCAGCGCCGTGTTCGTGTACTTCTTCAGCGTCGCCGGCACGATGCATAATATTATTAGGAAGATGCCAATGTTTTTGGTGGATAGGAACGATCCGTCGAAGCTGGTGTTCTTTTACCAGGGTTCCGGGATGCAGCTCGGGGCCGAAGGGTTCGCGGTCGGGTTCCTTTACACGATCGTCGGGTTGTTGCTGGCTATGATGACGCATTTGTTGGTGAGAGTGAGGAATGTGAATGTCCAGAGGGGGATCATGTTCTCGGCGCTTTTGTTGTGTTTCTGGGCTGTGAAGAAGGTGGTGTTCTTGGATAATTGGAAGACTGGGTATGGAATTCACGGGTTCTGGCCGAACAGTTGGAATTGATTTCACTGGTTCGAACTCTTTTCCTTTCTGGATTTTGATGATGGAATCTTACTTGTAGAATAATATTCAGGTTGCGTCTGAGTGTCAACTTTTATAGACGGCTATGGAATGCTTAATTACAGAAGGATTTAGCTGTTGATTATGTGCTGATGCCCATCATGTCTTTTATGACTAGCTTTGATACCGCTTATATCTGGACTGCATGTTAATATCAAATTGAATTGGCCTTTCCAGTGAGCTTATACTCAGTGGATCTTATAGATAGGTAAATTTTATTCATTTGTTTTATTTTACGCTCTTAGTGACTGGGGAAACAATTGGGACTCTGGTTGTTGGTGTTGGACGAGAGAAAGTCCATCAGCTGATAACTGTGCGTGAGAACTTTTACAGAAATTATTGAGAATGACGGCGAATTTCCTAATTTTTTTGTTTGGATAAGAGCAGTGGGAATGTGCGGATGTAATGGTTGATTTTTAGACCAACATGTCCTTATTTACCTTGAATCTTCTGGTATTGCTGATACCTGGGGCATTTTGGTGGACAATGAAATGCAAGATTAGTTTGTGGGAATTGAACAATATGCATTTGCTGGTGATCCTGGATTGAGGACACTAACCATGAGAAATTCTGCTTGGAAAGACACATCACTTGCCTTCTAAGGTTTTTAGCTTTCTGGAATGTGAGGCTATACCGGGCTGGTTGAACCTCGTGACTCCTGCACCGCCACAACCTTTCATCACTACGGTGGCTGGTAAGGTCTAACACAGGGACCTGCTTAGGCCATCATACTCCGTTCCTTTTTTGATTTTTTTCTTTATTTTTTGTGTGCGGAAGGCAAATTGAAAATCATCCCGACACTGGTAGGAACTAATTCCTCCATAGAGTTCTTAATCTGACGATCCTCTTTATGGTTCTTGTCTGTCTTTTTAATTCATATCTTTTTAACATGCTCTACTACAACAAGATAACTTCTTGATGAAATGTGTTAAGGTTGTCCTTATCTCACGTGAAAATCCCTGAAACGGGTTTCCATCAACTATTTATCTATAGTGGGCGAATCTTACTTTTCCAATTATAACTTGTCCCTATCTCCATCCTTTCCTGGATATCTAGACAGCTGCCTAAATATTCTCAGCTCCAGTGCCCTCATATCATGCACACTTTGATATCTGACGATGTTGTTCTTATCCATGTAACTTCACTGCCCTTGTTGTGACCCTGCTGTGTCTTCTCTTAAGCTTGAGATGATTGGCTTGATGCAGTCCCCCATTTCATCGTTCTTGCTTGAGTATAAGAGTAACATGTCCATCAGTTGGGTCAAATGCATAATCTTGTGTTGTTTAAATCTTTCAAATTGTCTAATTTACTTATAATTGTATTCATTTTGATTCTAAAAGAGATTTCACAAATTCTGGAACACAAGTTGAGGGTGCAGTTTATTTTTGAGGAAGAACTTACAATTTTAAGAAAGTTTGGTTTGACAAGGAATTGCATTGTTATCTATGTGAGAACTTCCAAATCTATAAAAGATGGTTTGACAAAGAATGTCGTCGTTATCCATGTGACCTAGCTGCCCTTATTGTAATCTTGCTGTGTTTTCTTAAGATTGAGCCGATGGGCTAGACACAAGATGCAGTCCTCCTTCCATCCATTTTGCTTGCATGCCTTTTGCTGTCTTTTTGCATTCAATTTCATTATTATTGTATTTATACTTTGTCCTTTCCAATTGGCATGTCACATGCTTTATTTTGGATCAACTTAGTTAAAAGTCCTTGGTGCTCCTCATACCCTCCACAGTTCTAATTGTTGTCAATGTAGAAGTTTTGGGCAGGATAGTTGTGCGGCACCCACTTCTAGTTACCTATGGACTGCCTATCATTTGCTCCCGAATGAGTGTTTTCCTTCCAAGTGAGATGCAGGGTAGTTGTTTTCCATGTTGACGCATTCAGTAGTGGGTAGTTGTGCACTGCGCATTTCTTTTTACCCATGGACTGCCTGTCATTTGCTCCCGAATGAGTGATTTCCTTCCAAGTGCGATGGATTTAGTGAATTCCGACTGTTGTCTGTTTCCCATTTGCACGGAAACACTGTTTGTTGATCTGAAGTACATGTTCACCATTTCGAGAGCTCTTAACTTTGATTAGGATATGTATATGTGGATCCCGTAGCTTGATGTTCAATGCTTTGAGCCAGCCCCCTCTCAATGTTATGACCAAGCTATGCTAGTTTGCCATGGAGATAGACAACATGGCAAGGAGGAATTCCACCCGAGACAGAAGCAAAGTGGCATTAACCACATTCAGAGTTAAAAGCTTTTGTGAAAAGATAGGTGCATACTGCATACCAACAAGTATATGATCTCAGTTGATCAAATGAACTAATAAGTCATTCTTATCAACATTAAATGCATTTGACCTTAATTTCCTTTGGGAATCAACTGGCCATTTTGGTTTGGGAAAAAAGAAACACCTGCATGAGCTGGTGAAGATGTAGGAAAGGAATGGGAATGAAGTAAGAATGACATGATGCCTCAAGTTGGATCAGTAGGTCTGATGGAGGTTTGGCAGTCATGCATTAATGCTAAAATAAGGTTATAATAGGAGCCAGTTTGCTGTGATATTAGAGGTGACTTTACTAAGTTGGGATGGAGGGAGAGATGAGAAAGAGCCTGAAATTTAATATATTTTTTGTTTTTTGGTAAGTGCTTCTTGAGATTAATATAAACGAGTCATAAATTAACTGCAGTTTCCTTGATTCTGTTTTGATGGATACAATTTCTCTCGACGATTCTTTTTAGGACTAGCTTCTCTGAAACATACTTGTTGCCTGCTTTGACATTGCCGAACAGATTGAACTTACATGATATCAGAGATAGTAGGGTCTGATGTTGGCATACACACGCCTCCACCTTCTGTTTCTCCTCCCTGAAATTAGTAAGAGATGTTTAGTATGTGATCGGATAGGTTGAAGACAAGGCCTTGGAAGTTAAATCCTGGGATATGACATGCTATCATTAACTTCTAAGCTCTCACTTGCTTTCTTGTTTATTCACTCCTAAAAGCAGAACTCACATATAGACAAATGTGGCTCAAATTGTGTAATATAATACACCTTTCCAATCGTCAAAGCTATAGTGGTAAATATATGCATAGTTGTCAAAATGTATGTCCAGGTTAGCGAATGCTTTAGAAAAGAGCTGCCTTCACTGAAGCTAATCTAACGGAGAGAAGATCAATATTGGTTGGACAATCTCCATTATATGCTTGATTTTTCCCTAGATCTCGGCTAGATCTGCCAAATTTGTTGTTGCTAGGGCTCACAATAAAAGCAACCAGATCTGAGCCTGCATTTGGTCTTGAAGCTCTGCAGGGGGACGGTGAGGAAGTTTGCATCCGTGATGAAGGATGCTGGTTATAATAATACTTGTTTACGAAATTAGTTAATGAGGGTAACTCAATGGAGTTCTTCGGGTGTGGAATATCACTCGCTTGTAATTTGTCATAGAACTCAATATATCAGTTTTATATTGCAGTCTCAGTCTGCTTAACATTACTTAAAAAATTTTAATCACGAAAAGTATGGGGGATTAAAAATGATGGAAACATTGTTGTTGGTGCTTTAATAATGACATGAAAAGGGATCTGCTATCGTATGTACGATTGGGCTCATCGAGGCCAAGGTTTATTGTCTGATCTCATGGTAAAATGGATATCATATGATTTGTACAGAATGTGGGTGTGCTGTCAAGAGAACGCATGTTCTCTCTTCTTGGAGTTGGACATGTCAAACGGATAGGTCGAGTTGAGTCGGATTTAGATCGAGATATAAATTATCCAACGCAAATTGATCATTTAACTTGTTTATGATCCATTTATTAGCAATGTAAATTTATTGACTCATATCCAATTCAATTTATACCCAACACGACTTATATTGTAAACACTTCCATTTTTAATTAAAAATAAAAAATTTGTTTCTTATGATATTTAAAAAAAAAAAAAAGAGAGTATATTATTAAAACACTTCAATACAATTACAATTTTAGTTAATAAATTTTATATTTTTTAAAAATGAGGCTTCATTTATTTCAAAAAAAAAAATCAAAAAATGTAGCATTTCTAAAAATGGTAATATTTTTAATTGTTTGGTTGAAACATGAAAATGAATTAAAAAATATTTTTGGCTTAGTATAGAAAATTTCATTTGATTTTCCATGCACACATTTTAAGTACTTTTTATTTATTTATAAAGTTATATAAATTTTTATTTTTATTTTTTTCTCCTCCTCCTCCTAGTCGTCACCACAGCAGCCATTGTCGAGAACAAGTGAGCTAAGATTGGTCATAGGTCGGCAAGGCTCATGCTCACTTGATTTTGGCAAGTGAGCCTTGCTAGTCTTAGGCAAGGCTCCACCTCACCATATCTAGAGAGTTTGAGGTCAACCTAACACCAATGAGCTTGAAGCTCAGCCTCACCTGATCACAAGCTTGAGTTCACTTGACACTGGTGAGGCATTGGCCTTGCTCGATCAGTGAGCTCGAGGCTTGCTAGTGCGATTGGTGACACAACCCTTGCCCATCACTTTGTGGTCCTCACCTGCGATCGGTGAGGGCCTTGCGACTGATGGCTGGCCTTGTGACCAATGACCATAGGGGAAAAAATAGAAAAAATAATTTAAATTTTGAAAATTTAAAAATTGCTAAAGAGGATGATGATATCTTATTAATGGATTAACTCAACTAATAATCTTTATAAATTAAATGGGTTGTAAATGGGTTTAAAGACAAACCCATTTACAACCCATGTATCATTGGATTTACATACAGCCCAAACCTATCAACAACCTACTTATTAAGATTTAAGTAACCTATATAGGACCCATCTCATTGTAAATGGGTTCAAAATGAGTTTTCAATCCATTTTGATGCATCTACTTGGAGTGCATGCTTCTTGAAATTTTCCATGCCAAATTCACAGGCCTTTCTAGCTTCTTCCGAACTCGACGATACAAATGTCCGTCCCATATCTTCCTTGCCCGGGTCTCCTCCCGAGGTGGCTTCTTGAGCAGATTCATACGCTTGACAGTAGTCCTGAGGTACTTCTTCCCAGTGTGCATCGATGGAGGATCTTTTAAGTGAATTTTCCAAGAACAACATAAGAATCTACCGTAGAACGGTTGTCGTCGCACCATAGCTACTTCATGCAAAGGAAAAGCGAGTAGAAGAGAAGAAACATAAGAACTCACTTTAGACATGCGGGCCGATCATTTTACTATTTTCTTGCAAACTATTTCCGTTGTGACATATTTACAGTAAACTCTTTATTGTGATATAAACAATTTCAAACTTGTACTTATGTGACACATATATCCTCTATCAAGGTTTCGTTAGATGATTTTGTAACTAAAACAACTTGTTTTTAATTCACTTAAGTTACTTCGGTGTAATGTCGACACTATTTGCTTTATAGCATCTATATAGGTAGATTTTTAACGATTTTTGTTGATAAAATTCTAACAAAAGATAAACGTGTTACTCAAGTACAAGTTCGAGATTTTTGGTGTTACAGATGAAAGTTTAGTGTAAATGTATGATAATGAGCCTAAGTTAGGGCTTTTAGTGACTTTTGCCCTCAGAAAAAACAAGATTTGCATAATTAGCAAGGCATGGATCTATTCAAGGATGTCTCGCCATGTCAGTCATCTTTTCCCTAAAATTTCTCCTGGTCCGAGGCCAGATCTAGTTCTTTCCCCGTGAATTTGCTAAAGAAAAACAATTTATATCAAGTTCAAAGTTGGCGGATGGAACCCCAGAATCTTTCTGCGAGATGCTTATCCGGAATCGGGTAGTGCAGGTGCATTCATTGTTTTTTGTTCTGTCCTCATCAATCCCCGTCAACATATGCTTTCTTTTGGACAGATTCACATTATAGTATGGATTTCTCCACGGGTTCCGTAACCTTTCTAGAGAATATAGTATAACCCAATTGGGCAGATGAATGTTGGTGGTGGTGGTGGTGATGATGATGGACATCACATGCTCTTTGGATTTAAGAATTCTTAGGTTTGATTATTGTTAAACAAGGTCATGTTCACATTGGACTTGGACGAATTGGATAAACCCTATCGATTGATGCCTTGTCTACATCTGAGTTTTTTAGAGGACAAATCAAAGTTGAAACTTTTATAGAGTGGACTAGGACGATGTTCCCACTCCTGCAAATGTTTCAAAGGCTCAGTCATTCATCACCCGTTTGTCAATCCCGATGTGAAATGAGGACAACTTGCTTACCCTAAGATCAGAGAGATTGATCTAGCTCAATGCACAAAACCTGACTTAAGATGCTATCTGATTGCTATATTGATTGAACAAACTCATATCAGGTGATACCGTGCATGTTTACTATGATGTAAGGGCATCGTCTGAGGAAAAAAAAAAGTGATTTTGTTTTCCATTTTTGTGTATATAGTAGTATTATCAAAATTGACTTTCGATGCCTGGCCAAATAAAAGAAATTAGAAAGATAAGTCTTCATTACGCCGGGGAGTCGATCATCGTTATCAAGATAATGCTTTCGCAAAGTTTGCCATCATTATGATAGACAATGGGTGGAGGAATCTAAAGCATCTACGGATAGGCTTAGTGGAGTCGATTATTGAATTCAGCAATCCTGCTTTAAGGAGATAAAGTTCTCATTTTTCCATAAGAAAGAAAGTACACAAATGATGTATCTTGAGTAAAAAGCAGGGGTTAATGAATCAAACAAGAACTCACTGGGGACCAAACATCGAATGTGCTTTGAATTAGGGATCAACGGTTCTAAGGTAAGTAGATTCCAGATTAAAATATCCGAAACCTATCTTGTTAGAGTCGATTTCCGCTTTTGGTCCAAGAACCAAACCGATTGACCTTGGAATCAGCTTACTTTTCTTTTCTTTTTCTTTGTTTTTCTTTTTTTTTTCAAGTGTACTTATTTTGTACTTAAAATGTAAAAAAAAAAAAAATCATCAAATAAACTTAAGATCAAATAAAATACGTCAATGCAAGAAGGTAGAAAAGCTTATTACATCTAGGGTTGGTTATAAATTGGTTCGCACGGGTTTTACTCAAAAAGTAATGGCTGCCGGTATAGATTGGGCCGACGAAAGTGCAATAGTGCCTAATATAGAACCCTCGATCCCTGTTCAAAACATGTTCTAATTGAGAACCGACACTTTTTGATATAGCATTGTGAACCAAACTAATGAAGGCTGGTTCCCAAATCTTTTAACCGGTAACCAAACCAGTCTTTGTATGAACTAGCCTAGCATCGATCTAGTAAGGGTGGTTCAGTTTGGTTCGATTCACAAATGGAACGGAGCTGAGTGCTCACCCCTAAATTAAACAATAACTTTGCCATTTATTTGAATTTTATCAACCTCAGTATGAAGGGAAAAAAAAAAAAGGATTTAACCATCCCACGACTCCACAATTTCAGTAAAAGAAAAAAAGAAATTTGGAATTTGGATCCCCTGAATGATTTGATATCTTCACTATGATTCTACATAATATTTTCTTGACCTAGAGAGCTCAAACCGAGCATGTGCTTTGCTCATTTTATGTTATCCATTTCCTGTCCCCCTAATAAAGAATAACGTGCGACTATTTAAGTATTTGAATGGCCAAACATGGTAAAGTTGGGCAATTTGTAATTCTTTAAGCGCCAACATCAATAAATAATGTAAAGCTCAATTACCTCAATTAATATATATATATATATATATTTATATATACCCACTGGAAAGAAAATCAGGAATTATCTATCATATTAGTATCATCTCCTCTATATAAAGACTATCCATGGATGTGCTACACAAGTAGAGAGTAAAGATAAGCTCAATTCAAGAAGCCTAAAGTCACTTCTCAGAATGGCTACCACCACTCAGCCATTACTAAACACACAAACCTCTCACAACAGAAGTCTCTGTCTGATTCTCTCCTTGATTGCAATCATCTTCTCATTTGCGGTGATCACAGACCACTTGATCAAGGCCAGTGATTTCGCTAATGCCCCTCTTGCGCGTATCTGCAGCAAGGCCCGAGATCAGGCTCGATGCCGAGCCCTGGTTTCAGAAATCGTCCCCTACAGTGCGGCATCGTTCTTAAGCGACGACAAGTTGCTCCAAGTGTTCGTAAAAAAGATGGCTATCCGCACCCGAAATGCTGGAGAGGCCGTGAAGGATGTTCGCCGCCGGGTGAACTATCCCAGAGAAGAAGCGGCTTTGGCTGATTGCTTGGAGTTGATGGAAATGTCTGTGGATAGATTGGAAGACTCCGCAAGGAGTCTTCAAGAACAGAAGGTAATTATTTGAGTTATTGACCATCAGAAGCTCTAACACTTGCTTTTAGATAGTATGAATCATAAAATTCATTACCCACAAACTTAGAGATATCCAAATGAATACTTTCCTAGATTTCAATAAACTCAATCCAAATTTTCTCTCCTCAGTCATCTGCAGATGTCCATACATGGCTGAGCAGTTCACTCACAAATTACATCACCTGTTTGGACGGTTTCGAAGGCTCGTCATCAGCTAAATCTTCGATCAAGCCTATTCTCAGCGACTTGATATCGAGGGCAAGAACTTCTCTAGCCATGTTTGTTTCTACTTCATCTCCTGAAGGACGAAGACCAGATGTCCTGGAGTCCTTGATCGGTGATTTCCCATCATGGGTCACACGAAAAGATCGTCGTCTCCTGCAATCTCTGGTGAACGCAGTTAAAGCCGACGTGGTGGTGGCAAAGGACGGAAGTGGGAAGTTCAAGACAGTGAAAGAGGCGATCGCAGCTGCTCCTAGCAAAGCCCAGACCCGGTACGTTATTTATGTGAAGAAAGGCACATACAAGGAGAATGTGGAGGTGGCCAAGACAAAGACAAACATCATGCTTGTTGGCGACGGCATGGATTCAACTGTGATCACTGGCAGCCTCAACGTTATTGACGGTGCGACGACATTCAATTCTGCGACTGTTGGTAACGACCAATCTCATCTCATATCTTTGATGGTTATCGACTATGGAACCTTTGAAATAAGGAGTAATGAGCATGATGAGTTTTTTCTCTACATAATCTGTAAAATGTCCTACTGCAGCTGTGAATGGCGACGGGTTCATAGCCCAGGACATATGGTTCCAGAACACTGCCGGGCCGCAGAAACACCAGGCCGTCGCACTCCGTGTCAGCGCAGACAAGTCGGTCATCAACCGGTGCCGCATTGATGCATACCAAGACACCCTCTACACTCACACCAGCCGCCAGTTCTACCGAGACTCATACATCACGGGCACGGTGGACTTCATTTTCGGCAATGCGGGCGTTGTGTTCCAGAACTGTAATCTCGTGGCACGGAAGCCCATGAGCGGCCAGTCCAACATGGTGACGGCCCAGGGCCGGACTGACCCAAATCAGAACACCGGGATCTCGATCCAGAGCTGCAACATGACCGCAAGCTCTGATCTCGTGCCCGTCAAGGGCTCGATCAAGTCGTATCTGGGCCGGCCTTGGAAGGAGTACTCCAGGACTGTGGTGATGCAATCAAACATCGGTGATCACATTGATCCCACAGGATGGTCAGTGTGGAGTGGAGATTTCGCCCTCAAGACTCTGTACTACGGGGAGTACATGAACAAGGGACCGGGTGCAGGAACAAGCAAGCGGGTGAACTGGCCGGGTTATCATGTCATCACCAGCGCAACAGAGGCAAATAAGTTCACAGTGGCCGAGCTGATTCAGGGAGGGACTTGGTTGAAGTCCTCTGGAGTGTCTTACACTGAAGGGTTATGAAAAATGAGTTTTGGTCCTTTCCTTTGGGCGGAGTTTCTGTAAGTCGTGTAGTGAATTCAATAATTTGGAATGTTTGGAGATCTCATTGTACTGTATGGTTCATCAAACATATTTTAACTTCACGAAAACTGCATCGTATCCAAGTTAGTTCCATCTGTCTGTCATTGTCCATGTAAGCTGCTACATGGAATTTTAATAGTGATCTTAAACAAAATCGTGACCGATAGCGTGTTTGTCGCATTGATACAAGTTTGATAACACAAAAAAAGTTTAGGGGATTAACATCATAATAGGTCTTATTTACTGTTCTTGGTGACACAAAAAAAATGGATATTAAGTATAATTGCACACTTTAAAATTCTATATTGTATTTTGAGGAACAAAATTTAATCATCCTATGACTCTAGAATCTGCTGTACGCAAAATTTTGAATCTTGTATCCCGTGAATGATTTTATTTCTCGCCGGAATTCTACAGACCTAGAGAGTCCAAAAATCGGGATGGAGCTTTGCTCATTTTATCTTATTCTCTTCCTGTCACAATGAAAAAAAATAAAAAATGTCCCACATTTTATGAACTAAATGGCCAAACGTGGCAATGCTTTAAATAATTTGTAATTCTTCAACCGGGAAAAAAAAAAACTCCTTGAAGAAAATCAGGAATTGTCAATAATACTGGACTGTACATTGATAGAGTAGAGTAAAAGGAACACAACTCAATAAGCCCAAACTCACGCAGAATGGCACATCACCACTCAGCCATTGCTAAACACAAGCCTCTCATTAAAAAAGTCTCCGTCTGATTCTCTCCAAGTCTCTATACTATGCATTCATCTTCTCATCCGCCATAATCAGAGACCACTTTATCAAAGACCAGCAATTTTGCTAATGCCCCTCTTGTGCATATCTGTGGCAGGGCCCAAGATCAGGCTCGAGCCACGGTTTCAGAAAGCATTCCCTATGGTGCGGCCTCGTTCATGAGTGACAACAAGTTGGTCCAAGTGTTCGTGAAAAAGATGGCGATCCGCATGGAAAATGCTATAGATGCCGCCAAGGATGTGAGGCACAGGGTGAACGATCCTAGAGAAGAAGAGGCTTTGGCAGATTGCATGGAGTTGATGGAAACGTCTGTGGATATATAAATGTATAATTTGCCAGATTCGAATCAACTCAATCCAAGGCTTTATTCCTCCTCAGCATCTGCAGATATCCATACATGGCTGAGCAGTTCACTCACAAATTACATCACCTGCTTGGGTGGTTTCGAAGGCTCATTGTCTGCTGAATATTCAATTGATCCTACTCTCAGCGACTTGATATCCAGGGCAAGAAATTTGCTAGCCATTTTTGTTGCTGATTCATCTCCTGAAGGACGCAAATTGGATGTCCTGGATTCCTTGATTCACTATTTTCCATCAGGGGTCATGGGAATCAAGTGACACTTTAGTTCTTGAAAAAAGAAACGCATGCATGAGCTGGTGAAGATTTGCTTAGGACAGAAATGCGAATGAAGTTGGAATGACATAACAATGGTAGTAGAACCTCAAGTGGATCAATAGGTCTGATGGAAGTTTGGCAGTCATGCAGGAATGCTAACATAAGTTTACAAGTCATAAGTTGACTGCAGTTACCTTCCGGAATCTGTTTTGATGGATACAATTACTCTTGACGTTTCTTCTAGGACTAGCCTCTCTGGAACATGCTTGTTTCCTGCTTCCGCAGTAGAGATACTGGGGTCTGATGTACCATGTATATGCCTCTACTTTCTCTGTTTCTCCTTCCTGAAATTAGTAGGAGATGTTCAGTATGCCATCAGAGAGGTCGGACAGAAACTTTGGGAGTTAAATCCTGGTTCATGCCATGCTATCGTCTGCTCTAAGGTCTCATTTGCTTTTATGTCAGTTCATTCCCAGAAGCTGAACTCACATACAAACAAGTGTGGCTCAAATTATGTAATATAAAACACATTTCGATTGGTCTAGTTATGATGGCAAGTAAATGCATAGTTGCCGAAAGTACGTACAGATTAGCGAATGCCTTTGAAAAGATCTACCTTTGCTGAAGCTAAACTGTCTGATGTAAGATAAATATTGGTTGGATTGACAATCCCCGCTGTATGCTAGATTTTCCCCCTGAATCTCGGCTAGATCTGCAATGCATGTTGTCGCAAGGGCTCACAACAAAAGCATCAGATCTGAGCATGCCTGCATTTGTTCTTGAAGAACTCTGAAATAGGAAGCTAAGGAAGTTTGTATTCAATGATGAAAGATGTTACTTATATGAAGAACTGTTTAAGTAGTAACACAATAGAGCTTTTTTTTTTCCTTCTTCAAAATAATATTTTGGGTTAATATCTCGAAAAATCCAAAACTAGTATATCTATAAGAAATTTACCATAAACTAATTTTTTGATCATGAAGATTTCAAACCGGTATACTTGTGACAAATTTATCACAAATGATCACAAAAAAACTCAAATTTGTACACTTTTGATAAATTTACCCCAAACTCATTTGTTCGACCATCAAAAATCCCAAACTGGTACATTTATAATAAATACAACCTATGTTAAATTGGATAATACTGCAAAAAACTACTAACCATAACAAATAGAGAGTAAAATCATAAATTGATATATTAATCAACTATCACATGTCATTCAACTTAGTAATTTGACAGTAAAATTTAACGGAAATTAATAGAGGGTAAATTTGTCACAAGTGCATCAGTTTGAGATAAATTTGTCAAAAGTATACCTGTTCAGGATTTTTGATAGTAAAAAAATTAGTTTTTGGTAAAATTGTCACATGTGTACTAATTTGGGATTTTGCATTTCAATGTACAACTACGCGATTCACCTATGGCTAGGCCGGCGGTGGGATTAATTACTAAAATTTTATTCATTTGTCATGATCAAATATGAGAGGAACATGAAAAGCTTCCAAGCAAATCAAATCCCAAAAGAGTTAAACAAAACAGGACCTAGAAAACAAAATAGTACTGCTTGTAGCTATAAGTATGCTATCATTTGAAAAGATTAGATCTGTCATAACATCAAAAAAACAATCTATGGTTAATCATTGGAATCATTAGTGGTAGACATATGATGAGATTTTCCCATTTAGACTACAATACACGCATAGGTTCGCCAAATTCAATCTCATCACCATACAAAGACAATATGTTGAATCACTACAGATCAAATATCTTTTGAAAATTCCCATGTCCAAATTTAGATCAAGAGAAAAAAAAAAAAACTCTCAGATTTAGATTTACACATAAATGAGGAGAGAACCGCTTTCGTCAAATCTTGGAGAAGTCATAAAACCTCGTTCTGAGCATCTTACTGGCCAGACTGGTGATGATGTTCTCACAAATCTTTTAGCTACAAATAGATTTATTCAACCAGACGAGTGAAGAAAAGCAACAATAATGAGCAGAAGACACTAAACGAGGCGGAAAAAGACTCCCATATTAGATTGAAAGAGAAAAAAAAATAAAATCAAGGCCTAGAAAGGAAAAACAAAGCAAAGCAGGCTCTCGGCTTCATAAATTAAAGTTGAGAGCATGCAGATTAAGTTCCTTTGAGGGGACAAATCACCAAAGAAATTCTAAACTTATTACAATTGTGCCAATTCAATTATAGATTTTTTTTTTTGGTCAATTGAGTTTTAAACATTTTGCATTTGTGCCAATTTAATCAATTCGGCTAATTTTGATTGGTTGGCACTGATGTAGACAATGGCCATCCTATGTGACACGGCTAATGCTAACGTGCAAAATTTTAAATAATATTTTTATTTTTTAAGTTCTTTTTTCTTCTTTTTTATCCGCTTTTTTTTCCCCTTCCCTTCCTCCTCCTTTTTGCCGATCACTAGCTAGGACCGGCTGGAGGCGAGGTTCGATGAGTGCAAGTTCAACTTCGTTAGCCACTAGCGAGCCTTGCCTTACTAGCAATGGTGAGGGCAAGCCTCGCCAGCCTCACCCAACCATGGCAAGGTTGGGCCTCACTCAGCCCTTGGCAATGGTGGAGCCCTTGTTGGATCGTGGGGGTTGAGTCTTGTTGGGCATGGGCAAGGCGCGACCTCATTAGCTAGCAGGGCTCTAACTCTTTGCTAATGGCTAGGTGAGGCACGACCTCGCTGGATCTAGCAAGGTTGAGCCTTGCTTAGCAATGGCGAGGCTCAGCCTCGTCGTTATTGGTGAGGGCGGGCCTAGCCAGTTGCTGGTGAAGTCAATCTCATTGGCTTTCACCTCCGGCTCATCATGGAGGTTCGACAAACAAAGGGAAGGGAAAAAAAAGAAAAAAAAAAAAGAATAAATAATTCAAAAGAATATTAAAAAATTATTAAAAAATTGTCCACGTTAGTGTCGATCAACCAATTTTTGGTTGGATTGATAGAATTGACATAAATACAATAGGTTAAAAATTAATTGATAAAAAAAAGTTTATGATTGAATTAACATAACTATAATATATTTATAACTCTTTTGATAATTTTCCTATTGCAATGTCAATATCCTTAACATTACCCAAATTTTTCGTCTTGAAAATGAGATATTTTATATACGATATGACTCATTGCTTCTAAGTGAGAATGAAAATAATGAAGAAAAATTAAGCAAGGACCCGAGAAAAAGATGTGCTCTTTCTGTGCATATTACAGCGCAACCATCTTCCAGGTTTATCGTCTGATCCTATCGTGAAAGAACATTGTATGATTTGAACAGCATGTGGGTATGCTGTCAAGAAAAACACATGCTCTCTCTGGGAGTGCATGCTTCCTGAAATTTATCTGTTCCAAGTTCACAGGCCTTTCTAGCTTCTTCCAAACTCAGTGATACCCAAGTCCATACGCCTGACGAGCGATGAAGTTATTTTAGTTGAAGAGATTAGGGGTGATCGGTTCTTGGTTCCACCTTAGAACTAAGAACTAGATCGGAATGACCAATTTCCAAAATTAGGAACTAGGAACCGGGCTGGTTGATCTTAGGACCAGGAACTGGTCACTTACTTTTTCCCATTACTTTTTTTTCCACTATTTGGAACCAGACCGAAATAGTGTTTATTTTACATTTTACTAATTTTTTGAAGGAATAATAAAATAAAATAAAAAAGGTATATTTAGTCGGTTCGATCCAATTTTCTCTTGAAATCGGGAATTGGACCGTCTGAATATCAATTTCATTTTTAGGAACCGAGATCCAAACCGTCAATCATGGGGATCAGATTGAATCTGTCCAGACAGTTTTCATTTAGACAGTTCATTTTACACATTTTTAGATAGGATAGTTTTTTTCAAAAGATTTAAAGTGGAAAACAAACTTCAGCCACTATTTGCACGATCACCGATGAAATTGGATCTATCCATTCAGGGGTGTCCAACCATGTCAGTCGACTTTTCCCCCGAAATTTCTCCGAAATGCCCGGCCAGATCTTAGTTCTCTCCCTGTCAATTTTGCTGTGTGTGGTGGTGTGGTGGATTTAACCACAGAATCGTTCTGCATGATGGTTTATCCGGAGCGTGGTAGTGCTAGTGCATTCATTATGTCTTTTGTTTTGTCCTCATCAATCCCCACTGACATGTGCTTCCCTTTGGACAGATTTACATTGATATGGACTTCTCCGCTTGTTCTGAAACCTTTATGGAGAATTTAGTATAATCCCATTGGGCAGATGAGGCTTGGTAGACGTAGATGAAGTGGTGGTGGTGATGGTGATGGTGATGGTGATGGACATCGCATGCTCTTGGAATTTAAGAAGTCTTGGGTTTGATTATTATTAAACAAGGTCATGTCCACATTGGACTTGGACAAATTGGACAAACCCTATCGGTTAATGCCTTGTCTACATCTGGGTTTTCGGGTGGGCAAATCAAGTTGAAACTTTAATAAAGCGGACTAGGACGATGTTTCCAATGCTGCAAATGTTTTAAAGGCTCAACCATTCACCGCCTTTTGAATTCGCCAATCTCGGCGAGAAATGAGGATAGCTTGCTTATACTAAGATCGAAGAGATCGATCTAGGCCAATGCCCAAAAAACCTGACTTAAGATGCTATATGATCCTTATATCGATTGATTAAACTCATGTCACGTAATGCCATGTATATTTACTACGATGTTAGGGCTTCGTCTTAGGAAAAAAAAAAAGGTTAGTTGTCTTCTATTTTTGTGTATAGAGTAGTATTATCAAAATTAACTTTCAGTGCCTGGCCGAACAAAAAAATTAGAAAGTTTAGTCTTCATTACCCTGGGGAGTCAAGTCAATCATCATTATGACGATAATGCTCTCGCAAAGGTTTGCGATCATTATGATGGACAATGGGTGGAGGAATCCAAAGCATCTGCGGATATGCTTAGTGGAGTCGATCATTTAATGCCGCAATCCTGCTTTAAGGAAGGAGCATAACTTTTCATTTTTCCACAGGAAAGAAAGTACCCAAATGATGTATCCTTAAAAAAGGAAAAAGGAAAAAGGAAAAAGGAAAAGCAAGGGTTAATGAATCAAATAAGAACTCACTGAGGGACTAAACTTCAATTGTGCTTTAAATTAGGAATCAGCGGTTTTGGGATAAGTAGTTCCGTGTTAAAATATCTAAAACCTACCTTTTTAGAGTCAATTTCCAATTTTTGGTCCAAAAACCAAATTGGTCGATCTCAGAATCGGCTTAGATTTTTTTTTGGGCTTCATTTTTTTTATGCAAATGTATTTATTTTGTACTTATAATGTAAAAATTTTCCATCAAATAAAGATAAGATCAAATAATATACTTCAATAAGGTGGAAAAGTTTATTATGTGTAAGAGATCTAGGGTTGGTTTTGAACTGGTTCAAGATGGGTTTTACCTGAAAAGCAAGGGCTGACATAGATTATGAATCAACATAGGTGCAATAGTGCTTGACATAAAAACCCCATCACCTGTTCAAAATCGATTCTACTCGAGAGCCAACGGCTCTCGATATAGAACCATGAACCAAACCAGTCAAAGGCCGGTTCCCAAGTTTTTTAATTAGTAATCGAACCAGTCCTTGTGTGAATTGGTTTGGTAAGGCTGGTTTGGTTTGAATCCCAAATGGAATTGGGCTGGGTACTCACTGCTCATCCCTAATTTAAATAATAATTTTTCCATTTATTTGAAGTTTATCAGCATCAGTGTGAAAGGAAAAAAAAAAAAAGAAGAGGATTTAACCATCATAAGACTCTACAATTTCAATAAAAAAAAAAAAAAAATTAGAATTCGGAACCCCTGAGCGATTTGATATCTTCACTATGATTCTACATAATAAATTTTTTTGAGCTAGAGAGCTTAAATCGGGCAGGAGCTTTGTTCATTTTATGTCATCCACTTCCTGAATAATGTGCAACTCTTTAAGCATTGAATGGCCAAACGTGGTGAAGTTGAGCAATTTGTAATTCTTGAAGCGCCGGCACCAATTAATAATGTAAAGCTCAATCAATTCAATTATCTCAATTTTCACTTTTAACTTTTTCTACAAATTGGAAATAAAATAAAATATATAATATGTCATATGAGTGTCATCTTCTCTGCATAAAGACTGCACATGAATGTGCTTCGCAAGTAGAGAGTAAAGATAAGCTCAATTCAAGAAGCCTAAAAGTCACTTCTCAGAATGGCCACCACCACTCAGCCATTGCTAAACACACAAACCTCTCACAACAGAAGTCTCTGCCTGATTCTCTCCTTGATTGCAATCATCCTCTCGTTTGCTGTGATCACAGACCGCTTGATCAAGACCGGTGATTTCGCTGACGTCCCTCTTGCGCGTATCTGCAGCAAGGCCCAAGATCAGGCTCGATGCCGGGTCCTGGTTTCGGAAATCGTCCCTTACGACGCGACCTCGTTCATGAGCAACGACAGGTTGCTCCGAGTGTTCGTGGAAAAGATGGCTATCCGCACAGGAAATGCCGTAGAGGCCGTGAAGGACGTTCGCCGCCTGGTGAACGATCTTAGAGAAGAAGCGGCTTTGGCTGATTGCGTGGAGTTGATGGAAATGTCTGTGGATAGATTGGAAGACTCCACAAGGAGTCTTCGAGAACAGAAGGTAATTATTTGAGTAATTGACCGTCAGAAGCTCTAACACTTGCTTTCAGATAGTATGAGTCATAAAATTCATAACCCACAAACTTAGAGATATCTAAATGAAAACTTTCCTAGAATTAAATCAACTCGATCCAAAACTTTTTCTCTGCCCAGTCATCTGCAGATGTCCATACATGGCTGAGCAGTTCACTCACAAATTACGTCACCTGCTTGGACGGGTTTGAAGGCTCATCATCGGCTAAATCTTCGATTGAGCCTATTCTCAGTGACTTGATCTCGAGGGCAAGAACTTCGCTAGCCATGTTCGTTTCTACTTCATCTCCTGAAGGGCGAAAACCAGATGTCCTGGAGTCCTTGATCGGCGATTTCCCATCATGGGTCACGGGAAAGATCGTCGTCTCCTGCAATCTCCAGCGAACGCTGTTAATGCCGACGTGGTGGTGGCGAAGGACGGAAGTGGGAAGTACAAGACAGTGAAAGAGGCGATCGCAGCTGCTCCAAGCAAAGCCAAGACCCGGTACGTTATTCATGTGAAGAAAGGCACATACAAGGAGAATGTGGAGGTGGCCAAGACGAAGAAAAACATCATGCTTGTTGGCGATGGCATGAATTTGACTGTCATCACTGGCCACCTCAACGTCATTGACGGTGCAACGACATTCAAATCCGCGACTGTTGGTAACGATCAATCTCATCTCATATCTTTGATGGTGATTGACTATGGAACCTTTGAAATAGGGAGTGATAAGCATGATAATAGAGTAGTAGTTTTTTCTCTACATAATCTGTAAAATGTCCGGTTGCAGCTGTGAATGGCGATGGGTTCATTGCCCAGGACATATGGTTCCAGAACACTGCTGGGCCGCAGAAACACCAGGCAGTCGCGCTCCGTGTCAGTGCAGACAAGTCGGTCATCAACCGGTGCCGCATCGATGCCTACCAAGATACCCTCTACACTCACACCAACCGCCAGTTCTACCGAGACTCATACATCACGGGCACGGTGGACTTCATTTTCGGCGATGCGGGCGTCGTGTTCCAGAACTGCAAGCTCGTGGCACGGAAGCCCATGAAAGGCCAGTCCAACATGGTGACGGCCCAGGGCCGGACTGACCCGTATCAGAACACCGGGATCTCCATCCAGCGATGCCACGTGATCGCCAGCTCTGATCTCGCACCAGTGAAGGGCTCGATCAAGTCGTATCTGGGCCGGCCTTGGAAGTTGTACTCTAGGACTGTGGTGATGCAATCAAACATCGGTGATCACATTGATCCCACAGGGTGGTCGGTGTGGAGCGGCGATCATGCCCTCAAGACTCTGTACTACGGGGAGTACATGAACAAGGGACCGGGCGCGGGAACGAGCAAGCGGGTAAAGTGGCCGGGTTATCATGTCATCACCAGCCCGGCAGAGGCGAAGAAGTTCACCGTGGCCGAGCTGATTCAGGGAGGGACTTGGTTGAAGTCCACTGGAGTGTCTTACACTGAAGGGCTGTGAAAAATGAGTATTGGTCCTTTCTTTCTGGGGGAGTTTCTGTAAGTTGTGTTGTGAATTCAATAATTTGGAATGTTTGGAGATTTGATCGTACTGTATGGTTCATCTAGCATCATTTTAGCTGCATGA